>JAPTYO010000008.1:743333-1486666 GCA_036873135.1 Clarkia xantiana subsp. parviflora | reverse complement strand
GACAGATGATTCACTTATGCAGTAGGGAAAAATAACATAATGATTCCAAATTGTGGTGCATCCACATAGATATTCATACCTAGGCATTTATCTTCATAAGTACATTTGTGAGATATTGGTCACTGATCCTCGTTGGGCAACAAAGGCATTGCGTAACAATACCATAATCAACAAGATTTTTTTTCTTCCATGGACCTAATGTTTTATAAAAAGCGAGAAGTTTTGTAGTGTCTGTAGGGTAATTGTGGCAATAGAACAAACAGCAAATCCCATGTACATACCATAAATATCGCAATTCTTCTTATCTGGAAATACACAGAGAAGAAAAAGTGGTGCCCCAGGGAGTTTAGACTGTATCTCCTCAAACATCTTCTCCACACGTACAGGGGGTGGGGCTCGTCTAAACTGGGGAGCCTCTTCATATATGGCATGTGGTTTCTCCACGTTCTACGAAGAAGAACTGCCTTTAAAAACTCTCCCATATTACATTATCTATATCAGAGACTAAGTGGGGTCAGCACAACTTACCATTCCTCTCAGATCTACCACCTTAATCAAACCGTTGACCAGTCATTGTACATAGCATCGTGCTGAAAAGTTCGCAACAGCCCATCTTTCAACTTTTGCTGGTTCCACAAATTTCTACCATACATATATAAACACGTGTAACAATGAGTAAAGATGATTGGTGAGATGATATTTTAAAGAGATTGAATTATTGATATTAACTCATGTAAATCTGACATGTATTTTTTCCAGCAAAAAGCAAGAGGCAAAAGTAAAAGATACTCCGGTTTGCCAAAAGCCCAACTTTTCCAAAAAATTAACTGGCTATTTTGAAGCTTTACAGTTTAGCCTTTTAAGATGGGGCAAGTACCCATCTAGGAGCCATCAACATACCTGATGGGATGAGTAAAGACGAGTTAGATGACTGGTGTATACTGTATATGATGGACTAACCTTGTTCTAGAAGGTCCACCGCCCATTGCGAGGAAATAAATCCTCTCCATTGCCCATTTTCAGCTGACAGCAAGAAAAATGTCAGCTAATCCATGAAAAGTGTTCCTTCATAACCCAATTTAGACAAAATCAAGATTCACCTTAGGAGCAGGTAACACACGACCTACAACTTGGGTGAATCCGTTATTGATTGTGATGCCACAAGATCGTAATATGGGTTCATCATCATAATTGCTCTTCTTCAGAGCCTAGAAAGTGAAGAAAGAACTCAGTTGATAAATAAGGTAAGCTGAACCAAGTACCAAGTGCATGAAATCTTGATGTAAGATCATTACCTCGGATAAAACCTTCATTCTTTCTGCAGGTTTCTACCTTGATTTCTCCACCAAGGACGCTCTCTGGAAGTTGCTTAAAGACTTGGTGTATCTTTGCAGCGACACCAGAGAGCAAAGCTAGAGAGGGAAGATGTTTTATTATTTATCAAAGACATCACCAATATAATTTATCTCAACAAATTATAATAAAAAACAACATACTTCAAGAGGAATGTAAGTTGGACGCTTTGGTTTGCCAACATTTACGCAAGGGAAATCTCTAGAATATTTTAAATCTATCTTGCGATGGTTTTGGAAGAACTCGAGCACTGTTACTTCAATTGTTTGTGCTTCACCATCAGGGTCCTTTGGATTTCTCTGCTTCAGTGAGAAACTACAAAAGGATTCAAAATAAAATTTTAGAAATATAGCACTTCTAAAATTATATAATATGAGACATTTAAATTGCTTTGGGTATCAAGATCTGAAAGCAAATTTTTTTAACTGCGTAGAGCAGCAGCACATTGATACTATTCTACTAACAAGTCAAAGGGCAAGCAAATAGTGAAGTGAAGCTTACAGTTGCTCTTTGCATGGTTTGTCACTTAGCCCAGTGATCTTATATTCAGTGTTTGAAGGGCTCGCAGTGATTCTCAGATTTTTCAGTGTCCGCTTTGCCTGCAAAATAAATAAGAAAACATTCTCAAGAAATTATAAAGCATCCTCAGATTTATAGGATCACTAGTCTACCATAGATGCAATTAACCTTAGCCCAGTCAACTGAGTATAGATCATTGACGTTTTGGTTGATCAGTAAGAAATCTACCACTGGCCCAGATTGAACTATCATGGTAGTAGAAACATCTGAAAAATAACAAAACATAATAAGAGAAAAAATAAAAAGTACTGTTTAAAAAAGTTAGACCGGAAGATATATGGATCCAGAAAAACCAAACCAACCGATATTTAAAGAAAGTCCTCCTTGACTAGTCCTAAAGCTTGAATGGAATCCTCTGCAACCAAGAACTCCACCTCCAACATCAGCAAAGTTCCTTGGGTCATTGTGGAAGAAGGACTGGCGCACAAGAAGGCATCCTCTGCAACATTGCAACCAGGTAAAATCTTTGAATCTCTTAAAATGACAATATAAACTTGGACTGAGTGAGAAATCACAAAAATGCAAACACATGAAATATGTGCAACTCACTGTTTTGCTGCGTGCTGCCTTAAAACAATATCCAGGACCCGGACGGCTTCTTGAAAATGCTCCGACTCCTGACCCCGGAGTGCACTGGCAATGGACTGCATAGGAATCTTTGCAGCATATGTCAGCTCAACCTTAAGTGTTTTTGACCTAAATGGACGACGCATTCTCTTTCTGTCGCCATGGTTTGGGCTATCATTGCCATCAGGACTTGCATTTCCATTGTTTCTGCCAAAAGAAAAGGTAAATTAGTAAATTACAATTCCAGTATATCCATACGTAATACGTACTTGTTGTTTTCTCTTCCCTCCTTTAAATAGATAGTAGATTTAGGTAGCTAACCTGCTTGACGTAACATCCTCAAGCACCACAGTGAACTCTAATTTGTTTTGTGGGAGGGCTCCAATGGTAAATAAGGTCTTCTCGCCGTCATAGGCGAAGTCCTTTCCGCCTAGTTCAGAGCGATAGGTCTGCTGAAGCCTGTCAATCACTTTTCTGCCAACCCCCTTCCCATCTACTGGTTTACCATCTTCGTAAAATAGGGCAACCTACCATGTTGGAACAGGGAATGAAATATCAGTGAATCTATTTACTTGTTACAAAAGAAGGTTCGAGAGACAGTAAATGTACATACAGAGTAATGGAAAAAGTGGCCATCAATGTTTGTAATGTTGACTTTGAAATGGTTGGTATATAGTGGTATCTTCTGCCCTTTGGAGCCAAGGCCTAGCCGAGCCATTGGAAGCCGATCAATCTTTCTCTTGATTGGCTCGGGTTGCACTTGTGCTAGGATTGGAGTTACATCTGGTGGAATAACTGGCGGGGCGGTGGAATACCATTGTGCCCATTACCATTGGTCGGGTCCATTGAAGATCCCTATGAAGGAAAATAAATCTAAGAGTAATAAGGATATGTAGCAATAACAGCAGATAAGCTTCTTATGAAAACAAACTAGATGGGCCACATAGATATATGCGTGTTACAGAAGCTCTGTAAACAGCTACTCTTTGCTTTATTTGAGATACTAAAAGCAGAAGAATTTTGCCTGGTTAATTAGTAGAAGCATTAAAAACATATCAACTAAGTTGTTTCATGGAAAAGATTCTTAAAGCAATAAGGTGTAATCAGAAGTTTCTGCATGGGCAAATTTCAGGCTTCATAATCTGAAATTGCATTAAATGTGGAGAAGTCAACATTACCAATAAAATGGACCGAGGGAAAATAAAAGATCAATGTGATTCATTTTCTTGAACATTACTACAGCGATCAAAATAGCTTTACTATGGTTGCAAAGGTATTCCATGGAAGATTAAATTTGCTATCATGATCAGGAAATTTTCTAAGTCATGCATCTGAGACTAACTCTCGTTCATGAAACCAAACTTATGACTATGAGAGGCTGATGCCTGATAGTGGAGCACACAAGCTCCTCCAAAATCTACGGAAACAATATCAAATAATGTAAAGGACAAAAATTGGTAGAGCTGAATGTTTTTTTTTTACACCAAAGAAAAATGGGTTCTTATTTTCAATAACATGAATCACCAGTTTGGATTGGGAAACACAGCAGAAACAGATCTCCACAGACAAGAAAACTTTATTCATGCATAATGCTAACACTGATGACCTTTACATAGATTTTGACAGAAAAGGGAACCCCAAAGTTAAGGAAATCGGAAATCCAGCAGCAACTGCCAGGCATAGATTAGAACTCATATCTGCTATCGAGTGAATAACAGATTAAGCTATGGATGTTATTGTCCATGCAAAACAATCAAGGTAAACTAAAACAAGTGAAAATGCTAGAGGAATTTTTATGAATTTGGAAAGAAACAAAATATGCAACAGCCTTGAATAGAAAGCTACACAAATGTTCTTCCATGCACGATAATCAAGAAAAATTTGACTCTCTCAGTCAACAGAGTAGAAACCGAAAATAAATAAAACTCTGAAAAGCCAAAGCCTAGGAAATCGTCAGAGACAATAAAACTGTGATCATGAAAGTACAGTTAATCGTTTCTTCAAGCTAGAGCCTAGGTCAAATCACGGAAGGAAAATGAAAAACGATTATCGGTTTTACAGCCATAGACGTCACTGAGGCAAACAGTTACTTACACAGATCAAAGCCAGAAACCAGATAAGTCCTTATACGACGCTCGTCGGAGCTAAAAACAGACCAGCAATGCAGAGCTCAAGCTCGAGGAAAAGCAAAACAGAAGAACCGTACCAGCTACCTAAAACCCTCAGACGTACGACACTGGATAATGCAGTTACAGTAATATAGAGTCAAGCTCTAGCTGTAAAGGTTCAAAATCCTATAGCATACCTCAGAAATCGAAGGAAGCGCCGAAAACCTGGAGAAGAGAACGGAGGATGAAGGAGGTCTTGTTAGGAGCTTCAGGCGATATGCAGTGGCAAGGACGACTACTCTAAACTCTAAACTCTAAAGTCTAAAGTCTAAACGGACTGATATATAAAGGAAAGGGAAATCGGATTTTGGGTTACGTTATACTGCATGTTACTCCATGGTATGTTTCGTGGGCACTCGGAAGTCAGAGTCAGACCTTTGGACGGATATTCGCCCAGCACCAAGGAGGACCAAACTATGGAACGGCCGCTGTTTGATGCGGCCTAATTTTCACCAATCAGAAGTCTGTATTTAATGGCAAACTTGTAATTTCGTTTAAAAGAGAAAAAATGCGGTTTAGTGGTTCTTGTCACATCATATCACATCACTTAAGTGAATTAGACCACGGTTCGAAGATTTATCCAGACCGGATGTGAAGTTTTAACAGACGTTTGAACTTGCCCTTTACTATACGTTACGTTTTGGGTCTGTAGTCTAGTTCGACGGAGCTACCCCTTATCCTTCTTCACCCGCCTTCCCTTACCTCCTTCCCTACCTCCATTGCTGAATCATTCCGCTGCGCTGCTGTCGCTTCTCGAAGGAGGGATTTGAATGTGGTTGCTCCATTTCACAGGCCAGACAAGTCCATTCTGAAGCTTGTTTTCATCTTGCAGTATGAAGCTTCAATTGTCTGTTTGTTGATAATTATGAGACGTGTTGTTGGTTGTATATGGATACGTGGATAGTGATACTGATGAATTGAACATCTATTACTGTTGTATTGTGTTAATTTGCTGTTCAATACATCCATAGCCATTCATTTTCGAACATTACATTCTGTTTTAATGCAATCCTGATGAATTGAATGTTGTTTAACAAGAAACAGTTTTTGAAAGTGTAGATACATACATTTGTGTTTCGTGCAAAAGGATTTTTCAATCAGTTTAGGTTTCATTCAATTTATGGTTGAGTGACTATAAAAATTCCAGCGAAGCAGATAATTGGTTGGACACGTTTTGGTTATGTAAAATAATCTGCAAGGTTAACGGGAATGTGAATGATACAGCAGGTGTGTTGAGCAATATATGAAATCACAAGTTGGTTAATTTCGATAAGAGCGGAGGAAACTGAAGAGTGGGTAGTAGGCTTCCTTTCCGGACATATAGCTTAACGCTGGATCCGCATCATTCTGCCCAGTCAATTTCTTCTGTATCATGTTTGGGTAGTTGTTTGAAGGAGTCTTATCGAGGTATGTGTATCAAGGAGTGTTATCGAGCTCTAATGCTTGGTAAATACCAGACACCAGAAGCCGTTGAGATAGCTGATTTTGATGTATCCGTTTGGGAACGTGCACCCGGTTCTGGAACAAACAAGGGATGGATATACGGGATAATTCAGAACAGGAAATGGGACAGCCATACAGGCGTTATTGGAAAGGAGTGTCAAGTTGGTCGATCTGAGCAGTTTAATAGACAAGGCAAACTTCTGATGGTTTTATTCATGGTTCCTGCAATATTGAATGATTTTTATTTTAACAATCTTTGCATTCAGATTCTAGCTAATAGATATGTATAAGCATAATGTGCTCCTGCTGAATTATTACTACTGGATTCAATATCCTCGATGGCTCTTTTATAGTCGTTATTGCCTTTTATGAATCATTTTTTAAACATCCACACAAGGGGACACATATATCCCCATTAAGAAGAAAACCAGGAAATAAGTTTGATGAACACCCATTGCAACATTCAGTCGTACTTATTGGGAAACATACATCCCTAATAGTTTGAAAAACCCCAAAAAAGTCATAATACACGCCCATTGGGCTCCAATGTTGTGCCATTTAACGCCGTAGATTTTATTAGGAACGTTCCACTGCCACAAACACCATTTCTTCACCAGCGAACACAAAAGTCAGCTCATCTGATTCCTTTAGTCCAGCTCTGGTGTAAAATTCTTC
Source organism: Clarkia xantiana subsp. parviflora (assembly GCA_036873135.1). Classification (NCBI taxonomy): domain Eukaryota; kingdom Viridiplantae; phylum Streptophyta; class Magnoliopsida; order Myrtales; family Onagraceae; genus Clarkia; species Clarkia xantiana. The sequence continues at coordinate 1,479,881 of JAPTYO010000008.1, read as the reverse complement.
CCACCCATTCCTTATGCTGTATTGCCATCGGTTTGGACCCGATGGTTCGCCATTAGTGACATAGTGTTTAACAAGCCGCATCGGCGTTACCAGCTCAGACCGGTCAATTAAAAGGAGCGATCGACGGTTTTCCAGACGTGCAGCTTGGATAAACCCATTGGGGATAGGCTACATAATTCAGTTAAAGTACAAATTAATTGAATCATCAAACCAACAACAAGTATCCAATCCACTGAGCCAGTACCATGACAGGAAAAGATGAATTGTTGAATTCACTTACTACTTTTGTTTTCGTGCTCTCATCTACTCTTACTCGAAATGAAATATTAGTTCGAGACAGGAAATAGTCCAACATCTGAAGCTCATCTGCAAGTCCCATTTTAAACTGCTTGTTTAGTAAAGGAATATCAATTTAAAAAAAAACCACAACCAATAAGAAAGACAAGTTGTTACTGTCGAACTTACCGAGATCAGCCATTATTATATCTGAAACACATAGAATCGTAGAAGTATCAGCTATTTAACCAAAAATGAACACAAACACATGAATCCCGAAAAGAATTACAGTTTGATTTATTCAACTGCAGTAATTGTAGCCTAAAATCGATGAAGTGCAAAGACGATTGACAATTAGATGATGATATTGAAAATGTAACCTAACATAGAACAATTATATTACCTAGAGATGCAACAAAAGACAGTTGAGTCGACGCGACGAAGCCGATGGAGCTGTTGTCTTTCGCAGTTTCGTTGATGTGTCCTCTAGGGTTTTCTGCAGAATGGAGAGTAATGGACGGCAAGGTCCAAACTATAGACAATCCAATCTAGCAACTATAAACCAATTATTTGTGTATTTATTAAATGTATACGATATCAGACTAAGTTTTCAATTCAGCCTAGTGGTAGCACGCTACTTAATGGGTAATACGTCCTAGGTTCAATCCGTTGTATAAGTTTTCCTCCCCTACAGGTTTTTTTTGTTGTGATGATAAATCAGCTGCCTAAAATAACAGGTCCAACATGAATTTCAATTGTGTCCGTCAGCATGTTGACTGATAAAACATGTGTTTGCTAAGAAATACGCATGCTGTTAGGAAACTGCAGCATATTCGTTTGTCTGTGTTAGGTGTGTTGAGCAGTATATGAAATTACAAGTTGTTTAATTTCGATAAGAGCGGAAGAAACTGAACAGTTGTTCATTGGCTTCCTTTCCGGACATATAGCTTAACGCTCGATCTGCATCATTCTGCCCAGTCAATTTCGTCTGTATCATGTTTAGGTAGTTGGAAAGGAGTGTCAAGTTGGTCGATCTGAGCAGTTTAATAGACAAGGCAAACTTCTGATGATTTTATTCATGGTTCCTGCAATATTGAATGATTTTTATTTTAACAATGTTTGCATTCAGATTCTAGCTAATAGATATGTATAAGCATAATGTGCTCCTGCTGAATTAATACTACTGGATTCAATATCCTCGATGGCTCTTTTATAGTCGTTATTGCCTTTTATGAATCATTTTTTAAACATCCACACAAGGGGACACATATATCCCCATTAAGAAGAAAACCAGGAAATAAGTTTGATGTACACCCATTGCAACATTCAGTCGTACTTATTGGGAAACATACATCCGTAATAGTTTGAAAAACCCCAAAAAAGTCATAATACACGCCCATTGGGCTCCAATGTTGTGCCATTTAACGCCGTAGATTTTATTAGGAACGGGAGACTCCCACAAACACCAAGTCTGCACCAATAAACGCAACAGTCAGCTCATCTGACTCCTTTAGTCCAGCTCTGGTGTAAAATTCTGCCCACCCATTCGTTATGCTGTATCGCCATGGGTTTGAACCCGATGCTTGGCAATTAGTGACATTGTGTTTAGCAAGCGCCATCGGCTTTACCAGCTGAGACTTGTCGCAAACACGGAGCATTTGATGGTTTTCCAGATGTGCATATTCGATAAACTCATTTGGGATTGCCTACATAATTCGGTTAAAGTACAAATTAATTGAATCATCAAACCAACAACAAGTATCCAATCCACTGAGCCAGTACCATGACATCAAAAGATGAATTGGTGATTTCACTTACTAATTTTGTTTTGGTGTTCTCATCTACTGTTACTCGAAATGAGATATTTGTTAGAGACAGGAAATAATCCAACCTCTGCTCCTCATCTGCAAGTCCCATTTTACACTGCTTGTTTAGTAAAGGTATATCAATTTAAAAAAAACCACAACCAATAAGAAAGACAAGTTGTTACTGTCGAAGTCTTGGGGATCAGCCATTATTATATCTGAAACACATCGAATCGTAGAAGTATCAGCTATTTAACCAAAAATTAACACAAACTCATGAATTCCGAAATGAATTACAGTTTTATTTATTCAACTGCAGTAATTGTAGCCTAAAATCGATGAAGTGCAAAGACGATTGACAATTAGATGATGATATTGAAAATGTAACCTAACATAGAACAATTATATTACCTAGAGAATGCAACAAAAGACAGTTGAGTCGACGCGACGAAGCCGATGGAGCTGTTGTCTTTCGCAGTTTCGTTGATGTGTCCTCTAGGGTTTTCTGCAGAATGGAGAGTAATGGACGGCAAGGTCCAAATTATAGACAATCCAACCTAGCAACTATAAACCAATTATTTGTGTATTTATTAAATGTATACGATATCAGACTAAGTTTTCAATTCAGCCTAGTGGTAGCACGCTACTTAATGGGTGATACGTCCTAGGTTCAATCCGTTGTATAAGCGTGTTAAATAAATGTTTTTCCTCCCCTACAGTTTTTTTTTGTTGTGATGATAAATCAGCTGCCTAAAATAACAGGTCCAACATGAATTTCAATTGTGTCCGTCAGCATGTTGACTGATAAAACATGTGTTTGCTAAGAAATACGCATGCTGTTAGGAAACTGCAGCATATTCGTTTGGCTGTCTGTGTTAGAACCTAGTTTACACGTTTTTCTTAGGTAACATAATCTGCAAGGTTAACGGGAATCTGATTGATACACCCGGTGTGTTGAGCAGTATATGAAATTACAAGTTGGTTAATTTCGATAAGAGCGGAGGAAACTGAACGACGGGTAGTAGAAATTTGGATTGTTGTTCACCGACCAGGCAGAAGTATAAGGGCTGGCGTAAATATTGTGCACATCAGTAATTGTGTCTTCTTGGCTGGGTGGTATGTCAGTTGTGGTTTCTTCTTGGGTGTTAGGTACATCAGTTGTAGTTTCTTCTTGGGTGGGTAAATCATCATAGTTGTCATCAGGGGGAACTTCATTTCTGTTGGGTAGATGATTAGAGCGCAGACCAGTATCTTCTTTACCCGTATCCTTATTGTCTGGTCGTTTACGACTACATTTATTCTTCCTGGCAGTTCGTTTCTTAGTTGAATTCCTGGGATTTTCAGCAGTCTTCTTTGGCGATGTTGTAGTCTGTCGAGGTGTATGACGGGGCAGGTCGCCTAGATTGTTCAATTCATGCAGTGCCTTTTTAAACGTGGCATCATCACCTGCTGCTACTGCTGCTGACAAAATCGAGGCGTAGTGAGAGTGTATGCTGCGTGGGGCCTCGGACGGAATGCCTGTTGGTATACTTGGACTATTGATTGGCCTCATCGTCCATCTATTGTTCACCAAATTGTCGGGAATTTGCTGCAGATGCTGGTATTTCATTACTGCAAACGAGTGTTCACAAGGCAAGCCGACAGTCTCAAAATACAGGCAATCACAATTGAGCTCGGTTGTGGCTTCACAATATTGAACCCTCCATTCACCTATAAAAAATTTGTCGTAGTCTTTGACCGTATACACGGTGGTTGTCTCTGATCTCACCGGGCCGTTGACTATCGTTGCACCCACCAGTCCGATCAGTTTGACTATCCTGACCATCGAAGCTGGAGTGTAAATCTTGCGTGCATTCTTCTCAATTTGTTTTAGGACTGTTACAGAACTCTGCACTAGTGTTGATATTGCCGTATACTCGGCTTCAAAGTTTGTCTGCCTTGACTTTTGCAACAGGATGTCGGCATACTTGAGCAACACTATCAGGCGCATCGATGTCCCCCTGACTAGCTGGTTCTTGAATTTAGCATTGAGACCTTCTATACGTTGCGTCGTCCTAGCCTCACCGCAGAAAACTCCCCTAAAGAAAGTAGCTGCCCATTTCGAGCGACGACGGTACTGGGCCCTCAGCCACCTCTTTGCTTTCTTCAACGGGTCCTTCTCAAACCCCCCCTCTCCTTCCTCCAACCCTCCCCTCTCCTTCCTCCAACCCCCCCTCTCCTTCCTCCAACCCCCCATCTCCATCCATCCCGTATTTAGCTAAAAATTGAAGCCACTCATTTTCGAAAGCCATTTCTGTCATAGGGGTATACACCAACTGTTGGAACTCCTTTTGGAATCCTGGAATTTTGATATGGTTGTCAACGTTCCTAGATAAGTGCCATCCACACAATCGATGTCTCGTCTCAGGGAAGACCTGCTGTATTGCCAACGCCATTGACGTGTCGCCGTCTGTTATCAGGCATTTTGGGGCAGAGTTACCCATACCTTCCCGAAATTTTTGCAAAAACCATACGTAACTGGCTTCTGTTTCGTCATGCAGAAGACCGGTGGCAAATATGAGCGTATTGTGGTGGTTGCTTACTCCGCCGATTACAATCAACGGTTGGCCATATATGTTTGTTTTGTAGGTTGCATCCATCAGAGCTACATCGCCGAAAGATGCGTAGTCAGACCTACATCCACCATCCATCCAAATTAATCTGGATAGCTGCTGTTGTTCATCCAAGTCGATGGCGTAGAAGAATTGAGGGTCACTGACCTCCTTTCCGGACATATAGCTTAACGCCCGATCCGCATCATTCTGGCCAGTCAGTTTCTTCTGTATCATATCTAGGTAGTTGTACAAATCCCGCTTCCTATACCCCAACTTCTCGTATCCACCCTCCCTAACTGCTAGGAAATCGAAGACTCTGGTAGCGGGTATGCCTACCTGTTTCATTGTCTCCGTTAGTGTAGTGTCAGCCGCTGGAACGCGTTTGTTAAAACCGGAGATGAACTGACTGTACGTATTCGGAAGTAATTCATGGTTGTGGTCATTGTGGAATGCGTCGATACACCACTTCATATTTACTGGTACTAATTTACATGATAGCCTTGCCCTACAACCGACACGTGTTTCTGTTGTGGCTTGTCTCTTGCGGTATGGTTGATTTTTGTACTCCTCTCTACGTTTCCCCTCCCGGTTGCAAGCAAAGACACAGTGAATTACTGCTCCATTTGGGTCTCTATGACTATAGTGCCTTCTTACCCTAAACCCACATTCCTGACCGTATGCAGTGTACCACGACAGTACATGATCAAGTGAGTCGAAGAATTTTGGCGGGTCATCTTCTTTGCTTGGGGGAATCGGATCATAGAAGTCGTCGAAATGTATAGGGTTCTCGTACTGCAAACCTATAGTCATACCAATTGTGTCAGGACCTCAGTCAGGTTCAGTCTACGAATCCGACTTAAAAATCGAGTACATAGTCTGGGCCAACTCACAATCAAAGCAATAAATCGAACATACAAGTTATCATCCAGAAAATGAGGCCCAGCTTAAGGCCCAAGCCAACAAGGGCTGGGCTTTGACCCTCACAACTTTGTAGGCCCCGTTTTAGCTTGGAGGACGTTATAAACATTTAACAAATATGTCGTAATTATAACCAGATGCATTTGTATGTCCGTCAGTGGAACGAGATTGTGTTTTTTCTGGAAGTAGTCACGGTGTCGAATCCAGTGCGTAACAATTGTTTCCATGTTTTATCTTTTTTATTTTTTTGCTATATATCCATAACAAATTAAAATCTGCACAAAATTATACTGCAGTTTTCGTCGAATTGAATTTTAGAATCTAAAGTTAGTCAACGATTTTATGAATTCAGTCATACGAAAACAAATTTAGTTCAAAATAATAGCGAACAGTTTCACCAATGTAACAAGAAAACTTAAATGAACTACTGTTGTTTTTTACTATATTTATCTACTAAAAATGAAATTGTATGAATGAATATTTTATAAGATTCATTTAACTAGGGACTCGACGTATACATATCATTATTTAAAAAAAAAAAATTTAACACAAAAAAGGAACAATATCAAAAATCCTCAACATGTATGAACAGTCAGCTGGGTAAAATTATATGAACACGCAGTACTGAAGCATTGTCAAGTTAAAACATGCTTGAGGTGGAAACAAGTACATGAAAACAAGGGTTTGGAGCTAACCTTCAGAGTCTCCGTTTCCAGGTTGTTTATCGTTGGCTGACATGGTTGAGACGACCAGTTATCAAAGGGTATTTTCCTTAAAGTTGAAGGTAGATACTAGATAGAGAGAAGATGAAGGGTTCGAGGTTACAAGCTTGGAATTGACGACGAAGATTAGCTGTGCCAGTTCCCTTCTTGTAATAGTTTAATCTTCCCTTGGCCGATATTCAACAGTACAATGTACAGTACAGGGTCGGAGAATTAATTATATACTAAAGAATTCACTAGTTGGTGCTTTTTGTTTTTAGACCGCTAATAATATGATAGTTTGGCAAAAACATTCACATACTAAAATCAACAAATATTTTGTGTTAAGTAAATTTAGAAAAACAAATTCCATAAAGAAACAATTACACTTAATAAAATCACTGTAAATATCACCTCTATATTTAATAGTTGATGTATTGTATTAATTTGTAAGGTCATCGCTCATATAGACAACTGTATATATTCAAGGAACCTTAGATACTTATTTATATGTGAAAACCATTAAAATTTTATTATATAAATATAACTGTCGTGTATACATAGTTCATATAGTACATTTGATTAGTTCATTCAATACATATATTTCCATAGGTTTTTAACATAGAATTCCATATTATAATTGTATAATTTTTGTTATGATTGGACCGAGAAAAATTATTCATAAAGTCATAGTGTATTTGTCTTTCAATTACGTCACCGTTCCCCAGCTGCAACAACGTCGGCTTAAGTGCTGCATGAAAGTTTAATCATATGTTTATGTCAAAAATCTTGGTTCAACGGCTGTCCAGTCCAATGTGTTTGCCTTCACTTTTAGCTATGTAGCATTAATTTCATCCGGTAGATTTTTGTTCCCAGACAAAGATACGGTATCGTTTTTTTATTATGTGGACAGTATTAGGTCTACCATGTGGGATGTGGTGTAATTCATTAAAAATGTAACTAACATTTTATCCACATGATGTTATTAGTTAATCCTTGTATAGTTCAATATAGTCCAGTGATCTAACTGTAGTCGGTGTAACTAATAATTTGTATGATCCTTATTTTAGTCAGTTATGAACTAACAAAACCATTGTTAATCTCTAATCTATGATACATATGTCAACAATCTCTCATTAATGTGTTGTCAATTTGCAAGTTTTTGGGTATACGGTTTAGTCATTTGGGGTCAGTGGTTTGGGTTTAGGGTTTAGTTTTTTCTCATTATATAAGGGTCATCTTTAAATAGCTAGTAGGGATTAATTTAGTTGTCAAAAAGTACATACATGTTATGTCCCTCGAAATGGTACACACAAGCCCTACAGTTTATGTCGATTTATTTGGATAAAATAATGTGTTTATTATAAGAAAATATTTATTGCGAATGAATATCCGTAAATTTTATTGGTCAATTATTAAGTGCACCTACTATAATAACCACAAGTGAGTCTCTGTTAACAAATTAATAGTACAAACTGATGTATCATTCTTGGACTGCTCTCATTATAATACTTTGTTTCAGCTTCATTATAATACATTGTTTCATATTCATTAAAACGAAACATTAATTTGAAATACAATAAGTTTTTTGAATTTCACTTTCTGTAATTGGACTTCGAATGACATATATTTAAGGCCTGATAAGACATCAATAATCATATCTTTATCCCGCAGTAGCATTTAATGCTTGGTTGCAGCTGTGATACAAGTGACCCCTATCGGGAAGTTAGGTCTGCAAGTCTACTAACCATACCCTAAACCTTAAACCATAGTCAGATTTTAACTTATTGGACATCAAATAATAGGAGTAACTTGTGCTTTAAAATATTAGATACACAGCAACTGGAAAATTACTTCACAGTCACGTCATAACAATTAGAACGGACTTAATAATATTTGAGTAAATCTTTAAAATGTGAAATTACTTGTGAAATTTCAATAGAAAGTAAGAAAGAGAAAGTAAATGAACAAATGCATCGGCACATGGTGGGACCCTATTTCAATTTCTATAGAAATTTCACATAAAATTTCACAGTTTGTAGCAACACCCATAAAATTATACACAGCATTGTAAATGATTTAACCACTAGTTATAGTTGAACGAAATAACCCTCGTCAACTATAGAATAAACCTTATCCATACCATAAACCGTAAACCGCAGTTAGTTTTTAACTGTTTGGACATTTAATATTTTAAGTAATTTGTATGTACTACAATCATAATGCAGTTGAAATCCAAAATAACTTCATGTTTACTAACTGAACACTGAAGGGGGGATTCATAAACGTGTACTACTAGGGATTAATTATGTCCTGAAACATTATAAATACCCTATCCATCTCGAAATCGTACAAACAAGACCTACAGGTTATGTATCGATGATGCCTGATAGAGTAACCCCAATGGCCTCCTGTTGGGCCACGTGAACAATAACCCATGCCGCCCAACCACCCTTGTTCCAGTAAAGCGTGTAGAGTTATCATTTTCATGGCTGTTGCTCGGGTCTCTAAGAACACCCGTTCCTGCTCTGATCCTATTTCTAATGAAACATCAGACGCATCCATCAACGGTGGAGGTGCGGAGAGACTCATCCTCGCGAGTATGTTAGCAGTATACTCTGCGAGTGGGTCATAATTTATCACAAACACTTTGTTCAGCACCAGAACACCTCCTTGGACATTACCTTGGTACAGTCCTTTGTGCACCCCGATCATGATGCCAGCATCAGGGTTGTTAAATGTTCCCCACATTTTCTCAATGCTTCCCAGCAACTTGGGACGCATGTTGGGAACCCTTACAAAAAGGTGTTTCAGAGACAACATTGGGTATAATCTTCGGGCGACCACAGCAGCCCCCCTAGAGCTGCATAAATGAAAACAACATGCACCACACTAATATGCTTGAACTCTGAATAAATATATATACTGAATGCGTTTCTTTCAATATCAGTGTTAAATAATAATTGATTCTGTGCGTTATACCAGCAGCCGAATGAACCGACCGACGAAGGGTCTGTTCCGGCAACCCTTGCTAACACTTCCTCCCACATTTCTTTCGGCAGTGGGGACCATTCAGTTTCATTGAACAATCTGGCAAATAGCAGAGGAAATTCAGTGTTAATAATCTATTGTTAATATAACGAGCTGATCCTTGAACGATCTGCTTAATAATGTAGTGAAAAACATTTGCCTTTTGGAGGCAGAATCCCTGAATGCGTGACGAGTTGCCTTCAGTTGGGGGGTCACCGGACTTGTCCTAATATGGGAGGTAGATGAACCCTTTGACGGGGTCGCTGAAAGTTGATTTGTAGCTTCAGATGAACTATCGTCTTTGGAAAAAAACGCCACCTTGTTTATCCATTCGTCTGAGTCTGCCTTCTTCTGCTGCTTGTCTTGTTTGCTCATTTCGGAAGATAGCTGTGGTTGATATTTGTTTTTTTGTTTCATATATCTCTGATGAGGCTGTCGATATTTACCCCCTTTATATATGACAACATGGTGTACACATTCCCGCGTGGATAGTTATTTTCCCGCGGAAACGAGGTATATAAACCTTGTGAATTGGATTTCCGAAGTATTCCGATATTAGGGCGTAATTCAAAAGGTCAACAAAGTACTTTACTATCCTGCCATATAGATATTCCGAATTCATGGTCGACTAAGTTCCAACAATCACTTGATGGCAAGCATCGTAATTTGTTGTCAACTTTGGGGGCACACGTGTTTCCCTCACAGTACGCAGTAGCAACTTTGTGTTTACAAATATGTGAAATGTTTTATTAACTAATTATACTGCTAGGTATTAAATAAAATTAAGTATTAAAAATTAAATAATTACATTTTATTACCAAACTTAACCCACAACCATGGTTACAGTCAAATTGGACATTTACATATTTAATTAAATGTAGGGAATCTAATTATAATGCAACACCAATAAATGAAGTTACTATTTATTATATTAAATAAAATTAAATTTTTTAAAAAATAAATAATTACAATTTATTAACAAACTGTGTTTGCTTGAAACCACTAACCCCTCTCCAACATTCTCTGTAAACCTTATCCATACCTTAAAACTTAACCCACAACCATGGTTACAGTCAAATTGGACATTTACATATTTAATTAAATGTAGGGAATCTAATTATAATGCAACACCAATAAATGAAGTTACTATTTATTATATTAAATAAAATTAAATTTTTTAAAAAATAAATAATTACAATTTATTAACAAACTGTGTTTGCTTGAAACCACTAACCCCTCTCCAACATTCCCTGTAAACCTTATCCATACCTTAAAACTTAACCCACAACCATGGTTACAGTCAAATTGGACATTTGAATGTCTTTTCTTATCTTAGGTTTAAATGTTCCACACTCAATTCAGTTTCCCATCTAATTTTTTTTTTATCTTTTATTTTTCTTTGTTTGAAAAAAAAATTGAACAATTTAAACAAATCTTTCCGCCTATCTGCTCATGTTCATCAGTTTCTCTTGTTGAATTAGGGAATCATTGAGGTGCTGCAGAAAGTGCTCTAACGATGCTTCGATGACATTGATTCAGGGAGATCAGATTTCGTTAATTGGGCTGCTCCTGGGTTTACAATGTACGGTTGGTGTCTCCCTAAAAACTCATTTTCAGTTCTGATAAACCTGAACAATATTCTAACATATATAACTTGTAAGTAAATCATTTTGTCTATTCGGTGTATTCTTTCTTCCTGAAAGTGCTCTGCTGACATTTTGTCTTTGCTTATTTATTAGACAGTATTCTGGTATGAGTTCTGGAGATTGTGGATTGATTTTACCTTCACTCAAGTGTTTTCAGGTATAATTTTTTTTTTTCTTTTGAGTTAACTTTTCTTTGAGTACCAATGCCTTTCGAGATTGCACAATTTTTGATAAAATTTCTAATGGATGTTGATGTCATTAAGGGAATCCTGGTTTAAAGAATGATGATAGAAACAGATTCATCCTACTGTCATATCAAGAATACCCATTCAATTATTGAGCATGTCATCGGGGCCTGGCCTTCCAAGAAGAAGGAGAAGTATGATCAGTAGAGCCTTGTCAAAGACCTAACAAACCTTGTTTAACTCGGTGAGTGAATCCTCTAAATTTAATTCCAAAAATACAACCATCTGAAATGTAGAGCCATGCTGCGATATAAAAGAACACGACTAGCCGAGATAGTTTATCCATAAACAATTAGTATAAGATGAATACATAAATCGGGGATCATATGATCTATAGATTTATATTGGTGTGGAAAAATGTTTGTCTATATTCTGGACAAAATTTTGATGTTTGTTAATCGTTGTATAAGTAAAAGCACTGTTGTGTTTTAAAATTGACACGGTTAGATTATAGAGATCCTTGAGAAACTATTATAATAGCATGGAAACAAATTCGGTTGCACTGTTAGGAAGATCTAATTAAGTAAACTTGCTTGATATGCATTATGGACACCCATGTTTGATTGTAATTGATATGTTGATACTTGATTCCTACTTATAATAGCTTATAGCCTTAGAGGAAAATGTTCTTATACTGCCAAATGTAAGCGCCTAACAATACACAGATCACCACCAAAAAGTCTCATCTCAGATTTGTCTATACTCTATATGATTCTGGTATATTTACTGATCTTTTCTAACTTTATTTATTGATGTCATTTGCTTGGACTTGAATTGATTGACTGAATTCTTCCAAGGTTGAAAAATATGATTTATCCAATTTTTAATAGAAGTATTGTCATCTTAATATTAGATTGTTTGGTTGCTCAAAAGTAGCACTTACTGTAGAATTTGGTGATGAAGCATCAGGCTAAACTGCGTATTTAGTTGTATTTGGTGGAACTAGATTTAGTTGTATTCGTTAATTGAGCAGCATAAAAGTGGAGATTCGATCGGACCTTATCACCGGACTACTGGGAACCTCCGCTCTGCTCCATTCCCCCCCGGATGGATCGACATCTCAAACTCAACCTTACTAACGGTCTTTCCATAAATTGAAGAGCTCCTTAAACACTAAATCGACAGAGATGGATATTGGAAACTCAAAGCAATCAACCAAGTTGTTCTTATTTTGGATTTTGGAAACTCAAAGCAATCAACTGAGTTGTTCTTTTTTTTTTTTTGCCATAGTCGAGTTGTTCTTAGGATTGCAAAGAATGTAGCAATTTTAGTTGTAACTGGGGTTAGATTAGAAGCTGTTCTAAGTGCTATTGCAGATGGTAACCAAAATGGAGTTTGATCTTTTGACGGGGTGCAAAAAAAAAAAAAAAAGCCCACTCCCCTGTTTGTTTTAACGGTATTTTAAAAAATAGATATTTTGGGCACTGTTGCACTAGCAAAATCTATATGGGAGCATAAGTTATCCCAATTAATACATCTCACGTTGCTCTCATATTCATAGATGTGCTTACATTTTGTTATTAAAAAGGTTTGACCGTGCACACAAGGTATTTGTTTAAATGTGCAAAACCTCTTAATTACAATTACTAGCTCTGAGTTTGGCGTAGTTGATCTATTCATACTTTAATAGTGAAACATTTAGACTTTATTTGCCGTAAAATCTTTCTTATTCCCTCTCTCAATATATTATTGTCCTGGTGGCAAAATATTATACTATTGTCTCTTGAATTGACTTCATGCTACATAACTTTGTATTAAGTAGTGGAGTTATTCAATTTTTCTTTCAATATAGTTTGATTATATTTGTTTTTTAGGGCTGCATTGCATCGACTCATACTGGTTCATTCCTACTTTGCTTAGTTCATTCTTCAATTTTGATTTATTTAGATTTGAAAAGCTTCCTCAACCAATTGGTTTTTATTTTTTCATCTTAACTGCAGCGTAGCCTCCAAGTGTTGATATTTGGTGATTTTTATTGGGAGCATGCATTCTTGTCCTACAATGTGCTATCTCATGGGCGATATGTGTACTCATTGGTGATCGATGATGTGTACTCACTGGTTATCGATGAATGGATCGACACTTTTTAGAGCTACTTTGGCAATTAGACAACCCATTCTGCTGAAACCTGTGTAGTCGAAACAAGCAAGCAAATACCAACCAGTCGCCACCAAAGCAAAGGGAAGTAGAAAGAAAAAAAAACGGTGGCTTACTTTTGATTCCTCTTTCCATTCTGCGTGGATATGTATTGTTAAAAAAAAAAATTGTATGCCACATTTTCCTAATTTTTTGTTGGAACCTATTTATTTTGCTAAAATAACTCTTCAATCTGAAGTGCCTTATGCATAATTAATGTACAACACATGTAAAGTAAGATTTAAAAAAAAAAAAAAAACAATATCACATAGTTATTTAAATATGATATCTGCACCGTGCTTATTAAAATAATTTCCATAGCAAAAATACATTTTCCTTGTTAACTGTTATCATCTTAAGCGGTTCAACATTTTAATAGAACAATATTTATTGAATTGATTGTCTTGATTCACTCTGTAATGATAACATGAACGGCTCTTTAGTATAAGTCTTACACAACGAAATTTTGTGTTTACCATTTACAACAATGTCATGTTGTTCATTAGTACTATATTTTATTAAATTTAACTTTAAAACTAAATTACCGATAACGACGACTGACGCGCGTGCAACGCAGCGCCGACCACTAGTTTAATTAAATGTAGGGAATCTAATTATAATGCAACACCAATAAATGAAGTTACTATTTATTATATTAAATAAAATTAAATTTTTTAAAAAATAAATAATTACAATTTATTAACAAACTGTGTTTGCTTGAAACCACTAACCCCTCTCCAACATTCTCTGTAAACCTTATCCATACCTTAAAACTTAACCCACAACCATGGTTACAGTCAAATTGGACATTTACATATTTAATTAAATGTAGGGAATCTAATTATAATGCAACACCAATAAATGAAGTTACTATTTATTATATTAAATAAAATTAAATTTTTTAAAAAATAAATAATTACAATTTATTAACAAACTGTGTTTGCTTGAAACCACTAACCCCTCTCCAACATTCCCTGTAAACCTTATCCATACCTTAAAACTTAACCCACAACCATGGTTACAGTCAAATTGGACATTTACATATTTAATTAAATGTAGGGAATCTAATTATAATGCAACACCAATAAATGAAGTTACTATTTATTTTATTAAATAAAATTAAATTTTTTAAAAAATAAATAATTACAATTTATTAACAAACTGTGTTTGCTTGAAACCACTAACCCCTCTCCAACATTCCCTGTAAACCTTATCCATACCTTAAAACTTAACCCACAACCATGGTTACAGTCAAATTGGACATTTACATATTTAATTAAATGTAGGGAATCTAATTATAATGCAACACCAATAAATGAAGTTACTATTTATTATATTAAATAAAATTAAATTTTTTAAAAAATAAATAATTACAATTTATTAACAAACTGTGTTTGCTTGAAACCACTAACCCCTCTCCAACATTCTCTGTAAACTTTATCCATACCTTAAAACTTAACCCACAACCATGGTTACAGTCAAATTGGACATTTACATATTTAATTAAATGTAGGGAATCTAATTATAATGCAACACCAATAAATGAAGTTACTATTTATTATATTAAATAAAATTAAATTTTTTAAAAAATAAATAATTACAATTTATTAACAAACTGTGTTTGCTTGAAACCACTAACCCCTCTCCAACATTCCCTGTAAACCTTATCCATACCTTAAAACTTAACCCACAACCATGGTTACAGTCAAATTGGACATTTACATATTTAATTAAATGTAGGGAATCTAATTATAATGCAACACCAATAAATGAAGTTACTATTTATTATATAAATAAAATTAAATTTTTTAAAAAATAAATAATTACAATTTATTAACAAACTGTGTTTGCTTGAAACCACTAACCCCTCTCCAACATTCCCTGTAAACCTTATCCATACCTTAAAACTTAACCCACAACCATGGTTACAGTCAAATTGGACATTTACATATTTAATTAAATGTAGGGAATCTAATTATAATGCAACACCAATAAATGAAGTTACTATTTATTATATTAAATAAAATTAAATTTTTTAAAAAATAAATAATTACAATTTATTAACAAACTGTGTTTGCTTGAAACCACTAACCCCTCTCCAACATTCTCTGTAAACCTTACAGTCAAATTGGACATTTACATATTTAATTAAATGTAGGGAATCTAATTATAATGCAACACCAATAAATGAAGTTACTATTTATTATATTAAATAAAATTAAATTTTTTAAAAAATAAATAATTACAATTTATTAACAAACTGTGTTTGCTTGAAACCACTAACCCCTCTCCAACATTCCCTGTAAACCTTATCCATACCTTAAAACTTAACCCACAACCATGGTTACAGTCAAATTGGACATTTACATATTTAATTAAATGTAGGGAATCTAATTATAATGCAACACCAATAAATGAAGTTACTATTTATTATATTAAATAAAATTAAATTTTTTAAAAAATAAATAATTACAATTTATTAACAAACTGTGTTTGCTTGAAACCACTAACCCCTCTCCAACATTCCCTGTAAACCTTATCCATACCTTAAAACTTAATTTTTAACATCAACATGATAGCATATGATTTACCGAATATAATGTTAAGGCACTAAATATACTTATAATTAATATGTCATATATTAGATACCAATACAAGTGTTTTTAATACAGAACCATATATTCTATATAATTATAGCCTGAACGTAGCCTTATTTCTTAAATCGGAGTATCATTTAGTATCCGAGTTAATGATGGAAATTATCGGTCCGGCTAATGGAATTCAATTTTCAGTAAACATAAAATCTGAACCATTGGTTATCACAATTTCCACTGACGGTTCATTTTGATATATGAGATCTTATTCAGCTGGTTGGATCTAACCCCGAAAAAGTCGACGGAGGATCCAGATTGTAAGTTACTATACACTCGAAGTACATTAGCTGGCAAACTACGTTAATTGGTGGCTTAGACGATCCGAAATGACGCCTTTTACAATATCACAAGGAGATATTTGGCACTGTATTATGACCCACAGGTGTATCAATGACGGTTCCCGATACACGGAGGGATAACCATTTAAAGGACTGTTTTTTGGTTTTCATTAGCCTGTGTGTTCAAAAAACCTTTTTCATCTGGGTCCATCTGCTATATCTTCATCACTGCAACTGGGGATACATCTAACTGTCTGCCAAAGTTCCACTAGTAAGCATCCGAAAATTTTGGTCGTTAATATAAACCATTGATTATCGTCTTATTTTTCTAAAAATGTATTTGGATTTTTATATATCTTGTGTTTATAATTTGTTGGTTTGCAGGAACAATTCCTTAGTCATGAATCCATCTAGGTTGATGTCACTTCCTGATGAGATGATTATGCTCATCATGGTTGCCGTTATGTCTGGATCGATCGCGGACTTCATAAGGTTCAGATCATGGTACGAATGAACAATTTCATTGTATAGATGTCCTTATTTAGTATGTGTTAAGTACATTTCTAACATGAGATGATTTTGAATGTCCAGCTGCAGAAGGCTTCACGGGATAGGTTCAAGCACAGATATGGTGCATACCCTGGTACCACGTGACATCGTACCCCGCACTTTGCCGGTGTTATGTGGACCTTTTGTTGACATCTTCATGGACAAACGTAACCCAGATGCCCTGTATCGGCTGGGAATGCATACCTTTTTCAGACAATTACCCAGGCAGTTAAATCTTGGTCTTGCCCAATTGAAGGCAGCAGCATATCGGGGACATTATGTAGCTAAATATGCTGTAGCAATGATCCGTATCTTCAATTGGCCAACAGATGAAGATGTGCTGTACGACGCGTTCAACATGCTGGGATTAGTGGTCGCTACGAGACGCGCGAACAGTGTCCGGACTGTTTTCATCGATGCTGTTAGGAGGTTAACCAGTTACCGTCAAGGTAGGCCATCACACCCGCCGGCCCCTCGACGTCGATGCAACCAGCACGAATTAATTGTGGTTTATCGTATAAACGAGGTTATGATTTTTTTTTCCGGTCCAGTGGTGCTTTAGATGTTATTGTGACGCTGAAGTCATTCGCTTTCGCTACTATAACTGCTGGGCAGCTTTTCCTCACCAGAAACCTGGCTAGTAATGTCAGGAATAGGGTTTCTGGGTTTAGGTTCTCCCTTCTTTTTTGCTTTTGTATATCGAAAAAAATAGTAGTTAAATTAACTTCAGTGTGTGTGTTCATCTACATTTTATGACTAACCCCTTCCGTGTCTGGTCCAACAGTTGAATATAATGTATTAAGCTGTCCATGATATAAATCAGAAAATCAATGTTTTTATCAATTAAATTTCCGCTGAAGTTGTTAATTCTGGTAATTTATGTGCTGTTGAATATGAAGCTCATCACAGATTTATAGAGATTCATTAAAACAATACATATGCTGTGTGAAAACAGTTGCAGAGACATGGCTATGGAGGAACAAGTAAAACGAAGAAGATGAACAGTACAGCATTGAAATACAAAAATGTAATTAAACATGTACCCTGACAACTGACAAGCAATAATCATTTCTCTTTATTATTATATATAGCAATATTGAGAGACAGCCCTAAAACCCCTATATACATACATACATACACACACACACATATATATATATATAGATAGAAAGGTGATAGTGTCCAGTTTTTACTAATATATGTGGGCTATATTATGTTTTTTTTTTAAACAGAAAAGCAATTTTTTTTTGCTATAATTCGCATTTAACAAACTGTACGTTCAGTTTAAAGTAAGCTGAATGTAGGATTACTTTAATTTTTTGTAGGTCAACAATTGCTAAGTATATAATGTTTTAATAGTTGTGTAATTTAATTTTTTTACTACATATTATATTTTTGTTTTTTACTCACCATTATATAAATATAGCAGGATGTACTAGTTCAACTATGAATAACTGGTTTTGTTTATACACTATCATGTAACTGAACAGTGTGCAGTTACTAGTATATCCACTGTAATTATTAACTATATGTAATTATATTCTTCAATTTTGTAATATATCCAGTCGAATGAAATCTTCAAACTTAACCCTAGTTTGTTTAACTCATTGTCTTGCCCCTTAAAAGCCAAATTAGTGGCCGCGTGCTTGACAAGCTTCATCCATATCCACGTCCTGTCACAAATCTGTCACTTTCCACTAAGTTCGTACTGTTCCAATGAACTTTATTTAATTTGTTTTTTTTGTCGAACAAATAACTTATAACTAAAAATAAAATGCGAAGTCTGATTATAAACTAATTTCATCGTAGAAACGTTATCATATATTGGTACGTTTGATTGAAATTAGCTTTAATCCAACTCAACATAGGGTTACACAGCTGACGTGGCTGATATAATTTATTAGGGTTTTGCACAGTTTAATGAATCATACATGGTTGTGGGAACTACTTGAAGTTTTAACTAATTGACAAATCCCTACATTTTGTGGGCTCCACATTTTGTATGTCAAGAAATACAATGTTAGCATATGCAATTGTCAGTTCTTGAACTCATGCCCTATTGATACTGACATCACGTAAAAGTCTTAAGCAAAGAAACACTGTATTACTTCTAACAGGTATATACACATTACAATAAATAAATATAAATGTGTGTAAGCCCTCTCCGTTTTTAGAAAAGTTTGTTCAAAGGTAGCTTCACATTCCCGGCTACGGCTCTGCATATCCCATCCTCTATATATCCTAAAGTAAATGTGCTCTGTACATAGGAACCCACGTCTTTCCACAACCAGTCTATTATCATGTAATATTTGTCTCTGTTCTATTTATATACGTTAGGTTCTGTATGAATTGATTATAAAAGGCGGTTGATCGCGCATTGCGCAGTGTGTGGTACAAATTACCTGTCTAGTTAATGTAAATTAAAGTTATACATCATGGATGTCAACATCTACTAAATAAATAACGCAACGATGAAATAATTAATCACTGTACATCCGGTTTAAGGTTAGGGAATCAGCTTGACACAAACACAACGAATTAACGGTTGAAACTATGGTGGCCATGCTGTATTTGTCAGTTGTAATTAAAAAAGCATAATCTTATTCATTTTCACAGTAAGTGAATATAATACTACTTTTGAGTGTATTTTATTATTTAAATGAATGCTTTACTGTAAAGCAGCCCTGTGACAGTATAGTTGAGTTTCTATACATTCCTATTTGTACCAATAAGAATTGGATTCCTTACACATACCAGTAACAACTGCATATCATGCTTGTAAGGGGGTTCATTACACATAACAAAATGCATCCACCATATCTGGGTCATCTACACATACAAAACGGCACCCTAAACTATTTTCCTGAAAATACAAAATAAACCTACAACACCTGCTATATATGTAGAAATCCTGATCCCAAATCTTAATTGTGCATTCTCCAGATCCATTTTTTCATGCTCCATCTCCAACAGTGCAATCTCGGCCTTCAATTCAGCAATATCAAACACAAAATTCTCATTCGCTATCTCCAGGGATGTATTATGACTCTTCAGTTCAGCAATGTCAACCACAAACAACTCATTCTCCATCTCCAGGGTTGAACATCTGGCACCCAGTGTTTGGTGCAGTGATTGGAAAACATGTATTGCTCTATTTCCGTAACCACATATTAACGGATCTTCCCACTCAAAAAAGTTACATCCAGTCTCTTCACCAACCTGTATGCATTGCCCACAATACAGACAGACATAAGAGTAATCAACATATTTCACCTTCATTGAACAATTACTTACTGTTTACCATTCCTAACCTATAAATGAGAAAACATTATACAATCCAAGTACAGTCAAAGCCAAAGTCTATTAACCATCCTTGAACAGTTAATTGGTATATACTAACCCTTATTGACAAAACTTAAAACCTAATTCAATTCCATATTATTTCAATACAGGAAACCCCAAATCAGCAGTAAATCAAATCCCTAATTGAATATTGGACAGCAATATCGTTAAATAATTGACTTGTTCACCATGAAAGTCGTAAAAGCCGTAAACACTAAGCAGCAATACCTTCCAGTAAGGGCACCGATGAAACCTCCTGGTAAAATTCTCCCACGTATATGACATAACCACTGTGGAGACTGCTCCGCAAAAGCACCTCCGTAATTCAGTCGGAGGAATATCACCCGTGTTTTGGGAGTGTGGTGGGTGCGACATCAGACGGCTCCCGTTCATCTTTATGGTCTTCGAGATTGTAGGCGGGAAGAAGGGAGACAGAAGAAGTTCAAAATGGTGTAATATCGTATCGTGAAGTTTTGTTTTTTTATTCTACACAAACAAAAACAGTCACGTGCTGCGCACGTCGCGATGTTTTTTTCGATTATAATACACGAAGCATTAACGGAGTTATAATTACGTTACAAGTTGGGAAAAATTAGCCAGGAATTAAACTCTTCACAGTATCATAATTTAAATATTTATTTGAATATATATATGTGGGAATTTCAATTACAAACAAGGTCAAGTGGGATAATTCAATTAATTTACGAACCAAATTTACTTGTCAAATATTAATAGCGCGTTTAATTAGCGTATTTTGTCGAATATATTTCATAGAATGTGGGATTAATTAGGCTTTACAAATGGAACATGTCCTACTTACGCACTATAATATTTTCGGACATTTTCTTCAATGGGACCATCCCAACAGATGGCACCTAAGTAGGACATTTGAATTTCATATAATAAATAATTGTCGAGTTATTTGAAATAACTAATTCACTTAGAGGAAGACACATAACTTCTTTGTGCATACTATACTTTTATTGGCAAAATTCCAAAATGCAACTTGTATAATAACCAGAATTCAGTATCTGTTAACAAATTTAAAAATACAAAATGATGTATCTTTTCAAAACTGGTGACATAATTAAACACTGTTTCGCCTTCATTATAAAACATTGTTTCATCTTCGTTATGAAACAGTTTTCTCAAAAAAGGTAAACCGAAACAGGTATTTGAATTACCCTTTTGTTGGAATGTAATCTTATTAAGTAAATTTAATTCACATATATATGGACTGATAAGACATGGACAATCATAGCTTTATGCCGCAGCAGCATTTAATGCGGGGTTGTACCTTTGCCAAAACTGACCCCTGTCGGGAAGTTAGCTCTTCAACTTTACACTAAACCTTAACCATACCCTATCCCTTAAACCACAGTTAGATATTAACTTAGTGGACATTAAATAATTTAACAAATTTGTATGTAATATACTATTATAATGCACTTCAAATGAAAAAAATGAGTTCATACTTATTCCATAACATTTAGAGCATATATATAATAACATTAAACTACAAAATTTCAAGTGATTTAACAACTAAGTATGGTTGAATGCAATAAACACTCTTCAACTTTACACTAAACCTTAACCATACCCTATCCCTTAAACCACAGTTAGATATTAACTTAGTGGACATTAAATAATTTAACAAATTTGTATGTAATATACTATTATAATGCACTTCAAATGAAAAAAATTAGTTCATACTTATTCCATAACATTTAGAGCATATATATAATAACATTAAACTACAAAATTTCAAGTGATTTAACAACTAAGTATGGTTGAATGCAATAAACACTCTTCAACTTTACACTAAACCTTAACCATACCCTATCCCTTAAACCACAGTTAGATATTAACTTAGTGGACATTAAATAATTTAACAAATTTGTATGTAATATACTATTATAATGCACTTCAAATGAAAAAAATGAGTTCATACTTATTCCATAACATTTAGAGCATATATATAATAACATTAAACTACAAAATTTCAAGTGATTTAACAACTAAGTATGGTTGAATGCAATAAACACTCTTCAACTTTACACTAAACCTTAACCATACCCTATCCCTTAAACCACAGTTAGATATTAACTTAGTGGACATTAAATAATTTAACAAATTTGTATGTAATATACTATTATAATGCACTTCAAATGAAAAAAATGAGTTCATACTTATTCCATAACATTTAGAGCATATATATAATAACATTAAACTACAAAATTTCAAGTGATTTAACAACTAAGTATGGTTGAATGCAATAAACACTCTTCAACTTTACACTAAACCTTAACCATACCCTATCCCTTAAACCACAGTTAGATATTAACTTAGTGGACATTAAATAATTTAACAAATTTGTATGTAATATACTATTATAATGCACTTCAAATGAAAAAAATTAGTTCATACTTATTCCATAACATTTAGAGCATATATATAATAACATTAAACTACAAAATTTCAAGTGATTTAACAACTAAGTATGGTTGAATGCAATAAACACTCTTCAACTTTACACTAAACCTTAACCATACCCTATCCCTTAAACCACAGTTAGATATTAACTTAGTGGACATTAAATAATTTAACAAATTTGTATGTAATATACTATTATAATGCACTTCAAATGAAAAAAATTAGTTCATACTTATTCCATAACATTTAGAGCATATATATAATAACATTAAACTACAAAATTTCAAGTGATTTAACAACTAAGTATGGTTGAATGCAATAAACACTCTTCAACTTTACACTAAACCTTAACCATACCCTATCCCTTAAACCACAGTTAGATATTAACTTAGTGGACATTAAATAATTTAACAAATTTGTATGTAATATACTATTATAATGCACTTCAAATGAAAAAAATTAGTTCATACTTATTCCATAACATTTAGAGCATATATATAATAACATTAAACTACAAAATTTCAAGTGATTTAACAACTAAGTATGGTTGAATGCAATAAACACTCTTCAACTTTACACTATAACCTTAGCCATACCCTATCCCTTAAACCACAGTTAGATATTAACTTAGTGGACATTAAATAATTTAACAAATTTGTATGTAATATACTATTATAATGCACTTCAAATGGAAAAAATGAGTTCATACTTATTCCATAACATTTAGAGCATATATATAATAACATTAAACTACAAAATTTCAAGTGATTTAACAACTAAGTATGGTTGAATGCAATAAACACTCTTCAACTTTACACTATAACCTTAGCCATACCCTATCCCTTAAACCACAGTTAGATATTAACTTAGTGGACATTAAATAATTTAACAAATTTGTATGTAATATACTATTATAATGCACTTCAAATGAAAAAAATTAGTTCATACTTATTCCATAACATTTTGAACATATATATCATAACATTACGCCATATACTTGATTCAGAGTAGTTATTAGATGGAACGGACCGTACCAACAGATGACACAGTGTGGTGCCTCGTGGCGGAGAGTAAAAATGCTATAAAACATGCTATTAAACCATTCGCTAAAGAGCCACCACATATTTGCCAACTGTAAACACGGCTGTAGAGAATCATTTTCTCCTTGATACAATGGACCGTCGTCAAAACTTACTTTATTTTCCCAAATTCATCTATCTTCTTCCTCAAGTCCGAAGCAGTTTCCCTCCGAAGTCGTCCTAACTTCCTTCTGCGCTTGAATCGTCACTATCGACGGTGTTCTCTCAGATACTTTGTTCAAACAGACAGTCAACCTTTTTTTCAAAGGTACGTTTCCTTTACTGCTATACTAACCATGGTGAACCACTTACGTTTTGTAACTAATTTCTTCCTCTTTCTCCAAGATGGCTGCATGCACAACAATCCTAGACCTGCCCGCGGAGGCCCTATGGTTTATCATGCTTTGTGTCGGAGCGTATTCGACCCACGATTTTATCAAGCTGAAGCTATGGTAAGTTTCTGGAAATTCCCTATATAAATTTAAACCTTTCTTCAGTACATGAATTAGGAGTCTGTTCACTGATTTCACTGCTTTCTCTAATTTTTTGTCTGATTTTCCATCGACATTTGTTTTATTTGTGATACATACACAAATAGGACTGTGTATATATATATATATATCTTATGCCAGAAAAACAAAAAACCTAAAATATCTGCTATATATATATAGCAGATATGTAATTTTTTTTTCCTGCCAAAAGATATATATATATATATATATACATTTACATATATTATATATATTTGTTGGGAAAAAACAAAAAAACGAACATATCTGCTATAAATATTGTTATCTATATGATAGCGTTACACATCTTTGTTTTATATATTCGTCATATTTCTGCTTGGTTATACATATAGAATCGAATGACTGCATTTTGAAAAAAAAACAATGAATGCTATTAGAACCAATGTTGTTTAAATGAGTTAGGGTTTATATGTTGCGAAAATCAGATTCACCACCATACAGTATTATATCTTGTCTTCAAAAACCCTTGTATTAAACTTTTGAACTGCGAAGTATGTGTTTGGGTTCACAATTGCTTCAACGTATGGAAATTATGTTTACGGTTAATACTAACCAAAAATACTGCAGTTCTGCGGAACAAATATGCAATTCTGCAGGACTGAAAACTTAGATTTTCTCCGTATGTTGTGTGGTAATGAACATTGAGGAACAATTTTATGATGTTATATAGTACTTACCCCTCATAAACCATAACTTGTTCATAACATAAACAGTATGTTGTGGTATACTTTATTTATGACTAACTTTTATAAACTGTTCGTGTACCCAATAATTACACGGATTGCGCGATATAATAATTAACCTTTATATATAATAAATGTTTAGCCATTGATTCGACTTTGCTAGAATGATAACTTTTTACTAAATACAATTGTTCCCCGTTAAATTAGCTGCAAAAGGTTCAACGAACTAGGAGCCGATCCTTACATTTGGCGGAGAATTTCACTCAAGGGGATGAGCTATCATATCAATACCGGGAAACAAGCTTCGTTTCTCCGGCAATGCCTGGCTAACTCCAACCCCGAAGCTCTATACAGGGCAGGAGTAGCCAATTTTGTTGGAGGATATGATGCAATAGATGATGCAGTTGCAGTTGGTCTGGTACAGTTGAAGGCTGCTTCAGATGCGGACTGTCTCCTCGCTACTTACACTCTAGGATTCATCAAAATCTTTAATTGGGACGGTGATGTTCCATTAGTGGAAGAAGGCTACAGCCTCCTCTCAAAGGTTTGCAGAGCCGGCAAGGAGCTAGAATGTCGGAAAATTTTGATTGAGCATATGAAATGTTTCTGGCCTGCGAGAACAACGAGGGATCCACCACCGTTACCTGAAGCACAATGCAGGAAAAACCACTGGAAGGCCGTATATAACTGGTCGCAAGAATATGAGTTCTTTGAAGATCGAACTTGCATCGACTGTCGATGCGATGCTGAGGTTCAAAGGCTGTATAAAACATTCAACTGGTCCTGCTTACCTGTTCATAGTTATAAGTAGAAATGACAGCATGTTTAGTTTTGAAGTTGTGTGTAATTATTTTTTTCCTTGCCTAAATACTTTTGAACTTCTGTTTATACTTTTGAACTTCTGTTTGGAAAGACTAATCTGTGTTATCCTCCTGTTCTGATAATTAGAACAGGTCCGGCCCAACTGTTGGCAACTAAGCCTAGGGTTTTAGGGCTCATGTTTTGGGAGGCCTCATTTATGAAACTAGTCCTTTTTATTTGTTGTGTTCAACGTCGTGTATTTATACAATTAAAGTCATCTAAAAGGCCCCAAATTCAAATGAGGCTTTAACCCTCAAATTCTCTTGGGCCGGACCTGGATCTGAACCTTTAGCTCCCTCAAATTCTCTTGGGCCGGCCCTGGATCTGAACCTTTAGCTCTTTCTTCTCATATCATACGCGTGTCCCGTTTTTTACAATGTGTTTTACAATTTTTCTCCCTGAAATTCACTTTTAATGGGACAAAACTACCCCTTAACCTATATGGACTTCATGGAAAATCACTGTTCTTCCCTCCATTATCAGATACTGTGCTCTGCGCTTTCTCTTCTTCTAATCCTTTGCTCTACTCCCCTTACGAAGCTAGCTGGACCAATGCACTTGCAAACAAGTTAGGTCTTCAACCGGTCCTCCGTACGAAGCTCGCCGATGCAACAGCGATGTGATTTGCACAATCAAACAGGCTTATTCGTGGAAGGACTTCTCCGGGATGTACCGTGGGTGCCCCTATTTCCGGGTTATTTTGCCTATTTCTTATTATTTCATGTGTGGGCGTGTCGAATTGGATAGTAATTACTCCAATTTTGTAATACCGGTCTATCAATTAAAATTAAGGTTTACCTCAATAAGGGGTTCTATTAAAATTGTAAATCAACGTCCAATTGATGTGTGGGTGTGTCGAATTAGACAGTTATTAGTCCAATGTTTTAAATAGGGTTTGTCAATTGAAAGACGGGTTAACATGAATTAGGGGTTTAATTCAAACTGTCAATTAAAGTCCCCATACGCGAAAATCGTGGTTCAATATGTCAAATAAGGTTCCATGCTGTAAACCTTAGGGTTTCTGAACTGGACTCATTTGTATTTCCTGAATAAGGGTTCTTATAATTAAGGTCTAACACAACGAATTCTTCTTTCTTTTATGTTCAATTAGGCATTAAAACAGTCAATTAAGGTTCAAATTAAGTTTACTTGTAATTGCTGTAAATTCCGACAGCTTGAGCCGGATTAAGGATGTAAGTAATTTTACAGGGAACATCCGCCAATGTGTGGTTATTGAGTACAAACCAGTGGATAAATTCAAATCAATGTACCAGTATTTGACCAGCAACTGTTCAAACTTGGAGATGGGGGTTGTGGAATTGAAGATGGACAGTGCAAAGCATGATCTCGAGAATGCCAAATTCAAGATTCAGAATGCAAAGTTTAAGCTCGCAAATGTCAATTTCACGATGCAGAAGGATAGTCTTGACACTTGAGGTGGAGAATGGAACACTGCTGATGGGGAATGCTCACTTAGACAGTGAGTCAAGGTTGTGTCCACTAGATCAATCACAAAGCATCGATGTGTCGTTAGTGTATACCGCATTACACTTTAACCAATTGGTGATCCTCTGTTTGCTTGATTTTTTTTTTCCAAATCAACGCAAGCTAATACGACATAACTGTGTTAAATGAAGCCATGTTATATAACAAAACAGCATTATCAATTCAACGGAGACTTGGCCATTTAGCTTTCAACACGAAAAACAACTTAAACCACCAACGCACGCGAATTCTTATGTACATCAGATCCAAAACATGGATCCAATGTCCTGAACTATCAACTAATCGGAATCCGACGTCTACCATATATAGGATCTAAAATATCTGCTGTATTCCACGGATCAGTCACAAATATAAGTCTACTATACAAACACGCACAAAACGATAATTACATATTTCTTAGTTTTTTTTGTTCCTCATCCACACTTCGTTCGCAGCCAACTCAACTCTAACTGTCCCATGGATTAGATGGACGCCAAAACACTCCTACACCACTGCATCATAATAAAGGCAAAACAACTTACATTGCCTCATTTCCTTCGTAGTTCCTACTACTCCAACAGTTTTTACAGCCACAACTAACGACAGTATATACGTGCTCGTCCTTCCACGGTAAATCTCATCGTGTTATTCTTCGCAAGTATCAAAGAAGCAATCATCGACAGCCGATGTCTTGGGGTTAAAACCTGTAGACAATATTCAATTGGATAACTTGGATATTTAAATATAGATCACAATCTACCAATATTGAGGGGACGATCTGACCGTTCGAGGTGTTATGTTTGGAATTTGATCGTGGGCGGTCATGAAATGCATAACGTACATGCCACAGTTACTCCTGAATAATAAAACTGCATTAACACATCTTCATAATATCACGACTCAATCTTTCTAATTATGCGTTACTACTGGCCAATAAAAATAATTCTTCAGCGCTCGGTACTACTTTCTCACCCATCACCCAAATATGCTTGATTTGGTACGTTCTCAGGAATTTTAATCTCCCATTCACACGGCCTATAGCGGGTTGTTGGATTGGGAATGCTGGTCTCAAGCAGCAGAAAGTATTCCTGGATCCAATATACCTGCCCTTCCCTATGTTAAATCCTAATAAAATACTTAGGGTATATGATGCAATGACCTTACAATGCTACAAGTTCATTTACTAACCACTCGGCCACACTCATCAATCCTTTTACTTGAATTACCAGGCAGCGTATCGACATAATAAACAGCTCCCTCTTTTAGTAATATCACCAGTAAGTACCAATGTGTTGATTCTTCATTCATTGGAATGTATATCTGGATATATATATATATGTCCAGAAAACACTATGATCACCCTCATCTCTAACTATAACATAGCCTATACAATGTCCCAAATCATATAATCATCTTACCCGTTCACATTTCGCAGTACCAACTCCCAACCAGGATGGGCTAAGTGATGTCATCCTAGATTGACGTCCGGCATCCATAGCAGCGAATTGCTGTAAATTTAACATTGAACAACATTGGATCCTCCCGTTAATGTTACATTACGCACTACTGCAACGACATCCACTAGTTAATCAAACCTGAAACCACGTGGGTAGGCACCAAACACGCCAGTTATGTTCTGATCTTTGTTTGCAGTTCACAATATTCGCTACACTGTTGATTACCTGCATCAATCAGATAGACATACCAACGCATAATCATCACTTCGTGTACTACTACAAACAAATCCAATCTAACGGAAACTTACATCATCAATGATCCATGCTCCGGGACGAAGCGTCAACATAAAACGACGACTGACTGATATCACCGCGTTCTGTGTGAGCACCTCTCTGTTAAACACAAACCACTACTCAAATAACGAATTTCACTTTTCGAATGAAACTTTGACTCCCAAAATTCTCACCTTTCATATTCTTCTTCGCTTACGCCACTCGGAGCTTGGGCAAAAACATAATTTAGAACCATTTGCTCTTCTTTGTTAATCTCAGGACCCCTACAGGCGTCCATATACCTTAACACTGCTACTTTCCCATTGACATCCTATTCATTGTTTTTTTATAGCCTCGTTACATGATGAACATTATGCAAGCCAATATTAGCTGTAATATTGCAACATACCTGGACCCGGTTCTCGTGTTTCAACCACTCGTCATACCAAGTCTACAAACATTATAAATCATCAACCTATCAACGGTTACTTCTACATTTAAACTGAAATGAGCAGTTACACATTATAAAAAAACAGACCTTCTCACTTGTACTCGAAGATGTTTGTTCTCTTAAAGGGTTAGCCATATTCCTGAAATTGGAGATCCTGTTGATTTGAAATGGTTAGTCATATTCCAGCGATTAATATTCAAATTTTTAACTGTGCTAATCACTATTGCAAAGGACTCTTGCAAGAATGTCTCGTTGAGGAATTTCGTAAAAAATGTTAGATGCAATAGCTAAATACAGTCGTAACATCAGTGCAGATGACGAGGGATACAAAGACACCCACGAGATAAATCCAGAAAACCAATGGAGAAACGACTGATTAATCACATCGCTACTGCAGGATTAACCTAACTACGAAGGAAACCTATTCAATCAATTAAACAAGAAGAACCATACCACAAATGCACTACACTAGATACAGATCCGACAGTAAGAGCGGACTTGGAATATGAAGGGAAGATGATCCTTCACTGGCCATCAATGGAGCTTGAGACGAACAAAAACGTCGGGATATTATGTGAAGGTTGAAAGGTGCGGCCACTACTATGTTGTTGGGACACGGTACATCCAAACAAAATTTAACGGGACATCCTAACGCTGTTAAACCGGAATTACTCGAACCAGACCAGGCCGAAAATGATTAAACCAGAATTTCAGATTAAAATACATTATTAATACGCCGCATCAAACAGCGGCCGTTCCATAGTTTGGTCCCACCAAGGAACGTAACCACATTATCGAGTATTTTTTTTGAGACCTTAGGTTTATTTCTGGAGAAAATTATGTCCCGATCCTCATTATTTTGTTGTAAGATCCACATTATTTTAGTGTGAGAGAATGAACCCTCATTAATATTTTGTAAAACTTCATTATTATTTTGTAACATTATTATTATTATTCAATCCATTCGGAAAAAAAGTTCATCAATTTTAAATTTGGGTCTTTTCACTTAAATAGTATGTTTGTACGTTTTATTAATCATCACTCTTTTGTTAAACTATAAATTTTAGTTACTCTAGCCTAATGTATTATAATATGAGGTTCAATAAGAACAAATATATAAACTTTAAAATATGTTTGAAAAATATGATTTTTAGTATCAATATGTTTTAAAATGCACAACATGTTTCAAAACAATTATAATTGATACTCTTTTCAATCATTTATCGTCAAATATGTTTTGTAATTAATATTTTGTAACACTATTATTCAATCCATTCGGAAAAAAGTTCATCAATTTTAAATTTGGGGCTTTTCACTTAAATACTATGTTTGTACGTTTTATTATTTATCACTCTTTTGTTATAACTATAAATTTTAATCTAACCTAATGTATTACAATATGAGGTTCAATAAGAACAAATATATAAACCATAAAATATGTTTGAAAAAATGGTTTTTAGTACCAATATGTTTTAAATATACAACATGTTTCAAAACAATGGTAATTGATACTCTTTTCAATCACTCATCCAAATTTGTCGTCAAATATGTTTTAAACTTACAAAATTAGCCAAATACTTTTCTAAATATCTAAATCAAGATCTAATAACTTGTATAAGTTTTATAATAGTGTATTGACTCGATTGAGAGTTAATTGACCCACAAATGGTTCTAGTCTAATTGGACTAAATTGTAACATTTGCACAAGCAAGTACGATTTATTTGTGCTTAGTTAATATTGTTCATTTGAAAAATATTTAACGACAATTTTGAATAAGAAGTTGAAGAAAGTACTAATTTTCAATATTTTAAAACATGTATTTTTACCCAAAAAAAAACTTAAAGAAGTTGTTAATTTTCAAAAAAAAAAAATTTACATAATGTAACCATATTGTGAACCTTCTGGATCCGCCACTGGCACCAGCATTCCCCTGAGCTGACTACACGTACGCATACTCTCTGCCAATGACATGGCATGCGTAACATACTAATGAAGTAGGCTTTAAAACTTAAAAGAATCATTTTCCCACCTCAATTGCATGTTATTGTAGATGTGTTCAAGTTAACTATATATATTCTATGAATTAAACACGTAATAGGTGTCTAAATAAAACACCCCATTTAATTGTTGCTTTGATATAACTAAGTTCTTTGCAAAGAGCATGAGCTTTTAGATGAAAAGAAAATTAGATAAGCTGGCCTAACATGAATAATCTCAAATGGATGTTTTTGTTTGCTCCAAAGATACATGTTCTGATGATATGTTTGAACTCCTGCATGTTTATAAGGTAAAAAATGATTTTAGGACGTTTCTTCATTATAGTGCCTTTCGTATCCTTTTTTCATTGATAATTGGATATAACTATCGTATGGAAGCTATAAGTAGTCGTTTTCCATGCAACTTCCTAGTCTTGGTAGAATAATATAATCACTACAATAAAAAGGGCATTTGACGGCACTTTTTATGTCAAATTACGGCACTTTTCTAATGCCACTACTTGAGTAGCGGCACTATCCATAAATGTCGAGGAATGCAGTGTCGCTAGATTTTGACGGCACTTTCTATGGTGCCGTACACACTAGATAACGACACTTAAGAGTAGTGCCGCTATGTTCACACCATCGGCACTTATAAAAGCGCCGGTATGTTCACACTAGCGGCCCCTATCATATTTATTTTATTAAAAAAATTATATATATATATATATAACACAATAAATATAAATCACAAACACAATAATATATATATATATATAATATAGATAAATATAATAATATATTATAGTTTGTCACTTATGAGCACCTTATATCTATACATACAGTAAAAAAGTTTGAGCTAATTAATTCAACATGTTCTGTGTAAGCCAAAAATTCAAAGAGCAGAGGGAATAAGAGATTAAGTATAGTCATCCTCACAAAGCGCATAAGCAAGTCTTTCCAAATCCATCCTCCCTAAGCCCGACTTGTTCTAATTTAGAGAAGACAACAAATGACAGATTATTAATTAAACATTAAACTAAGTTTAACTTAATAAACTACTTCCAAGAATTTTCCAAATCGTGCAACTCACAATTCAGAGGGATATTTCATGCCAACCATCAATATCTTATAAAAAAAACCATCAATAATCTTTTAGCTCATATTCCTTTTATGCTATTCAAGGTCAAACAAGAGCTGAAAACGATTAATTCAATAGGCATGCCAAATTCAAATACAAACCTAGAGAGATTTAGAGAGTACCAAATTCTGGTGAACCTTCACGAGGGATATTAGAACCTTCAAGACAAACATGATCTCTTACAAGGGTCTGAATCATAGATACCAAGGAAGAACATCAAGACTAATCTAAGGAATCGCAAATAAACAAGTATAGTCCAAAACAAACCAAAGTAAATTGTACATCGAAAATTATCAGTGCTCAAGTAAATTATAAGGAAATGAATGCATGGAAACATTCATGGAAACGTAACAATGCATTGAATAACTATATCAATCATGTCACATTGCACTATATTTAATTATTTATCACTGTTAGATTTTCCATACCTTTGCACAATGATGAATCCAACAAAAATAGAAAACAAACACTATCAATCATGTTCTCTTTCACGACGGGAGCTGAGGACAACGGAGACTTAGGTTCAATTGCGATGGAAACATTGGTTCAATCGCGATGGAGACCTAGGGCTCAATATTTTATTTAAAATGAAAATATCAGAAGTTTGAATGGTACCTGTCCACCATTTATCCCTGCTTCGTAGCATGGCTTCAGACTAACGGCATGTTCGGGGTAAAGTTTCCAGTGACCAAAGAGTAAATCTCTTCGAATCGTTTCCACCCCTCCTTGATAATACAGTTAACGAGCATAGTTAATGATGACTTGTCTATATGAACTTGAGCCAAGAGACTTATTTATAAAATTATATAAGTGGGAATTAAACACAAAATATTCAAAAGGGAAGCAAATATAGTACCTCAAGCATATTCCTCAGGAAAGACTCTTCATTGAAATAATCTCGACGTACAAAGACAAATAAAAACTTAAATGCAAGGGCCTCGTTGACAGTTCCATATCCAATTTTTCCTTCGAATCGTTTCCACCCCTCCTTGATAATACAGTTAACGAGCATAGTTAATGATGACTTGTCTATATGAACTTGAGGTAAGAGACTTATTTATAAAATTATATAAGTGGGGAAATGGAAAAATGGACGAGAATAAAATGGAAAAATGGAAAAAAAAAAGGATAATTTATAGTGAACGACTAGAGTATCTCAAACTCCATAAAGAAATTTCATAGTAACCAAGCATGCAGTCAAAGGCTGCAATTACATCTACTGTGTGTGAATTTTTTGTAAGCTTGACAAAAGATTGTGGAAGGTCTTCACTTTCTGAAGCACTACAGACCTAAAGAAAGTATAATTAAACATGAAAATATTTTCAGTGCAAATATTTTTCTTTTTTGGAGACATCATTGATTCATAATATTTAGAGATTATATGGAGGTACCAGACACAGCCACCCAGAAGGCAAGTACCGTTCCTCAAATTTCCAGCCTGATTGCTACATGAAAAAGAGCAACACGGAATTTAAGGATTAATTGAGGACAAATAGGGGTGGAATCTAGCAAACCAAGGTTTAATAATATGTAAAGAAGATGAAAACTACCTGGCAACCAACATTTAGAATGACTACTTTTACGTCATTTGCGAGATTCCAAGTTTCTTCCTCACCTACAAGTTTAAAATACTCATCAGTTGGCTCTCTTTATTTGATAATTTATACAATTGGACAGTTGGATAATCTGAAACAACCCTCTTCGCGTGATTTTTTTTTTTATAAAAAAAATCGATAGTTTTTCAGTAGTGCCGCAGCTATGTGTCGGTAATATCATATTTTCCTGTAGTGATTGATATCCACACATCACAATATAACTTCACTAACTGGATGAATGAAAGAGATGGTGTGTTAGTCATCACTCAATTTTGTCAAAGTTTATTCAAGTCATTCTTTCTAGAGGGAATGAACATAAACAGACATTCTTTCTAGAACATCATACATACCAAGTAATCTCCATAAATATGCTAAAGTTGTAACTTCTCTTTTTGCAGCAACTCCATTCTTTCATCCCATCATAGAATTAAGGTAGACATAAATCAGTCAAATTGAGTGAATCAACTTTGGTTAAGATAAACAAGAGAACCAAGAACAGTTGCAAATTGCAAATATACAAAATGATGTATTAACTTACCTGTTAATGTTGTGTATATTGACAATGTCCCATAGAAGTAGATCAACATCAGTTGAAAGAAAGGGTAAACCCAATTAGTAGAAAGCAAAATCTCTCAAAGAGTGAAATAAGTAAAGAGTAATCCCTCATGGCTCATGTTATTTATATCGAGCCTCAAGTCTATATGCTTATCCATTTAAATTCTAGATGTCATGATGTCATATACACCACAATCCACGAGTTTAGTGCAGATCAATAACAAACTTCAATTATAAACACTTTTATAATAATGTTAGATCACAGAAGCAATCAATTTACAATGAAGGAATGAATCGCCATTCACCACAAAGATCTCCAAAATGAATTGATTCTAAAAAAAATAGAAGCAATTCTCCAAAATCAAACAAGCAAGAGAATAAATCATGATTTTCAGTAGAAACTATTACGAATGAGCAGAAGAAATAAAATGGTTAATCAATTGAATCTCAGAGAGGCAGCATAAGCCTTACCAGATTAGGAGACTTTGAGTGGCACCGGCGTCGCCGTGGTGCTCTTGGATTTGAAGGTCAAGGCAGAGTTGTTGCCGAACAGAGGTATCAGGTCTCCAGTTACTTATATCACTCAAATCTTCGACTTCTTCGTTGAAAGATTGCATGCACAAATTTAGAAAAATCTACAGCTAAGAAACTATACATAGACGGAAAGCGAAATCGCGATCAATACTGCACCGAAGGATGGAGAAAGCTTACTCTTGAAACA
Source organism: Clarkia xantiana subsp. parviflora (assembly GCA_036873135.1). Taxonomy (NCBI): domain Eukaryota; kingdom Viridiplantae; phylum Streptophyta; class Magnoliopsida; order Myrtales; family Onagraceae; genus Clarkia; species Clarkia xantiana. Next base: position 1,444,466 of record JAPTYO010000008.1, on the reverse strand, counting down.
GATGGAGAGCTAGGGTTCTGTACTGCCGGAATATGAACGAGGAAGAAATTGAAGATAGTGAGGCACCGTGATAGGAAGGAAAGACGCCTATCTAAGTCCCACAGAAAAAGAATATAGGTTTTACTCTTTTTAGGTTATTTATTATTATTATATTATTATTAATATTGATTATTATTTGTTATTCATTTGCAATTTTATAAAAAAAAAATATTAATTTACTACTGGCACTTATAATAAGTGCCGATATTAAAAAAAAAAAAAGGAAACGGCACTTCCAAAAGTGTTGTTCAAAAACTATCGGCACTTTCTAGAAAAGTGGACAGCTTATAATGACACTTTGTAAGTGCCGTAAACCAAAAAAACCAACGGCACTACTAATAGTGCCGTTACTTGAATTTTTTTAAAAATATATCGACACTTTTGGTAAAGTGCCGCATCCAAGTGTCGCTATTTACCCATTTTCTTGTAGTGAATTTGTGAGATATTTACTTCATGATGATAAAGGTATGTTATGATTTTTGTTTTGTTTTGCAGGCTCTACTAAATGTACTTTGTAAATAAGTAACTTTTTTTCATGCGGTATTATCTTCGATGTGCAGATTCTTGATAGATGCACCAATCGCTTTATTTTCCAACTATGGTGATTCTTCTGAAGTCCTGGACTCTCTTCTTGCTAAGTGATCTTTAAACTCGAATAAATTCTATTTGTCTACTACTGGAAGGTCATTGAGCCAGAATAAATTCTTGTTGTCAAGACTAATGCTATCTAGAGGTTTCTTCAGGCCCTGAATTTGATTACCAACTGGTTTGAGGGAAAGATCATACCACGAGCGATCCATTTGATTCCCAACTGGTTGAAGAGAGAGATCATACCACGAGCTAGGCAATTCAAGTGGTGACGGTTGCAAATGAGACTCTTGAGGATTGCTCTGAGACCCCACTGGTTGCATCCCCATCATTCAACACAATTTCTCCTTTTCACACTCAATCACCTTCAAAGATGATCCATGGAAGTAGTCAAATAATTAGCCCAATTCACAAAGAACTCAAATAATTAGCTAAATTAACCGATAAGGTCCATGGAAGTAGTAAAACTAAAATCATCCCATAGAAAGCATCTAATTTCCAGATTTTTCACACTCAATCACTTATTAAAATGGTTTTACAGAAAAAATGTAAAACCCTAAGAACGAAGAAGCCACCAAGAACGTTTCTTGCTTCTATACATTAAACCCAGAGCAATATCCACCTCAAGAATTATGGCTCTTCAGATCGCCCTAATTACCTTAATTCTTATATCAACTTCCAAATTGAAATATAACTAGGGTGTAAATTCCAAGGACCGAATTAACTGCTGATCCTGATTATCTCTACGCTGCATCCTCCTTATCATCAACTTTACAGTATTCCGAAATTATATTTCCAATCAACCGAGTCCAGTTCTTGATTTAGCGTATCAGATACATACAATCTCATCATGCAACAGTTTTCCAGGTGATTAAGCGGTTGCAGAGCGAAGAAGTAAAGAATCGGAAAGCTACCTACCTTGATGGATTTCGATCCACTGGAATGCTATGCTATGAAACGCGGAGAGGAGATGAAGCCGATAGAGGATCTTCCATTGATCAAAATCATCCAAGGACTGAGCTTCTTCCTAGCCGGAAGAAAGTCTGATTTTTGCGTCTCACGGTCTCAGTGTCGTTCCGTCCATTGAAGACGAGACAGAGGCGTGTGAGATTTGGGCTTCTATTTCGGCCCAAATTAGGACTTCTTGGGCCCAAAAGATATTTGGGCTTGTATTCGGGGCTAAAATAGGACTTATTGGGCTGCTATCCGCCACCAACTAAAACACACACGCCTCTCGTCTCCTATGACATCTCTCTGTCTGAAACAACGCCGTCGAGCGTCAATCAATCAATCGGCAAACCCTAGCGGTCCTCACAACCTAAGCAATCCCTAAATTCTTTTTGCCATGGCCAAGAAGCGAAAGCTCCGATCTGCTTCTGAGCCAGAAGTCGCCGCCGCAGTAGCGGAAGCGTCCGTTGCGGAGCAGGCTGCTCCCTCGTTAGCTGAAGAGCATGTGGAGGAGCCTCAAAAGATGGCTGTGGATGACACAAGCGAAGCCGCAGTTCCAGAGGTGACTGAAGAAGAAGCGAAGGAAGAAAATGCTAAGGAAAGAGAACAGCAGCAAGGAGAGGGAGAGGGAGGCGAGCAAGGTGCCAAATTGGACCCAAGCAGCAATCAAGCAAACGGAACCGAGGAGAACGGTGGAGGAGATGAAGAGGAGGAAGAAGATATTGAGGAAGAGCCATTGGAGAAGCTCTTGGAACCTTTCAATAAGGATCAATTGGTTTCTATCCTCAAAAAGGCGGTAGATAAGTACCCTGACCTGATGGAAAGCGTGCGCAGTGTAGCAGACGAGGACCCTGCTCATAGGAAGATCTTTATCCACGGCCTTGGCTGGGACACCACTGTGGAAACCCTTACTTCTGTCTTCGGCAAGTATGGAGAGATCGAGGACATCAAGCATGTCACCGATAGGGTTTCTGGGAAATCTAAAGGTTATGCTTTTGTTCTTTTCAAGCACAGGAATGGGGCTCGTAGAGCACTGAAGGAGCCTCAGAAGAGGGTTGGCAATCGCACAACCTCCTCTCAGTTGGCTGCGGCTGGCCCTGTCCCTGCACCACCACCTAATGCCCCACCAGTGTCTGAGTTGACTCAAAGGAAGATTTTTGTAAGTAATGTGTCTGCTGATGTTGATCCTCAGAAGTTGCTAGAGTTCTTCAAGCAGTTTGGAGAGATTGAGGATGGACCTTTGGGGCTCGACAAGCAGATGGGTAAGCCCAAAGGTTTTGCCTTGTTCGTGTACAAATCTGCTGAGAGTTCTAAAAGGGCTTTGGTAGAACCACACAAGAACTTTGGAGGTATTACACTTCACTGCCAGAGAGCCGTTGATGGACCTAAGGGAGGGAAATCCTTTAGTGGTGGCCACCAGCAGCAGCACCATCACCACAACCAGCCTCATCATAACAACCCAAGGAGGGAGAAGAATAAATATGGGGGAGGTGGTGGTGGAGCACCAAGTAATATGATGCCACCCACAGGGCCTCCAGTTGCTTACAACCCTCAAGCACCAGCTCAGGCACTGAATCCTGCATTAGGTCAAGCCCTAACAGCTTTTCTTGCAACTCAGGGAGCTGGAATGGGAATTGGAAATTTGATAGGAGGTATTGGAGGTCAACCAATGAACCAGGGAGGGATGCCTGGAGGAGGATATGGAGCTCAACCTGGTGGGGGCTATGGAATGCAACCGCCCATGCCAGGACCATACCAGAACCCACAGATGGGGCAGGGAGGCCCGGGGAGGCCTCCCCAAGGTGGTTACATGGGAGGACATTAGGTGAGTCTATAGTTATATATAGTTAAAACGTAAAAAAAAATCATTTTCCCACCTCAATTGCATGTTACTGTAGGTGTTCAAGTTAACTATATATATTCTATGAATTAAACACGTAATAGGTGTTTAAATAAAACACCCCCATTTAATTGTTGCTTTGATATAACTAAATCCTTTACAAAGAGCATGAGCTTTTAGATGAAAAGAAAATTAGATAAGCTGGCCTAACATGAATAGTCTCAAATGGATGTTTTTGTTTGCTCCAAAGATACCTGTTCTGATGATATGTTTGAACTCCTGCATGTTTATAAGGTAAAAAATGATTTTAGGACGTTTCTTCATTATAGTGCCTTTCGTATCCTTTTTTCATTGATAATTGGATATAACTATCGTATGGAAGCTATGAGTAGTCATTTTCCATGCAACTTCCTAGTCTTGGTAGAATAATATAATTTGTGAGATATTTACTTCGTGATGATAAAGGTATGTTATGATTTTTGTTTTGTTTTGCAGGCTCTACTAAATGTACTTTGTAAATAAGTAACTTTTTTTCATGCGGTATTATCTTCGATGTGCAGATTCTTGATAGATGCACCAATCGCTTTATTTTCCAACTATGGTGATTCTTCTGAAGTCCTGGACTCTCTTCTTGCTAAGTGATCTTTAAACTCGAATAAATTCTATTTGTCTACTACTGGAAGGTCATTGAGCCAGAATCTCAAACTTGTATTTTAACTTTGTTATCCCAAGTACCTTTTTCTCAAAACCCGACCGTGTATGGTTTTATTTTCTGCTGGGGAACAGTATCTCTCAGTTCGAACTTTTAAGCGACTTGGTTATGAGCAATCCTTTTTCTGAACTCCATCATATTTCACATATTATCATTGACTTGTTAAAGTCCGAACTGCTCGATCACAACTTCATTTTGTTAACATGCCTGAATCAAATTTTACTGAAAATGTTATTCTTCCTACCTCTGTATCTGGCTTAGCAATTAATTGGAGAAAACCTTTGATATACTCCATCAGCTTTTCTTTACTACTTTATATACATGCATTAAGGTTGCATTGCTTCTTTTTGGTGGTTTTTTCCATCTCTTGGGGAAGTTGTCCTAGTTGAGGGTGATTTATTGGGGAGAGCTAACCAGGCAAGAAGCTGTTACAGGAATGTATTGTTATGTACCTGACTTACATTAGTGAATGTTGCTCTTCTGTCCTCTATCTAGTTTCTTGATGGTGAGTGGATAATCTCGTCCCCCAGTTGAGAGTCGGGATATTGATGCTGCACCGGACGAGGTTGGTTCTGGCTTATTACAAATGGTTGAGCATTGGAAATGAAAGTAGTGAAATGGGTAGATTAGTGGGTGAGATTCTTCTGTTCTTGCATTACATGCCCTAAATGTCATTGTAAACTGTTGTTTTGTTCTCCAGTTCCAAATCATGTCATCAGTGTGCTAATTGTTTCACTTGCTTGCTTCTCAAGTAACCGTAAACCAAGGCTGTCACATAGCTTTATATATCAAGTACTGTCGGAAAACAGAAGCTCAGGCGTTAAAATTAGGGGTGTGCATGCTTCACCGTCTCTTGGTCTCAGGCTCGATGTTGGTTTTTGGGTTTTTAGGCATGCTCATTTTTTAACCAATTATACACATTCGTTAGGCGCCCCGAGCCTTAAATTTAAGAGTGAAGGACCATCTGCTAAAGCTCTGTGTTTACCTTTGGTCGGGACAGATTTAGGGTTTAGATTTCTCAGGACAGATTAGTGCAATTTTAGGTTTCTCAGGACAGCTTCGTGCAATTTTAGGTTTCTCGGGTATTTTTTCCATCCGAAAGGATGCTTTTTTTTTCCATAATACTACAAGATCACTCAAAAACAGGCAAAAATCGAACCAAAATGAGACATTTCCCTAGGGAAAGCCAATTCCATCACCAGACGATGAAACATCACAAGTCTTACTTTACCATAAAACATAATCTGTATGTATGTGTTTCATCTCCAATCGTTCTTCATAAGCCTGGACTTTTAACTTGGGAGAGAAGGCAATTAATAAGGTACATCATCTTGTTCAAATACCGAACCCTAAAGTACATCATCTTGTTCAAATCCCAAACCCTAAACCCACATCCATTATCTGCCACTGCACCAGCTAGAGCTAGGGTACTTTTGCCTCTCCTTTCACCGGATCGATAGGTACAGTAACCAAGGTAAGTAAGGCTGCAGGTTGGTAATTCAGCAGATGGCAACCCCATTATCCTTTCAACAAGAAACTAGCCAATAGATGATCCTAACAACATCATATCAAAATCATGCATACCCCAACATACGTACAGTACAGATGATTTCCATCCCCCAAAAAACTGGCATCTTTTCAAGATATGTTAATATGTAAATAAAGAATTTTGCCACATGAAGAGGTAGCATAGGTAACAGGATTTGCAGCAACCAATAAGCTAAGTACGATTCAATTCAGAAAAAACATTACTCATAACAAGTAAGCTTGAAAGTGCAAAACATTACTATTCCGCAACACTTGAAAAAGAAACTAGATGATGGAAATAAAGAGGTACATATGTTTTTTCTAAAGCAATTGAAAATATAAGTTTGAGAATCTGGTGAGGAGAACAACCCAGTAAGGGCAAATAGAGTTTACTTCGGTTTAAAGATCACTTAGCAAGACAAGTCCCGTACTTCAGAAGTAGAATCACCACGGTTGAAAATTTATCTATCAAGAATCTGCACAATGCAAAGTATAGCACCATAAAATTACTTATATTCAATACTTATAAAATGCCATCATCGTACCTTCCTTAACCATCCATTGCGTATATTTCTATCTACATAATAAAATTGTCATATAGGGGGGAACTAGCAATTACGAATGGGAAGGAACATCTAATCCTCAAGTTTTCAGCATTATGATTGCTCATAGACACTGCACCAAGTGTAAAGGAACAACATGAAAACCGGTGTCAAGAAATAACATAGATATCAGTTGCAAAGAAACTCAAGATATTATCATTTTAGGCCACGTTCCTATTTTTTGAAAAGCATTTAAGATTTCTGATTTAATATATCTGATCAACCATGAATTAAGAGCATCTTGTCTAAACAACCTAATACATGTTCTGTAATTAGTTAATATATGTATACTATCTACAGTCCAAGTAGACCCCGACATGATGAACAATAAGTAACTAACACGCAAATATTTTTATTTTTATTTTTTTTTAAACCCCATTTTAGAATAGAAGCAAAGAACAGACCTATATCTAAACTACAATTCAATTAACGTGGAAATTTTGATTTTGACCTATCCTATAATACACTCACCTAATGTCCCATGTAACCACCTTGGGGAGGCCTGGCCGGGCCTCCCTGCCCCATCTGTGGATTTTGATACTGCCCGGGCATGGGAGGTTGCATTCCATAGCCTCCACCAGGTTGAGTTCCATACCCTGCACCAGGTTGAGTTCCATATCCTCCACCAGGTTGACCTCCAATACCCACCATCAAATTTCCAATTCCCATCCCAGCTCCCTGAGTTGCAAGGAAAGCTGTTAGGGCTTGACCTAATGCAGGATTCAGTGCCTGTGCTGGTGGTGGAGGGTTGTAACCCACTGGAGGCCCTGTGGGTGTCATCATATGACTTGGTGCTCCACCACTTCCCCCATACTTATTCTTCTCCCTCCTTGAGTTCTGATAATGAGGCTTGTTGTGGTGATGATGCTGCTGCTGGCCACCACCAAAGGATTTCCCTCCCTTGGGTCCATCAATGGCTCTCTGGCAGTGAAGAGTAATACCGTCGAAGTTCTTGTGCGGCTCTACCAAAGCCCTTTTAGAACTCTCAGCCGATTTGTACACGAACAAGGCAAAACCTTTTGGCTTCCCCGTCTGCTTGTCGAGTCCCAAAGGTCCATCCTCAATCTCTCCAAACTGCTTGAAGAACTCTAGCAACTTCTGAGGATCAACATCAGCAGATACATTGGTTACAAAAATCTTCCTTTGAGTCAACTCGGACACTGGTGGGGCATTAGGTGGCGGTGCAGGGACAGGACCAGCCGAAGCCAACTGAGAAGATGTTGTACGATTGCCAACCCTCTTCTGAGGCTCCCTCAGTGCTCTACGAGCCCCTTCCCTGTGCTTGAAAAGAACAAAAGCATAACCTTTAGATTTCCCCGAAACCCTATCGGTGACATGCTTGATGTCCTCGATCTCTCCGTATTTGCCGAAGACGGAAGTTAGGGTTTCCACAGTGGTGTCCCAGCCAAGACCGTGGATGAATATCTTCCTATGAGCAGGATCCTCGTCTGCTACAATGCGCACGCTCTCCAGAAGGTCAGGGTACTTATCCACCGCCTTCTTGAGGATAGAAACCAATTGGTCCTTATTGAAGGGTTCCAAGAGCTTCTCCAATGGCTCTTCATCAATATCCTCTTCCTCCTCCTCCTCCACCTCATCTTTTCCTCCGGAACTCTCCTCAGATCCATTGGCATGCCCGTCAGTAGCAGCCCTACCACCGTTTGAGCCAAACTCAACAACTTCATCTCCCTGCTGCTCTTCTCCAATCTGAGCCTCGTCCACCTTCGATTCTTCTTCCTTCACCTGAGGCAATGCGGCTTCCTCGTTAATTCCGTCCACGGCCATCTTTTGGGGCTCCTCCGCGTGTTGTGGAGCGGAGACTGCCGCTGACGGAGCGGCAACCTGCTCCGTCAGGGACGCTTCGGTTGCTGCAGCTTCGGGTTCAGAAGCAGGTCGGAGCTTTCGCTTCTTGGCCATGGTGGGAGGAATTAGGGTTTGCTCGACGAAGTTCTGGTCTTGATTGGATTGCTCGACGAAGTTCGGCTCTTGATTGATTGCGTCTCTACTCTCTCGTTAGTTGGTCTACGGCATTTCGATACATTTTATCTGCGGAGTCTCTAACCATAAAAAAGATCTGCTTGGGCTCTTTAACTATAAACTAGATGAGACTATTGTGGGCCTACTTTAATAGAGAAGATGCGTACTATTGGGCCCAAACAAGCCCCAATGTGATTGATATTCAACGGCGTTTCTTTTCCATCTATACAAAGTCGCTAAAATCTTTCTGAATTTGCGCATGTACTAGGATGTACGACTTAAACAGAGAGAGTATCTTGCAAATTCTTGACTAAAGTTGTTTTATTTGAGCTCAAATTCTACTGAGCTCGTTTTAAATGTGCTCAAATTTGGACTTCGTCTGATTTTTTCAAGCTTAAATTCAGCTCGGTGCTATACTCGAGCTTGACTCAACTTGGCTCGTCAAACCTAATTTTTTTTAGTTAACTTACAATGTACACATATTAAGTCGAACTCAACAACTATTTTCTAAATTTTTTAGATTTAATTGACATCTAGTTTGTAAGCCTTGAATTGTATAAACTAGAACTCGAATACATTTTTGGCAAAAATAAAATCTTGAATAGACTCGCAAACCTCCCGAATCAAGTATAAATGAACTTGTACTCAACTTTGTACTAAAAAAAAAAACTAAACTCGTTTAGTCGAATTCGTATATCACGCAGTAGTTCACCAGTAGCTTAACTCAATTCCCTAATTGCTAGTCCATCTTATACATCCTTAAATGAAATACAGATCCACAAAACCAAACAACCAACTTCTAAACCAATCCGCAAAAATGTTTGAAGAGAATGCAAATCACTGTGGAGCCCTATGTGGCCCCAATCGGGACCGGCGGCCCCAATTGAGGTGGCCACCACCAACTGGGGCCGGCCACCACCAATTGGGGTGGTTTTCTGCCCCAAGCGGTGGTGGCCAGTGCCGTGGGGTGGTGGCCGGCCCGTTTCGTGGCGGTTGGTGGCCTTGGAGGTGGTGGGTGGTGGCCGGCGGCCTTGAACGATGACTTGAGCAAACAATAGAGACTAAATTGTAAATGTTAAATTTTAGAAATATAAATTTGAGGACAAAATTGAATAAAATAAAAGTATTTAACGGTCAAACTAACTGTTGACTAAAGGAAATACCAAAAACATATAACCTCTCAAACATATGGCACTAAAAGCTTACAAAATAAAACATATGGCACCAAAAACCTATACATGTAAAACATGTGGCACTAAAAGTACCTTTAACCCTATCAAATAATGTAAAGGACAAAAATGGGTAGAGCTGAATGTTTTTTTTTACACCAAAGAAAAATGGGTTCTTATTTTCAATAACATGGATCGCCAGTTTGGATTGGGAAACACAGCAGAAACAGATCTCCACAGACAAGAAAACCTTATTCATGCATAAAGCTAACACTGAAGACCTTTACATAGATTTTGACAGAAAAGGGAACCCCAAAGTTAAGGAAATCGGAAATCCAGCAGCAACTGCCACGCATAGATTAGAACTCATATCTGCTATCGAGTGAGTAACAGGGTAGATATGGATGTTATTGTCCATGCAAAACAATCAAGGTAAATTGAAACAAGTGAAAAACTGATCTCCATATACAAGAAAACATTGCATGCATAATGCTAGAGGAATTTTTATGAATTTGGAAAGAAACAAAATACGCAACAGCCTTGAATAGAAAACTACACAAATGTTCTTCCATGCACGATAATCAAGAAAAATTTGACTCTCTCAGTCAACAGAGTAGCAACCGAAAATGAGTAAAACTCTGAAAAGCCAAAGCCTAGGCAATCGTCAGAGACAATAAAACTGTGATCATGAAAGCTCAGGGGAATGTTGGTGCTGGACGGATATTCGCCCAGCACCAACATTCCCTTGAGCTTACTACACGTACGCATACTCTCTGCCAATCACATGGCATGCGTAACATACTAATGAAGTAGGCTTTAGAAAAATGAGATTGATACACGTTCCGACAGTTCAGAATGTAAAGATTCCGATCCACTCACAATGGCATGCTTGTAATTACCCTGAACTTTTGTGGCATTTATTAAGTTACTCACATTCGGATGATGACGGAACGCTATTATCGGAATTGCAATCATTTCCGTTAGAAAAGGAGATTGATACACGTTCCGACAGTTCAGAATGTAAAGATTCTGATCCACTCACAATGGCATGCTTGTAATTACCCTGAAATTTTGTGGCATTTATTAAGTTACTCACATTCGGATGATGGCGGAACGTTATTATCGGAATTGCAATCATTTCTGTTAGAAAAGGAGATTGATACACGTTCCGACAGTTCGGAATGTAAAGATTCCGATCCACTCACAATGGCATGCTTGTAATTACCCTGATCTTTTGTGGCATTTATTAAGTTACTCACATTCGGATGATGGCGGAACGCTATTATCGGAATTGCAATAATTTCCGTTTGAAAAGGAGATTGATACACGTTTCGATAGTTCGAATGTAAAGATTCTGATCCACTCACAATGACATGCTTGTAATTACCCTGAACTTTTGTGACATTTATTAAGTTACTCACATTCGGATAATGGCGGAACGCTATTATCGGAATTGCAATCATTTCCGTTAGAAAAGGAGATTGATACACGTACTCTCATTTATAGGGCCTTATATACTTTAACTGGACTGGAGGCCTTTGCAGTTCTTTTTTAAGTATTCCATTGATTAATATAAAATCAAACTACAAGGGTGGAACTATTATTAATACAGAAAGTAAAATTTCAAAAATAAAGGGTCGAGACTAGGGGTGTAAATGCGTCAAGCTACTCGTAAGCTATTCGATACTAACTCGGTCGATATTCGTATTCAACTCGGTAAATTTCGAGTTGAGTTTTTCTCTAAAGTCGAGACGAGCACGAGTTTAGTGGTACTCGACTCGAGAGGCTCGCGAGCATACTCGAGCTTTTTTGTTTTGTCTATTCGAGTCGAGTTCGAACTCGAGTTTATTCGAGCTTTATATAATATTATATATATGTATATTCAATTCAAGTGGAGCTCGAGCTCGAGTTAAGGTGCGACATTTATGATTTAATTGAATTTTAAATTTTCCGAGCTCGAACTCGTCGAGTATAAAATCGAGTTTAGTTCGAACTTGAAAAATTTAAAATCGATCGAGTACGAACTTATAAAGTGAATCGAGTTGGATCGGGCTTGCCAAATACTCAACTCTGGCTCGGCTCGTTTACACCCCTAGTCGACTAGGCGGGATAATTGGATAAATCCCCGTAACAATGAGTCAAAACATGCCAGGTAGGAAATGACAATAATAAAGGAAAGTCAAATTCTAATTGGAATAATAGTAAGCTTCTCTCTCATTGGCACTATTCAGAAGCTCTCTAGCTTCTGAATAGTTTTGCCTCGATTGGAGTAGATGACTCCCTCTTTCGATCCAAAAATTGAAGGGAAGTCACTGCTCTTGCAAACTCTCTCGTCGGTCATGAGCATCGAGCAACTCTTCCTCCAGCATACGCCAAATCATAAACCTAAGCCAAAGCCGGAAGCCCCACCACATCGGATGACCTTGTTCAATCACGCCTTCATCCTACTCTTCGCTTCCGCCTCGCCAAATCACGGAGTCAACCCCACCCCTCGCGTCCCTCCCCCTCCCCCCCCTACCATCACGACCACCACCACCCCCGAGCCCGCACAAAGGCCCCCCGCCACCACAACCACCTACACACGCTCCCACGCATCTTCACGCTCTTCCACGCGTTGCCACATGCGCCCAATTCCCACACACGCGCCCACTGCAGCGGCGCGTGCATACCACGCGACGACACGCGCCTTCGTGCTCCAGGGCACACATCCACGCGCCGCCACGGTCCAACTCCGCCCCCAACATGTCGTGCGTCGGTCGCCTATGTCCCTCCCCGCGCCGTCGTGAATGTTGTTCTCCGTTTTAAGCTCAAACTTGAGTACATCTTGGCGGTACAGCCTACTACCCTTCCCCATCTACCCCTTCCAGCTGAACCCATGGTTCGTCAGAAACAACGCTCTATTCTCGGAATAAGCAACTGCATGATATTTACCCTTCGAGGTAACCACGATACGACCGCAGTCGCCGACGTATCTCATTTCCTTTTGCTTACGGAGAATCAGAGCATTTCTGTGGCACCCCCGATGTGCGCTAGTCCTTTGTTGATGTTCCACATGCAGGGGTGTTTCGGTAGACTGGTTTCATCCAGCCCCTACCACTTAAAGATCTCTGCACCGGTCATACGATCATCCTTGTTTGTCTATGGAGTCGTGTGTGTTTCCGATTTATTATGGGTCCTGTCTGGTATCGCTTGGTTTGCAGGTCCTCTGTTAGCTATGTTGCTCTTGAGGAATGTTCTTCTTCCCCTCCGAAGGGTTACAGGTGCCGTTGTATCATGTGGATTCCTCCTTTCCAAACTTCTATCATTTTCCTGGGGTCATCCCTTCCGTTATGTTGTTTTAGTTTATTTACTTTTAATTGTATTTCTGTGTTTTGCTCTGTTGTATTTGCTTCTATTGTTTTGTTAGTACCTGCTTTACTAGTTCGGAAATTGGATGTTAATCTATCTCTCCAGCACGGGTATTTTCTATTTTGTAACGTATAATAGTTTTTATTTCAATAAAATTCGACATTTATTTAAAAAAAAATGTTCTAACTGATTCTAAGGTGCATTTAATAGACAGCAACTTGAGGAAAGATGACCAAATAGTCGTAGACAATACGAGAGAGTCAACAGATATATTGAATTAGCATGTGACGTCGGTTTTGCTATTGCTAACAAAATGTCATTTATGTCTGCTAAAACAGGTCAGTATCATTTTGATAGAAAAAATTGCAAATGCAAGTAGTCGCGTGGAAATATTGTAATCCGGAGACCGAACACTTTTAACACGCAATAATAAATAAAATAATAAATGTTTTTTTTTATAAAAAATAATAATAAATGTATACAACTGTAGGAAGTGACACTTGCCCCAATTTTCGTCTTTTTTTCTCCATTCCTTAATTTTAAATAGGGAAAAGAATATGATTTATCATCGAACTTTACTCATTTTTCTGTCTCTGTCCTTAAACTTTATTTTTTTTTCTATTAGGGTACTTGAACTCATCAAATTCATTCTAATATAGTCCCGCCGTTAAATTTTACTATTATCGTGGTGATTAGATGCTGATTATGCAAAAAATCAATGACATGGACAAGCTGACGTGTCATTGTTTATGGCCACATCATTTTTAATATTTAAATTAAAATAGAAAATAATAAAATTAAATCTTAAAAAATATATTTTCCATTATTTATTTATTTTCTAGTTTTTTATATATATATATATTATAAAAATGATGTGGTCATAAACCATGACACGTCAACTTGTCCATGTCTTTGATTTTTGCTTAATCAACATCTAATCACTACAATTAATAATAAAATCTAACAACAAGATTATAACAAAATGGATTTAATAAGTTCAAGTACCTCAATAGAAAAAAATAAAATTTAAGGACAAAAACAGAAAAATAGATAAAATTTGAGGACCATTTATGTTGTTTTCCTTTTAATAAGTCAATATTGCCGCAAGAAGCAGGAATATTGATGCACTACTACCGTCCACCATTCAGACTGTATACATACATATCATATATGATATATCACTGAAAAATTAAGTAAAGAGTTGTTTGATTAGTAAGTCATTTAAATGTATTATATTTTATTGACATTAGTGGAGTAAGTAGAGTGGAGAACTTAATGTGTTTGTTATGATCAACATCCCACTACATCCACTACCAAGATTAATATTAATTATATTATATTATCCCTTTCTTCAGTCTTTTTCTTATACTTAAATTTATATATAAATAGATCATAATCCTTGAGTAATTATTAAGCATGACAACTAGTAAAGCAAGTTGCGTTTTCAGGAACGGATTGAGTTTGAATTCCGTTGAATACGTCATTGCAGAGGGCTTTAACATTAACGTTCACATCCCAAAATTGTGAAAATAATTTTGTAATAATTACGAGAAAAAATTAAAGTGGATTTTTTTTTTCGGTACAATAAATAATAGTTCTATTTAACCCTTTTTTTTCCAATAAATTTATGATCTTTTGTAATTTATAAAAAATAAAAGTAAGAGAATAATTACAAGAAATCAATCAAGGGAAAAAGAAGCAAATTTGTTGGGAAAAAATAAAATAAAAAAAAGGAAGCAAAATTTACTCTATTATTAATCATGTAACAATGTGCGGTGGTTCAGCGCTTCATCTTTTAACCAAAGGTCATGGGTTCAATCACTGCCAGTGATCATGAGAATGAATTTTTTTTTTTTTTTTTTTTGTAAACATGAGAATGGAAAATTGTTCATGGGCAGCACTTTACCCCTTATGGGTTGTGGGCGACCCTTATGGGCTGTGGGCGAGAGGGATTAGTCTAGATTAGGGGTGGCAACTGCTGACACGACACGACGACACGATCTGACACGGACCTGCTTTTTTTTCGTGTCCTGATCTACACGAAAATCTGACCGTGTCTGATAGATCTGTGACACGACTAGACACGTTTTTAGGCAAGTCCGTGTAGATCTGATCTGTAGGTCCAACGATAGACACGCATCGACACGACTTATTTGAAACTTAATATTTATATAAAGACCAATAATTTTGCCAAAAAATATATATAATTATCAATAATAATTTTAAAAATATTACAACTATTCAATACATTAAAATTTTAAAAATATTACAACTATTCAATACATTAAATATTTAAAAAAAAAAACTTATAATATAATTGTTTGTAATAATAAAAACTTATATAGACAAAAAAAAAACATATAATAAGATTTCATGTGCTAGTTTCAAGATAACTTGAAATTTAGATATCTGCTTATTTTGTTTGTAATGTTCGATTTTTTATATTTAAGTAATTTTTCTTTATGAACTTATTATTTGTATAATGAGAAGATCCAATTATTTGTCAAAATATGATGGTGCTTGATTTTAGGATGATTTTGTAACATTTGTAAAAATTTTGGGCTAAAAAGTGTAATATTTTTTTGGTGTAAAAACAAAATTCCGTGTCTCGTGTCTGTGTTCCGTGTGACACGATATCTGCCAACTCCCGTGTGTCACGAGATCTGCCTGTGTCATATTTAAAGTGATCTGTTTAGACACGAGAGATCTGTTGACACGTGTGTCACTAGCGACACGACACGAATCGACACGACACGACCTGTTTGCCACCCCTAGTCTAGATGTGTCGTAAGCATGCTACAGGTTCTGCCATCGATGAGGACCACCCCGGAAAAAAAAATAATAAAAAAATAAATTTACTCTGTTATTCCCAAAGCCGATCCTCTCTTTGGACTTAACTATGGAACGGCCGCTGTTTGATGCGGCGTATTAATAATGTACTAGTGGCTTTCCCCGCGCACAGCGCGGGTTGATGATTTATTTTATTTTATTATGTTGGATAGAATTTTAGGTTTTTTTTTGTTTAATTTGAAATTGAATTAAACCTGGTTATTTACATTTTGTTGTGATGTGTTTTTTTCATGGTTAAGGAATGTAGAAATATATTTATTTAAATATTATCATGTGTAAATAATGTAGTTGAGTATGTATATAAAATGATAGTTTATCAATGAAGATATTAGACATTGGTTTGTAATGATGCAATCGATGAGTCATTTTTTAAATTACTAAATCTTAAGTCTTTACCTCTATATGTATGTTCTAACTTCTAATAAGTATATACTTTGTACTATATAATTCTTTAAATATACATAGTATATATATAAAATTGATTTTTTTTTTTATTATAGGGGATATTAGAATTTAAAAAATATACATGATGATTTACATTATTTGATATGAAAAGAAATTAATAAATTTTATTTATTTTATAGATAATAAATAATAATGCGACAAACTCCACTTTGGTCTATATGGATTAAAACTTATATGTACGTACGATCAAAAAAATTAATTATATTTATGATTAGTATTTTGTTATCATGATATTATAAGATAAAATAGTTGAATGAATTTTGGTGCATCCGAAGGTCTAATGAACTCGAAGAAATCTAAGGTACAATAAAATAATTGTTGCAAAAAAAATACAGTATGGCATAAAATTTAGTAGAAATGTATAAACCTCTTAACAGGGAGAATTTGAAGACACCTAATAAAAATTGAAAAAAGATACCTAAGAAACGAATGGGGGCAAAAAAACACATGAATATTGTATAAAGTACATAAATTAAAATAAAGAAACATAATAGATTTGTAATATTATCAAGCAGAATAAATATTGTCATTAGCAATTTTATATTTTAAAGTACAAACTATATTTGCAATAGATTAATAAAAATAATATAGGAATTAAATCTTTAATTTAAAGGAAAAATGTAACAATCTGATTAATGGTAAATAAATAATTCATAAAAGACTACATATAGATATCTAGAAAATCGACTTACATGTTAGTGTTAAAGAAATATGGAATATTATTTACTAAAAGAATAAAATAAAATAAAACATATAGGTGAAAAGATCTATTAGCAAGGAAAGGAAAGATATTTAAAATTTAAAAGATGTATTCATCATATATTATATATAAATTGTGAATAACAATAAAACAAAGTTAACGTACATGTCATAATCCACTACTAAACATACCATACATATATGTGATTATTATTCGTAAGTGGAAGAATATTAAATGTTAAACATGTCATAACTATTCATATGTGATTATTGTATGTATATGGTAATTATTTATTGTGTTGTCTTAAATTTGAATGGTCTTTCTAAATTTTTTTCTTTCAAATTGAATAATTTATTCTTAATTAGTATATATGGTAATTATTTATTGTGTAGTCTTAAATTTGAATGGTCTTCCTAAATTTTTTTCTTTCAAATTTCCTACGTGAATAATTTCCTACGTGAATAATTAGTATTGAATTGTTTAATTTGCATTTTTAACCAAGAAACTCCTATATAGAAACTTTTTTTTTTTTATAAACGTCCTATATAGAAACCATTTTCTTTACCATATATATAGAAATCATTTTCTCCTTTAACTATTAATTTATTAATTATTCAATATCAAATCTTATAAAAAAATGTTAAATATTCCTTTCGTAGTATATATAATAGTCGAGAACATCTGTAAAGAAAATTTAGGAACTAAATTTATTTTAAGGGGAAAGTAAATGTAGAAAAGTGATAGCTAGGTTTAATTGATAATCAAAGGTCACAAGCGGCAGTCAGCACTAAGGCATAGACATTTGAGACTTGAGAGAGGAGTGATGGAAGAGATAAGAGGGATCTGGCGGTTTCAGAGCTCCGTCAGCTCTCTTCTGGCCGCGTTGTCGACTCTTTTCTGACCGCAAGGTGACCTCCACACTGGCATTAGAGAGAGACCGGCCTTAATCAAGGCGTATTGTTCATCTTCGTTTGAGTACGTACCTTGTAGATCTGAGTGCGAACCCTTTGGGTTCGAATCCCAACTTGACTATGCATTTTCTTCTTTAAAACCTGTAGAGGACATCTAGACACATGTGGATACAGAAGATCTGAGTGGAGACGGCAGTGAAAGCTGGAGATCTCGGTTTGAACCAGGAGATCTGGATTCGAAAACTCATATTGGGCTGTTTGATTTTTTCATGCTTGAATGAATCTGCTGACGATTTCTTCCATTATGATGAGGTTCCAACAGTCGTTATTGAAGGTATCGAGCCCTAACTCCATGATCAATAGAAGGTTAGCAAGATTTTTAGACTAATTGATTGGATATGATTTAATTACAGTAATTTTAATTGAATAAAATCCTAGTCCTACTGATTATCATTTTTCTTGATGGTTCATGCTTCCTTTTATAGGTCTTCATTAACTTAATAACAAAATAGATTATTTGAAAGAGACGAAGCAGCATCCATCAGTTATAGAATTAATTAATTGAATTGAATGAAATTGACTATTTGGAAGAGAAGAAGTCTTTACTTTCGGTTACGGAGTTGCAAACGTCCGTGTTAAGTTTGCTTTGTAATTAATGTAATTAATATTTGTTTTGTTGAGTTATGTTTTAATGTTAATTTGGAGCAACCTGATTGGATGTAGATGCTGATGTGTCAGCCTCATATTGCTCTAACATCAGTATTAGTATAAGAGAGATTAGACAAATATTGTGTATATAGATAGATAAATAATAAAGGTATAATAATAAGAGAGTTGATGTTGTAACCGAAATTAGTATTGATAAAAGTTGAGGTGTCACGTTTTAATTGGCTAGTTTTGATGATGTGTCAGTCTAAGAATAGCACATATCCAGAATTAGTATAATATATAGATTTTAATCTGAAATTCTGGTTTAATCATTTTCGGCCTGGTCTGGTTCGAGTAATTCCGGTTTAACAGCGTTAGGATGTCCCGTTAAATTTTGTTTGGATGTACCGTGTCCCAACAACATAGTAGTGGCCGCACCTTTCAACCTTCACATAACATCCCGACGTTTTTGTTCGTCTCAAGCTCCATTGATGGCCAGTGAAGGATCATCTTCCCTTCATATTCCAAGTCCGCTCTTACGGTCGGATCTGTATCTAGTGTAGTGCATTTGTGGTATGGTTCTTCTTGTTTAATTGATTGAATCGGTTTCCTTCGTAGTTAGGTTAATCCTGCAGTAGCGATGTGATTAATCAGTCGTTTCTCCATTGGTTTTCTGGATTTATCTCGTGGGTGTCTTTGTATCCCTCGTCATCTGCACTGATGTTACGACTGTATTTAGCTATTGCATCTAACATTTTTTACGAAATTCCTCAACGAGACATTCTTGCAAGAGTCCTTTGCAATAGTGATTAGCACAGTTAAAAATTTGAATATTATTCGCTGGAATATGACTAACCATTTCAAATCAACAGGATCTCCAATTTCAGGAATATGGCTAACCCTTTAAGAGAACAAACATCTTCGAGTACAAGTGAGAATGTCTGTTTTTTTATAATGTGTAACTGCTCATTTCAGTTTAAATGTAGAAGTAACCGTTGATAGGTTGATGATTTATAATGTTTGTAGACTTGGTATGACGAGTGGTTGAAACACGAGAACCGGGTCCAGGTATGTTGCAATATTACAGCTAATATTGGCTTGCATAATGTTCATCATGTAACGAGGCTATAAAAAAACAATGAATAGGATGTCAATGGGAAAGTAGCAGTGTTAAGGTATATGGACGCCTGTAGGGTCCTGAGATTAACAAAGAAGAGCAAATGGTTCTAAATTATGTTTTTGCCCAAGCTCCGAGTGGCGTAAGCGAAGAAGAATATGAAAGGTGAGAATTTTGGGAGTCAAAGTTTCATTCGAAAAGTGAAATTCGTTATTTGAGTAGTGGTTTGTGTTTAACAGAGAGGTGCTCACACAGAACGCGGTGATATCAGTCAGTCGTCGTTTTATGTTGACGCTTCGTCCCGGAGCATGGATCATTGATGATGTAAGTTTCCGTTAGATTGGATTTGTTTGTAGTAGTACACGAAGTGATGATTATGCGTTGGTATGTCTATCTGATTGATGCAGGTAATCAACAGTGTAGCGAATATTGTGAACTGCAAACAAAGATCAGAACATAACTGGCGTGTTTGGTGCCTACCCACGTGGTTTCAGGTTTGATTAACTAGTGGATGTCGTTGCAGTAGTGCGTAATGTAACATTAACGGGAGGATCCAATGTTGTTCAATGTTAAATTTACAGCAATTCGCTGCTATGGATGCCGGACGTCAATCTAGGATGACATCACTTAGCCCATCCTGGTTGGGAGTTGGTACTGCGAAATGTGAACGGGTAAGATGATTATATGATTTGGGACATTGTATAGGCTATGTTATAGTTAGAGATGAGGGTGATCATAGTGTTTTCTGGACATATATATATATATCCAGATATACATTCCAATGAATGAAGAATCAACACATTGGTACTTACTGGTGATATTACTAAAAGAGGGAGCTGTTTATTATGTCGATACGCTGCCTGGTAATTCAAGTAAAAGGATTGATGAGTGTGGCCGAGTGGTTAGTAAATGAACTTGTAGCATTGTAAGGTCATTTATGATATACCCTAAGTATTTTATTAGGATTTAACATAGGGAAGGGCAGGTATATTGGATCCAGGAATACTTTCTGCTGCTTGAGACCAGCATTCCCAATCCAACAACCCGCTATAGGCCGTGTGAATGGGAGATTAAAATTCCTGAGAACGTACCAAATCAAGCATATTTGGGTGATGGGTGAGAAAGTAGTACCGAGCGCTGAAGAATTATTTTTATTGGCCAGTAGTAACGCATAATTAGAAAGATTGAGTCGTGATATTATGAAGATGTGTTAATGCAGTTTTATTATTCAGGAGTAACTGTGGCATGTACGTTATGCATTTCATGACCGCCCACGATCAAATTCCAAACATAACACCTCGAACGGTCAGATCGTCCCCTCAATATTGGTAGATTGTGATCTATATTTAAATATCCAAGTTATCCAATTGAATATTGTCTACAGGTTTTAACCCCAAGACATCGGCTGTCGATGATTGCTTCTTTGATACTTGCGAAGAATAACACGATGAGATTTACCGTGGAAGGACGAGCACGTATATACTGTCGTTAGTTGTGGCTGTAAAAACTGTTGGAGTAGTAGGAACTACGAAGGAACTGAGGCAATGTAAGTTGTTTTGTCTTTATTATGATGCAGTGGTGTAGGAGTGTTTTGGCGTCCATCTAATCCATGGGACAGTTAGACTTGAGTTGGCTGCGAACGAAGTGTGGATGAGGAACAAAAAAAACTAAGAAATCTGTAATTATCGTTTTGTGCGTGTTTGTATAGTAGACTTATATTTCTGACTGATCTGTGGAATACAGCAGATATTTTAGATCCTATATATGGTAGACGTCGGATTCCGATTAGTTGATAGTTCAGCACATTGGATCCATGTTTTGGATCTGATGTACAGAAGAATTCGCGTGCGTTGGTGGTTGAAGTTGTTTTTCGGGTTGAAAGCTAAATGGCCAAAGAAAGAGCTAAAGGTTCAGATCCAGGGCCGGCCCAAGAGAATTTGAGGGAGCTAAAGGTTCAGATCCAGGTCCGGCCCAAGAGAATTTGAGGGTTAAAGCCTCATTTGAATTTGGGGCCTTTTAGATGACTTTAATTGTATAAATACACGACGCTGAACACAACAAATAAAAAGGACTAGTTTCATAAATGAGGCCTCCCAAAACATGAGCCCTAAAACCCTAGGCTTAGTGGCCAACAGTTGGGCCGGACCTGTTCTAATTATCAGAACAGAAGGATAACACAGTTTAGTCTTTCCAAACAGAAGTTCAAAAGTATAAACAGAAGGGACATTCAAAAGTATTTAGGCAAGGAAAAAAATAATTACACACAAGTTCAAAACTAAACATGTTGTCATTTCTACTTATAACTATGAACAGGTAACCTGGACCAGTCGAATGTTTTATACAGCCTTTGAACCTCAGCATCGCATCAACAGTCGATGCAAGTTCGATCTTCAAAGAACTCATATTCTTGCGACCAGTTATATACGGCCTTCCAGTGGTTTTTCCTGCATTGTGCTTCAGGTAACGGTGGTGGATCCCTCGATGTTCTCGCATGCCAGAAACATTTCATATGCTCAATCAAATGTTTCCGACATTCTAGCTCCTTGCCGGCTCTGCAAACCTTTCCGAGGAGGCTGTAGCCTTCTTCCACTAATGGAACATCACCGTCCCAATTAAAGATTTTGATGAATCCTAGAGTGTAAGTAGCGAGGAGACAGTCCGCATCTGAAGCAGCCTTCAACTGTACCAGACCAACTGCACCTCCATCATCTATTGCATAATATCCTCCAACAAAATTGGCTACTCCTGCCCTGTATAGAGCTTCGGGGTTGGAGTTAGCCAGGCATTGCCGGAGAAACGAAGCTTGTTTCCCGGTATTGAAATGATAGCTCATCCCCTTGAGTGAAATTCTACGCCAAATGTAAGGATCGTCTCCTAGTTCCTTGAACCTTTTGCAGCTGATTTAACGGGGAACAATTGTATTTAGTAAAAAGTTATCATTCAAGCAAAGTCGAATAATTGGCTAAACATTTATTATATATAAAAGTTAAATATTATATCGCGCAATCCGTGTAATTATTGGGTACACGAACAGTTTATAAAAGTTAGTCATAAATAAAGTATACCACAACATAATGTTTATGTTATGAACAAGTTATGGTTTATGAGGGGTAACTACTATATAACATCATAAAATTGTTCCTCAATGTTCATTACCACACAACATACGGAGAAATCTAAGTTTTCAGTCCTGCAGAATTGCATATTTGTTCCGCAGAACTGCAGTATTTCTGGTTAGTATTAACCCTAACCATAATTTCCATACATTGAAGCAATTGTGAACCCAAACACATACTTCGCAGTTCAAAAGTTTAATACAAGGGTTTTTGAAGACAAGATATAATACTGTATGGTGGTGAATCTGATTTTCGCAACATATAAACCCTAACTCATTTAAACAACATTGGTTCTAATATATATATATATGTGTGTGTGTGTGTGTGTATGTATGTATATAGGGGTTTTAGGGCTGTCTCTCAATATTGCTATATATAATAGTAAAGAGAAATGATTATTGCTTGTCAGTTGTCAGGGTACATGTTTAATTACATTTTTTGTATTTCAATGCTGTACTGTTCATCTTCTTCATTTTACTTGTTCTTCCATAGCCATGTCTCTGCAACTGTTTTCACACAGCATATGGATTGTTTTAATGATTCTCTATAAACCTGTGATGAGCTTCATATTCAACAGCACATAAATTACCAGAATTAACAACTTCAGCGGAAATTTAAGTGATAAAAACATTGATTTTCTGATTTATATCATGGACAGCTTAATATATTATATTCAACTGTTGGACCAGACACGGAAGGGGTTAGTGATAAAATGTAGATGAACACACACACTGAAGTTAATTTAACTACTATTTTTTTCGATATACAAATGCAAAAAAGAAGGGAGAACCTAAACCCAGAAACCCTATTCCTGACATTACTAGCCAGGTTTCTGGTGAGGAAAAGCTGCCCAGCAGTTATAGTAGCGAAAGCGAATGACTTCAGCGTCACAATAACATCTAAAGCACCACTGGACCGGAAAAAAAATCATAACCTCGTTTATACGATAAACCACAATTAATTCGTGCTGGTTGCATCGAAGTCGAGGGGCCGGCGGGTGTGATGGCCTACCTTGACGGTAACTGGTTAACCTCCTAACAGCATCGATGAAAACAGTCTGGACATTGTTCGCGCGTCTCGTAGCGACCACTAATCCCAGCATGTTGAACGCGTCGTACAGCACATCTTCATCTGTTGGCCAATTGAAGATACGGATCATTGCTACAGCATATTTAGCAACATAATGTCCCCGATATGCTGCTGCCTTCAATTGGGCAAGACCAAGATTTAATTGCCTGGGTAATTGTCTGAAAAAGGTATGCATTCCAAGCCGATACAGGGCATCTGGGTTACGTTTGTCCATGAAGATGTCAACAAAAGGTCCACATAACACCGGCAAAGTGCGGGGTACGATGTCACGTGGTACCAGGGTATGCACCATATCTGTGCTTGAACCTATCCCGTGAAGCCTTCTGCAGCTGGACATTCAAAATCATCTCATGTTAGAAATGTACTTAACACATACTAAATAAGGACATCTATACAATGAAATTGTTCATTCGTACCATGATCTGAACCTTATGAAGTCCGCGATCGATCCAGACATAACGGCAACCATGATGAGCATAATCATCTCATCAGGAAGTGACATCAACCTAGATGGATTCATGACTAAGGAATTGTTCCTGCAAACCAACAAATTATAAACACAAGATATATAAAAATCCAAATACATTTTTAGAAACATAAGACGATAATCAATGGTTTATATTAACGACCAAAATTTTCGGATGCTTACTAGTGGAACTTTGGCAGACAGTTAGATGTATCCCCAGTTGCAGTGATGAAGATATAGCAGATGGACCCAGATGAAAAAGGTTTTTTGAACAGACAGGCTAATTAAAACCAAAAAACAGTCTTTTAAATGGTTATCCCTCCGTGTATCCGGAACCGTCATTGATACACCTGTGGGTCCTAATACAGTGCCAAATATCTCCTTGTGATATTGTAAAAGGTGCCATTTCGGATCGTCTAAGCCACCAATTAACGTAGTTTGCCAGCTAATGTACTTCGAGTGTATAGTAACCTACAATCTGGATCCTTCGAATACTTTTTCGGGGTTACATCCAACCAGCTGAATAAGATCTCATATATCAAAATGAACCCTCAGTTCAAATTGTGATAACCAATGGTTCAGATTTTAGGTTTACTGAAAATTGAATTCCATTAGCCGGACCCATAATTTCCCATCATTAACTCGGATACTAAATGATACTCCGATTTAAGAAATAAGGCTACGTTCAGTCTATAATTATATAGAATATATGGTTCTGTATTAAAAACACTTGTGTATATTAAAAACACGACAGTTATATTTATATAATAAAATTTTAATGGTTTTCACATATAAATAAGTATCTAAGGTTCCTTAAATATATACAGTTGTGTATATGAGCGATGACCTTACAAATTAATACAATACATCAACTATTAAATATATAGGTGACATTTACAGTGATTTTATTAAGTGTAATTGTTTCTTTATGGAATTTGTTTTTCTAAATTTACTTAACACAAAATATTTGTTGATTTTATTATGTGAATGTTTTTGCCAAACTATCATATTATTAGCGGTCTAAAAACAAAAAGCACCAACTAGTGAATTCTTTAGTATATAATTAATTCTCCGACCCCTATACTGTACAGTGTACTGTTGAATATAGGCCAAGGGAAGATTAAACTATTACAAGAAGGGAACTGGCACAGCTAATCTTCATCGTCAATTCCAAGCTTGTAACCTCGAACCCTTCATCTCCTCTCTATCTAGTATCTACCTTCAACTTTTGGGAAAATACACTTTGATAAATGAGCAGTCTCAACCATGTCAGCCAACGATAAACAACCTGGAAACGGAGACTCTGAAGGTTAGCTCCAAACCCTTGTTTTCATGTACTTGTTTCCACCCTCAAGCATGTTTTAACTTGACAATGCTTCAGTACTGCGTGTTCATATAATTTTACCCAACTGACTGTTCATACATGTTGAGGATTTTTGATATTGTTCCTTTTTTGTGTTAAATTTTTTTTTTTATAAATAATGATATGTATACGTGGAGTCCCTAGTTAAATGAATCTTATAAAATATTCATTCATACAATTTCATTTTTAGTAGATAAATATAGTAAAAAAATAACAGTAGTTCATTTAAGTTTTCTTGTTACATTGGTGAAAATGTTCGCTATTTTTTTGAACTAAATTTGTTTTCGTATGACTGAATTCATAAAATCGTTGACTAACTTTAGATTCTAAAATTCAATTCGACGAAAACTGCAGTATAATTTTGTGCAGATTTTAATTTGTTATGGATATATAGCAAAAAAATAAAAAAGATAAAACATGGAAATAATTGTTACATGCTGGAATCGACACCGTGACTACTTCCCGAAAAAACACAATCTCGTTCCACTGACGGACATACAAATGCATCTGGTTATAATTACGACATATTTGTTAAATGTTTATAACGTCCTCCAAGCTAAAACGAGGCCTACAAAATTGTGAGGGCCAAAGCCCAGCCCTTGTTGGCTTGGGCCTTAAGTCGGGCCTCATTTTCTGGATGATAACTTGTATGTTCGATTTATTGCTTTGATTGTGAGTTGGCCCAGACTATGTACTCGATTTTTAAGTCGGATTCGTAGACTGAACCTGACTGAGGTCCTGACACAATTGGTATGACTATAGGTTTGCAGTACGAGAACCCTATACATTTCGACGAGTTCTATGATCCGATTCCCCCAAGCAAAGAAGATGACCCGCCAAAATTCTTCGACTCACTTGATCATGTACTGTCGTGGTACACTGCATACGGTCAGGAATGTGGGTTTAGGGTAAGAAGGCACTATAGTCATAAAGACCCAAATGGAGCAGTAATTCACTGTGTCTTTGCTTGCAACCGGGAGGGGAAACGTAGAGAGGAGTACAAAAATCGACCATACCGCAAGAGACAAGCCACAACAGAAACACGTGTCGGTTGTAGGGCAAGGCTATCATGTAAATTAGTACCAGTAAATATGAAGTGGTGTATCGACGCATTCCACAATGACCACAACCATGAATTACTTCCGAATACGTACAGTCAGTTCATCTCCGGTTTTAACAAACGCGTTCCAGCAGCTGACACTACACTAACGGAGACAATGAAACAGGTAGGAATACCCGCTACCAGAGTCTTCGATTTCCTAGCAGTTAGGGAGGGTGGATACGAGAAGTTGGGGTATAGGAAGCGGGATTTGTACAACTACCTAGATATGATACAGAAGAAACTGACTGGCCAGAATGATGCGGATCGGGCGTTAAGCTATATGTCCGGAAAGGAGGTCAGTGACCCTCAATTCTTCTACGCCATCGACTTGGACGAACAACAGCAGCTATCCAGATTAATTTGGATGGATGGTGGATGTAGGTCTGACTACGCATCTTTCGGCGATGTAGCTCTGATGGATGCAACCTACAAAACAAACATATATGGCCAACCGTTGATTGTAATCGGCGGAGTAAGCAACCACCACAATACGCTCATATTTGCCACCGGTCTTCTGCATGACGAAACAGAAGCCAGTTACGTATGGTTTTTGCAAAAATTTCGGGAAGGTATGGGTAACTCTGCCCCAAAATGCCTGATAACAGACGGCGACACGTCAATGGCGTTGGCAATACAGCAGGTCTTCCCTGAGACGAGACATCGATTGTGTGGATGGCACTTATCAAGGAACGCTGACAGCCATATCAAAATTCCAGGATTCCAAAAGGAGTTCCAACAGTTGGTCTATACCCCTATGACAGAAATGGCTTTCGAAAATGAGTGGCTTCAATTTTTAGCTAAATACGGGATGGATGGAGATGGGGGGTTGGAGGAAGGAGAGGGGGGGTTGGAGGAAGGAGAGGGGGGTTTGAGAAGGACCCGTTGAAGAAAGCAAAGAGGTGGCTGAGGGCCCAGTACCGTCGTCGCTCGAAATGGGCAGCTACTTTCTTTAGGGGAGTTTTCTGCGGTGAGGCTAGGACGACGCAACGTATAGAAGGTCTCAATGCTAAATTCAAGAACCAGCTAGTCAGGGGGACATCGATGCGCCTGATAGTGTTGCTCAAGTATGCCGACATCCTGTTGCAAAAGTCAAGGCAGACAAACTTTGAAGCCGAGTATACGGCAATATCGACACTAGTGCAGAGTTCTGTAACAGTCCTAAAAAAAATTGAGAAGAATGCACGCAAGATTTACACTCCAGCTTCGATGGTCAGGATAGTCAAACTGATCGGACTGGTGGGTGCAACGATAGTCAACGGCCCGGTGAGATCAGAGACAACCACCGTGTATACGGTCAAAGACTACGACAAATTTTTTATAGGTGAATGGAGGGTTCAATATTGTGAAGCCACAACCGAGCTCAATTGTGATTGCCTGTATTTTGAGACTGTCGGCTTGCCTTGTGAACACTCGTTTGCAGTAATGAAATACCAGCATCTGCAGCAAATTCCCGACAATTTGGTGAACAATAGATGGACGATGAGGCCAATCAATAGTCCAAGTATACCAACAGGCATTCCGTCCGAGGCCCCACGCAGCATACACTCTCACTACGCCTCGATTTTGTCAGCAGCAGTAGCAGCAGGTGATGATGCCACGTTTAAAAAGGCACTGCATGAATTGAACAATCTAGGCGACCTGCCCCGTCATACACCTCGACAGACTACAACATCGCCAAAGAAGACTGCTGAAAATCCCAGGAATTCAACTAAGAAACGAACTGCCAGGAAGAATAAATGTAGTCGTAAACGACCAGACAATAAGGATACGGGTAAAGAAGATACTGGTCTGCGCTCTAATCATCTACCCAACAGAAATGAAGTTCCCCCTGATGACAACTATGATGATTTACCCACCCAAGAAGAAACTACAACTGATGTACCTAACACCCAAGAAGAAACCACAACTGACATACCACCCAGCCAAGAAGACACAATTACTGATGTGCACAATATTTACGCCAGCCCTTATACTTCTGCCTGGTCGGTGAACAACAATCCAAATTTCTACTACCCATCGTTCAGTTTCCTCCGCTCTTATCGAAATTAACCAACTTGTAATTTCATATACTGCTCAACACACCGGGTGTATCAATCAGATTCCCGTTAACCTTGCAGATTATGTTCTAACACAGACAGCCAAACGAATATGCTGCAGTTTCCTAACAGCATGCGTATTTCTTAGCAAACACATGTTTTATCAGTCAACATGCTGACGGACACAATTGAAATTCATGTTGGACCTGTTATTTTAGGCAGCTGATTTATCATCACAACAAAAAAAACCTGTAGGGGAGGAAAAACATTTATTTAACATGCAGTTACCACGGATAGAACCTAGGACGTATCACCCATTAAGTAGCGTGCTACCACTAGGCTGAATTGAAAACTTAGTATGATATCGTATACATTTAATAAATACACAAATAATTGGTTTATAGTTGCTAGGTTGGATTGTCTATAATTTGGACCTTGCCGTCCATTACTCTCCATTCTGCAGAAAACCCTAGAAGACACATCAAGGAAACTGCGAAAGACAACAGCTCCATCGGCTTCGTCGCGTCGACTCAACTGTCTTTTGTTGCATCTCTAGGTAATATAATTGTTCTATGTTAGGTTACATTTTCAATATCATCATCTAATTGTCAATCGTCTTTGCACCTCATCGATTTTAGGCTACAATTACTGCAATTGAATAAATCAAACTGTAATTCATTTCGGAATTCATGTGTTTGTGTTCATTTTTTGTTAAATAGCTGATACTTCTACGATTCGATGTGTTTAAGATATAATAATGGCTGATCACCAAGACTTCGACAGTAACAACTTGTCTTTCTTATTGGTTGTGCTTTTTTTTTTAAATTGATATACCTTTACTAAACAAGCAGTTTAAAATGGGACTTGCAGATGAGGAGCAGATGTTGGATTATTTCCTGTCTCTAACAAATATTTCATTTCGAGTAACAGTAGATGAGAACACCAAAACAAAATTAGTAAGTGAAATCAACAATTCATCTTTTGATGTCGTCGTACTGGCTCAGTGGATTGGATACTTGTTGTTGGTTTGATGATTCAATTAAATTGTACTTTAACCGAATTATGTAGGCAATCCCAAATGAGTTTATCGAATATGCACATCTGGAAAACCATCAAATGCTCCGTGTTTGCGACAAGTCTCACCTGGTAAAGCCGATGGAGCTTGCTAAACACAATGTCACTAATTGCCAAGCATCGGGTTCAAACCCATGGCGATACAGCATAAGGAATGGGTGGGTAGAATTTTACAGCAGAGCTGGACTAAAGGAGTCAGATGAGCTGACTGTTGCGTTTATGGGTGCAGACTTGGTGTTTGTGGGAGTCTCCCGTTCCTAATAAAATCTACGCCGTTAAATGACAGAACACTGGAGCCCAATGGGCGTGTATTATGTCTTTTTTTGGGGTTTACAAACTATGAGGGATGTATGTTTCCCAATAAGTATGACTGAATGTTGCAATGGGTGTTCATCAAACTTATTTCCTGGTTTTCTTCTTAATGGGGATATATGTGTCCCCTTGTGTGGATGTTTAAAAAATGATTCATAAAAGGCAATAACGACTATAAAAGAGCCATCGAGGCTTTTGAATCCGGTAGTAATAATTCAGCAGGAGCTCATTATGCTTATACATATCTATTAACAGCATGCGTATTTCTTAGCAAACACATGTTTTATCAGTCAACATGCTGACGGACACAATTGAAATTCATGTTGGACCTGTTATTTTAGGCAGCTGATTTATCATCACAACAAAAAAAACCTGTAGGGGAGGAAAAACATTTATTTAACATGCTTATACCACGGATTGAACCTAGGACGTATCACCCATTAAGTAGCGTGGTACCACTAGGCTGAATTGAAAACTTAGTCTGATATTGTATACATTTAATAAATACACGAATAATTGGTTAATAGTTGCTAGGTTGGATTGTCTATAATTTGGACCTTCCCGTCCATTACTCTCCATTCTGCAGAAAACCCTAGAAGACCTTCCCGTCGACTCAACTGTCTTTTGTTGCATCTCTAGGTAATATAATTGTTCTATGTTAGGTTACATTTTCAATATCATCATCTAATTGTCAATCGTCTTTGCACTTCATCGATTTTAGGCTACAATTACTGCAGTTGAATAAATCAAACTGTAATTCTTTTCGGAATTCATGTGTTTGTGTTCATTTTTTGTTAAATAGCTGATACTTCTACGATTCGATGTGTTTCAGATATAATAATGGCTGATCTCGGTAAGTTCGACGGTAACAACTTGTCTTTCTTATTGATTGTGGTTTTTTTTTTAAATTGATATGCCTTTACTAAACAAGCAGTTTAAAATGGGACTTGCAGATGAGCTTCAGATGTTGGATTATTTCCTGTCTCGAACTAATATTTCATTTCGAGTAAGAGTAGATGACAGCACGAAAACAAAAGTAGTAAGTGAATTCAACAATTCATCTTTTCCTGTCATGGTACTGGCTCAGTGGATTGGATACTTGTTGTTGGTTTGATGATTCAATTAAATTGTACTTTAACTGAATTATGTAGCCTATCCCCAATGGGTTTATCCAAGCTGCACGTCTGGAAAACCGTCGAACGCTCCTTTTAATTGACCGGTCTGAGCTGGTAACGCCGATGCGGCTTGTTAAACACTATGTCACTAATGGCGAACCATCGGGTCCAAACCCATGGCAATACAGCATAAGGAATGGGTGGGAAGAATTTTACACCAGAGCTGGACTAAAGGAATCAGATGAGCTGACTTTTGTGTTCGCTGGTGAAGAAATGGTGTTTGTGGCAGTGGAACGTTCCTAATAAAATCTACGGCGTTAAATGGCACAACATTGGAGCCCAATGGGCGTGTATTATGACTTTTTTGGGGTTTACAAACTATTAGGGATGTATGTTTCCCAATAAGTACGACTGAATGTTGCAATGGGTGTTCATCAAACTTATTTCCTGGTTTTCTTCTTAATGGGGATATATGTGTCCCCTTGTGTGGATGTTTAAAAAATGATTCATAAAAGGCAATAACGACTATAAAAGAGCCATCGAGGATATTGAATCCAGTAGTAATAATTCAGCAGGAGCACATTATGCTTATACATATCTATTAGCTAGAATCTGAATGCAAAGATTGTTAAAATAAAAATCATTCAATATTGCAGGAACCATGAATAAAACCATCAGAAGTTTGCCTTGTCTATTAAACTGCTCAGATCGACCAACTTGACACTCCTTTCCAATAACGCCTGTATGGCTGTCCCATTTCCTGTTCTGAATTATCCCGTATATCCATCCCTTGTTTGTTCCAGAACCGGGTGCACGTTCCCAAACGGATACATCAAAATCAGCTATCTCAACGGCTTCTGGTGTCTGGTATTTACCAAGCATTAGAGCTCGATAACACTCCTTGATACACATACCTCGATAAGACTCCTTCAAACAACTACCTAAACATGATACAGAAGAAATTGACTGGGCAGAATGATGCGGATCCAGCGTTAAGCTATATGTCCGGAAAGGAAGCCTACTACCCACTCTTCAGTTTCCTCCGCTCTTATCGAAATTAACCAACTTGTGATTTCATATACTGCTCAACACACCTGCTGTATCATTCACATTCCCGTTAACCTTGCAGATTATTTTACATAACCAAAACGTGTCCAACCAATTATCTGCTTCGCTGGAATTTTTATAGTCACTCAACCATAAATTGAATGAAACCTAAACTGATTGAAAAATCCTTTTGCACGAAACACAAATGTATGTATCTACACTTTCAAAAACTGTTTCTTGTTAAACAACATTCAATTCATCAGGATTGCATTAAAACAGAATGTAATGTTCGAAAATGAATGGCTATGGATGTATTGAACAGCAAATTAACACAATACAACAGTAATAGATGTTCAATTCATCAGTATCACTATCCACGTATCCATATACAACCAACAACACGTCTCATAATTATCAACAAACAGACAATTGAAGCTTCATACTGCAAGATGAAAACAAGCTTCAGAATGGACTTGTCTGGCCTGTGAAATGGAGCAACCACATTCAAATCCCTCCTTCGAGAAGCGACAGCAGCGCAGCGGAATGATTCAGCAATAGAGGTAGGGAAGGAGGTAAGGGAAGGCGGGTGAAGAAGGATAAGGGGTAGCTCCGTCGAACTAGACTACAGACCCAAAACGTAACGTATAGTAAAGGGCAAGTTCAAACGTCTGTTAAAACTTCACATCCGGTCTGGATAAATCTTCGAACCGTGGTCTAATTCACTTAAGTGATGTGATATGATGTGACAAGAACCACTAAACCGCATTTTTTCTCTTTTAAACGAAATTACAAGTTTGCCATTAAATACAGGCCTCTGATTGGTGGAAATTAAGCCGCATGAAACAGCGGCGTTCCATAGTTTGGTTCCCTCTCTTTCTTCCAGAGGTCCACTTCACAGTTCACACACATTTCCATCTGTCTTCTTCTCCGCACTAACATCTCACCTTCCCATCACCAACCCAAACCCTAAACTCCCAATCCAGTCCAAACCATCTTCCTCTGGTGAGCCTATCCGAGCTTCTGCACTTCCGCCATGGCAGCACAGGTATGGTTGTGGAGCCTGTTTGCATCGTTTCTGCTCTTAGCCGTAGCAGCTCCTCTGGCTCATGCAAACTCAGAGGGAGACGCTCTGTATACTCTGAGGCGTAGCTTGTCCGATCCGGATAACGTGCTCCAGAGCTGGGATCCGACCCTCGTCAACCCCTGCACCTGGTTCCACATCACCTGCAACCAAGACAACCGCGTTACTCGAGTGTATGCTCCTCTATCCTTCTCTATCGCTGGCGTTCGTTCGAGTGTCGTGATTTTGTTTAAATTGACTCATTTATCATGGCACTTCTTAGTTTCTTGAATCAATTAAGTGTTCGATCCTAGAGATCAATTGTGGGAATTTGTCTGGACAGGCTAATTGGCTATTTCATCGCGTAATTGACAGAGCAATTCTTGAAACTGTTTTTTTAAGGGTTAAGAACCTAAATACAGTTCCAACTATAGGCCATATTGCCAATGGTTGTCAAAGATTTAAAATGTTGATATTCGGTTTTCCAACTATTAGATTGGTTGATTTCCACATTTTCTATTAAAACTGACGGAAAAAACATGTTTTTAAGCATCTAATAAGCCTAAACTATGACCAAAAAGTATGATACTTCGGAAAAGTAGAAAACAACATTTTTTGTTGCTTAAAATGTCAATTTTAAAGCCAAAATCAGTCAAAAAAAAGTGAGAAGCAACAAATCTGATAGTTAGCACACCGAATATCAACATTCCCGTCCGATATGATTAAGTGTTATACCCATTAGAATTTTGGATTATTCTGCCTGTTTGAAAGAGTATGTGCATTATTAGGTGATAGATGAAAGTGTACAGCATTGATGAATCTGTAATCATAGCATGATTTGTTTTACATGGTAATCTTTTCTTCTTTTTGCTGTTAAAACATCTATATGGAAACCATGATTCCCATCCTGTTGGAATATCAATCTCTGCCTTTATTTATCTTGGTCACTGGATCTTTTATTCGATACCTTGAAGAGAGCACAAGGAAAATATATTCGTTTTCTTACAATAAAATTTACTTGACCTTCCAGACTCTGATCTGTTATACCTAATTGACTACAAGATTAGAATGTTGTATTATAACATCTCAAAGAAGTGCTTCTGATCTCATTGTTGCGTGTTTGTTATGTTTTCAGGGACTTGGGCAATTCAAATCTCTCCGGGAATTTGGTACCTGAACTTGGAAAGCTTGAGCATCTGCAATATCTGTATGTTCGCTACCTCTTTTACCCTTCGACTGTTGAAAATTAAATGGTTTAGGCAAATCACTTGTTTTGGTATTCTACCCCTTCACGGGTTATTTGACCAGGAAGATAATGATCTTTTAGTCTAATGCACATTAATTCTCTGATCGCTGCTACACTACAGTGAGCTGTACAAGAACAAAATTCAAGGGACTATCCCATCTGAGCTCGGTAATTTGAAGAGTCTCATCAGCTTGGACCTGTACAACAACAATATCTCTGGGATCATCCCTCCTTCATTGGGGAAACTGAAGTCTCTTGTCTTTCTGTAAGTTGCTTATTGACTCTTATGTGACATTAATTCAACATTTACACCCGTCTGTAGTAATCTTGTCGAATCATGAATTCAACTAAGTACTTTGCCTTACTGTTTCTTATGCCATGACAGACGGCTAAATGACAACAAATTGACAGGACCGATACCAAGAAAACTTGCCGATATTTCTAGCCTCAAAGTTGTGTAAGTCCCATGCTTGTAGTTCTGTCCGAGTTTTTTTGGGGAGTAAATAAACGAAAATCGTACAAGATAAATTCTGACCGGAGTTATAAATAGGTCATTGATATCTCTATTCAAGTTTTTGTTTTGTGTACATAATTCATGCTTATTACTAAATCATCCAGGGATGTCTCGAACAATGACCTATGCGGTACAATTCCTACAACTGGACCATTTGAGCACATTCCATGGACCAAGTAATTTTCGTATCTATACATCTTCTGTATATCTGTTAACCTACTTCGTCATGAATGTCTTTTGCTGATTCGACTGTAAATATATGTTGAATTGTTGATGGCTTTCACCTGCTACTACCATTGACATATTTTTTCATATTGCATCTGCAGCTTTGAGAACAATCCTAGAATAGAGGGTCCGGAGTTGCTGGGTTTGGCGAGCTACGACACAAACTGTTCTTAAATCGTGTATCGGGGGTTATATTATATGTGTAAGTCATATAGGGGATTTGAGCAGCAAATGCATTCCCTCTCATCTACAATATATATGTTGTAAATTGTATTATCAAGCGTGCTAAAATAGTTCAAGCCTGGCCACTGTGATGTTACCTGTGGAATGTGTTAGCAGTGATCGACAAGTTTGTGCCAAGTTACACTAGTATCTCTTAGTCGGGTGTTTCTTATTTAAGCGTACTCGTAATATATAATACATGTTTTATATGTTTACTAAGCTGTTCTCTTTAGACCATGGATGGACGTTTGAAATGAGTAACAGGTTCTCCATTTTGAAATGTTGTGTTTTACCCATGCTACTAGAATTTTGCTTTTGTTTTTTTTTTTTTTTATATAAAAAGAAGTGTCTACTTAAACTTTCATTTTTTCAAGCAAAATTGCTTTTTCCTCAATAATGTCCGTAAAATAAGAGAAGATTATGTGCTAGTTATGTAAGGTCTTTCAATGAATACTCAAATTAGATTGGGTTAACGGGTCTTTTGGTCCATGATGTTTGATAATTTTTTAGTTTTGGTCCATGATGTTATTTTTTTCCTAGTTTTGGTACCATATGTTTGCAGATTTTTTTTAGTTTGGTCCGACTGTTACATTCTGTCCATTTTTTGACATGTACAAGTACGTGATCCACCCTAAACTTTCAATTTTGTTCAATTTAGTCCTCTAATACTTTCCTAACCTTTTTTTTGTTCAATTTAGTTCCGAAGTTTCAAAAATTCAATTGGACCTATTGTCCAATTGGGTCAATTTTGAAACTTCGGACTAAATTGAACAAAAAAAAGTTAAGAAAGTATTAGAGGGACTAAATTTAAAGTTTAGACTGGATCACGTGACTTGAACATGTCAAAAAATGGACAGAATGCAACGGTTAAACCAAAACTAGAAAAATCTGCAAACATATGGCAACAAAGCTAGGTAAAAAAAATATTATTGACCAAAACCCAAAAGTTGTCAAACATCATGGACCAAAAGACACATGCTCACACGACTATATACACTAGGATGAAATTTAGTGTGTAGTAGAATATAAATATTTTGCGCGAGGTCTTCCTCGTCAATGGTCAGCAGGCCGTGCAATTTCTTTTGTTTATAAACAAACAGTAGACATCAACATCAGTAGAATGGTTCATTCATTAATGCGACTTATATAAAACGTCCATAGCTTGTGGAAAATGGGTACAGTCAGATAATACAAAACAGTAATGATTAATCAATTAAGGTTTGATTACCAAAAAAAAAATCAATTAAGGTTTGATAAATCTTACAATATATAATAAATCTGCTATAGCCAGCTGAATCTTGGGGGTTTGTCTCAAGGCAACATGTTAACACTATATGCTCTTGATCGCTGCACCATCTTATTATTCCTATTATGCTCACTGTTTCTACATCTTTCAAACGCTGCTCAGAATCACACCCTAATCAGCTGCCATGAAGAAGAGAGGTCTGCTTTGCTGGAGTTTAAGCACACTCTCAACCTCTCAAGGTATTATATTGTTGAGAAAAAAATCATGTTAATGTAACAACTATTTTTCTGATCCGGCAATGAGAAATTGATATTTTGTGCAGCTCAGCAAGTCATGATTCTGTTTAGACTTAGTGAATTTATCTCTCTTTGGCGTCTCGTTATAGACCATTGTCTAATTCTTGGATACAAATTTCCTGCCCAATACTTCATATCTCTGTTCGTGACACGATCTGAGAACAGAAAGAGTGGGCAAGGGGCAAGAGATCTAAATTCAAATTTTTTGGCCTTGTCGTATTCGATAGTGTATTTTGTGGAGTTTAGGCAAGTTTCCCTACAAGGTTTGTATTATGGTTGGAAAAAAGAGATTTTGAGTCTGATATACTACTATTTAAGTCCAACATAAACTCTTTTTTCTAAGCCCAATTGAGGATTACATGTTTAGTTAGACTTAATTAAGCTAGTGAATATGGATAGTCGTTCAGACATGAAGGCGTGAAAAAAAATGTATCAAAGCAGATCCGCGACAGTGATCAGACTTGTTGTGAAAGGGCATCGTGGGAGATAATAGCTGGTGCTTGTCTAACCATTGTGATCAGACTTGTAGAGAAATACCATTTTTAGACCAAGTGATAACAACGAGTTTAGTTATACTGAGTTGGGTTAGTGTGAACTGTCCGAATTTAAGGACGTGACAGGAATGTATACCATTTTTATCATTGGAAAACTAGTTCATAGATAACCTCTAGCGCAACCGTTAAGTTAATGAAATGTTGAATTTGTCTTAAGTAGACTTGGTTAGTATATGTTTCTGCTCATTTGATTCAGATTATTAGTAGTCATCTGCCCGTTACAAATACGAAAATGTTAACAAATGTAAAATAATTACGCATATAACCATCAGATCTATTTGGAAGAGCAGTGAGCTGGCCACGTCAATTTGTCATGTCACCTCGCCGCTTTTTTAACGTGCGGTGGCCTGATGTGGCTTATTCAGCATGCCACATCAGCTCGCCGTATTTTTAAAGTGATCCGGTGGTTATATGCGTAACGTGCAGCGACCTGATGTGGCTTATTCAGCATGCCACGTCAGCTCGCCGTACTTTTAAAGTGCTCCGATCGTAATGGTAATATGACCACTTAAATAAAAAAATCTGAAATTTGCCTTTATTATTTTGTAACAGAGACTGCTCCGGCTACCATCGATACTACTGCGATGAGTCCAATAAGCTTGAATCATGGAGGCCGGAGGATAATTGCTGCTATTGGGGAGGCATCAGCTGCCACCACCACAGCGGCCAAGTAATCAGTCTTAACCTGAGCATAACTTGCGCCTGCGGCTCCTCCGCCACCAGCATCAACCACCTCCTCCGCCGTCTCCCCCATCTCCAGCAACTCAACCTTCACTCCATAGATTTACATCTGGCCTCCCCCATTTCCTCTGCCGCCTCTAATTCTCTCCGATTTCTCGATCTCTCAAACTGCAACCTCAATGGAGAGCTCCCTGTTGCCATCTTCGAGTTTCCGAAGCTCCAACATCTCGACTTAGGCTACAACGGGAACCTCACCGGAAATTTACCACACAGTTTTAATCGAAGCAGTCCCCTCGAGATGCTTCGGATTACCGCAACCAATTTTTCCGGCGAGTTTCCGGCTTCGCTCAGCAACCTCCGGTCTCTGAGTTACTTTGACATATCATTCTGCAACTTCCGGGGGTTGATTCCTTCGTCCTCACTAGCTAACTTGACCCGCAAGCTAACCTATCTTAGTCTTGAAGGTAACTACTTTCACGGCCAGATACCTTATTTTCCAAGTCTCCTCCTCACAACCTTAGAATTGCACCGGAACTTGTTCACCGGTGAAATACCGTCTTCGATCGGAAACCTCACTCGATTAACACAACTTGATCTTAGCAACAACCAGCTAACCGGCCAAATCCCATCTTTCCTCAAAAACCTCGACCGTCTCGAGTCTTTATTCCTATCGTTCAATCAACTAACCGGACCGATCCCATCTTCCGTCACGACCAACCTCCAACGTCTCGTTTATTTATCCCTCGCGTCCAATCAGTTAACCGGTCCGATCCCTAGTTCGATCGATAACCTTAAACTCCTCCGCGGTTTGTACCTCGGCTCCAATAAATTGACTGGCCTAATTCCATATCAACTTGGAAACCTCGATCAATTGGTATACCTTGACCTATCCTCCAATCGATTCACCGGATCGTTTCCGGACACTCTCGCCCGACTCAGCAATCTTGTTCATCTTGATCTTAGCACAAATAACTTGCAGGGCACGGTAGGGTTCTTCAACACCTTTTCACACTTTCAGAGTCTTAGGATGCTTTACTTATCATTCAATAGTGAGTTATCACTGGTCTTTGAACCCGACATGAACTCAATTCGTGGCAAGTTTTTAATCCTTGGCTTGGCTTCTTGCAATCTAACCGAGTTTCCGCAGTTTCTGCAAGATCAAGATCGTCTCAATCTCTTAGACATGTCCTACAACAACATATCCGGTCCAGTTCCTACGTGGCTTCTTAGCTCTTCTTCGCT
The DNA here is from genome assembly GCA_036873135.1 of Clarkia xantiana subsp. parviflora. Classification (NCBI taxonomy): domain Eukaryota; kingdom Viridiplantae; phylum Streptophyta; class Magnoliopsida; order Myrtales; family Onagraceae; genus Clarkia; species Clarkia xantiana. The sequence continues at coordinate 1,405,019 of JAPTYO010000008.1, read as the reverse complement.
TTATACTCTGAACCTTTCAGGAAATTCTCTCATCTGGCCAGTTTCTTCAAACTTGACCCGGATGTCTCTCGGTGTCCTTGATCTGAGGTCCAACGGGTTGCAGGGTCCACTTCCGAGTCCACCGAGCTACATCGAAGTCTACCTCGTCTCCGATAATAGACTTTCTGGGGAAATACCGTTATCACTCTGCAACCTTAGCATTTTACGCAGGCTCGATCTAGCAAGGAATAATTTTACCGGAGCAATCCCACGGTGTTTGATAGACCTGATGACTAATAACCGTGGACTATCAATTCTGAGTTTAAGCAACAACAACCTCGACGGGACTATTCCCGATCTGCTCGATATCGGTAATGTTGAATGTATTGTGTAGTTCATTGCTTTAATATACGTCTTACAGTTGCCGCTATTTTTCAACAGGCAATCGCTCGTGCAAATCGAAGATGATGGATGTCAGTGATAATCGACTGCAAGGACCCTTGCCGAGGACATTATTATCAAGCTGTAATGAGCTAGAGTTTCTGAATGTGGGGAATAATAGCATTTATGATTCTTTTCCGGCATGGTTGGGGTCACTTGCTAATCTGAGGGTACTCATTCTGAGGTCTAACAGATTCCATGGTTCGATCGAGGAAGTTGAAGATGACGATGATCGGGATTGGTTTCCAAAGTTACAAGTTATCGATATCTCTCATAACGGATTCAGTGGTTTCTTGCCCTCCAAGTATTTCCGGAGCTGGAAAGGCATGAGAGTATTATCTGATGAAGATGTGGCAAAATACATTGGGGAATCTGCAGTTCCCTACATTTTTATTTTCCAAACACCAGATGTTCTTGAATACGATTATTCCATGACCATAAACAACAAGGGGTTCGAAATGGTGTATGCAAAGATTCTGAATTACTTCATTGCCATTGATCTGTCAAGCAACAACTTCTCTGGAGAGATTCCCGAGTCGGTCGGAAGCTTAGCCAGATTGCGCCTGTTGAATCTGTCGAATAACGTATTCACTGGCCACATCCCCACGTTCATGAAGGATTTGACGCATTTGGAAGCGCTCGATCTTTCTCGTAACGACTTATCGGGGGATATCCCTCAGCAACTAACGCAGCTCAGTTACCTTTCGTTCTTCAACGTGTCGTATAATCGACTCTCGGGGCTTATACCTCGAGGAAAGCAATTCAACACGTTTCAGAACGATTCGTACATAAGAAACCTCGGACTATGTGGGGAACCTTTGTCGGAAGAGTGTGGTGGAGGAAGAACAATACCACCATACGAGGAGGCGGAAGGATCGTACTTTGAGCTCGATTGGCCGATCATACTGATTGGTGTTGTAAGTGGGCTAGTTGTTGGTGCGGTTATGGGGTTGGTCGTGCCCATTAGACGGAACAACTGGTTCGTGTGGAAGATTTCGGAATTCGTTCGCGCAAGGTTTGTTCGTTAATTAGTTTGATCACGAACTTTGCTGAGATTATCCGAGTCTCGACCGTGTTTAAGGTACTAATTCAATTCATTCTGACTTATGATTAGTTATTGGAGCATTTGTTTGTTGAGTTATTGTGGCATTTTCTTCTGATTTGTAGATTCAAATAAGGGGATTGCATTGAGAATGAAGAATTCAGAGCTGTTGTTAAATATGGGTAATGTAACAAATACTTGTACTTAAGTGTGTTGGCATAGATAGGGAAGAAGTGTCTTATAATGGAATAAGGGTAAAATGGGAAGTTCACATTTGTGGATTCGTAGATAGCTCCACTTAAATAAAAAGCATGACCGAGTGCAAGTTTAACAGAGCATTTTTAAGTGCTCTGAGATATAAGTGCTCTAAAGTCTAAACGGAAAAAAATATGCGTCGATACTTCATACTCCCATCAGGATTTATTATCGCTAGTTGGCATAGTATTTATAATTACGCGAGGCTGATCACAATCTAACTCTAATAATAACATTTTTTTTGCAAGTACATTTGAGATGTCATTGGGATTCAAGTATTTAAGTATTAACTATTATCTCTCTAGTATGATGTGGTGATTCAATGTCTCATTTCTTTAACTAATGGTCAGGGATTCAATCGTTCAATTTCAGCTAGTGACCATTGGAATGGAAACAAATATTCATAGTCAGCACCTAACCTCTTACGGGCTATCCCTGGTGCAAGTGGGAATCGGTCTAGGCCTGAAATAAGCATATTACGAGTGTCGCACTTCTAATGGGCCCACCAAACTCCAAAGACCACCCCGACCAAAAAAAATAAAAAAAAAAAACTATTATCTCTCTATACTCGTGGGCTGAGTAGGAACTTTCTTGGGCCAACTGGAGTTTCATCAGACCTTTTGTCAATCAATGCTAATGGGCTTAAATAAGGACATTCAGTATTTATGTCTGTTCTTTGTCGAATTTACATCGAAATTTTGTGTTATGCAGCTGATTGCATTCTAGAAAGTGTTATCTTTGTAATTAACTGTGAACAATTTATTAGTTGTGCATTTAACTGTTCAAATAGTACTATTCTTAATACACGGTGAACTGGGCTTAATGGGCCGACTTCTTAACTATGCTAGGCGGTTGGTACGGTTACGTTAACCGTGTCAATGTGTGCGCTGGTTGTTTACTAAGTCTGGTCGGAAGAACCCAGACGATAAATAAAAGAGCATGAACATTACGTAACGGAATTAATCTAGGGTCGTCATTAGTAACTCATTCATTAAAAAAGTACTACGAAAAGATCACTCTTTTATATCCAATAATATAGAATATAAATGCCTCGCAATATTCATAAAAGTCCCTCCAAGTCTCCAACAACTAGAGGCGCGGGCCCGCCACCATAACTAGTAGTGATGGTGGAACTGAAAATATATATGGTGTAATTAAGTTGTATGTAATGAAGTCTCACATCCATTTTAGATTGGATTCATCTTGCTACCAAACTGAAGAAGAAGAAGATAAGAATGCATATAATATGCGACCAAATTATAGGGACCACCACCACATTGTCAATTTATACTTCACCCATATCATCCAAACACCATGGTGTCAGAGACACTATCTATTCTATATATTATGTGGGGTTCAATTCAATTTGGCTGAATTCGCGCGTTATGTGTCCGCAACTCGATAAATCAATCCCAGCCGTCCCAAACTTGTTCTAACTTCTAACCAACGGATACGGTCCATCCAATTATTACAACTCGATCCATATTTATGTAATTATATATATACTAATTAGTTGACCTGCGCGGTGTGCGGTTAAAAATATTTTTATAAAATTGTAGCTTGTTGTTAATTTTCATTTTTTTTTATTCAACTTTGTTATACGTGTTGCATGATTTATTTTATTTATATAATTGTTGATATGTTGTCATAATGCAATATTTTTAATTTATTGTATTGAGATTTGATATATTTTATTCAAGGTAAATGAATCACTGCTACACACATTTAAGGTATATAATACTTGGAATTATATATTTCTATCTTAATTAAACATCATACGAAATGTGTGAAGATTTTATGGTGAATTATTTCTATCTTTTTGCATTTATGTTTTTTTTATATAAAATATTGTAGTTTCCTCTTTCATATTTTGATATATATATATTTTTTTTATTTATATATATTAATTAATGTATGAACTCATATTTTATATTTTGACTTTTATTTCGTTGTTCCAGTTTAGATAGTTTTTTTTTGCTAAATTTGTAATGAAATTTTTTATTTTTTACATGTTTGCAATCATACCTTAGCAGATTAAGAAAGTTTTCATAATATTATCAAATTATTGTTTCATTTTTATTGAGTCAAAGATATAGTTATTACAATATATTTATTTTAGGTTTATACTCTCAGTATTACTTTTCTATATTTACCATCTTATTTTTTCTTTTTCTTTTACCCTCTTAAAGTTTTAGTGAAAATGGAAATAATTTCCAGGGGTGCAAAACTTGGATTTTTTAGATTAGATTTGTGTGTAAAACGAAAACCTAGTTTGATCAACTTTTTAATGTAACAGAAATTGAAAATGAATTAGTAGTCTTGCCTTAATTTTAGAGCTCCATGTAGAGGAGAAAATTATTTCTTGTAACTTATAAGAAAAAATGGTGTTGACCAAACTTAGATATATATTTTTTAAACCAAAATTAAATAATTAGAGTACGAAATTAAATATAAATGCATAATTATGTATAATTTCTTATGTAAATTGAAAGAAATAATAATAATTGGTATGCATTTAAGAGTTTCGAAAAAGTACATAAATATGCACGATATTATACTTTAAATGCAGTTAAATAAGAATTGATTCGTATTCATATACAAAGAAGAGATAAACTTTAATTGATTTGCTAATTAATGATCATACTAAGTAGATGCATTATTATTTATTTGTGCAAAATGAAACATATCAACAATTAAATATTATTTACTTGATAAAAAATAAAAAGTAACAAATACGCACGCTATATAAAAAGAAATTAAAAAATTACTTGTTTATTGTAAATATATATATATATATATATATATATATATATATATATAAAAGGAATCATACCAGATGTGATTATTTCACATTATTTAGTTAATTTTATTCAATTAATTTTTTTGAAGTGTTTGGTGTAAAATCTATTTTATCAAATGATTACTTTAAAAAATTATAAAAATTAAATACATAAATTAATATTTAGTTTTAAATTAAGAGGGTAGAAGATAAATAAATTTGATTATTAAATTATATGCAGAAAAAAACAACATAACAAATTTATAAAAAAAAAATTTTAAAAAAAATATTATTAAATATGCTACTCATATTTGATTATTTAAAATGTAGAGACTGGTGTTAGTGAGTTAAAAATTATTTTTAAATTTTCTTGAAAAAATTCAGAAACAAATTTTCGAATAGTCTTTAATATAGTGCATACAAATATTTTAGGGAAAACAACATAAATGATCCTTGAACTTTACACATTTTTCTATTTATGTCCTTAAACTTTAATTTTTTCTATTGAGGTACTTGAACTCATAAAATTCATTCAGTTATAGTCCTGTTGTTAAATTTTATTATTAATTGAGGTGATAATGCGTTACTTAGACGAAAAATTGATAAAATGGACAAGCTGACATGACATGTTTAGGTCACATTATATTTTTTTAATATATATCAATAACTAGAAAAATAAATAAATGAATAAATAAAGAAAAAAACAAAAGAACATGAAATTGGAAGGCACTAAACATGATGTGGCCATAAACAATGACACGCCAGCTTGTCCATGTCAATATTTTTTGCTTAATTAGCGTCTAATCACCATAATTAACAATAAAATTTAACGACGGGTCTATAACAGAATGGATTTGACGAGTTCAAGTACATCAATAGAAAAAAATAAAGGTTAAGGACAGAGACGGAAAAATGAGTAAAGTTCAGGGATCATTTATGTTGTTTTCCCAATATTTTATTAGGTCTCATATTGGTCAATACTAATCAGTATTTATTACAAAAAATTAACTAATGGAAAATTTTATTATGATTAATTTCAAATACCACAGCAAATATGTCATATATTAATGTATATTTAATATCATTACGCTTCATGACCAATAAAAAAATATGATTTATAATTTTAATTTATTTATATATAAACCTAGTAATATTATATTTCATCATTAATTAATATGATATCAGCTATAATTGGATTTAATTATAATATTATATTAATTTTATTTTCAAGCTACCCATCTAAGAAATAAGTGGTAAATATTTTTTCATATCACATAATATTGCCATAAATATTTACTCTTATATTATTTATTTGAGTTCTTCTAAATTTTCATTTTTGATTCTAAATATTATTATGTATATTTGTTAAAGCATTTTCATTACTATATTAGGTCATTTATAAATTAATGAGTTAATTAACCGAATAAATATTAGCAAAAAAATTATGGAAACATATAAATATTTAAGTAATACTAAATACGTTACAAAATTGTATGTATGTAATAAGGAAACTATAACAAATTATGATTAATTGATTGTAAATAAATATATATAGATACAATATAAAAGGAAATTACTTATAAGGTTTATTCATCAATAGCTTTCTTAAAATGATTTTAATAGATTTGGTATATTTTTTTTTTCCTTTTTATTCTTTAAAATTACGTGTATTTACTAATTTAGTGATTTTGATATACAACAAAAGTACAAAAGAATTGGACATTATACAATTGTCACCAACTTCATTTTCTCTTCTTATTCTTCAAAACAATCTATTAAGCTTCTTATCCACCGCTTCTCTATGATCTTCGTGCTTTCAATGGTGAGTGAGTGAGCATATTGTAGCACATGTTACTCTGTTCGCATCTGATTGGATCACTCTTGTTGCATTATTTCGATGTTGCGTTCAATGTCTCTTTCTATCTCGCATTCTTTAACTATCACATGCCACAATTTGATATTAGAGAATAACATGGTCACTGATTTTTTTTTCCTGCTAATCGAGCTTGTTTGCACATGTCCAAATTGTATGAGTTGAACGCAAGTGAAGGACTGGAAAAGAATAAAATCGAGATGAATGCATTTTACAGTAGTTGTTATTATAATTTTTTTGGCCAATATTTGTTATTATAATTGATTTTTCTATAAATCATAATATTTTTTCCTATTTCATTTTATACCGAAGAAATTTCATCAATCATATAGTTTTTTGTTCTATTATTCTTTATTTGAGTACACATATTTTTTCCTTATTTTTTCCATTGAATAAATTTCATTAGTTATATAGTTTTTTTGGTTCTATTATCCTTTATTTTAGTACTATTTTCTAAAGTAATTTGTTGGGTTTAAAACTTACTAATTTGTATTATTAGGGTGCAATGCTTAATTTGATTAATTTTTAAGTGTAACCGACACTATAAGTGAATGAGGAGCTTTTGATTAAATCTAGAGCTCCATGTGGATGATAGAGAATAGTGATATATATGTAACTCACCAAGAAATTGACATGGACTAATTAAATTGAGTGAGTGAGAAAATGAGGTAAAAAACTTACTTGTCAACATATTGTTAAACACGTCTGAATTATATTATATATAGAAGATAGATGATACCACGCAACTACCGTAATATTATGGTGGGGCGTGATTTCATTTAGCGCTTTGCTCTTTTAATTAGATAAAAAAAAACTATTTTGAAAAAAAAAAATCATAATTAATACTTATTTTTTATGAGTGGAAATTATATTATAGATTAAGAGAATATATGTTAAAGTTCCTCGTACGGATATGATCGATCTAACTGTTACAACTCAATCCATATATTCACGTAATGTATACCTTGCAACTATCGTAATCTGGTACAACGTGTGGTTCGACTTTTTATTCTCTTAATTAGTTAGAAATTTTAGGTTTGAACTCTTTAGAATAAAATATATTTATAAGTAATAAGTAATATATTATTTCTTACTAACTGGTCCATAAAGATTATATTGCGTGGAGCAAATATGCTTAGATTATTAGTGACCACATACTGATACGGTGGATCTAACAACTCAATCCATATTCATGTAATGAATACCGCGCTGGTGTAGCTTACTTCAATGCATTATTCTCTTAATTATTAGATATTTTAAGTTTGAATCCTTATGAATAATTTATATTCATATTCAACAGTTTATTTATTATAAACTGATTTAGTGCGATTGAAGATTATACTATACTATAAATATAATTGAAGCAAGCCTGGGATGAAGCTATTAAAAGTTGACGGAGAAAAACTGCCTCTAACTTATAATTATGTGTAATTTTGAGAAAAACTGCCTCTAACTTTTAATTATGTGTAATTTTAAGTTAAAAGTTGTATTTATTTCTCATGTTAATTTGGTGACCTCATAATGACCCTACGACAATACCCCTCAACGAAGGAAAGAAAAATATCGCGCTGCCTTGTATTTTAGTTATAAATTAATAATAAAGAGAAAGACGTGTCAGTTAATTAGATTGTTATGCAGAAAATAAACAGTGATATCCACTTTATGCAGTCCATATAGAGATAGGTCGGGTGGGTAAGTAGATCACGTATTTCTAAAAATAGATCGAACACGTGAAACATCTAGCTAGGGGTTCGAGCTTTTAGACACCGACCATCTTTCTAAGTATGGTAATGTTTCCGTGAAAAAATCACATGAAACCCATGCTGCTTGCCTAAGCTGGACCTGCAGCAGGTATAACCTGCCTTCGTATAGAAAGACATATCGACTTTTGATTCTTATTATTATATATATACCAAAAGGTTAATATACGTATTATACTTACTTAATATTTAAAATAATTTTTATTCATTAATATTTTTCTATTCATAGAGCCACTATTATCAAAACCGAATCGAAATGGCGGTCTGATACCGGAATTGGTGCCTCTAACGGTCCGATTCGAGCAAAAGTTTGACCAATTCTGAGAGGACATGTCGGTTCGAAGTCCATAACAAAAAAATATTTGAGTTGTATTTTTTGTGATCTTGTTGATGTTTTTATTGTGTTCGAAACTCACCATATAAATTAATATCGTATTTTCTGTAATTTATTGACGTTGCACTAGAACCGGTCGAGCCGGGTTCAAACCAAGTTGAACCGACGGAACCGAAAACCGGTGATCTGGCCGGTTCGACATTCGGTTCGGTCCTAATAACACTGCTTAGAACTATAATTTGAATCTGACATTGTCGGTTAAGGATTAAAAAAAAGGAGTAACCCTCCATCCGAGTTTTTTTTTTTTTTGCCAAAAAAACTCTTTATTATAAAATAAAAACATTTCAATCCGGATTACAATCTAATAATATAATAGACAAAAGAGAAGACGTGCAAATTGGATTGACACGGTATATGTGAAAATTATTATAAATATGAGCGAGCATACTAGATGTACTAGTTTCATAATAAAAGTCTCTATAACATACCCACCAAAAAAGAAAAGGTTTTTCGGATATATTATTAACAATTAAAAGTAATGTCATGAAAACCCTCCCGTATATGACAAGAGGTTCAATGTTAACACATGCATATTCCCCATGAGTGCCACTTGAGGAACAAGTCATGACATAACCTGAATATATTCGGCTTTTAAGTCTAATTTAACATTTGTATGTATTGTCGTAGGTCTAAAGTTTGCGTGGGAAATGATGAGAACAACGTACATACATGCATGTGTTATGGGGTTGGAGCTTTCCACGCTCCCAGCGGAATACGTCCGTGGGTATCTGGCATTTTCATATTCGGATCGGCCATCTTCTCTCCCAAGATCAGTTCTCGCATTGCGTATACAGATGAAACGGATCACGGTTAAGGGGTCTTTGCTCCGGAGAGCAGCTTAACAGGTTTTCGGTCTGTCCTGGCCATCAACAGGAGAGCGGCATTATCTCCCAAACCAGCAGGATCCCGAAGGATATGCAACGTCTTACCGATAACAACCAGGACACTGGAATCCAGCCATTGGATTTCAAGCGACACCCCATGTATGGGGGGCAGAGATCCACATCCATCACGTCCTGACTTGGCTTCCAACTACTACTCCCCCTAAAGAGTTTTATATACAAAAACTCAATTGGACGTAGTAGACGTTGGTGTGCTTCAACTTGCACCACTTTTCCAGGACCGTGACATTCTCCCCCACCCAACCAACGCAACGCCTTCGTTGCGCGAATCCGCTGCTTCTAGAGACCTTCTACTCCTCCACAGCAGGGCACTTTACCACGTCATCAAAACTTCCACCTTCACGAGTACGAGAGTGTTGCCTTTTGTGTATTGTCCCCTCCTTCTTGAGAAAATCAATTTCCTTATCGTCCAAACATACGTTGGACCCCATCAGTCGAGGCCCGTGGAAATATCTCCCCTCTTTTCATGAGGATAGACTTTCGCGTCTAAGAGATTTCCCACCTCATGGGACGCTACTTGGAAATTTTCCGTCCACTTCCAGTAGCTCTCCCGCATAGTGTGCTCTTTCGTATCTCCTCGTCAGATATTTTTCATTCAAGAGTCGTAGCAGCCAATATGTGCACCTGACTACACTCTTCTTTAGTGCATCCACTCCCCGTGGTGGCAACGTCACTGAACATCCTTGATCTCCCGGATTGAAGGCAACCCTCCGCGGTCATGTCTTCCGAGTTCACTGGAGTCACACCAGCATTCATCCCCACAAAATAGCGCAACTCACCTTTCTTCGTCGAACAACTCATCGATCGGAAACCTTGTTCGCTAAGAGCGCGCTATCGATGGCCATCCTCGTGGTAAAGCATCTCGGGACAACCACGATCAGTTCAGAGTCCGCAGCATTAATATTTCTTCTATCTTGAAGCTCCCATGGAACTAACGAGAAATTTGATCTGATATCACTTGTCACGGGCTTGTAGCTTTACACACTCCCAGCGGAATACGCCCGCGGGGCATCCGACCTTCTCACATCCGGATCAGCCCTCTTTACTCCCAAGATCATTTCTCGAAGCCCAACTCGCACTGCGCATACGGACGGAACAGGTCATGGTTAGGGGTCTTTGCTCCAGAGAGCAGCTTAACTGGTTTTCGGCCTGCTCTGGCCAGAACCAGCAGGATCCCGAAGGATATGCAACGTCTTACCGATAACAACCAGGACATTGGAAACCAGTCATTGGCTTTCAAGCGGCACCCCATGTATGTGGGGTGGGTTGGGAGGAGAGGTGAGGTGGGGGGAGAGATCCACATCCATCACGTCCTGACTTGGCTTCCAACTACTACTCCCCCTAAAGAGCTTTATATACAAAAACTCCCTTGGACGTAGTAGACGTTGGTGTGCTCCAACTTGCACCATTTTCCAGGTACGTGACATTAATGTAACGTACATGGAAAAGTGGTGCAAGTTGGAGCACACCAACGTCTACTACGTCCAAGTGAGTTTCTGTATATAAAGCTCTTTAGGTGGGAGTAGTAGTTAGAAGCCAAGACAGGACGTGATGGATGTGGATATCCCTCCCCCTATACATGGGGTGTCGCTTGAAAGCCAATGGCTGGTTTAAAATGTCATGGTTGTTATCGGTAAGACGTTGCATATCCTTCGGGATCCTGCTGGTTCGGGAGCTAATGATGCTTTCTTGTGATAGCCAGGGCAGGCCGAAAACCAGTTAAGTTGCTTTCCGGAGCAAAAACCCCTAACCACGACCCGTTCCGTCCGTATGCAAAGTGCGAGTTGGGCTTCGAGAACTGATCTTGGGAGTAAATAGGGCTGATCCAGATGTGGGAAGGTCGGATGCCCCGCGGGCGTATTCCGCTAGGAGCGTGGAAAGCTCCAAATACGTGACAAGTGGTATCAGAGGGGAGTTCTCGACCCAGGTGGGAAATGAAGGATATATTAATGTTACGGACTCTGAACGATAGTGGTGGTAGCGAATTGCTTTACCACGATATGTCATCGGGTGGCTCGGCTTTTAACGAACAAGGGTTCCGATCGAGGAGTTGTTCGACGAGGAAGTCTGAGTTACGTGACTGTGTGGAGCACTGCTAGAGGCAGGTGCGTCCGGGATCACTGCTTGAAGGGCGGAGGTTGGTTGCTCGACAAGCAATCCTGACCATACTCGAGCAGGTGATATTGACTGCTGGAATGGCGGAGGCAAGTTGTCAAGTAGCGTCCCATGAGGTGGGAAATATCTTAGGCGCGGTAGCTGTTTCTCCAGAACCGAGGAGGAGATTGTCTCACGGGCCTTGTAGTGGTGGTTTATGGTTGGTAGGCCTAAAGCGCCCCGGAAACCAACATAACGTCGACCAACGATGAAGTTAATCTTCTTAGGAAGGAGGGGACAATACGCAAAAAACAATTCTGACCATACCCAAGAAGGCAGATCATTGATGGTGTGGTGATGAAGTGCACTGTTGGGGAAGAACTGGAGTTTTTTAAAAGCAGCGGGTTCGCGCAACGAGGGCGTTGCGTTGGTTGGGTGGGGGGAGAATGTCACGTACCTGGAAAAGTGGTGCAAGTTGGAGCACAACAACGTCTACTACGTCCAATGAAGTTTTTGTATACAAAGCTCTTTAGGGGGGAGTAGTAGTTAGAAGCCAAGCCAGGACGTGATTGATGTGGATCCCCCCTCCCCCTCATACATGGGGTGTCGCTTGAAAGCCAATGGTTGGTTTCCAATGTCTGGTGGTTATCTGTAAGACGTTGCATATCCTTCGGAATCCTGCTGGTTCTGGCCAGGGCAGGCTGAAAACCAGTTAAACTGCTCTCCGGAGCAAAGACCCCTAACCACGACCCGTCGGATGCCCCGCGGACGTATTCCGCTGGGAGCGTGGAAAGCTGCAAGCCCGTGACACATGGATCCTTCGTATATGAGGTTTCGGAAGTATATTTTGTGATATGAGAAAAACTCAAAAATGTTCTTCTATCTATTATATTAAAAATAAAACGTGAATTTTAATTATGTTTCTCAAAAACTCGAACTTATAGACAAATATATATTTAATATACTCTTATATTTATTTTAACATTCACTTCGTCATATCGGTTTTGACCTCATTTGAGTTCAGCTATGAGTTTCAGTGTACCATATCTCGACTTTTACTTCACTTAGGTCCATGTATAATGTTTATTTTTTTTTTGCCAACTGGCTCTGCCATTGACCTTTTAAAATGAGTTTTTTTTTTATTTATTTAAAACGGCGTAGCTAATAAGAATAGAATATATTGCTTTCTAATACCATATTAAAAGCAAAATACGCTTCTTAACCAACTGGCTTATAAACTCGACAAACTCATAAGTAAACTTATTTAGCATATTCTTATATAAGAAACACACCACGTCACCAACAAAAATTAAACACTTCCATATAAAGGGATTAAGTACCTTTTCATACCACTTCTTTGCAAAGAATCCACTTTTGGTACCACTTCTATTTTTTTGTATACTTTTGGTACCAATTCTTTCAACTTTGAATCCTTTTGGTACCACCGTTAACTTTCCGTCCAAATTGGCCGTTAAGTGTCATGTGCCATGCACGTGACCGCCCTAAACTTTTAAATTTGTTTCAATTTAGTCCATCTAATGCATCCCTAACTTATAATTTGTTAAATTTAGCCCTAAAATTTCCAAATCGAACCCTTGACCCATCATGATTTTGAAATTTTAGGACTTAATTGAACAAATTAAAAGTCAGAGATGCATTAGATGGACTAAATTGAAACAAATTCAAAAGTTTAGGGCGGTCACGTGCATGGCACATGACACTTAACGGTCAATTTGGACGGAAAGTTAACAGTGTACCAAAAGGATACAAAGTTGAAAGAATTGGTACCAAAAGTATACAAAAAAATAGAAGTGGTACCAAAAGTGGATTCTGTGCAAAGAAGTGGTATGAAAAGGTACTTAATCCCCATATAAATAAACCATAATAGGTTGGCAAATTAAGTAGTAAACTGGTCTCCCTAATAGACATAATATATTTAATGACCTGAAATTTAATGTATTAAATTCAATGACGGTATTATTATCAATACTATAATGGAATTGGAGAATCACATAATTGATCAATTGCTTGCTAATATTATTGTTGCTATTTTTTATATTTCGTAAACTAAAAAGTAATATGAAACCTACACTTACGAAATGTTAATATTATTATAAATGAGCATTGGATATACCCGTGTGCCTTAATCATGTCGTGTTCTGGGAGTCAGTCTAAATACAACTTAACATGGCCCAATATGAAAAGTCGGCACGAAAAACCTATAATAAATTGAATAAAAAAAAATTAATATATAACAATTTTAAAACTAAAATTGTAAAATTACTCAATTTAAAGAGTTTAATCTAAACTTCATAAAGTATCATTGCAAAAAGAGGTCATACTAGGATTAGATATATTTTAATAGAAATTTTTATATGTATACATATAACTATCGTGTCGTGTCACCAATATTAAACTCAAACTCATAATTTTCGTGTCGTCTATCGTGTCGAGCCCAAATTAACAGCCCTACTAAACCATTTTAATTATATTTTTGCTTAAGCATTTATGGATTCATTAATGAGACCTTAAGTATCACTAATTATTTGAGACTTGTACGCAGAAGGCGGACATCATTGATAACTATAATACGAGATTCGGACAATAATTGAGTTTAAGTAACCGTTAAATATCCTGCCGCGTAATAAGCAAACAGTTACTATTAACCGCGGTAAATTTTGGTACAAGAGATAAGCATAAGTAAATGAGACACGGTCCCCACGTACCATGCTGGCCTGCTGGGGCTGGCTGGCTGGCTGTCTTGGTATTAAATTAAACTAAAAACACGGTTGAAACGTAACCGAAACGTCTTACGAAACGGTTCGTCCTGGTTCCGGGGTGAATGATATTTTTAAAAGTAAAATAAAATTGGTCAATAATTGTTGTTAATTAAAAAAAAAAATAGAATTTTGGTAACATTTTTATTATATTTTTTTGTTAAACGTGTCGGTTTTAGACTATCATAACTTTTCATATATTTTATTCATTAAATATTTTACTAAAAATGTTTTTTTGTTCTTTCCATTTTTTAATATTTTACAAATGGAAAAGCGGTCTTAAAAATAATTATTAACTAAAAGAATCCTAAAAATAATATTTATCTAAAATTTAACATTAAACTAGACATTTACCTGAGTACGAGCGCTCTTACCATTATCATGAGAATGTTAGAAGTACATAAACAAGTCGATTTTAAGTATAACCTTATAAAAACTATTCATAACAAACACTTTACATTAGAAACCTAAAAAAAAAAATCTTGTGACAAACCATAAATTAAATTAGCAAAATTACCCAGATTTTTTTTAAATAATAATAATAAAAATTAAGTTAAACTTTTTTTTGGGTAATTAACTCACACTTGACGTTAGGGAAGTTAATCGGGTCCAAGTCCGGATTTCTTCTTCTTCTTATCTTCTCTCTAAAAGCCCTGAAAACGAAACAGTGTCATCACTTCCAATTATTACGTCGACTCTCCTCTCATTTCCCACCACTTTCCATATCGTTTTACTCCCTCTCCTCTCTCACCCAAGAGCCACCACCATCATCACCACCAAACACTCGATAAACTATTTACATGGAAATACTTCTCTGGACCAAATAAACTCCTTTCTCTTCTCTCTCTTTGAAGAAAAAAGGATTGACTTTGGTAGCTGAAAGCAGCAGAGACCCTCAAGCTCTGATTTTTTCAGGTAGTTTCATCTGGCCTCTTCTTTTTTTCCTCCATTTTCTTGCTTTTGGAGTATGGGTTTTGTTTATTTCATGAATCAGGTCCAGTTTGATGCTCTGTGCAGTTCAATATTCATTCTTTTGGTATGGTTTTGGCTGGAAATGATTTAGATCTAAGAACCCATGACGGGTTTGACCTTGTTTTGTTCTTCTCCGTATGAGAAAATTCATGTATGTTCGTGTTAATTGCGCTGTATCAATGATGACTGACTCCGAAGATACTGAGATCTGATTGTCCGTTCGTTAATTAATATTTTCCCAGTTAGTTCGTCTTTATTTCCCAGATCGGACCCGATGCTCTGTTTTGCGTATCGTTGTGTTATAATCTCACCCTGTCTGTATTTTTCTTTCTTCAGGTTTCCGGCGAAGTTTCCGGCGAATATTCCGGCAGGGTTTACTGTAGGGTATTTTCAGAACCTAATTCCTTCGGATTCAGATCTCAATTCGCGGAACAAGATGATGATGTTTGACGATCTGGGTATCTGCGGCGATCTGGATTTCTTCTCAGCCCCTCTAATGGAAAGCCAAAGCCACATGTCGGCTCCCCAGTCCGAGCCGGACGCCGCCGGAGAAGAAGACTACTCCGATGAGGAGGAGATCGATCTCGATGAGCTCGAGCAGAGGATGTGGAGGGACAAGATGCGACTCAAGCGCCTCAAGGAGCAAACCAAGGGCAAAGAAGGCACCATTGACGCGGCAAAGCAGCGTCAATCCCAAGAACAGGCTAGGAGGAAGAAGATGTCTAGGGCACAAGATGGGATCCTCAAGTACATGTTGAAGATGATGGAAGTCTGTAAAGCTCAGGGCTTTGTCTATGGAATCATCCCCGAAAAGGGCAAACCGGTAACCGGAGCTTCGGACAACCTCCGAGAGTGGTGGAAAGACAAGGTCCGGTTCGATCGTAACGGGCCAGCCGCAATATCGAAATACCAATCTGATCACGCGATTCCCGGGAATAACGACGGGTGTAACTCGATCGGGCCGACACCACATACTCTACAAGAGCTTCAGGACACAACTTTAGGGTCTCTGTTATCTGCCTTAATGCAGCACTGCGATCCGCCACAGAGGCGGTTTCCGTTAGAGAAAGGTGTCCCTCCGCCGTGGTGGCCCACCGGGGCCGAGGACTGGTGGCCGCAGCTAGGGCTGCCGAAAGACCAATTCGCCCCGCCGTACAAAAAGCCCCACGACCTCAAAAAGGCATGGAAAGTCGGGGTTTTGACGGCGGTTATTAAGCACATGTCCCCCGATATCGCCAAGATTCGGAAGCTCGTGAGGCAGTCGAAGTGCTTGCAGGACAAGATGACTGCCAAAGAGAGCGCCACGTGGCTCGCTATCGTTAACCAGGAAGAAACCGTGGCTCGGGAGCTTTACCCCGACTCCTGCCCGATTCTATCCTCCTCGGGCGGCAGTGGGTCCTTGGTTATCGACTGTAGTGAATACGATGTCGAGGGAGTCGATGACGTGGCAGACAGGAAGCCCGAGAATATCGTGATCCCTAATTTCGTACCGACCCAGTTCAAGGGGGAGATGGATTTCATGAGGAAGAGGAAACCGTGCAATGATCTCGACATGGATCGGAAGATCTATACCTGCGAGTTTGGGCAGTGTCCTTATGGCGAGACCCGGCTCGGGTTTCATGACAGGGTATTGAGGGATAACCATCAGATGAACTGTCCTTTCCGGAACAAGACAAGCTCCGATTTTGTCGGGTCGAGTTTTATCAACGAGGTCAAACCCGTCATTTTCCCTCAACAGTTCATGCAGCCAAAGTCGGTTAACCCAGTCTCGGTTAACCCAGTATCGACCCCGTTTGACCTATCTGGGCTCGGGGTTCCGGAAGATGGCCAGAAGGTGATTAGTGAACTTATGTCAATTTATGATTCAAACATCCAAGGCAGCAACAAAAACATCAACCACCACAACAACATGGTTATGGGAGATCAATGTCGAATATCGAATCATCGGGTCCAACAACCGATGATCGAAAACAACTTCTTCCAACAGCAGCCCCAGATTATCCACAACAACAACAACCATACACAGATGTTTTCTCGGGAGGAACCGCAGTTTGATCGATTCAAGAGTTTGAATAACTCGTTTGAGGCCAACCAGAACAACGAGAATTTCCAGTTCATGTTCGGGTCACCGTTCGATTTAACGTCGTTCGACTACAAGGATGAGATTCAAGGAGAGCAGCTGCCCAAGCAGGACATTGCAATCTGGTATCAGTGATGGAAGAAAGTGTATATTTTCAACTTGGTGTTTTGGTAGGTGTGTTTAATTATAATTATATTATATTACTTGAGGATCAAGAAAGCCTATTTTGTTTCATCGCATAGACTTAGAATTTGGTAGAATTATTAAGATTATTAAGTGTGGAGGGCTGCTCCCTTGGAATTGTCCTTCTGTCTACTATTCTATAATATATACTCTCTCATTATGTGTATTGGAATAATATATGCATGTGATGTGAAATAAATAAGTTAGGTTAAAACTCTTATTGTCCCCTTTCCCTTAATTTGTTCCAAAAGTGAATTTTTTTTTTCTTTTTTCGCGGGTGATCATAAGAGAGACTATCCGGAAAGTATCGGTCAGCTCGTAAAAGGTAAAATATTAGTCGTAACAGCTTGTAAGAAGTAAAATATTGGTCGTATTTTTTTTTTTCCAAATCTAGCTGGGTACAATAAGTGATTGTTTGTCCCCCATCTTAGCTTTGGCTTGTGAATAGTGAATGTGGGGAGATGTCATTGTCTTAACTTCTTTCTCTTTGGTGTCATGAGACCCACATACAATGTGGTTAGTTGAGTGAATGACCAAAGTAGATTACTTTTCGAAACTAATTCCCAAACTAGGCTTGTTCAGAAACTAATTTCCAAAATAGGTCTCTTTATATTTTTAAAAATAAATATTATTTACTTTCCATCCTAAAGTTTACAATATGTTACAAATGAACCCTCAATCGAAATATAATACAATAACAAAAAAATGAAAATTAAAAATATTAAATGTATGAAAAAATGGATATTAAATTTCTTCAGTCACTAATTTTATAAATTTAACATGTTTTACTTAAGGTATATATACGCTTTCATTTTTGTATTTTCATACTTAAAAAAAATCATGAGTATTAGTTTATTTACATTTTATATCACATTTTTTTTTATAATTTATATATTTAGCATAATTTATTTTTACAATTTTTTTTCACGATTGCTAATTTATTATTTTTTAGTTTTTAACTTTTATATATAGTTACCTTATTTTTTTTTCAATTTTTCTAATATATTTCTTGTATTATATTTCTGTTTAGGGGTTAACTGTAACAAAAAATAAACTTTAGGATGTAAGTAAAAAATATATCTGATTAAAAAAAAATAAAAAAACCTATTTTGGGAATTAGTTTCTGAAGAAGCCTAGTTTGGGAATAAGTTTGGCAAACAAACCTATTTTGGGAATTCACTCGTGGTTAGTTGGTGAGTGCAAGTTGGCAAAGCAAAGGAAGTGGGGTCAAATTCTTTGGATAATGTGGTCACTTTTTTAATTTTTTTTAATGATATGGTTAGAAGGATAATTATAATTTGTTATGGATATTAAAGGGTTGGTAATTGATTGAAATTATAAAGACTATGCAATTTAGAATGTTTTTAAGGAAGTTGAGAGAGTATTGTTCAAAGAAAGCTCCTTTGCAATTGGTGGCCCTCTTACCATTTAGTGACCAGCTGTACAAATGTTAGGACAAGGAGTTATCTTTGTGGTGGGTCCTTTCTTGAAAGATTGTTAGGTGAGTCAAAACTCAAAAGAACCACATTTCTTTAGTATTGTTATTATCATTATCTTTTTCCGCACGTGACTAAATTGGAGTGGACCTCGTCCATTGTTTTTTAATAGTACTTACTCGTCCATTGTTTTGAAACCTTATTTTTGTAAAGACACGAAGTCAAAAAATTTGTTTAGAGGGTAAAAACTGAATTATTAGGGGATAAATATACTATTTACAAAAAAAATTATGAGGTAAATGAGATTTTAAAAGGTTAAATTAAGAACAAAATTAAGATTACACATCATAAATAAAAAGTTAAAAAGACTGTTAAAGTGGATACCTTGGTATTGTAAAAAATATATTAATAACTTCATTCCTATCTGTGATATATGTATATCGATTTAATTATCTCAGATCCTGAAATCAAATCTAACAACTCTGTTGCAGGGTTCAATTACACACAATTAAAAAGTTGCTGGGTTCCAGTCGAAGTAAGAAGTAATAATTTAATATTTATGAATATATGGCTAACAAGAAATAGAAGTTAAGTATTTAATATTTATATGCAATGGACGGTCTAAAAGAAAAGAAATATGGAATCTAGGAAATGGAGGATAATCTATTCTCCTTCTAGACTTAGATTTTTATTTTTATTTTTTTGCTTTTTCGTTTTTGGTCTTGCGAATGAGAATATATATGGCCTAGGTTTAGTAATAGCCTTTTGTTATTTTATTATTATTAACGTTAACATTTAAATTGCTATATGAATTTTGACTCAATTATAAAATTTGTATTTAATTTTTTTTTTTAAGTTAGCTATCTGAAGTTCCAATTTTTGAGGAAATTACTATATATGTTACAATTTCGTCAATTTGGACTTTAAATGAGTATGTTCTAGCCACATGGGGTCTTTTGACGTGTACATAATGTGGATTAGGAAAAAAAATTAAAATAATTTCAGCGAAATATCTTTTAATTGAATACTCAACTTTATATCTACCCAATTTTGATGATGTCTTTCAGTTGAGCATCCAATGAAGCTATTTTGATACAATTATTTCAGTTTATTGGTGAATCAATATTGGGTACTCGTAAAAATTAAAAAGACATCATATGGCTAACACTTGCTTCGTTTCTGTCCAATTATGACATAAGTAATAATAAATGTAGCAATTTGCTCAAAAATTGAATGTTCAATTAACTAATTAATAAAAAAAATTAAAGTTTAAGCAGCGATTTATAATTTTATCAATGTATTAATAATAATTTGGTTATTAACCCTTATTTATGATATAATGCCTAGGGATGGCAACGGGGCGGGTCGGGGCGGGTTTTCGCAGCCCCGGACCCGCCCCGCAGGTCGGCCTGGCTGACCCTGCCCCGGCCAAATGGGCCTTCCGGGTCGGGTCGGGTCAACAATCCCGCGGGTCGACCCGCGGGGCCCCGACCCGCCCCGTCATGTGAACATTTTTTTTTTTTTTTCACTTTTCAATATTAAATACAACTTTTTTTTTGTCAAAATATTACATTATATATAAATTCAAAACATAAATCTAACACCAATCATATATAAACAACAAACACATCAAATTCATTACAAATACAAATTCAAATCTAAACACCAAATTAACAAATCCTTATAATCTAAATATACATCTATTTGTAATTTGGTCCATGTTATTTATGTAGGTACTATATTAACCATATTATTTAGTAAATGTTAAATCATATTAATACAAAAAAATTTTTTTTTTAAAAATTATATATATATGCATTTCGGGGCGGGTCTACGGGGCCCCGGGTCTCTAGACCCGGACCGACCCGAGTCCGACCCGCCCCGGACCCGACCCGTGTCCCGCGGATCGGCGGGTCAAAACCGGGTCGGGGCCCTGCGGGTCAGCGGGGCCCCGAGACCCGTTGCCATCCTAATAATGCCATCTCTTAAAAATCTTAATTATCTTTCCATTCAATAATATATATATATATATATATATATATATATATATATATATATATTTCCTTGCATTTCCTTCCCTTAATATTGCAATGCCGTACGTTTAAGAAAATGAATTAGCTGGATGACTATATATTATGTTGCAACGTCGTCACAAAATGAGTACAGTGCAATGCATGTGAAGAGAGTCCATATAAGTTGGTTACCGTTAAACAAGGATCAAAGATAAGAAGTACATTCATGCATCAAAAGATATGCAAAATCAAATTAATTAATTAATTAATTAAAAAGAAAATAATGGTAAAGAGCAAGGCATCTAAACAAACACTTAATTGATAAATATGTTAATTAATTACTCTATAATTGCAGTGCCTGTCTCCAAACTAGGGGTTTGGATGGGTTTCTTGGAAAACAAAATAAAAGTTTGCAATTGGTGGATGACGCTTAACAATGCCAAAGGGTCGATCGAATAACAAGTAACCGACCATGGAATTTGGCAAACTTTTGCTTCCATCCAGAGTTTCCCGTGGACTTATTTAATTATTATTTTATTAAGGATTATTATTTATTATCTTATTAATCACTTTTTCTGTGGGTGGTAATATATAATGTAAAGTGTTGTTCGTGAATATCTTTGTATTTATAGGGTTGCTATGAGGTTTGATCCCCTAACATTTGCTTAATAGATAAAGCGATGAACCATTACACCATATTAATCAATTATTTACTATCACTACGTATTGTATAATTATTGTTTAAGAGCTCTTACTTTCATGTGATTTAGCTTCGAAGTTTCAAGCTCGAAACCTCTCAGAACGTCAACTCGAGGTGATAGAGAGTCAACTCTCATTGATCTGATTAAAATATCAGGTCTCGCATGATCCATGTGTCGTGGTAGGCATATAAGGAGCGAATTGAACTGGGTTAAATGGTCTGACCTCTTAACTATATTAAGGTGATGGTGGGGCTACGTTGGCCGGACAAGTTCATGTGTTGATTGTTCACTAAGTCTAGTTATAAAAAAAAATCCGAGCTTGTAAATAAAAGAACATAAACATTACACAGCGGAATAAATCTATAGTCACCGCTACTAATTCACTCTTTTAATTTATTAATAAAAAATCAATTATTTCTCAATAAACCTGTTAACTAATGTGGATAAACCTAAGCATTAAAAATGTATGATTTTTCTAGTCTATTTTGAACAATTTAATTTTTTTAATGGTTGACAACTGTTTTAATATATATATATATATATATATATATATATATATATATATATATATATATATATATATATATATATTAAGATATTAGTAGTAGTACTGGCCTAAAACAATCATGGAAGGAGTTCTATAAGAAGGGATCATTTGTAAGCTGTAATCGGCAGCCATAACTCTAAATTACAAGTTATTAAATAATATAATTTTGAGTTTAGTAGCTTTTAAAAGCAGATTACTAAGCCACTATTATCTTATTAATAATCTGATTGACAACTACGCAATTAAGGTTATGTTGTAAATGGATTTAATCTTGGGTTACATTTGAAAATATATTGAAAAATATTTAACTGGCTTTGTGCATTCTTTCTTGCATGTGATAAATAATATAACTTAACACTACATCCTACGAAATGCTTAGCGTACCAAAAACCAAAATTTAATATCAACTTAATTCTAAATTATATTAGAACTGAAAATGACATATTAGGAGTTTCAATTATTGGCATTTGATTTTAGAAGCTTCAGTTTTTTTTTAATGTAATTTATTACGTAATTATGATTCGATTCATCTAGTTAGGGATTTCGCTTTGGCTCAAGCCCATATCAAAATGTCACCTGGGACGAGCCCGAGCGAGTCCCGTGACTCTTCATATCTGATCGAAACTCAAAATTAGTTATTATTCAATTATGCGAGCTAGGATGCTCGCTCTAACCCGGACTCATGCTAGACATGGCCTCCCAAACTATATGAACATGTTTAGTACAATCTCATATTAATGCGAGTTCCTAACTAGATGAGCTGAATCATGACAGACTGAGTAGTCCCATTTATTAAAATTTCAAATGAAAATAATAAAAAACGGAAACATTTAAAAGTCACATAAAATTGAGTCTTCTAAAATATTGTTATTCATTTTATAATTAACTCGGCTATACCTAAACTTGCAATGTCAACGGAGTATAGAGATTTATTTGCTTCGAATTGCATTTACCGTTTTTGTTTGGAAAGCAAGAAATGACAGGATATGCTCTAATTAATGTGCTAATTATATTAATTATAATTATTTATAGATACTCTTCCGGCTGAGACTGTTTAATTAATAATGGGTTTACCCACCCTAAAATACCATGTAGCGTAAATACAAAAAAGATGAATGCATATTGGACCCGAAATGCACGATACGCAACTTCTTTCATTTATTTTATTTTGTGGTTGCTAGAGTTAATAGTTTTTTTTTTATATAAGTATGACCAACTGAATATATTAATAAATTTGTTATTGTTGGCCAATATATATATATATATATATATATATTAATAAATTTGTCATTGACTTGCCTAAGAAAACGATATAACGATTTTTTTCCAGAAAAAAATAGATAATTTTCTTTTAAAAAAATTCATAAAATGTGATATATTAATAATTTTGTCATTGACTTGCCTAAGAAAACAATATAACGATTTTTTTTTTCGGAAAAAAATATAGATATTTTTCTTTTAAAAAAATGTCAGAAAACGTAACCTAATTTTTGTTATATTAGTGGATCAAATGTTAAAAAAATCGTATTAACATCATAAATTTATATTTATATATATTATAAATTCTGAATGAAAGATAATAACAGAGTAGAGCTCATGATTTTGTTTTTTACGTTAATCGATGCATTTATGACAATTGAGTTAAGAGTTTTGTAGTTATTAACTTCATAGCATTGATTGCATTAGGGAGCTGAGGGTTTTAAGTTGCAATTAATCGCAATTAAAATTTCATTGATTTCGAACCGTTCAAAATTCAATGTATACAATTAATCGCAATTAAAATTTCGGACTGTTCAAGATTCAATGTATGCAATTAATCGCAATTAAAATTTCCATGATTTCGAACCTTTCAAGATTCAATGTATGCAATTAATCACAATTAAATTTTCTGACCGTTCAAGATTAAATGTATGTAATTAGTCGAAATTAAAATTTCGCTGATTTTTAACAGATGCTTGACGCGGAGCCGGCGAACGAAGATACCGGGAGGTACGGTCGGCTGACACTCTCAGTGGCAGAGCTATCTCTATCTACGGCGAGATATCGCCGGTGGTCATCGAAGTCATATTTGTTGAAGAACAGACGCTTGACACGGATCCGACGACCAAAGGTAGCATGCGGTATATGCATCTAAAATTTATTTGTGAATTTGCACAATGGTGTTTTATCGTTCAAAATTTTCAGTATTTCGTTTACTTTTTTAAATTTTAGACTGATATTTTATTTAAAAATAGTGTTTCAACATATTACAAATATTCAGTATAAATTTCATCGAATACTAGTTTGTTAATTATACTTATTTAGTAAGTCACCCCGCGAGAAATGCATCTAGTTGTATTTCTTTTTATACATAAAATTATTCTTATCTAATTTTAAATTGGAAGAGATAATAAGATAGTTCTATATGAAAATACTGACTCCATTAATTATAACCATTCGTTTCAGTTAAATTGCAGATTTATGCCACGTCACCCTTTAATGCAAAAAATGGACATTTTGATGTAACATGCAAATAGAAAGGACGGGAGGAAGTGGAACATATCACATGTTCCACATACGAACATGTTACCGGCACCATACTACGAACCAAAATTTGTACCCATTATTAAATTAAATATAATAAATACTTGTCGTTACTCGAAGCGTGAAATTAAATAAATTATTGTAATGTACCTTTCGATATGAATTGGGAAATAAACATTTATGATTTATTTTTTAGAACAAATTTGCACAAGAAAAAATATTCTTGTTCTAGTGACAGCTAGTGGTGTCTCATCTATAGTTTATACTATATCTATGCCTTATTCTTTTCTTTCCATGTAGTATAGTAAATATATGATTAAATCTCCAAAAAAATAAATTTTCTTTTTTTATTATATCAACTATAGTGGGTTAGTTTGTTCCACGTCAATTAATTCACTTTTATAGAGAGCTAGGAGTGTAGGGCGGAAAAAACACCCGATTAGCCTGCAATTAGACTGCATGTTTAAAATGGTGATTTTTTCAAATTTGATGATTTTTTTAGACAACATGTTTAATGATGTTTGAAATGCTGTTTTCAAGATTGATTATATTTGAATTTTTTTTTTTTTTCTCTCAGATTTGTGATGTTTGAAATGGTATTTTTCTGTATTTTCGTTTAAATTAGGGTTAGCTAGATCCCATTCCAAAATCCGATTGGGACGAGACTTTTTCCTTATGTTGGGACTCAAATTCGAACTAAGATCAGTGAGCCTAAAAAATTCACATTCAAGTTTTTTTTTTTTTTAAGAAAAAAATTAGTCCGTCTAATTCATCCCTAACTAGGAATACTATCCACCACCCTTAATTTACGAAAAAAATTGTGGTCCTAAAGTTATTATTTGGTATTTATTAGTTATCTATTTGAATATGAGATTAATTATATATGATAGTGGTTACCGAAGAATATTAGAAAATGATATATAGTTCTAATTGTACTAAAAGTACCTTGATTAATTATAAAAAAAAAAATTATATTTAGGGATCGCAAATTTAATATTTTTTTTGTTGCATAACGATAAACACTGTTAAATATATAGCAGGAAAAAAAGAAAAACCATATTGAATAGCAATACTACCATGTAACAATGTAACAATGGTGTGGTCAACGCCTCATCCCTTAATCAGAGGTCATGGGTTCAATCTCCGCTAGTGACCATGGGAATGAAAAATTGTTCATGGTCAGCACTTTACCCCTTACGGGCTGACCCGCTGCCCTCCTGATGAGGGCCCCTAGCACCACCCCGCGGAAAACAAAAAAAAAAATAAAAAAAAAAATACTATCACTAAAGGATATTAAAATAAAATCGTATCAATCTAACATTTAAAGAGATCTGTAAAGAAATAATTTTTTGGAAATGAGAAAGTGTAGTGGCTTGGGCTTAGTGAAGGGAATGAGCCCAATAGTTACCACAAAGCCTAGGTCAATGTATAGGGCAAGCCGCAAGCCCATACTAGATCTAAGATCCACTTTTGAAAATAATAATAATAACAATAATAATAATAATAATTCAATAAATTTATAACTTATATTTTTTTTTAAACATTTTTTTATCTTAAAGTACACATGAGTATTAATTATGTTAAGATTTTGGTCTAAAATTTGAATTAAATAAATTATATATTAAAATTAATGGGCACATGATGAAATAAATAGTTAACATTTTTTTCAACTATATAAATATCATTTAGCAAATTTTTGCGTTTTTATTCATTACGTGCTCAGTATCTGACGTATTCCATCCAAATCAGATATTAATCGTAACAATGTTAGCAATTTGTACACTTATTTTAAGCTAGTAATAAAATGTGAAAATTGTCAATTATTAATTTGTTTGAGTTTACAAATATCAATTAGTCATTTAATAATTAACCAAAACAATAAAACTGCATAAAATGATATACGGTTACGGGAATCCCAACCTCAAAAACTACGGGAATCCCAACCTCAAAAACGATAGTTATACATTGAATGTAGGGGTATCAATGAGGCGGGGCGAGTATTACTATAGCTGGATCCGCACAGTGGGTCGACATGGTCGACCCATTTTCGTTCTATATACTCGCAAGTCGGGTGGGGCTTGCCCCACAGATTTAGTATTACCAATTATGATTCTTAAACTTTATATCACGGTATCACCATGTCCAAATTTTACTGTAAATTCCAAATGCAAATCACCAACTTTATTAGAATCTTTGTTGTTTCGAGTCTTCAGTTTATATTAACCGTATAGCTTTATATAATATACATATATGATAGACATGCGGGACATGGCGAGTCCGCTGGGCCCATGACCCGAAATCCGGACTCGTCCCATAACTCACTAGACGTGGATCGGCAGAGTAAAATTAAGGCGAGACTCCACAGATTTACGAGTATCCATGACCCGTTGATACCCAAATTAAATGATAGATTAACTCTCGATTATGCTTTTAAGAGTGAATCGTGTTCGAATTTACATTTAGAAATAACATTTTCGGTGCAAAATTCCGAGAAAAAATTTGTGTGGACCGAGTTGAACATTGACAGGTCCGGAGCACGCGTATATTAAAATTGAGAAACCAGTGGGCCCCAGTGTTTGCCAATTGGTTGGTCGTTTAAAGAAGCATAATACTGCCGTATTGCATAGGATACGAGTTGCTCAGGAGTGAGGCCCATCTCTAAAATGGAGATGGTAATAAATAACAAACAATACAACCAGTGGCCCTTGACCGCGACACCTAAACAATTTTTCATTTCGGGCCCATGTGTCGTTTTCTCTACCCTAATTTGTACCTTATTATATTTTACCAAAAACAAAATGTACCTTATATACAATTATCCAAAAAAGTTATAGAGTAGCATTCTATTTTGCATTATGCATGCGTATTGCCGTATTGGGATTAAGAATTAGTCTTTGGGAAAATAATTCAACATTTTTTAGGGGTAAACCGATTATAAGTTTTCATTTCAAGATAATTTAGGAACATCAATTTTTTTAAAAAAATTATTTTCTATAGGAAAAGTGGAAAACTATTTAAAATAAATCAGGTGTGGGGATTTGCAAATAATTCATTTTCTTCATTTCAGTAGAGCATATTTTGCAAATGAAACATTTTCGTGAAAAATAATGCATTGGAAATGTATGAGCATGTTTAGAAATTCAAAGAGTTTGGTACCTGGCGGTATTGTATTACATCAATGGTAAACAAAATATTATTTTGTGTATTAATAAGTAAATGAGGTGCTAATCAAGTTTAACAAGAACTTTTTATTTTTTAGGTCTCATTTTTTAGGTCCAAGTGAGGACAACGAACTTAGTTAAGTTGTTAAAACTAGTGGGAATAGTTTTTCGGACTTGAGGCTATGACTTAATAGTATCAGAGCTGACCTGATTTGGTTCGCAACAAGAACACGTGGCAAGCATTAAGGGGTATATTGTAATACCTCATAATGTTTGTACCACATTGTTAGAAATAAGAGAGACGAGGACGTGGCGTACGTTAACCCATGATGTTTGGTACCATTTTTTTTTTTTTTTTTTTTTTTTTTATCTTTAACATAGCGCATATTATAGATACGTAATCATGGAAAAAATGTTTACTTACGACCTCCTCAAGAACAGAGGAAGGTCGAGAGCACACCAGAATCCAGTTACATCAGCATAAGCCGTCAAAGTACCACATCGTGCGCTAAGCAAGCACGTGCTCTATGAACAAGAGAGACGAGAACGTATCACGCACTAAAGAGCATATTGTAATCTCCAAGATTATGGTCTACGCCGCGATGAGCGCATTAGTGATTGTAATACTCTTAATGACTAAATTGATAGTTGAAATTTCTACAAAATGTGCAAGTTCGATTAGCAATTTGTTAATAAAAAAAAAGTCCATCTAGCAAATTCATGCAAAGTTTGGCTAGCAATTTAATTATTATAATATATCCAAATGGGTTCGGCTAAAATAAAATCGAGTTTATTTCAACTTGATTTCTCAGCCATCAGATTATGTATATGTGAGAAACACTTTTTATCTCTCCTCAATTATGGTTGATTATCTCTCATAATCTAATGGCTGAGAAATCAAGTTTAAATAAACTCGACTGCATTTTAGCCAGCCTCTATCCAAATATACCTGTTTAAAATTTTGAAATGGGGCTTTTTTATAAAAAGAATAATAAAAAGCTTATTGGCGCAGGCAATTCTAGCCTACTTATTGGGGAAGCTCCGAATGATAAAATATTGGGGAAGCCTACTTATTTAAATTCTGCAATAGGCCTACCTAGAGATGCAGACCAGTAAATCGCTTCATAAACTACCCGAGATTTGGCTTGTGAATAGTTGAAGTAGAGTTCGAACATATTCGATCTCGAGTCTACTTGCAAGTCTTAGGGTTAAATACCGAATAACCAGCTGGACTTTCTTTAAAAGTATAAATAGTCGGTTAAACTTTTTTAGAGCATATATCTAATCAGATTTTTCCTAAAATTGCATTAGAATGTTTTGTTAACTTTTTAGTGAAAACTTAACAAAATTTCTCACGTGATGAAAGGCATTTGACTGACTGAAATTGGTACAAAATATATTCGTAATTAAAATACACATGTTCGTCTTTCTTTTGGTTGAATGTCATTTTTTCCGAAGCACTTCAACATTATATTCTCTTAATCAATTCGCTTTCTAGAGGCACATTCATCTTACAATATTATTGAATGAGCAGTTCTCTACCGGCTCAGCTGTCGACAATGAGGGAGTACAACGTGTGGATTCTTTTGGTTATGCGCCATCATGTATTCCTCATATTAGAAATTCTATTAGTTTTAATAAAAAAAAAAAAAAAATTAACATAACTAGTTAATTGCTACTTTCAAAAAAATTCAGCTAACTATTTACTCTAAAAATAAGTCTAACTAGAATTTGCACATTTTCAGCTAGCTATATAATATTTAGGAGTTTTTATATCTTAATATATGTTGAATTTTAATATGTATTAAGCTTACAAAAATCACATACCGATCTAGTCGAACTTTAGCTTGGTTAAGCAAATTATGGCGAATTAGGACAATAATTTCACTCCAAACATTACTATTTTAACTTAATCAAGTCAAGATCGAACTTGGCCGAGATTTTGTAGTCATTGTCAAACTTAAAATTCAGGCTTGAAAGTTGAAAGAGATTAAACTTGAGCTCAGCTTCAACTTATTTTAGATAAGTCATGTACGAACAATCTAATAATCAACCGTGGAAATTTTAAAATCCTATTACCTTTTGTGACATTTAATCGTTTATTACTATAATATAATAATACGTGCATTTTTGTTGATTTTGTTTATGCTATGTTTTGACGAGATGTTCTGAGCTGCTTGACTTGAATTTAGAGAAAGCCTTAAAATCATAATTACTCCTCTCAGATGGCTTCAAAGAATACCGATGAAAATGATTCAGATTGATTGCTTATAAAATTCTTGAACAAAAATAACTTCTGCACAAGACAATGCCCGTGGCATTATTTTAATTAATAAGCATAGCTCCCCAACAATTAAATATTAGGTTCGGAAACCTCCTTTTCTCAGTACCAATAAGAAACCGACCACGTCTAATCATTGATAAATCAAATAATAAATAATTGTATGATTTCCAGTTACACACAACTCGGTATTCTTCTTGTAGTCATTATTATCTTCTGTACGTTAATATCCTCACTCGATACTACGAAAACAATAATCATTAAACAAATATATAAGTAAGTGTTATTTTATGTGCCACTTGATATTATAAAATTTTCATCAGCTAGTACTTAGTAGCTTATTTGATTATCCAATTTTTGTTAACATTTCGCCATATTTTTTCATCACGTTATTTCATTAGACGAAAATTGTAACAAAATCAATAATTTGTAGACATGTGAACTTAAGTTGGTAAATTGTGTAAAAAATAACAATTTGTTAAACTACATAAATATAAACTAGTAATTTAGAATTAACATTTTTTTAATAATTATATACTATATTACTATACCAAACTTTTAAAACTTTGTCGATACGAAACATCTACCCAATAGATACATGTACGATGATTATTGAGAACAGTTCACTTCCAAGAACAGACACGGAAGACAGCTGCCGAAGAAGATGCCCACAATGAGTCAAAGTCAAAGCGCACAAATCTAACAAAATTCTATAAACTATGAAATTTGTTGTGATTTTTTTTTTTAAATTCCCTCTGAAATTGCTGACTACATCATATTCAATCACTCTTCTAAGGTTTTTTTTTTCCTTAAAGAACTAAGCAGAACAAAATAAAATTTTAGAATTTAGTGCGCAAATTACATGACTATATACCTATTTAACTGTTAAACTGACTAATACCAAAAACCTATTAACTATTAAACAAAACTAAATCTGTCTCCATTTCATCCTCTTTCCAGTCTCTAGTCTCTGTAGTTTTGGGGAATCCATTTATTGATCTGCTTACATAATAAAGCTTCATCACCTACCCTTTCTTTCCTCTCTCTGCCCTCAATTTTTTTTTTTTTTTCTCATTTGTCATTTTCTTGTTTGAATATGAATATTTGCCCCTCTCCCTCATTTTTTTAGTTAGAAAAATTATTTTTTATTTGGACTATACTCTGACATGTTGTAATTTAACAATGTTTTTGTTGTTTGTGGGTTTCTAGATCTTGAAACTGGTCATTGATTAGTGAAATCTACTGTTTCTCCAACTCACTTTCAAGTTTCAACACACCTGGACTTTTTGCTTCTTTTTCTACATTCTTGTTCTTAAAGACTTAAAGCTACCATTTTTCTGTGATATATAAAATACACAGAGCATTGATGTAGGAGGTTGTCTGATTCACTGTCCACTACTATAACACTACCAGGCACACCATTCCATCTTTCTATCTCAATTCCAGCACCTTCTTCTTCTTCTTCTTGGACTTTCTCTCTCTTCTCTTTGGTCTGAGTCTGATACATTCATTCTACTGCAACACAGCTTTTTCTTGAAGTTGCAGAAAGTTGGATTTAGCTGATTTATCAACTGTCTCTTCCCTTGAGCTGTTCTTATCTACCCACATACTGTAGCTTCTTCATTGACGGCTGCTTCCTCCATCTGTAGATTGTCACAGATCAACGATTTTCTTCTCACTAGCACTGAATTTCTACGCGTGTTCCATCAATGTGGGCATTCCATTGATTTCTGCCAAGTAAGCGTTACCGCACTTAACAATTTTGAGCATGTTTCCTTCTCGGTGATGAATAATTGAAGTTTGAGGTCTAGGCCTGGTCGAAGAAGGAATGCAGATAATCTGTTTGATAATATGCTTACTAGAAGCAACTGCATTAGGACTAGCAGATTTTGAAGCCCTCCTGGACATCAAGAAAGGGATCCGAATAGACCCATCTGGGAATCTTCTCAGTTCCTGGAGTTCGAAATCTTTAACCTCCGATGGCTGCCCGGAGAATTGGTACGGTGTAACATGCTCGGCTAGTCGTGTAACATCTGTTGTTCTAGACAACATTGGACTTGTTGGAGACTTCAGCTTTGGTACACTCTCTAGCCTCACAATGCTTCAGAATTTCTCAGTTTCTTCCAATCAGTTAACTGGAAACATCTCTGAGGTTGATTCGGGGTTTGATCTATTGAAGCGTTTAGATTTACATGGCAACAAATTTTCCGGGAATGCAATGCACTTGATTTCTCTACTTGGCAGTATAGAGTATTTAGACCTGAGCAGTAACCAATTCAGTGGCTCAGTGGACACAGTTGGTGGCAACTCTAGCTTTGTTTCATCAATTCAGTTCTTGAATATCAGCAACAACTTGTTGGTGGGGGAGCTCTTTGCTCATGATGGAATGCCATTCTTTGATAGTCTAGAGGTGTTTGATGCCAGCAATAACAAGTTGGTTGGAAAATTACCTTCTTTCAACTTTGTAGTGTCTTTGCAGATTCTTCGCCTCGGAAACAACCAACTTTCCGGTTCGTTTCCGCAGGCACTGTTGCAGGACAGCTCTATGGTTCTGTCGGAGCTGGATCTCAGCAGTAATCAGCTTGAAGGTATCTTGAATTTGATTCCAGCACATTTCTTGTTCTTTGATAATAACATCACTGCATTTCGGGTCAAATACCAAATTGCTAGCTCACAGTAAATGATAGTTCTTTCTGGATGTAGAGTTAAGAATCTAAAAACAGTCACAACTATATGTAATGTTGCTAATGTAATGCCTGTCTTGGATTTAAAATGTTGATATTCATTGTCCGAATTCCACTTTTTTCTTATAATAATTGACGGAACAAAAACATGTTTTTTAAACATCAAATAAGCCTGAGCCATGCAAAAAAAAAATCCGATACAAAGAAAAATTGGAAAACATGTTTTTTTTTGCTTCAAAAAGCTATTTTTAATGCCAAAGCCAGTCGAAAAAAGTGAAAAGTAACAAATCTTATAGTTGAGTCACTAAATATCAACATTTTAAATTTGAGACAACGATTAGGACTGTTTTTAGATTCTTAACCCTGTATGTATTATGGATTCAGTATGCACCAATGTAATGTAGTTTCTTCCAGTGATGATATAAAGATTATGCTGTTTTCTTTACAGGTCCAGTAGGAACCATAACATCTGCAACCTTGAAAAATCTGAACTTGTCTTCAAACAAATTGTCGGGTTCTTTACCCTTAAGCGTAGGGCACTGCGCCCTAGTAGATCTGAGCAACAATGCTCTCTCAGGCAACTTCTCCCGGATTCAGGGTTGGGGCAATTATGCAGAAGTCATTCAACTGAGCTCGAATTCTCTATCGGGGACATTGCCGGTCCAAACGTCTCAGTTCTTGAGGCTAACTACCCTTCGAGCATCCAACAATTTCTTGGAGGGCGGTCTACCCGAAGTTTTAGGAACCTACCCTGAGCTAAAGGTTCTTGATCTCAGCTTCAACAGGCTCAGCGGGCCCCTCGTTCCGAGCCTTTTCAACTCGACCAAGTTGACGGAGCTTAATCTTTCGGGAAACAACCTCGTTGGTCCGATCCCTTCATTTGGTAATCACTCAAACTTATTGATTCTGATAGAAATATTCAAAATATGGAATTTGAATCCCATTTTTTCCCCCAGAAAATTACAGCATGGGCTACTTAGTTCTACTTTCTTGAGCTATAGAGCATGCATTTCGCTAAAATCAGATTTCTATGGCAAGACTTGATAAAAAAGGAGCAAATTTCTAAATTTCATGCATTTTTTTAAAAAAAAGATAGAGAAATTAGTATACGTCCGATTCTAAATTTCTGGATCCGCCACTGTCTGTCAACAGGTGATGAGCGCAACCCAAGCCTGGTAGCTCTTGATCTATCAAACAACTCATTAACAGGTGCCCTGCCCCCGGAAATCGATGGATTCAGCAGCTTAGAGTATCTTAACCTCTCGCACAATAACTTCGAAGGCGCAATCCCGGACGATCTTCCGGAAGGACTGACAGAATTCGATATCTCGTACAACAATCTCTCCGGCACAGTTCCAAATAACCTGAAACAGTTCTCCGATTCTTCGTTCCATCCGGGGAATACTTTGCTCATTTTCCCTTTCTCTCCATCGTCCCCGGAAGTGGGTCCCGCCGGTCCAGGCTCGAGCAGTCGTGGGTCCCCCTCGAAACCCATTGTCAGAATCGCATTGATTGCAGGCCTGGTCGGAGTTCTTGTCCTGGTAGCTGTGGGGTTGTTTGTTCTCTACTTCTTCAGACACCGCGCAGACCGCAACCCGAACGTGTTGAATCTAGACAAAATTCCTGAGGATCCACCGAATCAAGACTCGGGCTTTGTGGGTCCTGCAGAAAAACCGAAGGATCTCGGTCCTGAAACTAAAGACCTTGCAACCGAGTATTCTTCGGAGAATCATAGTCCTACTGTCCTGTCTGTCTGTTCTCCAGACAAACTGGAAGGCGATCTTCAACTGTTTGACGACACGTTCCAGTTCACGGCCAGTGAGCTGTCGCAGGCCCCAGCAGAAGTCGTGGGGACCAGTTGTCACGGCTCTTTGTACAGAGCTCGACTCGACTCGGGTCTCACTGTGGCGGTTAAGTGGTTGAGGGAGGGGATATCGAAAGGGAGGAAGGATTTCTCAAGGGAGGTGCGGAAGCTCGGTGGGATCAAGCACCCGAACCTAGTTTCTCTACGAGGATTCTACTGTGGCCCGAGGGAGCACGAGAAGCTCATCGTGTCGAAGTATGTCGAGGGAGCAAGCTTGGACCTCTACCTTCATGGTAAAGTTAATACACCTTAATTACTTGCTTCCCAAGTTTTTTGAAACCAAAGTTTTTAAGACAAGTTTTCATAATGTTAACATCGATAAAAAAAATCGGTAATCATCGCATTCTATTATTTATTCAGAGTCGGTGGCGGTGGAGTTGCAACCATTACCGCTCGAGGTGCGACTGAGGATCGCCATCGACGTGGCTCGATGTTTGAGCTTCCTACATAACGAGCGGGCCATACCTCACGGCAACCTCAAATCGAGCAATGTCCTATTGGAAAAACCCGAACTCAACACCCTGATCACCGACTACAGCCTCCACCGTATCATGACTCCGTCGGGGACAACCGAGCAAGTTGTTAACTCCGGTGCCTTAGGTAAGAAATTTGGGTAAAGAAAGTCCAAACCTTGTAAATTGTTCTCATTCAATATTTTTGAGTTATAATTTAGGCTAAAAACCTAATTATAGTACCAATTTGCACCGTGTTGCTTTTAGGTGTCTCAGGTTTAAATTGTTGATAACAGGTATCGGGTTTCGTTTTGTTACTTTTATTTTTGTTTTCCATCCGTTTGTTTTTTCCGCTTTTACTCATATATGGACTCAAATTGTAGGATACCGGCCACCGGAGTTTGCCTCGTCAAGCAAACCTTGCCCGTCTCTCAAGAGCGATGTCTACGCGTTCGGGATCATCTTACTCGAGCTTCTAACGGGGAAGAGTTCCGGGGAAATCGTATGTGGGGACCCGGGAATCGTCGATTTGACGGATTGGGTAAGGTTACTGGCGGGGAAAGGTCGGTCCGGCGAATGCTATGATCGGGTTTTATTATCGGGGCACAGTAACAATGTCGAGAACCCGACTCGGGTTCTGGATAGCATGCTTCATGTGGCATTGAGGTGCATCTTGCCGGCGTCGGAGAGACCGGACATAAAGACCGTGTTGGAGGATCTTTCCGGCATTGTAGTACAGTTGATTTCCTCAGTAGGCTCTTCTTCTTCAACACTATAGCGGATGTTGGTTCTTTTGATTGTGTTTCTTTGATTTGGTGTAGATTTTATTTCTATTGTTTCTTTGGTTTGGTTAGTTATTGTTTATTTGTCAACTAATAATAAGTGTAAATGATATTTCAAGATTTAATATGACTCCGTCGCGGTTCATGATGTTACGATGTTGTTATATATGGTTGGAGTGTAAAATTAGTCATTTGAATGACGTAATGTTTGGAAAAATATAATAATGACGTAATGTTATAAATTCTTTAATAATTAATTGGTTGAAGTTTGAAGAACACATTATTTTTACTTTATTTTATCAAAGCTGGCATGAGCTTGATCCCATTCAACTAGTTTGGCATTAAGCGGCTAATAAGGAAACATAAGAACAAAGACAAAGAGATGCTAGCTAGTTCATTTGTAATTATGCAATAAAATAATTAAAACTATTAGGTATGGTTATGAATATAATTATGTATATATATATATATAGACAAGTCAGCAATCTTAATTTCATATTGAATGTTTTTGTTAAATGTTAAACTAAATTTTGTAGTAAGGTTAAAAAATTGACTTTACCAGCCATATCAATTAACTTGTCACTGATCCATACTTAATACAAACTCGGTTATGAAATTATTAATATATTTATATATTATTGAATAAATTTTTACACTATTAAATAATAAAATTTAAAATATATAATATTACATGTCATTTAGAATATTTTTATATCTACTTTCATATGGAAAAAAGTTGTTTGTAAATCAGAACACTGTATACAAAGTTACGACTATATAACTACGATATTTCAAAAGTAGATATTATTATAGTAAAAAACATTAAAAAAAATAGATATTATAATTATAAAATATTATTTAATGACGTGACACCCTATTAATTAAGTTTGATGCATTTAAAAGATTGAATTGAGTGACCGGATTAAAATATAAATTATATCACTTTGCTCAAATACCTAAATATGAAATTTTGCAAATAAAGGCAAAAAGAAAGTTCAGCAAGCGTGTGTGCTGTTGCCGCCACGGCACATACATATATATATAGAGACGACGGCTAATTTCACCAAATGGCAACCTCAAACAGTCAGTCTTCGTGGGTACTGAGTACTGACAAGGAACAACGTCCCTCTCCTCTCCAATACTTGGCATTTTTCTTTTCTTTTAATTAAATTAATTATTATTATTTCACTTTCTGTTTTATATATAAACTGTAGTAATATGTAGTAAAATGACTTAATAACATTTCGGTATCTTAATCGGATATTTCTAACTCAAATATTGAGAATGATTTTTTTTTAAATATATAATCAACACTTTATTTTTATGCGCTAATTATGTGTGAGAGTAGAAATGAAGCTAGATAGGAGGAGTTCATAATTTTGTGATGTTTATATAATCCCGTGCAGCATACAAAAATAATACTTACCTTACATATTCTTTAGATAACTTTTTGTTTACCAATAAAAAGTTTAGGTATTTACATTAATTAATGCGTGGACCACGCGGGTTATAACTTAGAAAGAGTCATGATGTCTTGTGATTATATTGTGTTGCCAATAAAATAAAATAGCAATGTAAAAAGCAGAATTCAGAGCAGAATTCAGATCACATCTCATTTCATACTTTGCCTCACCGTTAAGAACTTGACATGTGTACTTGGTGTAATCAATTTTATAATTTTTTTAAAAAAAATATTAGGATTTGTAAACTCTAAAAAGAAAATATTAAATTTAATGACACGTGTCAAAATCTTAACAGTGAGGCATAGTTTGAAGCACAAATAATGAGACACGTGATCTGAATCTGAAGTGACGAGATCCACGTCCATATAAAAGAAGAATTAAGAATATATATAATTTTTTTTCTGCCATATCCTAAATGAATAAATTATATGGCGACTGTGTAGACTCATCCTTCCACATAATGTTCAGGCGTTTCTACTCACAATATGAGGCATTTTTCCTACAAAATTTATTGAACAGCCGTAGCCCTATTAAAGTTTTATCCGCCCAGAGTTAGTGAACAGGCCCTCTCAACGTAATCAACGCATGCAATGACCGTACCCCATCAATATAGACCCACCAGCAGCCTAATATAGTTAATAAGTCGACATGTTAAGCTCAATTCTACTCCTTTTTTCTTATGTATAACGTGGATTACTCTCAGAGAGGGTTTCGACCTTGGACTTCAGAGTCAAATCATATGGAAATATGCGTTCTAAATTACTAGACCACCACTGCATTTGGTGAAGAATATATATATACATTGAAAAAAGAAGAAGATATTAGGTAAGTTCATTATTAATTAATGCGTGGACCACGCTAAGTACATACGTAGAATTTAGAAAGGGTCATATCTCGTGATTATTATGTTTACATAAAATATAGGAATGTAAAAACCATTTAATTTGACCAGAAATATAAGTGCATGTACGACCTGACGATGAAAACACGGTTATTAATTGATTTTAGATTAATTAACAGAAGCCGAATGGTTGCTTGCTTCACGCACTATATATATAATTTTCAGAGACCAATACTAATTAACCCTATATTACCAAGTCTTCTACTAATTAGCTCTGCCTTTCCTTCACTTACCCATTCTCTCTTTTGTCTTTGAGAGCTAATTGCAATGTATTGAAATTCCATATAAACCCAGAGACTACATATATCTTCTTCTTCATTATTAGCTTCTCCTTCTTCATCCATTCATTCATCCATGGCGGCCGCTTTGATCATGATCAAAAAGTATATAAGCAATTGATCAGCATCTTATAGCCGAAAGTTGACGTATATATATACAGTAAAATTCAGTTATATATTTTCAAGGTACGCACTATAATCAGTATATGAGAACTGTATATTATAATATATGATTATATCCATACATGATTACATGCATGCAGCAGTACGTACAATATATATACTGTCTTTCCATCTGCATATATATATTAGGGTTTATATGTATATATACCATTCAGATCAGAATATATTGTTCTTGGTTGGCCGCCGGTGGATGATATTGTTGCTGTATTTATATATGTGCACATCAGTTCATACTTCAGATATATATATATGTATATATGTTTGTGTGTATTTAAAATTTGATCTAATTTCTTACGTAGGCGAAGAAGGAAATACAGGACAACTCGCTTTGCTCGACTCAGCAAAAAAATGGCGGACCGAGTCCACCCACACGACTCAGTCCCAGTAATATCCCCTGACCAATCACCGTCGAATCCACTCGTTCCCAAGCCAGAAACATCGTCAGAGGGACCACCACCACAGTCGGCGCCGCCGCCTCAGACTTACGTCATCAAGATCCCCAAGGACCAAGTCTTCCGGGTCCCACCGCCGCAGAACGCCAAGCTATTCGAGCATTACTCTCGCCGGAGCCGCCGCCGGGGCAAGAGCTGCTGCTGCATCGTCTTCCTCGTTCTCGCATCCTTCATCTTCTTCACCGCCGCCGCCGCCGGAATCTTTTACCTCGTCGTGAAGCCGGAGTCGCCGTCGTACTCGGTGACCGGTATCTCCATTTCCGGCTTCAACTCGACGTCAAACTCCACGACGGCGGCGGGAGTTTCGCCGGAGTTCAAAATCCATATCCGGGCCGTCAATCCGAACGATAAGATGGAGATTTATCACGTCAGGGGGAGCTCCGTCAGGGTGTTCTACAGAGACGTGAAGCTCGGCGACGGCGTTTTGGCAGCGTTCGCCATGCCGACCAACAGTGAAACGGCGTTTAATGTGACGGTGGCGGGAAAGGGGATTGTGCTGGGGAGTGAGGCGGAGACGGCGTTAGTTGACGGGGAGAAGGAAGGGAGCGTGGCGTTGAGGGTGAGGGTGAGGGCGCCGGTGAAGTTCAAGGTTGGGGCTGTGAAGACGTGGAAGATCACCGTGAAGTTGTCGTGCGATGTGACGGTGGATAAGTTGACGGCGGCGGCGAATATTGTATCTCAGGATTGTAATTATGGGGTGGATATTTTTTGAGCAAGTAAAAATGTGGCAAATATTAAACATTTTCTATTATTAATATACTTTTTTTTGCTATGATTATTAGAATATATACTTACGTGGATTGATGAACCGTATAGTAATATATACTTTTTTGTTTGTAAAGTCGGAATGTAAGCAGATACATATGTCTGTCATATAACTGATTTTATTATTATTTTTTCCCTAGAATTTAGGCTTAGTTAAAATGAAATCACTGATATTCAAATCGTTTTCTTAAATCATGCAAGAAAATGCATAGAAAATTAGGAGATTAAAAAAATTAATATTTCTTATACAAATCTCAATATACTTAATTAAAGATCAACAACTAAAAAATATACTTAAATAACAGTGGATTTCATTTTCACGGCACCTATGAATTTTTTAACGGTATGCATTGCGAAGTGATGGATATTGATATAAACATATTTATTTGATACCATAATAGGTATTAACTATATAGCAGGAAAGTAATCCCCCAAACTTTTACATTATGCATCTTTGTAAGAGCAACTATATTATGCCTATTGCTTTTATTTTTAGAGCATTTAGTCTTGCCCGAAAAGTTATTTCCGCCCAAGCCTAGGGGGCAGGGGAGTACTAGGCAGCACTATAGCTACTTTCACTACTTTACTGCACAAATAATAATGCCCTAGCGGCTACATATACATTCTAATTGCCAAACACTTAGACTTACTGGGAATCTCCAAATTCCGAGTCAAAACTGCGGTGGTTAAAACCAAACTTATTTACTAGAACGTGGTGGCTAACACCCGACATAAACTAGACTAGACGTGTCGCTACACCCCTCTTATAACTCAAACTCGGATCTATATCCGGTTATAACTCTAGCTCAGATCTATATCTGATTACAATGATAAGTGTAAAGGTTCCCCCTCATTTACAA
The DNA here is from genome assembly GCA_036873135.1 of Clarkia xantiana subsp. parviflora. Classification (NCBI taxonomy): domain Eukaryota; kingdom Viridiplantae; phylum Streptophyta; class Magnoliopsida; order Myrtales; family Onagraceae; genus Clarkia; species Clarkia xantiana. The sequence goes on along the minus strand of JAPTYO010000008.1, from coordinate 1,364,143 downwards.
CTCAAACGAGCACATCGTTCAGGGTCTAACGACCACAACTAACGTGTTACGCTCTAGCACCAATGGTGCGTCTTTATGCCCGAACTGGGATTCATTTTCTAGCAAACAAGTCATTCACAAGGGAAAACGTCCCATATTACAGCTCATCGTCGTTCATTCGATCAAGTGCGTAGTTTACTTACAACATGCGGCCATGATCCTTAGATCTATCGCACGAACGTATAAAACGACAGAAGACCTACCAGGAGTGGCAACAAAAAGACCTCAACCATTTAGGGAACCATTACCCCTTATAAAAATTACAAGTAGCTTTTTGGGCACCGCCAATGTGCTATGCCCAAAACTCAAAATCTATCAAGCGCGCAGGTATATCACTCCTACCGCTACTGCAACTACAACAACTCTTAGGCGTGCAGGTATATCACTCCTGCCGCCCTGACTATTCCTATTACGACATCAGGTGCGCATGTATATTACTCACGCCGCCCTGACTATTCCTATTACGACATTAGGCGCGTAGGTATATCACTCAAGCCGCTTTTTTTATTCATATTACGACGTCAGGCTCGTAGGTATATCACTCCTACCATCATGATCAGGTGATCAGGCTTATCACCATATTATTTCCATATTATATTACGATTCCTCGATCAGGTGCGTAGGTATATCAATCCTACCGCCATGATTCAGTGATCATATTATTTCCATATTACATTATGATTCCCCAATCAGGTGTGTAGGTATATCAATCCTACAGCCGTGGTCATTCAATCAGGCGCAAAGCCATATTATATTTACAACCACGAACATCAAGGTGGCTATCATATCCATGAACATCAAGGTGGCTATCATGTCCACAAGAAATGAGATCTTGTTACCTCAAGGTGGCTATCATGTCAGCATATCTTTTAGTGGCTATCATGTCCACGACTTTCAAAATGGCTATCACGTTCATGGTCGCAAAATGGTTATTATTTCTATGAATCTCCAAGTTGGTTATTATGCTTACATATATCTAAATGATCATCGGGCGATGGAGATACAGACGTCCTTCATGCAAAGGTGTCCGTCCAAAGAGGCGGTTATCCCTAAACTACTCCAAAGACAGTAATATTTCACATGAACGGGTTGGTGGACAAACCACCCTTCATAAGTGTCCGTCCAAAGAGACGGTCATCCATAAACTACTCCAAGAGAGTAATATAAGGGTCGGTAGACAGACCACCCTCCATAGTCGGTCGTACGAAGCGACGATCGACCACAAAACTCCAAGTGAGTAAAATAAAGGGTCGGTAGACAAACCACCCTCCATAGTCGATCGTACAAAGAGACGATCGTCCACAAAACTCCAAGTGAGTAAAATAAAGGGTCGGTAGACAGACCACCCTCCATAGTCGGTCGTACGAAGCGACGATCGACCACAAAGCTCCAAGGGAGTAATATAAGAGTCGGTAGACAAACCACCCTCCATAGTCGATCGTACAAAGAGACGATCGTCCATAAACACTCCAAGTGAGTAAAATAAAGGGTCGGTAGACAGACCACCCTCCATAGTCGGACGTACGAAGCGACGATCGACCACAAAGCTCCAATGGAGTAATATAAGAGTCGGTAGACAGACCACCCTCCATAGTCGGTCGTACGAAGCGACGATCGACCACAAAGCTCCAAGGGAGTAATATAAGAGTCGGTAGACAAACCGCCCTCCACAGTCGATCGTAGAAAGAGACGATTGTCCATAAAAACACCAAGAGAGTAATATATTGTAATATAAATGATTGTGTAATAGATGCAGGTTCATTTAACTCAGAGCCTAATGCAGGCAAAGCCTCCATCAGCCTCCATCAACTCGACGTCAAACTCCACGACGGCGGCGGGAGTTTCGCCGGAGTTCAAAATCCATATCCGGGCCGTCAATCCGAACGATAAGATGGAGATTTATCACGTCAGGGGGAGCTCCGTCAGGGTGTTCTACAGAGACGTGAAGCTCGGCGACGGCGTTTTGGCAGCGTTCGCCATGCCGACCAACAGTGAAACGGCGTTTAATGTGACGGTGGCGGGAAAGGGGATTGTGCTGGGGAGTGAGGCGGAGACGGCGTTAGTTGACGGGGAGAAGGAAGGGAGCGTGGCGTTGAGGGTGAGGGTGAGAGCGCCGGTGAAGTTCAAGGTTGGGGCTGTGAAGACGTGGAAGATCACCGTGAAGTTGTCGTGCGATGTGACGGTGGATAAGTTGACGGCGGCGGCGAATATTGTATCTCAGGATTGTAATTATGGGGTGGATATTTTTTGAGCAAGTAAAAATGTGGCAAATATTAAACATTTTCTATTATTAATATACTTTTTTTTGCTATGATTATTAGAATATATACTTACGTTGGATTGATGAACCGTATAGTAATATATACTTTTTTGTTTGTAAAGTCGGAATGTAAGCAGATACATATGTCTGTCATATAGGAGGAATGGTGTGATGGAAATCAAATGACCATGGTTATTCGCACAATTTACCGCAATGGTTAACCGCACCATTATGTAATGGTGAGGGGCGGTTATGGTGATGAATCTTGTAACCGCAATGGTTATGGTTGTGGTTATAGTATTCAGTCTATAACCGCGGTTATAACCATCACATCTATATATATAATATTAATATATATATATATATATATATATATATATTATACTTTAATTATTATTCAAATATTATAATTCTTATTCCGTTCCCTTTCCCACCCGCCATTTTTTTGTCTATATTTCTTATTATTAGGTAATCACGATTGTTAGTGATGACGAATGAGGATCGATGATCGCAAGTGATAGCCAATTGAAGATGCGTTTTTTTAATTGAGTAAAACAATGAAATTATGTTTAATTTGGATTTCGTGTATGAAACAATGAATGTGTATTTACTTTTCTTGTATAAAACAATGATGTTGTATTAGTTTGAATGATTGTGGTTAAATGGTTTAATCGTGGTTAAAAACCATGGTTATGGTTATGGTATGAAGAATCATAACCTTAGTGGTTATGGTTATGGTTATGGTATGGGTGAAAAAAATATGGTATGGTTATGGTATTAGTACTATTCGCACCATACCCTCACCATTGTCAGCCCTACTGTTATATAACTGATTATATTATTATTTTTTCCCTACAATTTAGGCTTAGTTAAAATGAAATCACTATATTCTAATGGATTTCTTAAATCATGCAAGAAAATTCATACAAAATTAGGAGATTAAAAAAATTAATATTTCTTATACAAATCTCCATATACTTAATTAAAGATCAACAACTAAAAAATATACTTAAATAACAGTTGGATTTCATTTTCACGGCACCTATGAAATTTTTACGGTATGCATTGCGAAGGATATGCAGTACATTTGGCCCAAGAAAGGATATGCAGTACATAATTATAAACGTTGGTGACAATTATTTGTTGATTAAAGCAGTTATGCAATTAGGACTCAGCAATTGGGACCACAGTGTATTCGCCAAAAAAATAAAATTTGGGACCACAATGGGAAATACCAAATGGGATGAATGGAACTTAATGAACAAGTATTGAAGAAGACGACGAGTTTGAATAAAAAGTAGAAACAGTTGGTTCAAAGCTAAACTAAGCCCTCAAGTTTGGAAAATAAACTTCTAGGAAAGAAAAAACTGAACAAGGGAAAACAATGAGTCCATTTTTTGTCTTCTAAATTCTAATACGTCATATGAGTCATCCCTAGTAACAACAAATCAACATATAAAAGATAAGAGGGCTCCTTTAAAAAAAAAAAAAAATTAACAGGTCATGATGTTTGACCACTTTTGAGTTTTGGTCTATGATACTTTTTTTTTTGCCTAGTTTTGGTACCATATGTTTGCAGATTTTTCTAGTTTAGGTCCGACCGTTACATTCAGTCCATTTTTTCCGACATGTGCAAGTCACGTGATCCACCCTAAACTTTCAATTTTGTTCAAATTTGGGGGGAATTGACACCCTAAACCTAATTCAATTTGGGCGAATTGAACTAGGTTTAATGGGTCAAATTTGGGGGATTGACACCCTAAACCTAGTTCAATGTGTCAATTCCCCCAAATTTGAACAAAATTGAAAGTTTAGGGTGGATCACGTGACTTGTACATGTCACTTAACGGAAAAAAATGGACGGAATGTAACAGTCGGACCTAAACTAGAAAAATCTGCAAATATATGGTACCAAAACTACGCAAAAAAAAACATCATGGACCAAAACTCAAAAACGGTCGAACACTATGGATCAAAAAGAACTGTTAACCCAAGATAAAAATATAAAATACTTGCTATGAATATTTATTTATTTCCTTAGCTTAAACTCGAAATATTTGATTAAAAAATGAAGATGAATCCTTTATACCATATTACACAATCAAATTTTTTTTAGCTTCTGATGGCGATTTATTCAGATCGGATTTGAATAACACTATCATTGTATGTAGCAGATAAGAAATATATATACATGTAGCTTTTTAAGGCCGGGTCGAATTACGCTCCAGCTTGAACTATATGATCTCTGCATTTCATTTGTATAGTATGTAATAATAATGTTCATCACTGATAGTAGGACAAAAAAGAGGCAACTTCTTATCTCCACAAATAACTCTAAATCCACGCCCTCCCAGTAATTACACCCATGAAAACTTTTTCAAACACAAAGCCTAAGGTCTGAACAACGATCATGAATTAATTCCTTTGGTTACTTACTGCCGGCATCTACACTACCACTCTGAACAGCCTCTTGCTGGGCCTTGAACTGCTCATACTTTGACTTCGCATCTTCAATCCCTATCTTCAGATCTTCATACAGTTTCACCGAAGATCCTGCGTACTCATTCAACTGACCCAGAAACCCTACCATGCTCGATCTGAACCGGTCAAAACCCGACACCCAGTCCTCCGAAGCATCGTCCCTCAGCATCGTAACTGTTGACTCACTGCCACCATCTTCAGCCTTCACAAACATTGACGAGGCTCGGTTTAAACCTTTCCTGAGGTTCTTGTCTTGGCGAGGCAGAAACCTCGATGTTTCAGAAGCTAATCCTTTTATGGCATCCGTGACCTTCTTTTCGTTCAATGAGTCCAGCTTCTCCATCCAGACGCCGCAGGTTACGTATACTGGGGGGCCTGAGTCTCTGATAGGGGCAGCAGCTCTTGCTCTTCTTCGTTTCTTCTTGGGTTGGGGAATGGAGACGCATTTCATCAGCCAATTGTTGATAGCGTGTAGGTAGAACTTCTGGGCGTTGATCCATTTGTGGAAGCTTGAAGATAGGGAGTGGAGCTCGTTTTCTAGATGGACGGTGATGTGCTTGTGAGATTCTGATCGTGCTGAGATCCGAGCTTCGGTTATTTGTGCAGCTGCTATGAGCTGAAACTGACGCTTGTGGCATTCTGACATCACTTCCCACATTCGGCTTAACCTGTATAGGGATAGAGTGGAAGAACAATTCTTAACCCTTGAAAGGAGAGATGCATCAAAGATCAAAATAGAGTGAAAGAACCATTCCTCCATAAGATATTCATTATATGCAAAATTAAGATTTTTAAGGAAGTGGTAATTACCCTTCAATCAATTCCTCCAGCTGGGGTTGTAGCTCCCTGTCCCTTAGTTCTTCGATCCTCTTTGAAACTGAGTTGATTCGCTGAATTCCTACCCTTAAACTTGAGTGAAGATCCTTGACAGTTGCTCGAGTTTTATCGATTTGGACAGAACTCTCGTGCTTCGATTGGAGTTGTCTCAGAAGTCTACACTTCATGTCGTACTTCTCCCTAACCAATTCACTGGCCTGAAATTACAGAAGGGAGAGATGGTCATTATGGTCGCTTAACAGACGACGGAATGATAAAAGAATTACATTTTGCAAGTGGAAATGCAATCTATTTCGAAAATACTAAGTACAGGACATTCAATACCGCCATGTCTAAACTACTTTAAAATCTCACTTCTTCCACCCCATTTCAAGATATGACTACAATTTTGACCATTGAAGCTTTTACACAAAGGCCAGGATCATCTAAACTTTTCCCATAACATGCTTTTCATCCAAACAAGCCCACAAAGTAGCCATTCAATCGTTTCAGAAGGCACAGCTTCTAAACCGAAAATGATGCCTATATGCCCGTATATTCAACTGCTTAATTTATGTATGTAAATGATAAACAATGTATTAGAGGAACATTTTTTTGGTAGTAGACGTAGAGGAACATGGTTGCGGAATAAATTTTCACTCCCCATAGTATCCTATAACCAAGGCAGGGACGAAAGCAAGTGAGGACGAGGGGGGCAAATTACCATATAACTGTGTGCAGAAAAATCTAACTCATGATTGTGTGCATCTTCCCATATAAGAAGGCTACAATTTAAATATACCTTTACTTCATCATAAAGTTTCCTTTCCCACGCATATAACCGATCCAGAGTTGAGGCATGGCTGCCAGAAACCATGCAGAAGTTATCAAAGAGATTATAACTTGCTTCCTCAGCATTAGCATTTGAATTTGGGCCAATAAGATTCCTTGATGAAGATGATCTAGATGATGTCGTCCTGTGCCAAGTTAAATACTTGACAGCATTTTGAGCAGGCTCTAAAAAAATAAAGGAAAGTATTAGGATGTAGAACTGAACCAAGAATGACAAAGCTAATGAAATCTTGAAATATAGTCACTACATATGCATATCAGTCCACTTTGTAACAACATAATTTCTCATCTACTTCTTACAATGATGCAAAGAAAAAGAATGCTCACAATTGTTAAGTTTCATATACCAACATACAAAGAAGTCTAAGCTGAAACAGTACACGTAGATCAAAGAGGATTCCCACCATCCACAATAATATGAGATTTATCAATATAATATTCCACTGAATGGTTGTAGTTCATATGCTCACAAATATGTTTCAGTATTATGATAAGTGTGTAACAAATTTATGAAAAGACCATTACGTAAATGTTTTGGTATTCATGCATAAAGATGTGTAATATGTCATTGTCAAATTACAGTTGCAATGGATTACACATATAATATATACTATATCTATCAATAGTAGTGATTTGGGAACAAACCTTCCTGAAATTGTCTGCGGTCCTCACCACAGGAAAAACAAGCCCTGAAGCAAGTGAAAGCAATTGACCCACCTACAATGTCAAAGTTTTTCCAAAGACACAAATTCTTAGCAACAAAAAATTAACAGTAAGCTTGAAAAATGAAAGTTCAGGAACCTCTGTCCATGATTTGAAGTAAGTACATCAATTAGCTAAAAGCACATTGCTAAATTCTCCATTGAGCCGAACCAAATCCAAGGAGTAACAAGAGAGATCAACACTTATTTCAAAGTGAAATTCAATCTGAAAATCAATTTATAACATATATATATATGGTCTCTCACTTAGGAAATTCCCAATGTGAGCCAATTTTTACAAGTTCACGCCTAGGTCTCTCAACACAGATAAAACGAAAAGATTTACAAGTACACCACCAATACCTCCGCAAAATGCAGTACCAAATCTAGAATCTTAAAAGCTAAGTGGCATGAGACATGATTTAACAGCTGAGGTACTTCGAGAAATGTGTGTCAATGTGCGTACGTATTTGTGTATGTGTGTGTGTGTGTGTGTGTGTGAGAGAGAGAGAGAGAGAGAGAGAGAGAGAGAGCTTACTTTCATTCTTTGGCAATATTGGGCGGAAATGAAACTTATTTGCTTCTAACATTCTAGGAACTTCTTTTCCCGACTCTGAAGCTTTTATGAAAAGAAGCTCAATCTCTTTAATGCTCAGGATGAAGTCTTTTGGTGCAACTCTATTTCCAGAACGAGCTTCCTTCGGTGTTTCCTTTGTGCCAGTTGCATATTTAGTTCCTGAGGGCGTCCCTGTTAATGGTGATAAATCAGGAGAATTGCCATCTTCCCCTTTTAGGAATTCAGTTTCTGAAGCAACACTTCTAGTTGATGGCATAGTTGGTGAAGGACTGGCCATGTTCTGATCAATCATCCTGTTAAGATTCTCAAATCTGCGAACTATGTGATCTCTGAAAGGTTGATCAAATTCATCATCTGAATCCCGAGACTGTTCAGTTCCAGAGAAAGAAACCCTATCTTCATCATCAAGGTTAGGAGCATTATCTCTTACCCTAGGCAGTTGTATGTCGTCATCATTTTCATGCCTCTGCTTCATCCCACTTCCATCACGAAAGGAAAACTTATGGTCAATTGGATGGACACCGAAGAAGTCCCATGGAGGCGTCCCAGGTGCAACATGGGGACCTTCAAATGGTGAAGAATCTGGATCTTCCATAGTATGGGCTGTCATATTTCCAGGGATCACAGATGAGGTGACTTTCCCAATTACTGGAGAAGCAGGTCTTTCTTCCACCGTTGTGGCATAAGCTCCTTGGAACTTCATGTGATTCACTCGGAACATGGAAGGTGTAGGAGGAGAGGGAGATGGAGAAAAAGATTCTGCAACATCTACACGGCGTGATATTGATGGAGGTGAAACTGAAAACTGTGAAAGGGCTCTCTCTGTTAATGGAAGCGGCTCAGGTGTTGCATTAGTTGAAGTATACAAAGAAGATTCAACAAGTGCTTCAGGCTCTACAAACTTTCTAAGAGCAGTACCAGTGCTCCTTATTGACTGGATATAAGCAACATGAGCAGCTGCAAGAGAGCATCTTCCATCAAGCGCTTGCCTGACAAACTTCTTCCTTTCACCACATAGTTGGAGGGCCTTATCTTCTACCACTTTAGAGCTGCTCTGACCCATTTAACTCAGCAGTATGCGGTCTCCTGTAAGCAAATGATCATGACAATGGCACCTTCCTGTATGTAGTAAGTTTAGTAAGTGATGATTAACCTAAAAAAGAAAGAAAAATAAAGGCTCAATGAAGGGGGGAAAGGGAAAGCACAATGAAGGAAAAAAGAATCTTAGAGAGAAGTGACAATATCAGGTCTCTACAAGGTATAATGAGAAGAAGCAATGATGAAACACCAAAAACTAGTACATCGCATGGGTGATGGGTGAGCAAGCATGTCATTGCCGTTTAGCAGTGTTTTACATTATGATTTGTTGTATTCGAAACATATAGTTAAATTTGGTGCTTGAGATCAAATGGAAAAGCATAACATAATTAAAATGCAAGTTCCGTAAGAGCCTTTGGAAAATTTCGTTTGTCTAATAGGAATCGACATAAACACTAAACCGAATTCTCCATGAACCATACGGGATCAGAATAACCATCATGATACTGCAGCAGATAAGTTGAATCAACAACTAAGCAGAACATAAGCAAAGACATATCAGTTGGAACTGAATTAGAAAGTTGGCTCATTTTCACTACAATAACTAGAACAATCTAAATTTGGCCAAAATAAAAACTAGAACTATCTAAAAACAGCCAACAATATCAGCAACAGGAAATGAACGCAAAAGCTCTCCACAGCATTCAGAATCGAAGCACATAAGATGATATTCTCAGCAATGAGCTAGGAATTTCTATGAAGCAAAGAGTCTGTGAAACGGATTACATCGATCTAAACATCAAAGTTGTCCTCTTCAATTTCCTGAAATGGATACTTGTGGAGTGCTTCAAGAGATTAAAAGAGAGAATCTAATTACACGATAGACTTAAATCATCAATCGGTAGCTGGCGCACATTAAATTAACGGAAATCAACCCCGACTATCATCAAATAAACAACGCACTAGTTGGAGAAATCCGAGAAGTTGGCTCAATAGTGAAGAGCGAGACCGATATAGCATCAGCACGATGATAATCAAGCGAGACAAACAATCTAGAGCGGTGAAAATGAAGAAAATACCTCAAATTGTTCGAGACGGAACAGTAACCGTAAACTAGCGGATGGCGGAAGTCAAAACGGATGCTGCGGTGGCGGCGAGGCTTTGGAAATTGGAATCGAGTGAAGAGGCAAGCGAGCGAGAAATGCTGGGGACACACGGGACGGAAGGCTCCAACTGACTTTCAGACGGTACGCAGGTGAGAGAGAGAAGCAGCGAGCGAGGAAAGAGAGAGAAACTGATTGATCCAACGGACTACCTTCTCCTATCAGGAAGAGAAATCAGGTGCTTCCATGCAAGGATGAAAAATGTAAATGAGATGAGACAGAAGATAGGCCCATGGCATGACATATAATTCGTGGGGCCCACCTGCCACCTCTCCTGCTGTCACGACTTTCCTTAGTCATGGAGTTCTTCATTCATGGCGATCTTTTTTTAATCTCATGATTATGATTATGTGAATAAATATTATATTAGAATTAGACTAACCTATCGGATCTAATCTAAACAATTATAATACTGTTTGATTTTTTTTAATTAATGATAGTGCTAACGATTCTTAGAGCGATTCGGATCAATTTAGCCTTAGGATCGTATAATCCTAAAATTCGAATCGCGATCCTGACAATTTTACTTTTAAATGCGTCCAAATTAATGATAAAGTCGATATTTTATCTTTTTAATATTAGAAAATATAAATATATATATATATATATATATATATATATATATATTTACTTTATTACAATATTATTTAATTTTAAATATCATAATTAAAAAAATATAATTTTTTATGTAGTACTATATAGTTTATAATTAGGAACATATTTTTTTAATGAGAAAGTAGATATTGAAACTTTCTAAATAACACGTATCACATCGTAAATTATTTACGTTCTCAATGTAATAAATTAATCAACGATAAAACGATAAAGTGAATATATTCTTTTAATATATTAATTTAATAAATAGAATTATAAAATAATTTACATATATAAGTAAAATCACGCATAAGGCATAAATACTAGTTAATTAAGAATTGAATAGATCATTCGAGCTTTAATCTTAAGAATTTTTTCGTGCCGTTGAGTATTTTGTAAAGTTTTTGTTTATAATTAGCAAGTTCAAAATTGGTAAAATGTGCAAATTAATGACTTAATTAAAATGTTAGCTATTTTTTTTTATAACGGGGCACGTAGCTATCTTTATCCATTCAGCGTTAATTATTAACATAATAATTATACGTATGTCGGTAACATGTAGTAGTAGTCAAACCGGGAATGTTATGAAATTAAAACTTAACATAAAATTAAATCTCAATCAAAGTTTGAAATTATCCCAAATACGTCAATTCTCTATCACGTGGCTAACCTTTTTTTTTATCAATTAACAAATTATTATGCTGTCGTATAGAATTGAATCTCTATCTATCGTCTCACCCAAAACAAGTCCATGTTCTGACCCTTTCAACATCATGCCAGCCGGAATTACTTGCTAAGTAACCCATAAACGTGCACCCCTAAAATCACTTCAAAATAGTATTACTCTTTTTTGAAAGAGATAGGCTTTAATTAAATACATTTTTATAAAATAATTGAGAAAGAAATTAAAAAAAATAATCAGGAAAGCATGTGATTCTGAATCTAATCTGGGAATTAAAAAAGAAATCCCAGATTCGACCGGAATTTTAAAGCTGTACGGAACAGGGATCTCCTATATGTCTATTAAAAAGGACATGTTCAACGGATCCTTTCCTCTTTCTTTAAACCAGAAAAAAAAAAAAAACAAACCTAATGGGAATTTACTTTTCACAGTATCACAACTCGAAAGAGAACATGAAAAAGGCAAGTAAATCCAGATCCAAGATCACGAACGGTGTCCACGAAAGTAAAAAAGCTTACAGCAATAGAGGAGACTGGAGAGCACATACTCATTTGTATATGTATATAAAGCTGAAATGCATGAATAATGCAGACGAAAAAGCTCCGAAAAAGTGCCAAAGTGATAAGGTCAGACTTTCAGCTTTCATCACTTTGTTGCGTTTGAATGCATTATCTGGAAGGGAAAAAAGCAAGCTCTAGGATTCATGGAGTTAGTGCAACGGCACTACCATTCATTCATAACCATTCATGTTATTGCATTCGTCATAGTCATAAGGGTTAAGAATCTAAAAACAGTCGCAAACAACAATAGGACATGTTTATCGTTATCCTAGCTTTAAAATATTAATATTCGGTGTACCAACTATCAGATAGTTAATTTCCATACAAAAACATGTTTTTTAAGTATTTAATAAGAGTAAACCATGAACAACAAATATTATACTTCGGAAAAGTAAAAAAAAAAAATTATGTTTTTGTTGCTTAAAACGTCAAAATCAGTAGAAAAAAAAAATAAATAAAAAAAGTGGAAAACAACAAATCTAATAGTTGAGATTCTGAATATCAACATTTTAAATCTGGGAAATCGATTAGCAACATGACTTATAGTTGAGATTGTTTTTAAGTTCTTAACCTTCTTCGAATGTAAGAAAACCATAACCCTAATCTGTAAAGGAACTTATAGTTAAACCATTTGAATAAACCAATGGAAAGACCCAACATTAAATGAATGATGCAGATGACATGTTATATAATATAAAATATAAACATGTCACTGCTATATCAACCTGGTTTCATAGAGACAAATGCAACAAAAGGTAGCCATTGAACATATATATTCTTGACAAAATATTCTCTGCTTCTAGGCTGAAAATAGCACTTACTTACTACACTCACCTATTTTAGCAAAATATACAAAACGAGCCATTTAGAAATTCATGACAAGGATAAATATGACTCACCTCAGCCGAGCTGAGCGTCGAGTTGTCCTTGTTGTACCAAAGGCTTGTGGAGGAGGTTGACTTGAAGAAGAAGCTATTGTAACTCCTTCACCGCCCATGCTTGTGCGGTCCCGAACCCTCCTTTTCTTGGTTTCAGAAGATGGCTGACTTTGGACTGCAATGGGTATATCAATTTCGTCATCTTGTTGTTCTGCAACTTCTACAGATAATTTCCATGGGCAGTCACACTTGGGACAGACTTTCTTTACCTGCAATTTTTCACAATTGATATGAGATCCACTTGAGGTGTAATAATAAATAAGAAAAATTGACTTCACCAAAGCGCACCCTCTTTTGGGAAAATCTCATCCTCAAGCAATAGTCATGGATTCGAACTGCACATTCTTCATTTGGGCACAACTCCGCCTACAATAAAGGAAGGACCATATTTGTATCAGCAACAACTGAGGACAATACAATATAAATTCGTTTCAGTGAGGATTATTTATCAGAAAACAACATTAACATCAAACTACAGCACATAATGTGGAACACCAGCCAGCAGTTCTTGTATTGCTAATATGATTAAGCCACATTCTTTATATTTCCGGTTATGCTCTGAGATTTTGGGTTCTGTATAAATGAACATAGTTTCTCTACTTTGAACAAGGAAGATGGAAATGGGGACAACCTTAATAGCAGCTTCATTGCATACTTCACAGGAGGGAACATCATTACTGCGGAACCAGCCCCGTAGATCAAGGAAGGATCTGACCCCAAGACCAACCATACCATCTTCTGTGGAATATAGCCATCTATCACGCACAAGCTCCTCGAGCGTTTTCTCCCTCTGGGATACTGAAAAGCTTTTAAATGCAGCCGGGACAACAGGTGAACTGTCCTGGGAACTACCTGCCACTGGAACCTGGAGGAAAAAGTTAGTAAGAAAGAGTATCATACATGACGAGATATGCATAATCTCTTCACATTTCCCAGAGCCAGGTCTATTCACGTAGCCAGTATATTCTTGCAGTGAAGAGGCTGGGACGTAGATTTTCCGTTGGGAAGGACATAGTCAACGAATACTTCAAGATATTATTATTACATTGCAAAAGAACTTCATCTCTAACTAAATATATGCTGTGAGAGAATGAACATTCGAGATCTTTTACGAGTGATTTGATCGATATCCAACACAAAAACCTATGAAGAGGGGTAGGTAGAACCTTCATACTTATATTAGGCACTTTTTTTTTCTAATTGATATGTTACTCCAACATTGACAAGTGAAGAAAAATCTGATGAAATAACAGTGTTCAAGCAATATGATTTGACACAAGGATCGAGGGTACCTGATTCTCAAGCCGCACATATAGAGCATTGACATTTGTTATGGTACCCTGCGCAGTGGTATCTTGCAGAATTGCTTCTAGCTGATGTGTAGAAACATAGAAGATTAAAATACAACAAATGCAAAAAAGTACAGAAAGAAGGAAACAGAAAGAGTAATTATGAATTGAGAAATGAATTAGTGTTTGAGTACAGCAATACCATAGAAGAGCATGCTAGCTATAATAAGAACTGATCAAGTTCATAAATGTACAACTAATGGAAAGCTTAGCAGGTAAAGAGAAAAGCCCAACCAGAAGGAACTACATCCTGGACAACTGAATGGAACATGGTACAAGCAGGTCATCATAAAAACTTGAAAATTATAGGCATAACACAATATGCATCAACTTCCTAAAACTTCTAGATATCTTTCATGATATAAATTCCAAGAAATCTACAGTAGGATGGGGCAAATACAACTTACGAATTTTTTTTATCAGAATAATGAAATTGAATACAAATGAGGGGCTCATGTCAGGATCTTGCTTCAAGTCTGACCAAAAACTAAATGCATCACCTATTTAAAGTCAGAATCATGATCCGCCCCTTAAGCAGTCTGAAGTTTAATCATATAATTAATTAACAAATAAGCACTTATCATCTGCAACGCATGCTAGCCATTTGCACTAAGTAAGAGTAAGACAATGGAGGAGCAAAAACTCTTGAGACTCACAATCCCCTTGTAGAACGCAATCTGAGGAACTGAATACTTAGTTCCAAGCTTTGACTCTTCATCAGCGACAGAATTGACAAATCCATAGAACACTCGACCGTCATTCTGGTTTCTAGAGCCTCGAACTTCACAGTTAATGTAAGAAAGCTCCTTGTTGATCTTCAGAAGATAATCCTTGAAGAGATTCTGATTATCACCTAAAGAATCGACAAGCTGCACTTAGAAAACTAATGATGTTTCCAGACCTTCCTAATTAGGGATTAATCTGAATTATTCCCATAATGCCCGGAATTATCCAGAAACCGATGCTATTTCCTTGATTCTAACTACACTCAACCGCCATATCAAAGGGAAGGGATTAGTTAACCTGGATTTTTGCCCGTGACGCCGCTGAAGATGTCATTAAACTCATCTTCCGCGAGCGGCCCGCGGGAAATCAGGGCTTGAATGAGGACCTTGTGGCCGTCCGTCAACGGCGGCGGCATCTCCGATGCGGCGCTGAGAAACCCTAGGGCGAGTTTTGGCAGAAGAGCGTCAGTATCGAGGAAAGAAGTCGAAGTGCAGAAGCAGGACCAACTGGAGATGAACAGAGGATCGAAACGAAGCCGGAAATGAAACAGCGCCTAGAGGATTCTACTGGAGAAGACAACTCGAATGGCGGGAAGCTCTGTCAATATACAGAACATTCTGGCGGGAACAATAAAAATAAAGCAATAAACGCAATGGAATTGTAGTCGTTAAATTAATACATCGAATGTATCAGATTTAAGAAAATGTGTTAATACAATCTTAATCGTTGCACATATATATTTATGTGTCTGCTTTAAAGATTAGGAGAGAAAATGTATTAAATTTAATGAAAGTAAATGCAATTGTAACTGACAGCAATTTTTTTTTTGGCTAAAAATAAATATTATTTTCTTACAAATTGTTATAAACAAAATAGCAGTATTTATAACATGTTTATAACATGTTTGCTCCACATTTTAACTAATCGACTACGTCGTTAGAGCATCCACAATGGTTTTACCTAAACTGTATTCTTTAAAGTTGCCGCGTAGATATTTATGTACACTTTAAGTAATACGTAAATTTAAGACACACGTAAAAAATATTTTCTCTGCAATCGTATTACTTAAACATATTCCTTAAATATATTTTATTATTAAATTTTCCAACAACCACCAATAAGATATTAGTATTAATTATAAAATGAATTAATTTATAATAAAAAATTGGTTACGTAATACATAGTGCATTATGTAAAAACATAAATTTACATGTGAGTCCCATCTTTAAGGAATGCTATGTAAAACCACTGTAGATAGTTTTTGTTGTTTTACTTAAATAAACATGTAGGACCCACGTTTACGTATTCTTTACGTAATAGTACTGTGGATGCTCTTATAATTGATATCAACAATAAAATTCACCTTGTTAATTGTAATCATAGTGCTATAAAAGTTGTAATAGAGGAAGTTTGCAATAACTCGCATTTAACGTTTTCATTAACTGTAAATTCACCTTTTTTTTAGAGTAATACACCCTAATCTTCAGTGATTTTTTTCCCTGAATCAAAATCATCATCAGTCATTAAAGGGAACATTCTTAAAAACTAAGAGTAAAAAGCATTTTATCACTTCATCACTTTTTAGCACTTCAATAAGAGTTTTCACATTCAAATTCCATAAGATCCGACGAGAATAGAAAAATATTGATATTCAGCCAGATTACAGGTCAAATGTTTGAGCTCATCGCAAAAATAGAATCAACTGATGAGCTCGTACTTTAGAAAACCCAATGTTAATCTTGTAAAAGCACATACATTAATAACAACATTACATATCAGAAACACCCAAATGTAATAAATCAAAACCAAACCAATATATATTTTGTATAAATGCAGAACGCAGCAAAGAAACATCAAAACGGGGACGTAAAAAGGCTGCATCTAAAATGTCATCAACCTGATAGCTTGCCTTGCCTAACTCAAGCAGCCTATCATGCCCCCGACCCTAACCGAACAACACAAAAGTCGAAACTACATAGAACCCACCACAATCGCTCGCCTAATGGTCACCAGGCATGTTCTTGATGATATCAGAATCACCTGAAAGGCACAAGAGGTGCAGTGAGCCAAGAGAAGAATATAAATCACTGATTTTACAGCATTGTAATTTCGGTTTCAAGTACCTGGGTCGATAATGCTGAGGCAGCAGACCCTGTAATATTTTCCACATGCAGTACCCAGATCTACATTGTCTGTCAGCGTAAATTCGACTTTTGTTAGCATTTAGCAAACTATTCAAAGACAACAAAAAAACTGACATATTTATATCATTGGCTTCTTTATCTCATTCAGTCATCAGACTATCAGAGTATGTAAATGGGAAAGGGGTAGTGGAAATCACAAGATCATCGAGAATCATGTTTCGTGCAAATGTGAAATTAGTGGGTTAGACTGCAACCTTTAAACAACAAAAGGATAAACCTTAAAAAAAGAACGGACTTTCAAGGATAAGGAGGTATCAGATGCAAAATGTAGACAAGTAATAATCATATCGCGAATATACAGAAATGAATGAAAGACACGACATCTCGGCAACACAGAACTACAGTCATCTCAAGTAACCAGAAAAAATACTGAACATGAGAACCATCATAAATTAGCAACATCGAGACCAAGGAAAAAAGTTCCAAAACATGATCAAGTTGTGATTCAGTTCCATGCACAAGCAAACAGAGAAAATGGGCGATGAGAAAATCAACTTACTTCCATTGTAGTGGTGAACTCCAACCTTTGCAAGCATAGCATAATACTCGATCTCGGACTTCCTAAGAGGAGGGCAGTTATTGGCGATGATGATCAGCTTACCTGTATAGAATAGAGAACTCTGATATGTCTACACTCAAGTTAAAAGAGCAAATTCTACCCATCTCTGAAATATATGACGGACATCAAAACCACTTGGTGAATTCAAAAGAATCATACAAAGGTGGAGATTAACCAAAACACAGAGTAGAACTTCAATAGCTAAAATCATTTTTGCATCATCGGATCACGATCAGTATGAATCCTACAGATCATAATTCTTATCAACTAAATTATCATATAAGATGAGCAACAGGACGTGTTGCTATAAATTCGGGAGTCCTTCAGTTTTTTATCCTCGTCAAATATCAAAATTTGGAATTTAATAGCATAACATAATAATTTGGATTGTAAGATTATATCATCGATTAACTTTAACAAAGATTTAAATTCAATTAAAACATCCTAGGGCAATAGATTATGTTCTGATTACGAGCACAGGATTCAATTGAGCTGATACCATAGCAAATGGACGGAACATACCTTTGGAGCTCCTCAGTGACTTGAGCACCGTCTTGTAGCCCAATGTGTACTTCCCGCTCTTCATGACGAGAGCGAGCCTATTGTTAATGCTCTCATGAGTCTTCTTCTGCGCGATTAATGCGAAATGTGTGAGGAAATCATCCAAATGCTTAGTGAGGTAACGGCAGCTCAAAAAAATGCTAGATATCGAGAGAGAAGGAAGATTACAGTCTTCTTGGCGGCCACCATTGTTGCCTGCTGCCGGTCGGATGCTACACAAACACAATGATGAGGAAGCGCGCGGCGAGGCCTATATTTGTGCTATACCACAGCAGGGAAACCCTAGATGGTGGAGAAGAATTAGTTATATGCAGTACGGAAGCGGAGGATAGGGCTGGGCTACGATAAGAAGTTCATAGCTATCTGTGATCAGTTAGTTCAGCTTCTATTTTACATGGACAGGCTGGGAAGACTGGAAAATAATTGGGCTGGGCTATGTCAATAAATTGGAGGAAATATAACATAATGTAAAAAACTATATTTTTGCTTAATTAATTAGTTCAGATAATTTTACCCAAAAAAAAAAATTCAGATAATAATAACATCTATATATATTATAAATTTTGAAATAAAGATGAAAATAGAGTGAATGTGAAGCTGATAATTTTGTTTACGTTAATTGATGCATTTATGACAATTAAACTAAGAGTTTTGTAGTCATTAACTCCATAGCATTGATTGCACTAGGGAGCTGAGAGTTTTTAAGTTGCAATTAATCACAATTAAAATTTTATTGATTTCTAACTGTTCAAGATTCAATGTATACAATTAATCGCAATTAAAATTTCGGACCGTTCAAGATTCAATGTATGCGATTAATCGCAATTAAATTTTCCCTTATTTCGAAAGGTTCAAGATTCAATGTATGTAATTAATCGAAATTAAAATTTCGCTGATTTTTAACAGACGCTTGACGCGGAGCCGGAAAACGAAGATACCAGGCGGTACGGGCGGCTGACAGTTTCAGTGGTAGAGTCATCTCTATCTCCGGCGAGATATCGCTGGTGGTCATCGAAGTCATATGTGCTGAAGAACAGACGCTTTACACGGATCCGACGACCAAATGTAGCATGCGGTACGAGCATCTAAATTTTATTTGTAAATTTGCGCAATTGTATTTTATGGTTCGAATTGTTTAGTATTTCGTTTACTTTTCAAATTTTAGATTGATATTTTATTTAAAAATAATATTTCAACATATTACAAATAGTCAATATAAATTTCATCGAATATTAGTTTGTTAATTATACATATTTAGTAAGTCACTCCGCACGATGCGCGGGAAATGCACATAATTTATAATAATATTCCTTACTAATCTATATATAATATAATCCTAAAAGGTTGTCTATCTTCTTGACAAGTAATAAAATAAATCAATGACATGTCAAAACTAAACAATTATATTGGTCCACATAACCTTAACTTTCTTCACGATGACATGGCGACGCCATGTATACCATTCTAGGTGCTTAGATCTCCTCCAAGCACTCTCATTGCATCTTGAGAGTCGTTACAAACTTTTGTCCGTTTTTTTCTTTTCTTTTTCCACTTAAACTTGAATGCACCTTAAATTTGTGCACATATTACATATAAATTTTGGTAATTAAAATGTGGTTTATAATTTTCATATATTGCATACGATTTTCATGATTTTTTTTTCTTGCATTTTGTTTTAGATTTAGAAAGAAAAGAACTTTTGTCAAATTTTACCATTATAAATGGGTATTTTGCATGATAAATCAATTTTTTAGAATTATATTATATATAGATATATATATATATATATATATAATCAATATCATCCTTCTTTGCAATATTCCAATTTCATCTTGAGAACCATTATATTTTCTTTTATTTAATCTTTTGAATTAATACTAATTTAAAGAATAATAATCCACACAGTCTTTAAAAAAAATGTTTATACCAATTATTACGAATAAATTGTTTAGCTCCGCGCAAAGCGCGGGTAAGTTACCTAGTTATTAATAATAACTAGATTCCTGTACCTCCCTTTGCTCAGATATTCCACCGCCACCCGTGTTAATGCCTGTCCCCGGTGCAGGGTAAGTAAAATGATTCAGAAAGTCTTCCCATATGCATGCTGATTGGATTCAAACAAGCTTTTCTTTCGCATCATATACATGATTTTATTCATACATGAAACCCTATTTGCAGTTATCAAGACCTAGATGTTCCGAGAATTAGATGACCTTTGTAACATCTATTGATTGTTCCAATGTAAAATTAAGAACCCGATTTTTCCTCTTCTGTTTGATGATCCATATCAAATTGCATTGAGAATCGACATGGTACCAATCTGTACACAATGAGAAAGACACTGCATCGCTAAGGCTGTTACAACAAGACAGCATTTGGTAGACAAATTGAGAAACTCTAACACATTTGTATTCTACTCATATCAAAAACACAGCCAGAACCTAAATCCATTTGACTGGAGCCGGGATCAAAACGATAAATCACCATATACTTCTTCCGCGGAGGAAACTAAACCTCGCCTTATTTTCGCTGCCTTTTGTTTACTGGTTCGGATTGGGGCTCGACCTAAAAAAGCGAAGGCAAAGGCTAGACCAATGATCAAAGGGCTCTTGCAATATGGTTGAGAATTGAGATAAACATACAGATAGTACAAGGAAATGAATATTCTAGAGTTTAGGGTTTAGGGTTTACCGTAACCGAAAGCTGTTCACGAATGTAGGCCATTGATTTCAACATAACACTCAGTGTCTCTTTCGACACCTGAAATTTGACCTCCGACTCGCCGGATATGGAGTCCGTATCTTGAAGCTGCAAAAAAAAAAAAAAAAAATCAAACGAAGATTTCTTCAAAAAATCAAGTTAACACGAACAAGACGGATCAGCCAAAGAGGTTGCAAGAATATTTCAATCAAACCGATAAGCCTTTTAGACTAATTATCCACGAACTCAATACAATATAATTAAACCGGAAAAAAGGTCAAAATTGATGATAATACCTTCATGTTGATAACTGCAACTCTATCAGCAGGTGAAGAAAGCTGCTCGCTGATGTAGCTCATAGAGCTCAACATCGGCTCCAGAGTCACCCGTGACAGCTGAAACTTGACTTCTCTCTCAGTTGATGAACCTTTACTATACTCTTGCAACTACATTCAAATGCTTATTCAGTAAAGTACAGAAAAGGCAGCAAACTATTCATAATTGAACCAAAAAATTATCACTTTTCTCTGTTAATGAGGCTTAGCTTCATACTATTTATCTCAGATTGCAATTACCTTTAGGTTGATGACGGCTACTTTATTTCCCGGTGCCGAATCTTTTCTCTCCATCGACCAGGTCATTGATTTGAGGTAAGGAAGTGCGATCTGTCCATACGGAAAAAAAAAAAAAAAAGGTGAAAAAAAAAAAACAAATTTTGCTTTCACCCTTCTGAAAAAATATAAATTTTCGATTTACCGATGTGTCGGGTGGACCATCATCTTGATGAAGAGAAATCGGAGCCATGCTAGGAATACTGGAATCAACGGCCTGAGTTCGAGCTGGAATCTCCATATTTTGCCAGGGAGGAAGATTAGCATCATTAACACTCGGTCTTCGAGTAGTTTCTTCTAGTCTCGGCCATAACAAAGGCGTCGTCACATCCGGTATGGATCCCGATCCACTAGGTTGACCGATTGAAGGCATTTTCGCAACGTTTTTCTTAAGTGCCGAAATCTTCTTCCTCGCTTCTCTAAGATAATTAACTGCCGAATTATACGTCTCGATTGTTGCTGCTCCTTCCTCCACACACCTTATGGCTTCACGGCATAAATTGTTATAACGCGCCGTGACGGACTCGTGGCGCTCTTGCTCCACGGTCCGGTCATCAAGAGCGGACCCCACTTTGGCGTTTTTTGTCCATCGCTTCAAGATATAGTAAGGTGGCAGTGTGAGGACGTTGGTCACGGTAAAGACCGTGAGGACGTGGCGGCAGAGGATTCCGGAATATTCAAACATCTGACAACTGCAGTTCGCTGTCATGTCCGAGTAATTTAGGGTTACAGTGTATGATCGGCTGTCGTCCTCGAATTTCGCAACACGAAAAGTGCTGCAGGATCCATCGCCTTCGATTCGATTCGCGGTGTACACAAATGTCTCGACCAATTCGTCTTGAAATTTTGAAAATATTCGTCGAGTGTAGAGACTTGCAGCTTGTTTCTCCATCGGAGAAGGTGTCTTAAGAACGGGTCCCGTGGAGATCGACTCGAAATCGGCCTCGATCTCCTTGCTGAAACAAGATTCCACCGCCAGCTCGTACTGTCTGAAGAAAAGCGGCAGGGTTGTCTGTTGATTCATATACCCATCGAAGAATGACCCCTCGAAGCCTTGGTTCGGAAACACCGCTGCGAAGAACGAGTTCCGGAAGTACGCTGGGGCCCACTGGACACGGATATTGTATAGAGACTGGAGCCATTCGTTTCTTCGCAGGTTGTATTTATCGAGTATGGCGTTCCAAGTGAGCTCAAACTCCTCAATAGTTTCGGTCAGGTTGATGCAGTTATAAAGCTCGACTTCAAAATCGGGATTTGCGATTCGAACGTGGGCGAGCTTCTCTTTTCCGTCTCTTAATATATGCCCTTTGCTGATACAGTGGCGGGCACCGGGGAAAACCGAGGAAACAGCCGATTTTACGGCTCGGTCTTGGTCCGTGACAATAGACAAAGGCCGCTGGTCGTTCATGGCCGTAAGAAACGTCTTGAAAAGCCAAACAAATGACGCCTCAGAATCATCTAGCATTAAAGCACAACCAAACAGTACAGTCTGACCGTGATGATTCACCCCGGTTAATGCAGCACACGGCACCTTATAGTTGTGAACTTTGTAGTAAGTGTCGAAAGTAACAACATCGCCGAAATGACCATACGCGGCTCTCGACCTAGCATCTGCCCAAAAAACGTTGTCCAGGAAATTGTTCTCGTCGAGGTTAATGGCGTAGAAGAAACCCGGATTTTCGGCCTGCATTTTCTTCAAATATTGAAGCAACTTCTGGGCATCCCGACCTAATGTCCTCTTCCGAGGCAACTGTCTTGCCGAATAATTTATCGTACCGGCACTGTTACCATAAGGAAATGCATAACCCGGACCGCTAAAAAGAGGGCGGTAATTCATCGTCCCGGAGTTAGGAACTAATGGAGGAGCATCCGCATCGATATAGTGAGGAGCATTGTTTGTACCAGACGTATTAACCAAAGTAGCATCGGAAATGATGTGGTGAACCGTTCCAGGATTACTAACAACCGGAGCATTGATTACAATACGATTAGCCTCCGAAATGGTACCTCGAGCGTGATTTACGGCCCCGGGGTTGCTAAAAAGAGAAGCATTTCTACGATTGATCTCCCAGTTGTTACTCTGAGTGCGATTCAAGGTTCCAAAGTTGCTAGTAGAAGGAGCAATCCTTGAACCACGATTGGGCTCCGAATTGTTACCGTGAGCATTATTCGCTGTCCCAAAATTGCTAGTCGAAGCATTTGTTGCACCACGATTCGCCTCCGAATTGTTACTCTGAGGATGATTCGTTATTTTACGATTTCCAAGCAAAGGAGCATTCTTTGCACTGTTGTTGGCCTCCGGGCTAATACCCTGAGAAACATTTATTGTTCTAAGATTGCTAACCGAAGGAGCATTGGCTTCACTACGATTAGCCTCTGGACTCATCGGGTTCTCATCCTCAGACACATCCAAGACCTCAATTTGGACAGTTTCTACTACTTGGTTAGCTGAGGCAGTTTCTACTTGTGGGGTAGTTTCTACTTCTGGGGTGGTTTCTACTTCTGGGGCAGTTCCTACTTTCAGGGCAGTTGCTACTTTTGGGGCAGGTCCTACTACAGAGGATTTTTCTGCTACCTTCTTTGCAAGAGCAGAGAAATTGCTATGAGGCGAATGAAGAACTCTCTTTGGAGTAACCATTGGACTAGCCACAGAATGGGTATGCTCTTTTGTGAATTTGGTGATGACCCACTTGCCATTACTCTGTAATTCTACTCTAATCATGGCATTGCAGCTATTTAAAGGTTTTTTCGAGCCTTCTCTGCTACAAAGAAATTCTCGAGCAGTAAACGACCCATCAACCTTAGAGCAAACAGCTGGGCCGAGCTTGGTTGTGAATTCCAAGCGTTTGGCATACTCATCGTAGAACGTTCTAGCAGCATATGCAGAATCAAATTGCATGCCTAGATGAGGTTCGGGTGAAGATTGCTCATTAGCAATTTCAACTGCATTAGCTTCAGCCTCTGTTGTAGTTCCTGGAGTGGTATGGTCCGGGCTCTTTTGCGGTTTAATCACATCAACATCCATTTAAAGCCACTGATGAATAAACAGTCTATGCGTTGATGCTATGAATCTCTGCTTTACACTTCTTCATGTTGATCTGCACATTAAAGAAGAGATCTTTAAAGAGTTGAATAGAAAGACAAAGGTAAAACTCACATAAGGTGTCAAAGACTGTAGAAATGATGGCGGTAGCTGATGTAAACGTAATATATTAACAACCTACAAACAGTCTCAACTATAGACCATGTTGCTAATTGCTGATCCAGATTTAAAATGTTGATATTCAATGTACCAACTATCAAATTGGTTGATTTCCACTTTTTTTCTCTTAAAATTGACGGAACAAAAACATGTTTTGGAATTACAAAATAAGCATAAACCATGAATAAGGATACTTTGAAAAAGCAAAATAAGCATAAACCATGAATAAGGATACTTTGAAAAAGTTTAGTGGAAAACATGTTTTTGTTGCTTAAAACACCAATTCTAATGCCAAAATCAGTCGAAAAAAGTGAAAAGCAACAAATCTGATAGTCGAGACATTGAATATTAACATTTTAAATTTGGAATAACGACTAGTAACATGACCTATAGTTGTGGCTGTGTTTAGATTCTTAACCTATATTATGTAATAATTTAACCGCCAAAGTAACAAAGCATGAGACATCATAAATGAAGAAGCAAACTTCAATTCGCATAACTACTTGTTGATAATAACAAATGCTAAGTATTTCCATTACCACTAACTTTCATGGCAATGCACATTATTTTGGCCAATACAGCTGAATGAAATAGTAAATCTATGCTAGGATAAAAATACTGACAAAAGAGTTGCAAGTTTAATCAGAATAATGACACTCAAGAAGGACAAGGCCTAGTTCCTCAGAATTCGAACTTTTAACAATTGAAAGAGGCAACCAACTTTCAAAGATGCAATCGTATTCCAAAATTGATATATCCAGTGTCACAATCAGTAAAGATTTATGATACCTCTATAGGAATTAGGATGTATTCAACATGTCCGTATCTACATAGATTTCTCTAGATATTTTCTACGAGTAAATCGACAAAAGGAGAGAATTTGAAGGTAGCAATTCTTTTCATATCACATCAAACAAATGGCATCTTCATCTTCTTCTGGGAATTCTAGCTATTCTAAGCATTTTGAAACTTTGTTGAATAATCGTTAGTTATATTATGATAATCCTGAGCAGCCTCGTGTCATTGGAAGTTCGGAACAACCAACTATTTCGAGTGTTTAGCCATAACCAATATTCTCATTGAGGCCTGAGGGAATGAGCCATTATTTTGCAAAAGATGGCTGATGCAACTCTGGAAGCTATCAACACAACATAATTTAGTCACTACAAACCAAAGATTTTTCAAAATCAAGACCATTTATGGTAAAGCAGCTTCTTTTTTTCTTCAGCTAGTATCTAAGCTTCAACACAAATAAGCAATGAGGAACTATTATTCTCACCTAAAGGAGAAATGATACTGGAAGCTTTGCTCTACCGAAACCAAAATTCGTCTTGACTACGCGCCAAACAAGAGTATTTCAGCTGAGGGACCAGTCGAGAGACCAAGGCCTCAATGGCAGCGGCAGCAGTCGAGGAAAGGTCGTTCCTTGCTTGTTATGTTGGGCTAATCGAACCAAATTGATCGCTCAATTGAAAAAATATGGAGCTCACCGATGGTCCACAGTAAGTAATTGAAGTTAAGGCCAACGAACTTGATCGGATATCGATGATTACGATCTAGGGTTTTTGCTTTTGGGAAGAGCGCGAAGAAGATGACATTGACACTTGGTTCTCTCTATTTTTCTGGTTATCAATCAATTAAAAATATAATTTCGGCCAAAAAAACATTAAAAATTAATAAAACAAAAATATTTTTATTTATTCATTTAAAATTATTCTGTGAACAAAAACATATTTTTTATTAAATTAAATTTACGAGCATACGATATAGTTAATTATAATTTTAGTATTTCGTACGTATAGTTTGTAACGTCCGTTAAAATTCACGTCTTTATTGGATGAAATTATTCACGGTATATGTGTGGATATAATAAAGAAAAAGTAATTAGTTTGTAAGTTATCAACTAAATATCTGAGGTGTGAAATAGCAATTTTTTTTAAGAAAAACTATAATTAGTAATTTATGTCACTGTCCAAAATTAGCTAGTAATTTGATTATTAGGTCAATTATAGGAAAAATCTTATACTTAAGACTTAAGAGCTTAATCTCACATTTTGTCAAAACTGAAACTAAATGAAAGTTGGTAAATTATTTTTTTTTCTAAATGAAAGTTTTGTCTTATTTTTGCTAGATAAAGAATAGCAGTTATTTTTACCAAAAATAAATAAATAAAGGGGACACACTGACACAGGTCCAGAACTACGATTGCACACTTAACTTCGGCCTTTTGTGGTTTGCACCCCAAACTTTGAATGTGCACGTCGAACTGAAAATATATGAAAAATTAAATATGCTCTCGTTGAGAGTTGAACTCAAGACCTCCCGCTTACTAAACGGGTGCTCTAACCAACTGAGCTACGAGAGCTTTGTGTTTTAGTTTCGTATATTATTTTTATTATAGTAAATATTTTTGTTTCTTCTTTAGGACAGTGACGACGGACGATAGAGTAGCACCGAATAGAGAGAAGAGAGACAGAGGTAGTGATTCCGACGTGAAGCAGATGAAGAAGATACCCTTATTTCTGGTAGGCTGCGGCGGCGTTGGCCGTCAACTCCTCCAGCACATCGTCTCTTGCCGGTCTCTTCACGCCAAGCTGGTATTTTCCCCTTTCGTTTTAAACCGATCATTTGCATTTACGAATTGCTTCGTCGATCGATATCTTTTCCCGTTCCTGAAAACACGAGATCAGCCTTGGCTACTCGAGCTAGCTTGATGTATCTCTATCAATGGCTTATGCTACTTGTATGACGTTACTAGTGCGAACTTATGATGTAGGGAGTGCACTTGCAAGTTCTCGGAGTATGTGATAGCAAATTGGTTGTTGCTTCCCTGGATACCAACTCGTCTGAGCTTGATGACCAGTTCTTGCTAGAAATTTGTAGGAATAAGTCGAATGGAGCTTCACTTGCTGATTTCATTGGTTTAGGTATCTTACTCCCATTTCATCATGGAAAACACGCAACGACTTATTATTGTTGAATTCACAAGCTTGATAATGTATGTCCAATCTAGGTAAATTTCAAATATATGGAGCTTCAGACTTGAGAAAGGGAGTCTTAGAGATGGCATCGGGTCTTAGAGCAACAGGTTTGTCACAATACGGTATCTGATACCATCTTCAAATCTAAGACTATATTATCTAAGTTGAAAGCTTACTGATGGTCTCTGCTTCTGAACGCATACAGGCTTGGTGGTTGTTGACTGCTCTGCTAGTACTAAAACTATTGAAGTTCTAACTAGTGCTGTTGATTCGGGTTGTTGCATTGTCCTTGCAAATAAAAAGCCCCTTACTTCAACATTGGTAGCTAACTCTTTCATTTTATGGTAGCATCTTCTCTTTCTTGAATAACAATACCCAGAATGGTGAAAGGATCATAGTGAAATGGAAAGATTGCTTATCTGTTAATTTGAAAAGATAGTTTTTCACTAACCATAGGTCACTGTTGAATGGGTTTTAACTTTTAAATTTTTAACCAATTCCATGAAGCTGTTTTTTAATCATTAAAAAAAATTGCTTCATGTTTGTGCTATGCAGGAGCACTATGACAAGTTGGTCACTCAACCAAGGCGCATTCGGCACGAGTCAACAGTGAGTGATACTATCTTTCAATATAACTAGGGCCTTAGGACATCAGTTGCAGAATTTGTATATGCACCATGACTAACCTACAACGTCAAAAGATGGAATCTCAGCTTGAAATTCCAAGTTTCAACTTTGTCCTTTTTTCCTTGTTATATCACTCTCGGCATGAACCTCAATCCAATTATTGTCACGTGTTGGGTAAAATATCTACCTTTTCCTCTACTCTTATTAGTTACAATGTAATAAACAAAGTCATATTATCTATGTTGTAGGTTGGTGCGGGTCTTCCTGTTATAGCGTCCTTGAACCGTATAATTGCATCTGGAGATCCTGTGCATCGCATAGTTGGAAGTTTGAGTGGTATGAAATTCTTAATTCTCTTTAGCAACACTGTGAGGACTCATACTTCGTGCTTTCTGGCTACTAATTGAAATATGGATTTTACGATATGATGATTTCGTAGGTACACTGGGTTATGTGATGAGTGAGCTCGAAGATGGAAAGCCACTTAGTCAAGTGGTAAAAGCTGCAAAAAGCTTGGGATATACTGAGCCAGGTTTCCTTTTTTATTTTTCGCTCAGTGTTGAAAAATAAAACATACTGAAAGTGCTTTTTTTTGTGTGTTGTTGCAGATCCACGTGATGATCTAAGTGGAATGGATGTAGCGAGAAAGGTTTTTGATTCCTCTCTATAGTCACGAACTAAAATCTGGTTGAACTCTTTGTGTTAACGGTTAAGCTTGAGTTTCGATCCTATTATCTATTTAGCCCTGGGTTCCAAAATAGAAGGATTACCTCCGAATAATCTTGAAGGGCCTGCGTACTTTAACTACAAGCTTAACATAGTTTCATGGGATTTTTACTTGCTGACAAATGCTATCGAGTTAGCCGTAAACTTTCTCAATTTCTGCCTTTACAATTCGTTGCTCACTGTTCACGTTGCAATTGAACACCAGAGATAAACTTGAATCCTGAGACTACTGCACCGTGGAAGTGAAGGCATACACCATATATATAGAATTAATAACTTGCACTTGAAAGAGATCATTTTGAGCTAATGAGTAACAAAAATGTGTTGGACTGTGAACAGGCATTAATTCTGGCTCGTCTTCTTGGGAGCAGAATCACTATGGACAGCATAAAAGTTGTTATCCCTACCTATTCCAAAATCCCATTTGAATTACATTCATCGCCCCAATATTGCAACTTCCGTGCCTCGTTTTGCAGGTTGAGAGTCTATACTCGGATGCAATGAGTCCTGATATAATGTCAATTGATGATTTCATGACCAAGGGACTTCCACTACTTGACAAAGATATCCAGGAGAGAGTTGAGAAGGCTTCTCTTAGTGGAAATGTTCTCCGTTATGTCTGTGTTATCGAGGGTTCAAGGTACTACAATCAATCGATAACAATTCCATTCCCTTTTACCATTTAAAACATTTTGAAGGTTCTGAGCTACTTTCTTTTGCAGTTGTGACGTTGGCATTCAAGAGCTTCCAAGGGACTCTGCTTTGGGAAGGTTGAGAGGAAGCGATAACGTGGTAAGCTCTACTTGTCTCTACTGATTGTTATTAGTATGTATGTAAACTATAACTTGCATGGTAGTTAGCATAATCATTTGGTTTAAATGCAAGACATACTATATTTGTGGGTTAAGAACCTAAAGCCAGTCCCAACTATATGTTATGTTGCTAATCATTGTTCCATATTTAATATGTTGATATTCGGTGTCTCAACTATTAGATTGGTTGATTTCCACATTTTTCTCTTAAAATTGACGTAACAAAAAAAATGCTTTTTAAGCATCAAATAAGCCTAAACCATGAACAATAATTCTGATACTTCGGAAAAGTAGAAAACAACATGTTTTTATTTCTTAGAACAATTTTAACGCAAAAATCAGTCGAAAAAAGTATAAAGCATCAAATCTGATAGTTGGGATACTAAATATCAACGTTTTAAATCCAGAACAATGATTAGCAACACAACTTATAGTTGAGACTGTTTTTAGGTTCTTAACTTTAATATTATTCGTGCGAATAAGTAAGGTGCTATTTGTTTGATATATCTTATTATGTGATTTGTTCATATTCAAATTGCAGCTAGAGGTTTACACAAGGTGCTACAATCAACAGCCTTTGGTGATTCAGGGGGCTGGAGCAGGCAACGACACGACTGCAGCTGGTGTCCTAGCCGATATTCTGGACCTTCAAGATTTGTTCCCCTGAATGACAACATTATGCCCAATTTGAAGAGCTCTGTCGTTCATTACCATTGTTCTGTTTTTTGTTTGACAAGAACTGCTGAAAATTGTACTTTTGACAAGAAGCTCATTGCATAGCAAGATTTTTGTTGGTTCTGTTCAAACTGGATTTTGAGGATGGATCCTGAGCCTGATATTCAAGGTAAAAACCCGACCAACCGGCAACTGGGCTCGGAGAAAACACGGGATGTGTTTTCGACACAATCTAGTTGGTTTTTCAGGCTCTTGTCTTTTTATTATGCCCATATGTACTTGTGGTTGTCCCAAGTTTAGATCCAGAAGAAGAGTGCACAATCTCAAGTTTGGAGATCATGTTCGTCACTTTATAAAGTTGAATGTATTAGAAGTTAGTAAATATAACATATAACCATTGTGACACTTTCAAAGTGTGACGAATTAACATGGCTTGCAATAAATCCCTGCATATGTATGCAACATTTTCAATAAAAATGCCACAACAGCCTGCATATGTATGCAACATTTCCAATAAACATGCCATAACAGCTTGCTGCTTTTTCAAAGTGCTTTAATAGTTATATATGTAATTATGTTGTATTTATTAACATTTTCGTACTTAATAACAATTACATGGCCACTTCATCAGGAAAAAAAATCGAAGTAGGTACCATAAAAGGCCAAATTTCTCAAACGTAAGGCTAATTTGCTCCGATAAAAGGCCCTATGGCCCACGCTTTCTAGGCCGTCCGATTAACGGCGAAAGATTAACGGTATCTTAACCATCTTCTCTAGATTCAATTTCTATCGCAATTTCGCTTCTGTTCTAATCGTATCTGTAAATCTCTGAACCCTAGAACTTCGGTATCTGCTCCATTGCTCGGTTATCAGCTACGAGGTACGTCTGATCTCTATTTATGATCAATCGTTCAG
Source organism: Clarkia xantiana subsp. parviflora (assembly GCA_036873135.1). NCBI lineage: Eukaryota > Viridiplantae > Streptophyta > Magnoliopsida > Myrtales > Onagraceae > Clarkia > Clarkia xantiana. The sequence continues at coordinate 1,332,794 of JAPTYO010000008.1, read as the reverse complement.
TCCGTGTTGATTTTTGTGTTTATTAGGCTGATTTTGCTTTGATTTCTTCATGCTTCACGTTTCCGTCAGCAGTTTCCCTTCCGTGCTGAGATTGTGTTGATTTTTCCTTTTGTAGATCCACTTCGATCAAGATTTGGCGTATTGGATTCACTGGGAATCTGTTGTCGGTTAGGGTTGTTAGTTAGGACATTAGGGATTTTTATCGATTACTTGAGAAATAGCAGCAGCAGATTTGAAGTTTCGCCTGATTGGATTCCCAGGAAAGAAAAATCAGTTTCGTGATTTTCTTACTTCTAGGTTAGAGAATTTTTATGGAATTTGAATGCCAAGAAGGTACTGAGAATACTGAGAAATTGCTAGAATTTTTTGGATTACCCGAGCTAGATCTAGAGATTGAATTGAAGGAGCAGTCCTGTGATCAGTTGGGATCCAGTTGGTCTAATTCAGAAGCTGTAATTGAGAAGCTTGAAGTTTCAACACTTGAGTTAGAAGTACACTGCAAGAAAGCAACGTCATTATATAGTTTGACTAAGAAGTTGCCATCAAAAGATGTCGTTTCCAGGTCTTCCCGATCCATTACAGACCTTCCTTCGGCATTAGTCTCTGAGATCCTTAATTACCTTGATCCGAAAGAGTTAGGTATTGTTTCATGTGTCTCTACAGTTCTCCACAGGGTTGCCTCAGAGCACCATGCTTGGAAGGATTTCTACAGTGAACTTTGGGGCCTTCCAGTTCCAGCAGTCCCAGCAGCTCTTGGTTCAGGAATTCCGGATGAGATATCATGGAGGGAGATGTTTGTGGAGAGAGAGTTTAGGAGCAAGACATTTATGGGTCGGTTTAACAGTGATCTCTTGTATGGTCACACAGAAGCTGTCCGCACTGTGTTTCTTTTGGCTTCTGCAAAGCTTGTCTTCACTGCAGGGTATGACTCTACAGTCAGAATGTGGGATATGGAAGAGTGCAGGTCTATAGCGTCATCTAGGTCTCTTGGCTGCACCATTAGGGCAGTTGCTGCTGACACAAAGCTTTTACTTGCAGGGGGCACCGATGGGTTCATTCACTGTTGGAGGGCTGTAGATGGGTTTCCCCACTTGTTTGATTTGAAGGGCTCTCATCATCAGAATTCTGAATTTCGACTTTGGGAACACGAGGGACCCATCACTTCTCTAGCTTTGGATCATACCAAGATCTACAGCGGGTCTTGGGACATGACTGTCCGTGTGTGGGACCGTTCTTCCTTGAAATGCATCAAAGTTCTGAGACACAGCGATTGGGTTTGGGCACTTGCCCCTCATCACACAACCATCGCTACTACATCAGGTTCCGATGTTTATCTTTGGGATACTGATTCTGGCTCTCTGTTAACCATTATAAATAACGCACATTCTGGAAATGTCTACTCACTGGCAAGAAGCCACACTGGAGATTTCCTCTTCACTGGGGGAGAAGATGGAGCTATCCACATGTTTGAGCTCGTGGGTTCTGATGAAACCGATTATCTTCACATTGCAACATGGGTTCCTCATCTCAGTCCTGTCAATTCCCTCTCCTTCGAGTTTCCATGGCTCGTATCTGCCTCTAGTGATGGAAAGCTCGCTCTGGTTGGTGTCAGGAAGTTGCTGCGAAACAACAGACGTTCATTGGCAAAGAAGCTAGCAAGGGCAGGGAAGATTGATCGGAGCAGAGTGGAACCACCTCAGAGGATGTTACACGGCTTTGGTAGCGATCTTTTTTCAGTGGATATCGGGGCTGACAGAATAGTGGCTGGGGGTGAGGAAGGTGTTGTTAAAGTTTGGAACTTCTCTCAAGCTTTAGAAGCTGAGAAGAAGGCTCGTGTGTTAAGAGGGATCAGGTTGGAGAACCGAATGAGGCGAAAGAAGCTCCAGATTGAGATGAGCAGCAAAGGTGGTAGGGCTGATCAGTGCTCGGTTGCAGCCAAGAACTCCATCAACGGCGACAAGAATGGAATTTGGTACAGTAAGAGAGGAATGAGCAGCAAGGTGAAGGCGTAGCAGTAAGTAAATTCACTTCCTTTATTTGTTTGTAGACAGTCTATTACATGGCCATTCTGGGTTTCAAGTATGCTACCTTAAAAACTAGTATATACTCGAGTTGATGCTCTATTAAATCAACAATTATTTGACAGAAGTTTATGTTTCCATGATTACGTGGTACTCCGATGCCGATAGTCTTGTTTACGGTTGCTTATTCGTGGTTTGTAAGTCGGTTTCCATGGAAGTTGAAGCTCTTTAGTGGTTTCTTATATGGGTTATGGCTTGGGCTTCAAGAAAGAACTTTGTGGGTACATTGATGGCATCTCAATCTTTTGTGATTGGTGCTGACGTGGCTGGAAATGGAGGGAATACAGTCCCTTACCAAACCATATAGTGACTTCTTGGTTACGGCTTATTGCTTGGGGAACTAGAAAGAAATTTGTATACTCGGCTCATGTCGTGTCGTATGACTTATAGTAAGGTTGTTGGAATTGAAGGACTTAGGTTATATGTTGCAATCAATGAAAATACTGTCTTGCTAATGTTAATGTTGTCTCAATATCGTTAATCGGTCAATTCTATAGCCAAAAGAGTACAATTCTATAGTAAATCATCTACTGCTTCAACCCCCTTTTTGGGTGTCTTTGTAAAATCTACAGGTCGGAAACGATTTCAGATCCTTATTTTCTCGATAACCCGGGTTTTGGGTGACCATGATAGAGATTGGATAGATAAATGATGAAGTTATTGCAAAATTTAGGACCCAATTGGGGCTTAGTTTCTAATTGACCTAGCCTAGGGCTAGGTCCGACCCTGGGTTAGGGTCGGTTGGGTCTGGCGATTCCGAACCAGGTCAGACCTAGACCTAAGCTAGGTCCAATTAGGTCAATGGGTTCGAATTTTTTAGTTTTATGACTAAATTAAACAAAAAAAAAGTTACAAGTGTATTGAGGGACTAAATTGAACAAAAATAAAAATTTAGGGTGGGTCAAGTGACTTGTACGTGCCATTTAACGGTAAAAATGATAGATATACACCCGACTGGACCTCGTTAAGGCTCGACATGTACGCGCCGTCGACCCCGAACATGGTAAGTGGCCAAGGCATTTATTTATCACGCGCTAGTCCGGTGTCATGGGACTAGTCCGGTCCGGATTAATTCGGTGTTTTCGACATCGAACTAGTTCGATCGGGAGGACTAGCGCGTGATAAATAAAGACCTTGGCCACTTACCATGTTCGGGTCGAAGGCGCGACCATGTCGAGCCTTAACGAAGTCCAGTCGGGTGTATATCCATAATTGGATATACCAAAAACCACATTTTTTTTCAAACATTTTGTACCAAAGTATAAAAAAAATATCTTGTAAACAAATATATATTGTATAAAAAGTACCTCTAACTCTATATAATATGTATACTTCTAAATCTTTATTCAAAATTCTACTAGCTTTTACATAAAAGTCGAAATTTTGGGTTCCCTACGGGTGTTCTAGTATAATCCTGGCTCACATCAAGTTAGCACGTAAGAGAGGTAAATTACTTTTTTGTCGCACCTACAATAATGCACTTACAACCACGTTCCTCTCTCAATTCCGAGGTTCCATCTCCAACTGTTAAAGAAAAGCTTGCGTGCAAAGCAAGAAAGAAAGAGACAGCTACTAAAGCAAAATCTGCAACTATCCATTAACATGTTTGGGTTCATTCTACAACAATACAAGGCAGAGGAAGATAATCAGAGATACATTTCATTTCTGTCTATACATGTTGCAGTCATGCTTGTTTCTTGTTTAGCACAGCTTGTCACTTACAACACAGTAGCAGCAGCAGCAGAAGAAGAACTTATCCAGTCCGCTGCCTCACCCTGCGCCCGTTGCTGTCGCCACCGTCCGAGAGTTGGGCCCACACGCTCTGGGTCTTCCCACCTCCGCCGCTGCTGCTGTCTTCGTCACAACCGGCCACTGTTTTCAGAAGTTCCGACTGGAGTGCCACGCAGTTCTCTTTGAAGTACTCGAACCCGTCTGATCTCATTACAGCTGAACCAACAGAATGAGATGATAATATCAGCAAACAAGTTCAATGCACACTGCATCTTAGTAGAATCAATTGCCTACCAATAAATTTCATTAAAAAAGGGGAATAGAACCTAAAAACTGTCCTAATTTTTGATCCATGTGTCAGTTTAGTATCTGAGGTTGAAATTCAATATCTCAATTTTCATGTGTTGCTATTTGGTGTCTCAGTTAAATTTTTGGGTTAAGTTCAACAGAATTTGATTACGTGGGTGAACAATTTTCAAAATTTCAAAAATACCCTGACCAGAATTAGGGTTCCGGCTGATTCCGGCCAAACCCACCCCAATTCCGGCCGATTCCGACCTATTACGGGCAAACCCACTCCGATTACGGCCAAACTCACCCTGATTCCAGCCTATTTCGGCCAAACCCACCCCGATTCCGGCCGCTTACGCCAAACCCATCCCGATTACGGCCTATTCCGGCCGATTTAGGGTTAAGCAGCTCCGATTTAGGATTTAGGGTTCCGGCCGATTCCGACCGATTGGAGGTGGGTGGCCGGAATCGGAGGCTTTAAAAAAAGGGGAGCAAAATAGTCTTTTTCAACTCAATCTGTTAAAATTAACCCAAAAATCTAACAGAAAACCAAATAGCAACAATATTGAAAATTGGGACACCAAATATCAACAGTTTAAAATTGAGACACCAAACTGACACCCGGGTCAAAATTGGGACAGTTTTTAGGTTCTATTCCCTTAAAAAAAATTAAAATAAATGATATTTGCTATTGACCATATTATCTCTTATAACAACCTCCTAGCATCTGTCTAGCAACATGTTGGAAAAGCAGAAGCATCAGGAAATCTCTAATGTTAATCTCCCTTTCTTTTAAGGAGCCCCATAAGAGGGAAGTTCCTTTATTCAGGGATGATATCACTCTAACCAACTCAACAATTGCTAATTGATCAAAAGTTCCATTATCTGTCCATCTAGCAGGCTTTAGACACAACCATAGATGATTGATTCAGAATGAAATTTATTATAAGATATCGCGCAAACCCCAGGTATAACTAATCGTGATAATAGACCAATTACCCATGACTTGCATAAAACAGGTGTTTCCCTATACTGGGGGTTAGCTGGGTGTCAAAGAGTCTGTGAATCACAATTTTATTTCAGGTAAGCAGAACCAGTGGCAAATTAGCTAATCAAGTCTATCTTTTGGACTTTCTAAACGGCAGAACAAAAGGGCTTTGAGGGTATTGAATGTTTTATTTTTTGGCTACTCAAAAACATACTCATATATTCATCAACATCAGAACAGTAGCATACAGGAGCCCAATCACTAGGACACACCCCCTTCACATAGCTACTGCAACCCAATGTGCACACATATTTCCTTGCCTTTCCACAAAATTAAAGCTCCAGAGTTCTGCAGATTCTGTCCAGTCTGCCAAGCATCATCGATGACTGGTAAGGAACCGGCCAGTTTCTATGCTCCTCAGGCAACATTATCTATCAAAGAGTTTCCTTTGAGTCCGGTTCGACAGTTACATTCAACCACCCACCATCCCTAGACATATAAAACAAGCTTCTCTAAATGCCATGGTTTCAAGCAACAACCAGTCATTCTCTACATAGTGTGGGTTAGCGTACATTTTCTACATAGTGGCGTGGCATACATAGACAACACTAGGGTTTTTGCCTTTTTGACACCATCCAGGTTCCATATCAATAACATTTCATTTATCAAATTAAAAGTTTGAAATCAGAAAAATTGTACCTGCAAGGTTCTCAGCAGCAAACTTTAGGCAAACAGCTTTCAATTCTTTAGCGTGATAGCTGTCAGCCAAGGCTAAGAGTCTGCAGACAGAGCTCACTGATATACCCTTGCACAAATGAGACTCGCTCATTAGCTTCAACCTATCCAGCCCGTACCTGTCAGCTGCTGCTAGGAGCTTTGTCACCAGTGTTTCAGATATAGAAGAAACACAAGATGGGCTAGAAGGCATGGACACAACCTCATCTGGAAGAGTATCCCTATATATGAAGTGCAGCATTGCCTGTAAAGAAACTTCTTTATAAGTTTGTCTGGTAAAATATTCAGTAACCTATGAAATTGGTCTTCCACGTTTGACCTTGTCCTAGAAAATAAAGGTGCTTACCTTAAAAACTTTAGGCTCTAAATCAGATACAACTATCTCATGCTTATCTTCTCCTGCACTCTCGAAGAACAGGGAGCGGAATACCGGAGATCGGGTGGCCAATACCAACTTGTGAGCACGAAATCTTTCTCCTGCAACGTCAAAAGAGACATCTGTGCCTTCCAAGTTGTCCAGTAGCATGCCAAAATGAGATCCAATGTCAGGCTCTGGAACATGGATTGAGTGCAATCGAGGGCAGTCGACTGAAGAAACCACAACTCCGACGGTGCAGTTAATTTTCAAGCAGTCATCCTTCAGATAATCCGACGTTTCAAGAGTTGTTCTTCTGAAAAACCGCTTGTATCCCCTAAGTGAAATCAAGTGGAAAGAGAAACGAAATAAGCCGTCTGGAACCAACTAAAAGCAAACCACGTAATTGTAAAACACCTTTCAAACTCGAGGCAAATTTCAGCAAGCATTGAGCTTTTGATAAACCGCCATGCATAAACTGAATCAATTGTTTCAGTAGGACATTCACTTGACAGGTTATAACCATCAAAACATAAACTTACCAGCTGCAAGCTAGAAGTAAAAAAAAAAATTGATCTACCGCAAGGCGCAAAATCTACATTTTTACAACAAGATTAACTCAAATAAAGCATTTTTAAGTGTGCTCATTCTTTTGGCAAAAAAAAAAAAAAAAATTATGCTCATTCTTGAACATTTCAAAGCTCATTGCAGCATCAATGAAATTATGATATGGAAGAAAGAAAGAGGTGTGACATGTACAACAAATAAAAACATTTATCGGAGTTGGCAACTGCAAGACATTCTATGCAAGAGACAAGAGATGTTGATTTTCAGAGATAAACAAGTATAACTAAGTGACCTCATTTCCATGATTATCCTGCATTTAGGTACCACGCTAATAGAAAGAAGCATTCCTAAAATTCTCAAATTGATTGACATCAATGATTGTGTTTCAGTAATCTAATTCATTTTCAACTCAATCAGGAACTACGCAATTAACAAAGAGCTGAAGCTCGAAAAGGCTTACCACATACTCCCTCTGTATTTGAGAGTGTATGGACCACTCTCCAGCGACCGATCGAAATGGCTATGAACCTTATGCTTGCCTTTACCGCTCTGATCCACAAGCGTCAGCTCAAAAAGAGCTCTAACATCCGTTCCTTCGCTAGCTAACGCGATAAAGACCGAGACATAAGTAGAATTATCCTCCGGATTCTTCCCGTCGGGGTAGAAATAGATCGCCCACTGGTACCCACCCACGGTAAAGTTATCGCTGGCGATGTGCTTCCCGATCCCCATTCCCTTGGCGAGCGAGTAACCCTGAATGACGAACTTGTGCGATCCATTCACGGTCTCGGTCACCGACCTCGACGTCGACGGCGCGTGCAGGGCGTTCTCGACTGATTGCTCCACCATTGCTACGAATAGGACCAGAAAGACGTGGAATTACAAGCACATAACGGATCGAAACCGTTGATTCTGGCAGAGGTAGGTTGAATTCGACTGCAAACGGGTAGGGTTTCTGGACTGATTCTTCCCCTTCCGCTGCAAACGATAATGATGAGAGAGAAGATCAATTTGGTAAAGAGACGAAACCGAGGGAGGAGGGTTACAGTAATTTGGGATTCACAGAACAGTAACGACGCCGTCCAGAGAGTTCTGAAGGTTGACGAATTTACCCTTTACGGTTACTGACTTATTTTATTGTGATTAATTAGCTGTCTCCGGGTCGGGAATCGGGATGACTTTACAGCAGCAGCATAGCGCTCACTTTGTTTGTGGTCTACTTGAGCGGAATTTTTAATATTTAACCAAAATTTGGCAAAACAATAATAATAATTTAACCAAAAAAAAATGTATATGTCAAAAATAGTGTGGCAAATAAAAAAACAAAATGGAAATAAGTTTTTGTGCAAATTCCAGAAAAAATAAATTAAAAAATGCCACTCTTTTACATACCAATAACAAAAATACCCCAAAGCAAAATTATTTATAATTTTTTTTGGACAAATACAAATAAATCATATTACTCGATTGATAACAAAGTATACTTTTTTAACCTAATTACAATTGTTGACAATATCATAACTATAATCCTTATGAGTATAAAATTTATTATTATATAATAGTATCGTACCATAAGATGGATAACCATAATGACAAATTGTACGAAAAACTATGATTATTAATTTTTCAATGCATCGTTGTCGACTTTAGGTAGAATGTCACGGTGAATAAGAATTGATTTTTTTTTTTTTACAAATTAGTCATTGGTAATTGCATTGCGTGATAGTTTACTAATATAAAAACTCATGTTATAATATTATTGACCCGCGCATCGCATGAGAATTCATTTGTTAAATTAATATATATTTAAAGAACACATGATGCATTTTATTGTTGATTAAATTTGTTATAATAGTGCTCGTGTCTAAAAATATATGATATTCTGTATCTTTCAAAATGTATTAACCACCACTCTTGATAGGGATAAGAATGGTGTTTATTTAATTTTTAAATGGTTTTGGTGGGAGAAAAATATAGTTCTTGTGAATTAAATCGCTCGAAGTAAACCATGTAATATTGTGTAACAGTTCAACGTTTCATCCTTTAATAAGAGGTCAGGGATTCAATCTCTCCTAGTGACCATGAGATTGAAAATATACTCATATCCAACACTTAATTAACCACTTAAGGACTAGCCCGATATGAGTAGATATTAGTTTAAGTGTGTAACAAACATACCACGAGTACCACCCTACCAGGAAAAAAGAAAACCCTTGAAGTAATATTACATATTAAAAAAAAAATTGATACGGATTCCGATGGGAGATTCCGTCGGATTCCGAATTGAATGGGAAATTAAATTATCCTAAACCCTAAACCCGAAAGAAAAAAAATAAAAGAAGCAATTCGGGTTAAGTCGGAGAAAATAGGATCCGAGCTAAACCGGGTATCGTCATTAAGGGTACGATTGGAACAACAAATAAAATTATATGTTCTCACTTCAAACAGTCAACCCGTGCACTAACGTCATCGGGATGATCGGCTGGTCTGCTTCTTCTTCTCGTTCTTTTCAGATTGAGAGTCTCTCTGCAAAATGGGTGGAAATGGAGGTTGCGGCATCGACAGAGCCGCGATGGTCTCACCGGAGGAAGCTCTTCAGATAGTGCTGACCGTTGCTGAACGGATGCCACCTATCACCGTCCCGCTCCATGAAGTTCTTAGGAAGGTTTTGGCGGAAGACATTCGAGCGCCAGACCCTCTGCCTCCTTATCCTGCTTCCGTCAAGGTAAAGACTGAGATTACTTCACCATGTTTTGTTCCGTCTCAATCGTGAGCTTCTTGGTATAGTGGTCTCGGTACTTGCTGCTGGAGCTTGATTTGTGCTGGATGCCATTGGTGCGACCGAGTTCTGTCTGTAAAGTCGTTCCAGTATTTGTTGTCTATAGATACACATTCTTTTTTGTGATTATGTAGAACAATATGTGGTTATATCATATATGAATACAGATCATTGCAACAAGCTCAGTTGTTGTACCATTCATCTATTATGTTTTACTTGTGCTAGTTAATTTAGTTGCATATATATAGTTGGAAGAAAATTACTAGCCTTTGAGATTTAGATATCTTTATGCAGTCCATTTCATTTCACAAGAGAGCATTTTAGCAGTGTAAATACCAAAAAATACATAATTTTCTGGCTTTGATACTTCCAACTCAGTATAACAGACTTCAAACAAACATTCAAAGAAATAAGGTTTACAACTTGTTCTAATTGTGTTGGTACTGAATCTTACAATGTCGTGAGACAGTAATCCTTCAATGACCGTGCTTGCATGATAAGATCTGGTATCTAACGCTTTTCCTGTCTTTCTTATACAATGATCACTAAGTACGACTCACATTATTTTTAGCATAGCTATTGGTTCATGGAAATGGTATTTTGCAGGATGGTTATGCTGTAGTTGCTTCAGATGGGCCTGGTGAATATCCAATAATAACTGAATCAAGAGCTGGAAATGATGGACTAGGAGTGACTGTGACACCAGGAACTGTTGCATATGTAACTACAGGAGGTGAGGTGGTTATGAATTTGAAGTCATTTAGTATTGGATAAGTTCATCGGTAGACAATGTTTCCGTGTCCTGTAAACTTAATTTAGTCAACCATCATATATGCCTATTCTCCCTGTTTTAATTTTTGTGGGTTTTGATATATTGATATTACAAAGTTTAAATAAATTTCCATAATTTGTACTAACTCTTGAACAATATCATCTTCAGGACCCATACCAGATGGTGCAGATGCAGTCGTACAAGTTGAGGATACTGAGTTGGTGAAAGATGCTTCAGCTGGACCGAAGCGAGTAAGGATATTGGTTGAAACGAAAATAGGTGTTGATATTCGCCCAGTGGTATGACTTGCTGTAATTTCTATCCCAGTAGAGTCTATGCAATTTAAGTTTTACCTATTTCAGTTGTGCTGAACTGAGATAGAGTTCACTACACACATATAGGAAATGTGAAGAAAAATTAAAATATATTTTCCTATGAGATGATAAGAAATAAAGAGTTTCAACTTTCAACCTACATCTGCCAAAGTTATTTTATTGTTTCAGTACTCAAATGATAAATAATGTGAAATTGTGAATTGCTTCAGTATAGATTCATTTGGAATTGGTGTTAATAATCTATGTTGTGCTAACACGAGTATCATATAATTAGAAAGGCATGGTTAATCATGTTAAACCGACGTGAATGTATGATGTAATCCTGTTTTTGGTTTTGTTTATGTTGTTTGTCAGGGTTTTGATATCAAGAAATATGTGATAGTACTAAGCTCTGGAGAAAGAGTAGGTGCTTCAGAAATTGGGCTACTCGCCACTGTGGGTGTTACAATGGTTAAGGTATGATTAACTTTACTCGTGCACATAGATGAGTACATTTTTAATTAGTTCATTAAAATGGATACGTAAAAGGGATAACAACTTAGTATGTAGAATGAAGAAAGTAGAAGATTAATGAAGTATTGAAAATAATTTATGGAACTCTGACTCATCCCTGATGCATGTTTGATGGGTTTTGCTTGTGTGTAGGTTTATCATACCCCAACAGTTGCTGTGCTTTCTACTGGGGACGAACTTGTGGAGCCAGTAACCCAATTCCTAAGTCGTGGCCAGGTAGTGTATTGTACATTTTGCTCCTCATCTTACCTGACAAAGGTTCCAACTTTTATTTGTGCTTTTTTGGTATTCGTTACTGTGTATGAAAATGCAATAAAATATCCCTATTTCCTTACCTCCACTGCCGTGGAAAGAATTGGATGATGGGATTGCTTTAGATTTCTCGATGACTAAACTAGTAAGCCTATCTACGTTTATGACGCCAATAATTCATTTCAAGTTCCTACACAATCTCACATTTCCACGAATTTAACTGATGATTCGTATTCTATTCCATGTCTGGTTGAGTTCTCTACCTTCCAAGATCTGTGGAAGTTATATTTGCTGTATTAACCTTAATCGCCATGGTAATTACTTTTAGCAATAGCAACATGTGGCTGCAACATTAAGCCGAAAAAGAAGCTACATAATGCTGCATTTCTTATCTCTTGGAATTTAGATATCATTTGTTCCGTTTTGTTTACTATTTTCTTCATGCAGTGTGATTTTCATAATTCACCTGCTTACCTACTGAGCAGATTCGAGATTCGAACCGTACCTTGATACTTGCTGCTGCTGTAGAGCAACAATGCCAGGTTCTAGATCTTGGCATTGCCCCAGATGATGAAGAAGAAATAGAAAAGATCCTTCAAAGTGCCTTTTCTTCTGGAGCTGACATTGTGCTGACCTCCGGAGGTGTTTCCATGGGAGACAAGGACTTCATCAAGCCTCTGCTTGAGCAAGGCATGGTACACTTCAGTAAGGTATAGTTTGCATCTGCCCTTGGTTAATATTTGATAAGGAAAAAGAAGGTTGATGGGAATGCAATTATCAGGTTGCATGAAACCAGGAAGCCCCTGACATTTGCAGAGGTATGTCCTGAACCAACAAGTCATATTACAAGAAAGAAGATATTGACTTTTGGATTACCTGGGAATCCAGTTAGCAGTATGGTCTGTTTCCATTTTTTCGTAACTCGAGCAATACGACATATTTCTGGATGGGCTAATCCACAGTTCTCGAGATTTCTGAATCAACAGAGTGTTTTTCTCCAACTTTTCCTTCTTCCTTTTATGGCATTATGGCTGAATAGTTGTCATCTCTTTCTGTGTAGAGTGCAAGCCCGTATTCAGCAATCCATCAAGACGGATTCATTCCAGACAAAATATCACCGTGCCACTATTAGATGGTCTCTTGATGATGGATCTGGTGGGCCTGGGTAGGGATGAAATAACTTTTTAGAATTGTTTATATCACGAAGTCATGGGATAAATTGAATTTTGTGTAATAGATAGAATCATTTTTCCTTGTAGTTTCAGTTTTGTTGCCGAGAGCACTGGCCAACAATTAGCAGCAGGCTTCTGAGCATGAAGTTGGCTAATGCATTGTTGGAGTTACCTGCAAAAGGATCTGTCTTACCTGCAGGAACCTCTGTTCCAGCAATTTTAATTTTGGATATAATTGGAGCTGCATCCAGCATTACCTCCTCAAAGCCTGTACCTACTCCACAGTTGACTACTGCACATGATTCAGTTGGTGATAAACATCAAGATATCGAGGTCAAAGTAGCAGTTGTCACTGTGAGTGACACTGTTGCATCAGTCCACCACCAGAAAAATTGTCAAATTATCTTCAAACATATCAATACTGTACTAATAAACTGCAGCAGGTCATCAGTGCTGAAGTATCTACTTCAAGTATCTCAAATACTCTATTCAATTTCACACTGTAAAAGATTCACAAATCAGTTTTTGCTGGTGAAGCTGAGATATTCATCAGGAACTGAGAATCAACTTCACAAATCTTCAATAAATCAGAATATGTTGAACCTTGATGACTGCCACTGCCTTCATGGCGAAAAGCTAAGAAAAATTACTTGAAATTTAACTGCAGCCATGCATCTCGCATCTGTCACTGCTTGAATGAAAATTTGAAAATCTATGTCCTTTGAGAAGTGTCGCCATTGAAATCCTTCAAATTCATCATTAACGAAGCTTTGTAACTTCAATTCACAGTAGATAACTCAAATTCCAGATCACATCCAGCTCAAAACAATACAGAAATCACGATTACAGTATGAGTGAACAGCAAGAAGAACAACAACACAGCAGGATGAAAAGCAGCACTAGATTAATCAATCAAGCAGCATCGTTGTATCCAACAACCAACTCGCAATTAAATTTGCAACTCAAACCAGAGAATGACGAGAAAACAATACCAAGGCACAAATCGGAGATTCAGAGAAGGAGAACTGAGAGATCCGAGATGCTGAGCAGATGTCAATGGAAGAAGGAGAATCATAGATTCGAAGAAGCTGATGGAGAAGAAGAAGGATCAGCGTCTCTGATCGGGAGGAAGAAGAGGCACTGGATCAGCGTCTCTGTTCGGGAGGAAGATGGAGAATAAATCTGGCGACCTGATCTCAGATCGCTACTATTCCACGGATTTGATGATGTACTAAGAGTGTCGTAAAAACAGATTGGTGCTCTGAAGCCGATTGAAGGAGCAGAAGAACGACGCTTCTCTGATGCCGATGGAAGAAAAGACACAGATTAGCGAGACGCCGATTGAAGGAGAAGAAGAACGGCGCTTCTCTGATTGTTGATTTCTGATTTGATGTTGATCTGATTTGAACTGATTGCTTGAATTGGTTGCTGATTGGATGACAGCTGAAGCAGGAAGTGCCGATCTGGAAGCAGGAGTTGTTGATTGAACGAAAGCAGGAGGTGTATAATGATCTGAACTGAAATACTGCATAACGGAAGTGAAATCTATGAGGAAACACTGCAGAGATTCATGAATCTAGCCTGGAAAGCCTAGAGCTCTAATACCATCTTAGTTTATGAGGAGAGAATGTAGAGAACAATCCAAAATGAATTGAGAACATTGTATTGCTCAAAGTTGATTATTACATAGAGGATAGTGTCCTTATGTAAGGAACACTAAGGACTAGATAGTTAGTCTCATAAATATGGAAAACTAGATTAACCTATCTACTCTATCAGCTGTTGCAATGAGCTATTGCAATGGTTGGAGGCAAAGGTCTCATAAAACCTTCAGCACATACCAAGTGCTGCTTTAACTTTACTTTCTACATATCTAGGCATAAGACATATACCAATATAATGTTAATTTTCCTATTGGCCAAAATAATGTTAACTTCCCTATAGCCCTGTGATTACCACCCCCGATTAGAATCAAAATACTTTTCATAATTTCAGATTTCTCGTGAACTTATATTATGGTGGGCTTATCTAAATGCATTCGACTACAAATACAGTTAAATTTGCAGTCATTAGTTTGTGAGAGAGAATGCTTTAGATTTTATAAAATATAAACTTAATCAGATTACAGCTATTGCATATATTTCGATACACTTAATTTAACAGATGCAAATTCAATTACAATTTAGTCTAACCCTGTTATGGGCTATGTGAGGAAATGAAATGCCCCTAGTGTTCTAGTGAGTTGGTGACTAGGGGATAAAATTGGATTAATAAAAAAGTTAAAGCAAAAAACTGGTTTTTTTTAGTGGTCGAGGACTAAATAATAATTTTGTTATCCTATATACAAATGATATAAAAAAATTATGAACTTGCCCTCCTAACCGTATCTAAATTGAAAATTGCATAAATGTCAATCAATTTGAGCTCTAAATGAACGTCATCTCAAACTCAGTCGAATTTTGACTTTTGTCACATATATCTATGATCTACCAACCAATTCGTTTAACATTTATATAACAAAAGCCAAAATTCGGTTGAGCGTGAGGTGATTTTCAGTTAAAGCTCAAATTGTTTTACATTTATGGTGAATCTCTAGTTTTATATCTAGAGTTAACTTGACAAAACTATTCATCCAACACAATAATATTTTAGAATTTAATGTTTTAAAATCCTATTTATGTTAAGAGAAAATTTTGAAATCATTAACCTTAAATTCCTCAAAACAATCAACCGAGTTTAATAGAATAAAAATTAGGATTAAAAAAAATCTAAATTTAAATAAAAACAAAATATTTTTAAAAAAAAGAATATTTAAAATAATAATAATAATAATTATGCAACAACAGTAAAAAACAGCTGTCGCTTTTTACTGTCATCACCTGGTATTAACTATTATGAGCACTTCCAATGGTAGTTCATAGTTCCTAGTTCTATGTTGTAAATTTATCATTGTAGAGAGTTCCTAGTTCCTAGTTCCACTTACTATTGGTTCATACTAGTATTGATTAAATATGAACTTGACTTTCCAATGGGAGTTCCTTGTTCCAAAATGAGAGTTCCTAGTTCCTAGATTTGCCACTGGACGCTGACTAGGCGCCACTAGGCGTGACTGGGACAACAAATATTACCCTTTTGCCATTATAAAGTGAATAGTGAAGTGGGACAATTCCTAATAGTAGGAACTCCCACGTTACTGTTCATGTCGGTTCTTACTTGTTAATATTATTTTATTCAATTGTTTTGCTTCTCTTTTGGATTATATCTACTATACCAATATATAATTTGTGTTGGGTCCTCACCCCCAAAGGACACCAACCCACTCCAAAGGACACCAACCTTTTCAATATTACAATTTTCGGATAAGTATTGAATAATTTCAACCGAACCGGTATGTGATGAAACACATTATAAAGCCAATCATTGCACAGCTAAACAATTTCCCCGATCATTCAGATTAAATTTAGCTTGACTTGTTTAAAGCCTTAGATTTATCCATGCCAATATTTTTTATAATAATAATTACAGGGTTTTTTTTTTCATGGCGCAACTTGCAAATGTGACAATAGTTGATGTACATAAATTCTTTGTATTGGTAGGGTGCAATAAATAATTTGAAAAACTGAAGGAGGATTACACACTGCCATTGAAGAAAGTAGTTTGGTTGTGAAAACAATGTCTACAAAATCAAACCGGTCAATCTTCATCCATGGTATATACTCTTCATCTACTAGAATTATCTTCCCACGAGAATTTGGTAACCAATGTCACTGGGTTGTAAATTCTGTTTCAATACTAACAGGACTCAGGAGTATGATTTCGTTGTCCTTGCATATTGTAAATTGCTGGTGAACACAAATAATCTAATTCTTACTCTTGTAACGAGGAGATTTTTGGTAGCATAGACTGAGATGGCTTACATGTTCACCTGATGAATATAAGATTATCCATCTCTATGATTTGTCTTTGTTTCAGTGATTCAATAAGTTGTGCAATCATTCATGTCTTGCTGCTAAAGAAACTTATGTTCATGGTCCGGTGTCCCATGAAGTACTAACATCCTGACCATGTAATAGAACTTTGCATTTAGTTTGGCTGGAATGACATGATTTCTAAAGAGTTCTTTCCAGCCAGCCGTCGGCAGCTGTAGTCCCGCTAGGGTGCTGTTTGATCAGGACTTGACTCTTCCAATTCCAAAGAGTTTGTGCTCAAACGATTCCCTAGAGTTCCCTCAAGCGTCTAATGTTGGTTACCCTCGCATGTCGTTCCCTCAAGTAATGTTTTTTCCTTGGTCTCTATTCTTCATGTTCCTCAATCTCTTCCTTTTTGGTAAGGAGCAATATAATCAATTTCTATCCAACTTTTCTAGCATTTGACATACACTTGGTTTTTTTAAACAAATGATTAATTCAATTACTAACTACATCGATGGTCGTACATGTTTTATTTGTGAGTTTTTCATTTCAAACTCCTTCATTTGACAATGTATTCACAAGGAGGATTCGACATTGAAGCTCCTGTTATACGAGGTTGAAATGTGGAAAAACCAATTTTTTTTAAGATTGCTCAGACATTTCCACTTCAGCAAACATGAAGAGCTGGAGGTGAAGAATCTGGGAAACAACACCAATAATAAATCTCAGTTTTAATTGTAACTCAGGGAGCCAAAAAGAAGAGTATGAAGTAGTCTGATTCAGATGAATTTGTAGCAGAAAATGAAATGGATGATGAATTTGAAGTTGAGGCAACCTACTCCAAATATTCACAAATGTGAGTTTGATGCTAATATATGAGCATGTAAGTGGTGATTTATTACATAAGTAAAACCCCTCAAGAAAATTAAAGTATTATTTAATCACTAAATTCTGTATATGTTACCTAGAAATAGAAGTAGACTTAATAAATATATAATTATCACATATATTCTTTATAATATATTATTAATATACGAGATACAGATAATATAAGATGTATATGTAAATGATGAAATTGAAATATGCGCGTGCAACGCATGCGCGAAAATAACTAGTATATATATATATATATAAGTATGCTACGCTAAGTCGGATAATGACACGAGCCGTAATATGTCGTTTTTAATATTAAATAAGTTAAATAATGACACGAACCAAAATTATTACTTTTTAGCTTCGAATCAATTTCAGAGTTTTCAGATTCAATTTGTTTATATTTTACCATGTAACACAACCTCAATTCTAAATTTTGAAAAATAGTATAAAATTCCATATTATTAAACGTGAAATAATTTTTATACTAATTTTTTTTATTTTATTTTAATGCATATATATTTATATATAATCTACTTATTACATTATACATAAATATGAAGAAGTATTCAATTTTGATGATATTGCTGAAGGCATATCTCTGCCAGAGGTGAATACAAGACCTCCAATCTCGTATCAAATGTATATCGAAAATAATATCCAATTACGCGATAAAGAGAAACATAAAAGATTACAAGACGATTTTGTCGAACATCTCT
The DNA here is from genome assembly GCA_036873135.1 of Clarkia xantiana subsp. parviflora. Taxonomy (NCBI): domain Eukaryota; kingdom Viridiplantae; phylum Streptophyta; class Magnoliopsida; order Myrtales; family Onagraceae; genus Clarkia; species Clarkia xantiana. Next base: position 1,314,720 of record JAPTYO010000008.1, on the reverse strand, counting down.
GGCAATTTAGTAATGTGTGCGTCAATTCTATGTAGTCTCATATATATATATATATGTTAGTAAGTTTTTATTTAGTTGGCAACTTTAATGTATTTGTTTTTATATTTTCTGTAATATAGTTTTTAAATTATTCAATCATTATTTTAAAAAAAAAATGGTGTGCTCATTTATATATTATATTCGTTTTTATAGAATTTATTTAAATACCAAAACAATCGTAACTATTACTTTTATATGTATAGTACGTAAATAATTGAGCTAACCCTAACGACGCCGAATTTCGAATTTTGGGATAATTAACAACACACGTCGGTCAAAGTTGGAACCCAAATATTTGAACCAAAATTGAAATTTTGACGAATTCATGAAAAATGAAAATTTCGTTAAACAATCAATTACATTTTTATGATTTTGTACATTTTTTTTTTCTAAATTTATTTTAATTAATTCAGTCTAACACTTGAATCTCATTCATTGGTTTGTTCATGTCCGTATTTTTAAAAATATGAATATTTAATTTATATATAATGCTTAAAAAATTGGTCGAACATTTATTGGATTTTAGTATGCATGTGCTAATTCTATGTTGTCTCAAATATATATGTTGTCATTTTTAGTAGACAAATTTAACATATTAGTTGTATTTTTCTGTAGTATGATTTTTGAATTATGACAATCATATTCAACTTAATTATGTGCTTATTTATATATTATGTTCGTGGCTTTTTATATAATTATTTGAATATCAAAATATAAATATTTAATTTATCTATGTAGTTATTTGTATAAAAAGTTATATTATGAGCATAAAATTGTGTGGTCCCAGTTTGGAACTGGAATCACTTCTCCTCCAATGAGGAGAATTCCCATTTAATTGTAACATTTACTTGGAGGACACACACAGTTCTACAAATAATACATGCGAAGGGGCTTCAATTTGGATGCGCAATTCGCAATTTTTTTGAGAATAAGAGAGGGAGTAGAAGGAGAAAGCTTCTCGAGCGAACGTACCGCGACCGAAACTTCAAAATGGGCCAAGTCTCAAATCGTCCACTGGCGCCGTTCACTCCTCTGCGCGCGATTTCAGTTCAGTCTCTCTCCCTCCATTATCGAGCTCACTCCATCATTCAACTTCTCTCCTTCCGCGGCCTCAGTCCCCGTCCTGTTGCTTCTGTTAGGTAGGCGCTCGCTTGAAGAACTTTTCTTCCGCTTGAAACTGTTCCAGGCGAGCTTCATAGTTGGCGTTTCTGTTTAACTCTGTTTGTTTGCCGAGAAAATGGATGGACGAACCATGTGCGTTCTGTGAATGCTTTCTGGTTTGTTAGTTCTTTGTTTATTGAATTTCCTTAGAGTATTTTGAGCTGGTTATTTTGGTTATTGAATTTATCTCCATGCATCCGTTACATTTCCACATGCCTCAAGCTTCTCTGTGATAGAATACTAGGACGCTACTAGTGTAGTGTGACGAAGCAGATTGAAAATGGAAGCAGATTCAACTTTGTGCGCTTATCTTATCTTATCGCGCATCTGTTGGATGACATCTTGTGATGTTATTGGAGCTTGTAAACGTCCTCTTAGTTTCATTTTTCTGTAAAACCGAACTCAGACGGAGCTTTATCTAGGAAGAAGGGTTAAATTAGTTTTATTCTTAGACCACTCGTTCTCTTTCTACATTAAGTAAAGATTCTTATATGAAGGATTTGGTTCTTTTGTTCGGTCTATCTGCATTAGATATAGTTTTTTTTATGTTTTTAGTTTGGTTTTTCAATCTGAAAAATAGATAGATGAATCCAGCAGGTTTTTATTCATAATGAATCATCTCCAATACTGTTCCGGAGCAATCTCTTGGAATAAAGAAGTAGAAGATGTATGAGTTTGTGCATGCATTTTTGCAGAGTATATATTATTAACTAATTGTTTCCTACGGGGATGTAAAATTAGAACAATGGCGTCCCACGTTGTTGGTTATCCTCGCATCGGCCCCAAGAGAGAGCTGAAATTTGCCTTGGAATCGTTCTGGGATGGAAAAATCAGCGCGAAGGAGTTGGATAGGGTTTCAGCTGACCTGAGGTCATATATCTGGAAGCAGATGTCTGCTGCTGGTATCAAGTACATTCCCAGCAATACTTTCTCTTACTACGATCATATTTTAGATACCACATCTATGCTGGGGGCAGTTCCTTCGAGATATGGCTGGAATGGAGGGGAAATTGGTTTTGAGACTTACTTTTCCATGGCTAGAGGTAATGCCTCTGTGCCTGCTATGGAAATGACCAAGTGGTTTGACACCAACTAGTAAGTTACTAGGTCTCACTTATTCCTATGAGCAGCATAGATAATTGCTTCTTTCCACCATTCTGGGACATGACGTTGGTATACATTGTTTGCAGCCATTACATTGTACCTGAGCTGGGACCTGAACTAAAATTTTCATATGCATCTCATAAGGCAGTTGATGAATACAAGGAGGCCAAATCTGTACGTATGTGTTATGGAATATAACATATTCCCTATAAAATATTTCTGTATATGTTAGTTGCCTTATTAGAATTCTACCTAGGAAGCTAATTAGATGTAAATATGTACAGCTATATAGATGTATGTAAATGAGATTCAATCATTAAAATAATAAGATGAACTCTCAATTCAGTATAAGTTTTATAGTATGCTAGATCACAGAGTGCAAAATCTTCAACTTCTCTTAACTGTCAATTACTAGGTTTTATATGATAATTTTTTCAAGATGAAATATGTAAGGTGATTTAGCAATATCGGTCTTGCAGTTACCTTTTGCGACTAATACATTAGGAGATGGCATTGGTGATAAAAAAAAAAAGTACGACTAGGTCAGGAATGTTGGAAAGAGAACTGCAAGTAGTTACAACCCATGCTTTTATGATATTTAGGTTAGATTTGGGATCCAAACATAATAGTGAGTTGCATACAACTCATGATGTGATGATAAGTTTCCATATAACCTGGCTGTGTTTAAATACCTCAAGCAGCATGGATGCTCCATGAATTATTTGTTAGTCAATGCATTTGGACAAATTATTTACCATGAAATCTCCTTTCTTTTGGTTGTAGATATGATTCCTGGTAGATTAAGTTAGCATAACTCGGAGATTGTGAATTGCCTTCCGTTTTCTTGATTTTTCTATTTGTTAATACTTGTTGTTTAATGGGGATGCAGCTTGGAGTTGATACTGTTCCAGTCCTTATGGGACCAGTGTCCTATTTGTTGCTTTCAAAACCAATGAAAGGTGTTGACAAATCATTTTCTCCTCTCTCACTCATTGGGAATATTCTTCCAATCTACAAGTAGGTACTTACCTCTAGTAACTTTGGATTGGCTATCGTGTCATATTTCCTTAAGTAATATGCCTATCCACATCTAACATGCAGGGAGGTTGTGACTGAACTACAAGAAGCTGGTGCCTCGTGGATACAGTTTGATGAACCCACCCTTGGCATGGATTTAGATCATCACCAACTACAAGCATTCATCCATGCTTATGCCGAGCTAGAATCATCTCTTTATGGTCTAAATGTTCTTATTGAGACATACTTTACTGATTTGCCTGCGGAGGCATATAAAACGCTGACCTCTTTGAAGTGTGCCACTGGGTTTGGAATTGATTTGGTTCGTGGGAAAAAAACTCTTGATTTAATCAAGGGTGGATTTCCTTCAGGCAAGTATCTTTTTGCTGGAGTAGTGGATGGAAGAAATATTTGGGCTAATGATCTTGCTTGTTCACTCAATATCTTAAAAGCTCTTGAAAGCTTGGTCGGAAAAGGTAATCTTGTTTGGGAGTACAAATAAATACAAGGGCCATTTCAAAGATTGATTTATGTTTTTCTTTGTAGATAAGGTTGTTGTCTCAACTTCCTGTTCTCTTCTTCATACCGCGGTTGATCTAGCGAATGAAACGAAATTGGACGGGGAGATTAAGTCGTGGTTGGCTTTTGCATCTCAAAAGCTTGTTGAAGTAAATGCTCTATCTAAGGCATTGTCTGGACAGAAAGATGAGGTAGTGCAGTTAGCACTGTGTTACTTTACTGCATACATCGTCATTGTGTTGAAATGGAACATGAAACTGTGAACTGGCCATAGGTTGCTGAGGATTTAAGATGCCAGAATTATGCATGTCCATCTTCTCTTCCCCTTCATGTAAAGCCACTTTCTGGTTTACCATGCATTGCTGTGGCTGAGTTTCATCAGGTGCAACAGGAATGCCTGCTCTAGGGTTAAGACTCATAAATTGTATATTCATGGGTTATGATACAAGATTCGGGCTTAAGTATCATAGGCGGGCTAGGGCCTAGGGATCGGAGGCCTAGGACTTTAGGGTTTCTTAGTTACTGCTGAGACATATATAGGGTATCGTTATCAATGAAATAATCAGCCTTCCAATAATTAACTTTAGTCTTGCATAGATATTAGGGTTGATTAGGAAGTTAGCTTTTCTTTATTTTGGTTTCATACGCTATTGTTACCTTTCAGCATACCTAAAATTTCCACCGGAGATGCCACCTTGGGGAGGGCTTTAACATTAACCCTCCCGTCCTAAATTGCTTAAGCAATCTTGTATACCGAAATATTCTTTCAAGCTGGCATTTGTCGTTCACTTCAATCAAGGATAGTGCAAGCTAGAGCCTCATTTGTTGGCCCCATTTGATTTCATCCCAACCAAGGTTTTGGTCTGAATCTCTTTTCAATGGCCATACTATTATCTTGTAGGCTCTTTTCAGTGCTAATGTTGCGGCTCTGGATTCAAGAAGATCCTCTCCTAGGGTAACAGATGAAGCTGTTCAGAAAGCAGTAAGTAACTATAAGGGAATAAGATATCTTATTCCCTTATAGTAACCTTAAGGAGTTTATTTTATGACCTTTTAGTTTTGCTATCTATGATTGTCATCTATGACCATGATTCTTTCCTCTTAGGTGGCAGCTTTGAAGGATTCTGATCATCATAGAGCGACTAGTGTAAGTGTGAGGCTAGATGCTCAACAAAAGAAGCTAGACCTTCCAATGCTTCCTACCACAACCATTGGATCTTTCCCTCAGACCGTGGAGCTTAGAAAATTAAGGCGTGAATACAAGGCTAACAAGTAAGGGTGTTAATAATTAAGTACATTTTCGTCTGATACAATTACAGCCTTACGGGCTTGTTAGTGCTTTCTTGTTGAATCTCGTGATCAAAATGACGGGCTATTGAACCTTCAGGATCTCCAAGGAAGATTATGTTAAGGCCATTAAGGAGGAAATTCGGGAAGTTGTCAAAATCCAGGAGGATCTCGAGATTGATGTTCTGGTGCATGGAGAGCCTGAGGTGATGATACTTACCATCAAGTCTCTAGAGTCTAGACTTAGTACCAATTATGAGAAGAAAGTATTGGAGAAATTCTAGTTTTCTCATATACTTAAATGCAGAGAAATGACATGGTGGAGTACTTCGGTGAACAACTGTCTGGTTTTGCCTTTACAGACAATGGGTGGGTACAATCATATGGGTCCCGATGTGTTAAGCCTCCTATTATCTATGGTGACGTGAGTCGTTCCAAGGCTATGACAGTCTTTTGGTCTTCACTGGCTCAAAGCATGACAAAGCGTCCCATGAAAGGAATGCTCACTGGTCCTGTGACCATTTTGAACTGGTCCTTTGTAAGAGATGACCAGCCAAGGTAGGGGAAAACTAATATTTAACAAACAGTCGGCGTGTTTTCTGCTTAGCAATCTGGCACTTTTGTAGTAGTCACTGACTGAGCTATATTCTGTTTCTTAGGTTCAAGACCTGCTATCAGATTGCTCTGGCTATAAAGGATGAGGTTGAGGACCTGGAGAAAGCTGGAATTAACGTGATACAAATTGATGAAGCTGCTCTAAGAGAGGGCTTGCCTCTTAGGAAATCCGATCAGGCCTTCTATCTAGACTGGGCTGTTCGTTCTTTCAGAATCACCAATTGCGGTGTCAAAGATACCACCCAGGTCATTTCCTAAACCATTTTTTCAGTGTCAAGGATTACATTGACACGACAGGGTGAGTGGTCAAAAAAGTAATGACATGGGAAAATGAGAAAGAAAATGTGTCCAAATGATTTGTTAGTGCTTAATCCAACTATCAAGTTAAATTTCTGTGTTTGATATGAGTCAACTGGCTTCTGTAGTGTGCTATAAAACATGGCATTGGAGTGGTTCTCACATCTTAGTAGAGTTACTCACTTTTTTGATGATCTACTAGAAAACTGACAAGGAATGATGTGGAACTGCAATGAAAAATATGCATTTGATAAAATAAATATGATTTACTAAGTTTGTGGTTTTACAGATCCACACCCACATGTGCTACTCAAATTTCAATGAGATCATTCACTCTATAATCAACATGGATGCTGATGTAATCACTATAGAGAATTCGAGATCAGATCAGAAGCTCTTGTCAGTATTTCGTGAAGGTGTGAAATATAGTGCTGGAATTGGTCCTGGCGTTTATGATATTCACTCGCCCAGGATCCCCTCCACAGAAGAAATTTCTGAGAGGATAAACAAGATGCTTGCGGTCCTCGAGAGCAGAATTATCTGGATTAATCCCGACTGTGGCCTCAAGACCCGTAAATATTCTGAAGTTAAACCTGCTCTCTCGAACATGGTTGCTGCAGCCAAGCTCATTCGGGCTCAGCTTGCTGAAGCCAAGTGAATTATTTCTTCATGGTATGATCCAAGTGAGTTTTCCTGTCCCCCCTCTATTTTGTTTTCTCTCTGCCCTGAATCATATTTTCTGTGTATTTCTGTGTAGGTAATGATCTTTCAACATCTAATACATGCGGTTTGTAAAAAGCAGTTTTGATCAGATTCAGTCCATTGTATGTTATATCTCCATCCCTCTCTTTCAAGTGTCCATGTTTTTATTCGTGGAGTAAAAAATAATGTCATATTCTTCTAGCTACATATCTCATATGAGGATTTATATTTGATGAATCTGCCATTTTTGAATTTATTGTACTGTTTCAGTTTCAAAATCTTGTTTTTTCTTTCCCGCATCTTTATCCATCCTTTTGTATGGATGTAGAAAAAGCTAGTGTGAGAACCTGACTGAATTCGAAGCTACAACACAAGTGTATATTGCAGAAGATAGACGTGTATTTATATATATATTCAATCAAATTTGATTCTTTACATTTGTTTCAAGTTACAAGCTCAGAGATCCTCAAAGAGCTCAGTTTGTGATTTCCCTGTGGAAGTTATTGCATTCTTTGCATACAGAATTAGCACTAGGACCAAAAGAAGAGCCATGGCCAAGTTTGCAAAGTTCCCTGGCTTCTTCAGCTTGGAGACATAATTCGCAAGAACCTGCTTGTAGATTTCTGCTTTCTGTTTGTTGCTTCCTTCACCATATTCGCTTCCCAACTTTTGCTTCTTCTCACCAGCAGAGTCACCAATTGTCTTCCTCTCTTTATTTGTAACCTTTTCTTCCTCGCCCTGGCCTTCAATTGTCTTCCTCTGTGAAGCAGCTTCAGTACCATCGCTCTTGTCCTCTGGCAGCTTCACAACACTGGTGTGCTCTTTCTGGTAAGTCTTCTCAGCTGTGGTTGTGTCTTTCTTTAGGCTTTCCATTTTCTGTTCAATCTTCTGAGGTTGTGGCTCGGTTCTAGGTTTGGATGGCTTGGGGATTTCTGGTGTTGGCTTGTCTGCCTCTTCCAGAGGTGGCGGTTGAGCAGGTACAATTACTTTTGGAAGCTTAACGAAGAGTATACCGTTCTCAAACTTTGCAGTTACTTTGTTAGTGTCATGGTTCGATGAAATAGGGACCTCTTTGCGGAAACGGCTCCACTTGTTACCTCCTACTCGACGCTCTCCCATGACCCTGATGTTCCCAGTTGAGGAAATTTGCACCTTCATATCTTCCCTTTTGAATCCTATAAATTGAACAGTATTATAGATGCGCTATAGCCTATTATATACTATGAATACTTGCTTAATATTGTCAAATTCGAGTCTCATGGTGCCATGTAGTAGAATCTATCATGTTTAGGGTTTAGGTGCCATGACAGCCTTTTGATTCTTAGATTGGGAGGTCTAAAGCTAAGATATGACACTAACAACTTTGTATGTGATTGATCTTGGGCTGCTTAAACAAAGGGCATAGACAAATCTTGCCCTCCTTGTATGACAATCACAAATAAACTAGGTAACAGAGAAATAGATAGGTTGGCTAGCCTCTTTATAAGCTATTTTACCACCCCTAAAAACTAAAAATGATATAGCTCACCGGGCAGAAAGACGAGGAGACTTTCGGATCCCTCCTCGTGTACCCATTCTGTGGAGGGTTCAAAGTCATTGTAAACACGCGAAATTTCTGCTAATGTCTTAGGCTCCATAGTGTTTGCTAGCTGCTTCGCTTGTTCTTGCTGTTAATGGAATGGTGAAATGAAAGCTTTCGGGTTCTTGGTTTTATACACATTTGGAAGATATATATGGCATGCATTAAGAGACATTGTTTTCTTGAGTTAGGTTTATTCTCCCTTGGGTTCGTTCCCTTCTTGATATGTTCCTTTGAGTTTAGGCCTTTCTTTCGGCTGTCACGTAATGCTTTGCTCCATTTTATGTCCTTAATTCACCAATGTTCCTTGCTTTCTCTACACTCCTGATCTAAAAAGAGGAATGCCTGTATATGTTAAAAGGCTTTTAACTAGGGCTGTAAACGAGTCGAGCCGAGTATCTAGCAAGCTCGACTCGATTCGACTCATTTTACTCGAGTTCGAACTCGATCGAGCCTTAAGTTTTCAGGCTCGGACTCGATCGAGCCTTAAGTTTTCATGCTCGAAACTCGATGCCATACTCGACGAGTTCGAGCTCGACTCGACTCGATAAAGTTATATTTTTTTTCAATTAATTTGTAAACGACACACCTTAGCTCGAACTCGACTCGAATAGGCTTTTGGCTCGAGCTCAAACACGAACTCGACTTGAACTCAATATATACATATATAAAGTTATTATTTAAAGCTCGAAAAGCTCGAGCTCGGACTCAAACTCGACTCGAATAGGTAAAAGAAAAAAGCTCGATTAGGCTCGCGAGTCTCTCGAGTCGAGTACCAGTGAACTCGAGCTCGACTCGACTTCAAAAAAAGCTCGACTCGAGCTCGACTCGAAATTTAGCGAGTCGAATTCGAATATCGACCGAACCGATTTCGAGTACCTTACGAGTAGCTTGACTCATTTACGCCCTTAAAAATTTATTTTAAAGGGCTATACTATTAGAAATCCCAATGTGGGCTCTTTTTGTTAAGGCAGGCCTTCAATGCTCTTAAAACCCCCAATGTGGGCTCTTTTTGTTAAGGCCATCAATGCTCTTAATAATTTTATACATTTCATATTGACTTTCTGACCAAAATAGACCTATAATTTTATACATTTACGAGCAACAATGACCTAAAATTCAAAATGCATTGGCCTATATTTAGTTAAATCATTGGCAATAAGGTTTACGGCTAGTTGAGAAAATATTATCTTACCTTTGAGGGCATAACATAGGACTTGGCGTAGTGTTTTGCGTAGTACAGACGCAGTTAGAGTAATAAAATATGTTCTCAAAGAGGGAGGTGAGGATTGTGGATATGCTCTCTTACGGCGTGTGGCGGGCTTGATTTACGCCGTCATGCATTCAGTTCGAGTTCGTTGAGAAAGATGCCAGGCCGTAAGATATATATATATATATATATAAAAAAAAAAGCGGTTTAGAGCATCCACAGTGGTATTACGTAAAGATTACGTAAACGTGTGTGTTTATTTAAATAAAGCAATAAAAACTATCTATAGTGGTTTTACATAGCATTTCTTAAAGATGAGATCCACACGTAAATTTATATTTTTACGTAAAGCATTCCTTAAATAAAGCATTCCTTAAATATAAGTAATGCACTATGTATTACGTAACCAATTTTTTATTATAAATTAATTCGTTTTATAATTAATGTTAATATATTATTGGTGGTTGTTAAAAAATTTAATAATAAAATATATTTAAGGAATATGTTTAAGTAATACGATTGCAGAGAAAATATTTTTTACGTTTGTCTTAAATTTACGTATTACTTAAAGTGTACATAAATGCCTACGTGACAACTTTAAAAAATATTTATGTAAAACCATTTTGGATGCTGAGCATTCCACAATTATATAATATAATATACGTGAGAAGTTTTCTTAGATTATTTTAAAAATCAGAAAATAGATTTAGAATAATATTGTGCATAAATTTAAAAAAGGAACTGAAAAATATGTTGAAAAATTATGTTTTTCTCAAGGGAAAAACGAAAACCCAATCTCTAGCCAACCGATGAAAAATCTTTAGGGTTGTTTTTATCTGTATGAAAAATATTTTTGTTTTAAAATATATAATCATATTTGCTATTTGTATAAATTTTATTTTCTATTTTATTAAATATAAAAAAATTAATAAAACTTAAAATCAATGTTATAAATTTAACATGTAATATGGTGTATGTTCTTCCTTTAATCAAAGGTTTCAAGTTAAACCTATTAGAGACATTGAGTTCAAAACTAACTTGAACTATATATGAATAGAAAAATACACATGATATGATTAGCACAAGGATTTTTTTTTTTTTTTTTTATGTTCATTTTTTGTAATTAAGTAACTAGATTTTGTTTTTTAAGGCCAATAAATTCTAATAACAAAAACATGTTAGTTATTAAATTTCAACCATAATCATATCAATTTGTCAACCAATATTTTTTAAGTACTTAAAAGTCATAAATATATTTTGAGATATTAGTTTATTAAACAGTATTAGTATTTTTTTTTTTTTTTGCCAAACAGTATTGGTATTCTTTATGGTGGTGTTTATTTAATGTAATCTAAGAAGGGATAAACTTTATGGCGGCATCCTATGCCATCCTGTCTGGGCCCCACCAGGAATTTTATAGGTTCATCCGGTATTCCGGTCCATTCCCGAAGGACCAACAAAAGTCGGAAATTTGTTGCATTAATTATATGAGAAAAACAATCGGTAGCAACACGAAATTAAATAAAATTCAAAAGGATAAGCATTATTCAATTAATCATACACTATATAAATTTTAATATTTTTCTATCATAGGTTAGTCTTTATTTAAAATAAATAATCTCTCTACGTAAAAAATAATTTTTTTTATTTAAATGATATATTTATTATACAATTCGACTACGGAGCTTGGCAGTATTCAGAGTAACTCCTCAACCTGGAGTTCCGCCTGAGGAAGCAGGGGCTGCAGTAGCTGCCGAATCTTCTACTGGCGCTTTAGGACGCCCTCAAGATATGTTTTCTGATACCGCTATACAATTACAACCCGTCTTTGCTCAATGGATACAAAACACCCATACATTAGCGCCCGGCGCAACGGCCCCTGGTGCAACAACAAGCACCAGTTTGGCTTGGGGATTCTAAGACAATATATAAATCAAACGGTGGTCTATGTGGTTTTTCTATCTTAATCAAACAATATATAAATATAAAATACTTTTAGCACTACAAATATAATATAAATAATCACAATATATAAATATAATATAAAAACTTATTACGACCAACCAACTATATAAATATATATATAGTATAAATAATCCAATATATAAATTTATGTAAATAATAATTATTATATATATATTAACAATAATAACGTGTAAAGTTCATCATTTTAAATTAATTTTAAACTTTTTGGATTTAAATGTATTATTATGTTGTGTGATACATTCAATGATTCTGGATTTTAGATATACTAGATATTCATATTTTTTCCGTAATTCTCTGATGTATGAGTGATTTTTTCCATGGAAAAATACACGTAAAAATCTTTCGGATTGTATAGGCTATTATGCATTTCTAATGAGCTTTGCTATAGAGACAGAAATTTATGTAGAAATAGCGAAAGAATATAAGGTTTCATAATATATAATTTGGTGCAACTAGGCACTAGCTGACTAGCCTATATAAATAATAATAGAATATAAAAAGTAAGATTTCCCAAGGCAATGGGTCGAAGGTTTTCCTTAATTAACTAATGATGATAACAGAAAACTTTAAGAATTTGAAAAAAAAAACAAATATAAGTACTTAACCTGTCAGTATTTTTAAATTATTACTCTTCTGTTGCATCGGGCTGACTTGATTTTTATATTTATATATATTTTTTAATGATTAACAATAATATAATAATAATTAAAGAGGCAGATCAGTGAGTAAATTATTATTTATTAGCGACGAATGTGATTATCATAGTATTGGACGGTTACTATCTCCCAGATTTGCCGATTGACATAACAAATATATGGTCATACGGTTTTCGCCTTTGAGAGTTATCATCTTTTTGTTACTCGATAAAGTTTATCTTTTTCATTTTCTTTCCTGAGTTTAGTCAAATTTTGCATCAAGACTTTAAGGATGACCAATTTTTTGGCCAAAGATAAAGATAACCAGTCAAAATGCGGAATTTCATTTTATAGAAATGATGAAGACTTCAAATACTAGAATTTTAAGACTTGATATGGTAATTTTTCTATTTTATAAGGTGTAATTTTTGATTTGATGATTTTGATTGAAATTTCTATCACTCTCTTTGATGTCACTTCCGTGTCTTCATCTTCTTCCGGGGCGTTCTCTGCCGCCAGCGTATTGACTGCAAGCAATAATGTCATTAATCAGCACCAAGAGATTTAGTCAGACACAAAAGAGTCGATCGCCGTCCTTCAAAACATACAAAAGCTGAAAGTCTATAAATTGTTTGACGTGTGACATCTTTTTTCTTTTTATCATATATATATATATATTAGGCAAAAAAAGAAAAACATATTTTGTCTGAATCCTTACATAATTTTGAGTCTCACTCTTTTAAGGATAACATCCAAATGCGTGCTGGAAACGAGCTTTTCCGCCCTTCCAGAATGGAGAGAACAGAGTCCTCTGGACCCGAAACCAAGAATCTTGTGTTTGCTGTTAATGGGCAGAAGTATGAGCTCCCCACGGTTGACCCTTCCATCACCGTGCTAGAATTCTTGCGCCTGCAAACTCATTTCAAGAGTGTCAAGCTCGGCTGCGGTGAAGGTTTGAGCTCACTCTACCTCTTTTCCTTTTGATTGCTCTGTTATTGAATTTCCTGTTTTGCTTTGACCGTTAATCCAGATAGAAAACAGTCTAGTGTCAATCTGAGCAACAGTTCATCAATGGAAGAATGAGATGCTTGTAGAATATGTTCAATTTGCAAAAGCAAGCTTTTCTCAGTCTGCAGGAAACCCTGCGTAGATTTGATTCGGTGGATTCTGTCGCTGGGTTGTAACTTATTTCTAGCTTGGAATATAAGGCCTTTAACTGGTAACATTTTATTCTGATCAGCTTGACATATATAATATGAACAAACCCAAAAATTTATACACAACATGGAAAGAAAACAATGGAGCACCCACTATTTTAGTTTCTTGTAGCTGGAATCTTAATTGGATATGAGCTTTGATGCAGCTGCTTTTGTAATCTTCATTTTGTTGTTGTTGCTGTTTGGATTGTACTGTTTCTACAGTTTATAAGGTCCTTGTTATACTAACAAGCCAACACATGGTAAGACGAAGTTTTTGTTGGATTCCTTCAATGCAATTTCAGATCTCCATGTTGAAAAGTTGGATCTTAGATGTGAGACTTATTAGATATATTGGTTTTTGCAGTAAGTGCAGCAACTAAGTATAGAACCATACCTTTTGATCCTTGTCTGGATTACTTTTGCAGGCGGCTGTGGCGCATGTGTTGTTCTAGTGTCGAGGTATGATCCTGCGACTGACCGGGTTGAGGATTTCACCGTAAGTTCATGTCTCACCCTGCTTTGTAGTGTAAGTGGATGTTCAATAACAACAACTGAAGGACTTGGGAACAGCAAAGATGGATTCCATCCAATCCACCAAAGATTTTCAGGGTTCCATGCTTCCCAATGCGGGTATTGCACCCCCGGGATGTGCATGTCCTTTTATGGAGCTCTTGTTAATGCAGAAAAAGATACTAACAGGGCGGAGCCCTCTTCAGGCTTCTCCAAGTTGACAGTGGCTGAAGCTGAAAAGTCTATTTCAGGAAATCTCTGTCGATGTACGGGATATCGACCAATTGCTGATGCCTGCAAGAGTTTTGCTGCTGATGTCGATATAGAAGATTTGGGGTTCAACTCTTTCTGGAGAAAAGGGGAGAGCAGGAGTGAGATCATAAGCAGTTTGCCACCCTATTGTAGCAATAAGCACATCAAGACCTTCCCTGAGTTCTTGAAAGAAGAAATGAAGTCTTCAGTGCCTTTAGACATTAAAAGATATAAGTATCCTGCCACCATACATGAGCTGCAGTATCTATTGGAGTCAGAAGGAACTAACAGCGGAGTGAAACTGGTCGTTGGTAATACAGGAACAGGTTACTACAAGGAGTCTCAATGTTGGGATAAGTACATTGATTTGAGGCATATTCCTGAACTTTCAACAATTAGGAGGGACCCGACTGGAACTGAAATCGGAGCAATAGTTACAATTTCCAAAGCTATTGAAGCACTGAAGGATCCGAGTGATGGTATTTCAAATTCGAACTCGGAGATTATATTCAGCAGAATTGCTGATCATATGGAGAAAGTTGCTACAGGGTTTATAAGGAACTCAGCAAGTGTTGGAGGAAATTTAGTGATGGCTCAAAAAGAGAAATTTCCTTCAGATATTGCAACGTTGCTTCTTGCTGCGGACTCGGTGGTGAATATAATGACTAGCTCCAAATATGAGACTGTTGCATTGGAAGAATTTCTTAGGAGACCTCCGTTTGATTCCAAAACTCTCCTTCTAAGTGTTAAAATCCCGACCTTGCAGTCAAAGGGAAGTACATCTGGTGAGACCAACCGCAAACTGCTATTTGAAACCTATCGAGCTGCACCACGACCTCTTGGGAATGCACTACCCTACTTAAATGCAGCTTTCTTGGCTGAAATCTGTCAGTCTGCTGATGGAATCATCATAGAGCACTGCAGGATGGCTTTTGGTGCTTTTGGAACTCCACATGCAATTAGGGTGAGGAAGTTGGAGGAATTATTGGTTGGAAAAATTCTCAGCTGGAGTCTACTGAATGATGCAGTTGAAGTTGTTAAGGAAACTGTGGTTCCAGAGGTTGGCACGTCCAGTGCTTCTTACAGGACGAGTTTAGCTGTTGCTTTTGTTTTCAAGTTCCTAAGTCCCCTTCTAGAGTCTCCTCCAAAATCCAAGCATTTGAATGATTTTGAAACACCTGCTTCGGTAAGGGGTTTTGAGGAAACACAGCACCCAGCTACCCTGTCGTCTTCAAAGCAGGTAGTAGAAATAGATAATGAATATTATCCTGTCGGTGAGCCAACTCCAAAAGCTCAATCAGCAATCCAAGCTTCTGGTAATTTTTTACCTTGTCTGTGCTTTCATGTTGTAAACAGTTTGCTTTCAGCATCATCAGCATGCATTTATTTTGCCTTTTCTTTTCTTTGAAGTTCTTACCTTTTCTAATTTGAACTATTTCTGCAGGTGAGGCCGTGTATGTGGGCGATATTCCTTCACCACCAAGTTGCCTGTATGGCGCATTCATTTATAGCACCAAGCCTCTTGCAAAAGTGAAGAGCATTAATTTTGCTTCTACTCTACCACCTGGAACAGTCACTTCTGTTATTTCTGCTAAAGACATTCCAGAAGGTGGAGAGAATGTAGGATCTAAGACTATATTCGGGACCGAGGCATTGTTTGCTGATGAACTCGTTCTTTGTGCTGGTTATCGTGTTGCTCTTGTGGTAAATCTAGTAATTTTATATTGATTGTGGATTCCTAATTCAGTAGGGTGTCTTAATCATGTGTGATTAATTTTTTGGATGACTCTCTAGGTAGCAGAGTCTCAAAAGCTAGCAGATATGGCGGCCGATGCTGCAGTAATTGATTATGACATGGATGGCGTAGATCCACCAATTCTTACTGTCGAAGAGGCCGTTGAAAGATCTAGCTTCATTGAGGTCCCTCCATACTTCCAGCCAAAAGACATTGGTGACTTTTCAAAAGGAATGGCTGAAGCAGATCATAAAATTGATTCTGCTCAGGTACCTAATATCTCTCTCCTTGTTTTTCTTTCTTAACATTTGGAGAATAAACAGAATTACATGCTGACATAAGATCAACCATCATTATGGCCTATGCAATATATCCTCGCAGGTTCATCTTGGGTCTCAATATTACTTCTACATGGAAAACCATACTGCACTAGCTGTACCAGATGAAGACAACTGTTTAGTAGTCTATAGCTCTACTCAGTGCCCTGAATATGCACATTCCACTATAGCAAGATGTCTTGGCATTCCTGCACATAATGTTCGTGTTCTAACTCGAAGGCTCGGGGGAGGCTTCGGTGGAAAGGCCGTTAAGGCTATCTCTGTAAGTATATCAAGCAATTTTCTTATCTAAACTATTAAAATTTGGTGGCATAATTCGATGTCAGCGCATTTATATTCTATCATCTCACAATAACTTGACGAACAGCTGATAAGATTCTTATTGTAGGTTGCAGCGGCCTGTGCAGTTGCTGCTAATAAACTAAGACGCCCTGTCCGGACGTATCTAAACAGGAAATCCGATATGATAAATGCAGGGGGGAGGCACCCTATGAAAATAACTTACAGTGTAGGATTCAAATCAAATGGAAAGATCACAGCTTTAAGGCTTGATATACTAATGGATGCCGGATATACAGCAGACGTCAGTCCCATAATGCCCCACAACATGTCAGGTGCCCTTAAGAAGTATGATTGGGGGGCTTTGTCTTTTGATTTCAAAGTCTGCAAGACGAACCGTACCAGCAGATCAGCGATGCGGGGCCCAGGGGATGTACAGGGATCATATGTAGCAGAAGCTGTGATAGAACACGTGGCATCTGCACTCTCAATGGATGTGGACGCCGTGAGACACATAAATCTTCACACTTACAGCACCCTCAAGTTCTTCTATCCAAATTCTGCAGGTGAAACAGAGGAATACACAGTACCTTCTATCTGGAACAAGTTGGGTGAGTCCTCGGAACTTAACAAGAGGGCTGAAACAATAAAGCAATTCAACAGCAGTAATACATGGAAGAAACGAGGGATTTCTCGGGTTCCTGTTCTGATGGAAGTTAGTCTAAGAGCAACTCCTGGTAAAGTGAGCATTCTTGGTGATGGGTCTGTAGCTGTTGAAGTTGGAGGAACTGAGCTTGGCCAGGGGCTCTGGACTAAGGTTAAACAGATGGTGGCATTTGGTCTGAGTTCAATCCACTGTGAGGAGACAACAAACTTCGTAGAGAAAGTTCGGGTGATACAAAACGATACGTTGAGTTTGATTCAAGGGGGCTTTACTGCTGGAAGCACAACTTCTGAAGCAAGCTGCGAAGCAGCAAAACGTTGTTGTGATACTTTGGTCGAGAGGCTGAGACCTCTCCGGGATCGGTTGGAGGAGCAAATGGGATCCGTTAAATGGGAGATGCTGATCCAACAGGTAACCTGTTTTCTTCCTATCCTAAATGCTGACAATTTCGTTTGATTTTTTGTGGCATGTAACGGTCTATATGTTAGAATCAAGGTGCTCAACTATTTCAGAATCCACCGATGTGGGAAAGACAGTCACTGTGGAGTTCACTTTAACATTTCATAACTTCAATAGTTCAGTATTTGCTCATATTTCAGTGTTGCGGTCTGCAATTTAGTGCAGGCTATATTTTATTGACTATCTTTAATGTAAGGCCACGGCTAAACTGAGGTTGTCCTCTGTTAAGTTGAATTTTCATCTGTTGGATTTGGATATGGACGGCCTCAACAGAGTACGGCCTCATTTTAGCCATTCCCTTAATGTAATACTGTTCTATGTTAGTGTTTAGTCCAAATGCTTAAGCTGATAGGTGGTTATTGATCCTTTTAGTCCAAAAGCTTAAATGAGTAATTTATTCCTCCAAAGTGTGAATATTTGAGATGTTACTGCTGCTTTGCAATATCTGGAAGTAATGATTTTATTCTGTTGTGGGTTAAATTGTAGGCATATATGCTGTCTGTAGACTTATCTGCAAGTACCCTTTACGTTCCTGATTCGGATTCTTCCTACCTGAACTATGGTGCTGCTGTAAGCGAGGTAAGTCGGTTGTTGCCACTGTAAAGTAGTAAATTCCATCTCTTCGGGTTTCCGGTTTTTACATATACATGACATAGTATAGCTTCTCACATCTTAGGTTGAGGTGGATCTTCTAACTGGGCAAACCAGTATAGTTCGATCAGATATTATCTACGACTGCGGGAAAAGCCTCAACCCCGCCATTGATTTAGGGCAGGTAAGTTCATTATCGATAATTATTTGCACGCCCTGCATAATTATCCATATGATTGAAGTTTCATTTTTTTTTTGGGGTTGATCTTGATTTTGCAGATTGAGGGAGCATTTGTACAAGGAATAGGGTTCTTTATGTATGAGGAGTACTCATTTGATTCAGAAGGATTGATGGTGTCAAAAGGCACCTGGACATACAAGATCCCCACACTCGACACCATCCCGAAAGAATTCAATGTCGAAGTTCTTAACAGCGGACATCACAAAAACCGGGTCCTTTCCTCCAAAGGTATATGTATTTTGTTGATATTATCTTCACCCATACGTTTAAGCTAACAGTTGGTTAAAACACACGTCTTATTCTTAACACATTTAACAGTTTGTTTCATTGATCCATTTATGAAAAATGTGGAATTTATATAAAAAAGTTAAATTTTGTTGTAGCTTCTGGGGAGCCGCCACTGCTTCTAGCCGTGTCGGTGCACTGTGCAGCAAGAGCAGCCATTAAAGAGGCAAGGAAACAGATATTGTCATGGGACAACATCGATGATCTCGATTCATCGTTCCAGTTAAATGTCCCGGCACCGATGCACGTTGTGAAGGGACTCTGTGGGCTCGACATTGTTGAGAACTACCTAAAATGGAGAATGGTTTGTAAATAAGATCAGAGAACAATGGAGAGCAACATATACAGAGCATGATGTAGAATAAGTGAGCTTCCTCACACTAGAGGTAAATTTCCATACTTGAGATCTGGTATACACATATATAGTATAGTCATATTATATATATATATACATTTTGTAATTTTGTTATTATGAGAAAATGTATGTACCCATACATAGTTGGGTCAGTCGAGTCATGTACCGATCTTGTTATACAAAAAAATAAAATGATCTGTTTGTTTTCGTGTAGTAAAGAAATACATTTGGACAAAAGTTTAGTATACATTAGTCCCATTTTGTAATTTTATATCAGGGGCGATCGTTGATATTTTTTCATCTATATATATATATATTTCTGTATTTATATTTATATATCTGTGATGAATAGAATCATTTTTCTAGATATTATATTGTATATATACATATAAAGCAAAAGTGTATGGGCCTGAGAGTTACAGTGTTGATGTGGCGCATATATAGTATTGTGTGCCCACCGCCCTCCTGCGTTGTTTTTATCTATACCTCTATGCAACCTTTTTCTTTTGGTAGAATATATATGCAACCTTCTTTTATATCATTGTCGGTTATTACTGTGGTTATTATTATTCAGGTTAATTCTCAAATTATTAGCAAACGTATAGCGAATAAATCGTTAGCTTACGTTTTTTTTCAGACAATAACTAGCTTAAATTTGCCGATAGTTAGATCCGTTCACTTTTTCGTTTGTTTTTTTTATGGAATAGACACATGCATGACATGTGATTATTGCGAAATGATCAAAATGCTCCAACAATCATATGCTAATATTAGGGAGACCAACATACTTCAGACATATTCACAAACCCGAGCGACTATCCCCACTTAGCCCATCACAGCCTAACAGAGTCCGTTGTCCTCACTTGAGACCTGAAAAGGAGGAATTCCTGTTGGACTTGAGTAGTACAACTCTTGCTTATTAAGACTTTAAATCTTCTTATTCTAACCGATGTAGTACAAACTTATGGGGTATTACAATTACGTAAGTTGGGTTTGTAATATTAGATGATAACGATTACTTTAAGACATTTTGGGCATTTCGCATAATTACATGTCGTGCACATACCGATTGTGTCAAAAAATTAGAAAAGTTAACATAACTAATTATTTGTTCAATTGAGGAACACTAGCTAACTATTATCCTTAAGAAACGTGAATTATCAATTTTTCGCGAATCCAAATACGGAGTAGTAATTTAACCTATTATTTATCATACTTCTAAGTTCTATGACTAGTTAATGTTTACGCATTTAATAATGGGTTAAATGCTAAATAAGCAGCTTCAATTTTCTTAAAATACATATAGCTATTTATTTTAATGGAGCGGATATCTAATCAAACTTTTTTAAAAAGTAGTAATTAGATAGTTATGTTATCTTTTTTAAGTTAAAAACTAAATGAATTTCTTACATGAAAAGCACTTAAGCGACTTAAAATGATTACAATATATTTCGTGACAAAATATATGCGCATTTCTTTTTTAGTTGAATGCTCGTTTTCTGTCGAAACTCTTCTTTATATCTTCTACGAACCGATTTGCTCCGTAATAGTCGGATTTGGCTTTTTTTTTTTTTTTTATATGTAGTTCTATGTGATCGTCGGCATAATAGTGTGCAACGTGTAGAATTTTATAACATATTACTTATATACGTCCTTACATATTTGTTACTTGAGGAATTTTGTCGATTCACTAAAACCCTCTTACGTGAATTTTGTCGATTCACTAATCACCGATTTGTAATATATATATATATATTATTAGAAAAAAAGTGAAAAATACTAAACAGCTACGTATTTTCTATACTTCAAGCTTCTTTTAGTTCTGACTCTTAAAATAAATTGAAGAAAAAAAAAACTCCACCATATTTATTAGGTCAGATTTTTTATTTTTTATTTTATTTTAACTTCACCATATTATTGGACATATTTTTGTTTTCTTTTGCTAAGGAAAAATTGAACATAATAATACGGAAACGAGTTTGTCACTTCCATATTCGAAATGAAGTCTAGTCAGTATGAATCCGTACCGATTATTCAACGGTTATCTTATCTCTTTTCGAAATGATATATGAGATCTAGATTGGATAGATTTCAAGACAAAAAGTGAATGAGAGACTGATTATGTGGGGAGTAAATTAATTAAAATATAGAGGTTGGCCAAAAACATTTAACTAAAATATACGGAGACGTCTCACTTTTTTCGACTCTCTAACTAACGGTCATATTTAAGCGTCCAAATAAACGTGTCTAATAAAGCAAATTTCATTTTTCCCAAGAAAAATATTATTAATATAAATAATTAATTAAGTATACAAATATTATAAATATATTAATAAATAATTAAGCAATATCACACGGTCGGTCGGTGACTCGGTGATTATATTATATATAAATAACAAAATGTATTTAGAATTAGATGTATTCTAACTGAGAAAATAAAGTTAAGTTGATATTATTATTTAATTAAATAAATTGAATAGATCTACACCCATATAAAAGTATAAAAACCATAATAATCTATTAAATAGAACGAAACTCCACGTCTCCACCTAATAGTAATTTTAGGTCGGCCACAGAAAAAAATAGTAATTTTACTTCCTATACATATTTTTCACTATACATATTTTTCAATGTTTATTATCTTTATCTAAAATGAACTTGGCCAAATAAAATATTTTTTCTTACAAAGAAAACTTTTTTATATGGAATTTTTAACGAAGACATTGGTCAAAATATTCACCCACTTTGTTTTTTCCTCTTAATTATTACAAATTATAATTCCTCAATTTTCTAAGAAATATGTTATTTTATTGTACCAAATTTGAAAAATAATCGTTAAATATTAATTCATTTATTAATTAAAAAACATGAAGCATGATGAAAAACAACAGGGCCTGCAGTAATAATAGCTGTGTATAAGTGGACCAGAAAGACGACAAAACCATTCAAAGTAGATTTTTCTTTAAATATCGTTTCCATTTCGAAATCATCTTCATTCATTCACTCTATCTTCAGTGTTCAGCTGGGTTCTGTATTTTTCTGTTCTTCTTCTCTGGTACATTTCCTCCTCTTTCGATTCTTCTGCTTTTTGCAACGGTCTAATTCTTTTAATTTACGTATTTATTATTCGAAAGCAGCTTTTTTTATCTTCAAAGGGAACTATTCTTTCGCCTTTTGATCCCAAAGTGAACCATTCTCCCGCCTTTTTAGCAACATTATCAAAAGAAATCTCTAGTTCTTGCTTTATAATTTCGACTGCTGATTGATTGCAATCACTCATTTACCTTATACAGCTTGATCAAGGTATTTTAATTGAAAGTTTACATTTTTAATTCGGCAATCACTTATCCAGTTGCTATTCGTTAGATTATTCTGTCTAAATTTCACACTGGACCCACAAATGGAAGTAAAAATTGGATAATGTAAATCCATTGTCTGCAGAAGTAATTATATCCTTCAGCTACCACTCTGCTTTGCTACTTAAGATCTCCATCCAAATCCAATCCGCCATTGGAGCTCACAATCTCTTTTCTTCTTCACAGGTTAGAACCTGAGACTCGACAAAGATGGTGAGATTCTTAGTATCCATATCATGGTTGCTGCTGATATGCAGCTGCCTAGCGGCTGTCTCAGAAGCCGGATACTTGAAATACAAAGACCCGAAGCAGCCCCTTGGAGCTCGAATCAGAGACCTCATGAAGAGGATGACTCTTGCTGAGAAGATCGGCCAAATGACGCAGATTGAACGCGCCGTTGCCACCCCAGATGCTATGAAGAATTTCTTCATTGGTAAAAATCAGTTCTTGTTGTTATTACTGTCTAATTGCAATGTTACAAAGGATGATCTTTGAAACTCAATGAGAAAAGCTCAATCATACTACCCAAGTACTTATTTTTTCTAGAAAATGTATATCTTTTCAGTTTCTTGCTAATTTTCTCTCAAAGTGTCAAATTTTATAGATTTTTATTTGATTCTGAATGGGTTGAAAGGATGTAATTATCCTAGAGAAATAGTACCAAGTATGGAACTTTGAAACATAATGAGAATGTTCAATCCTGCAGTCCTGGTTATTGTTCTTAAAAATATCGACTTTTTTTCATTTTCACACTAAATTTCATTGAAAGTTCCTAACTTTAGAGATTTTCCTTCGTTTCTGAATGTTTATCATGTAATTGGTGACCTGCAGGGAGTCTAAGAATGTTGAAATATGCAGTCCTGCTTATTTTTCTTGAAAATATTGAATTTTTCACTTTTACACTAAGTTAACAGCAAAGTTTCGAACTTTATAGATTTTGCATCTGTTCTGAATGTTTATCATGAAATGGGGGATCTGCAGGGAGTGTATTGAGTGGTGGAGGCAGTGTTCCGGCACCAAAGGCTTCCGCCGAGCAGTGGGTGAACACAGTAAATGAGATCCAAAAATCATCTCTTTCGACCCGTCTTGGGATTCCGATGATTTATGGAATTGATGCAGTTCATGGCCACAACAACGTCTACAATGCCACCATTTTTCCGCACAATGTCGGTCTCGGTGTAACTAGAGACCCTGCTCTCATCAAGAAGATTGGAGCAGCAACTGCCCTCGAAGTCAGAGCGACCGGGATTCCTTACGCATTCGCACCGTGTATCGCGGTAAAAAAAAAAATCAAACCTTTATGTATCAAAGATGATAAGTAAAGTGGGTTTAATTGAGAAATGAGATTAAAGGTTCAATTTTTTGCAGGTTTGTAGAGACCCGAGATGGGGGCGATGCTACGAGAGTTACAGTGAAGATCACAGGATTGTTCAGATGATGACTGAGATCATCCCAGGATTGCAAGGAGATATTCCTGCTAACTCAAGAAAGGGTGTTCCCTTTGTTAATGGAAAGTAAGACTCTTCTTCAAGATTTGATTTTTTTTTTGGTAATATTTAATGCTTGTGGTTGTATGTCATGTTCTTTGTCCAAAACCTAACCTAATCCACATTACTATGTCTGGTCAGTCACGCTGGTCTGTGTCCGAGTTTGAAAGGACCTAAATCTTGAAAATCATTGCACATGGAGATAAATATACTATTTTTTGTATTTTTTTTATTCTTTATTGGTTGTATATTTCTGTATATAATATATCATGTTCATGCCAAACCTAACCTAACCCACAATAATATGTCTGGTGCTATTCACGTTGGTTATGAAAAACTCTTTTTTTTAAACCCACAATGATATGTCTGGTGCTGCTCACGTTGGTTATAAATCTAGAGATCTTTTGATATATATGTAATCAGTAACTCTTTGAGGAGTTACATATACAATAGATGCTGGAAAATCCAGGTTCATTGAATAAATAATAAGGAATAAAAATGGACCCCTTTCTGTTGCTGCTCACGTTGGTTCTGAATAAAGAAAAGTTTTTTTTTTTATTTTTACTACTTTTTGGTAGAATAATGAGTAGATTTTTTTTTGGTAAAAAATTTTTGTTGTAGTCACTTTAGTTTAGTGGCAAAGAGTGAATTGTATAATATAAATAATAAATTGGATTGTAAAAGATAATTTTTTTTCTGCATAGCTTAGTCACTTTGGTCTGATTCTGATGCTGTTTCTATTGAGAGTTCTGTCATGTCTTTTAAAAAAAGAAAAAAAGAAATTATAGCTTTTTGAGGAGTTTAAAAAAGGAAAAAAGAGGGGGAAATCCTTGAATGAAATGACACATTGCAATACAGTGTCAAGAAGAACAAGACAGTGTAATAACAAAATGAAATTGCAGCAGCAAAATGTCATCTTCCTTTCCTAGAGTGTGTTTTTAAAACATACAAATTCAACTGAAGCTCTTGTTTTTGCTTTGCTGATTGTTGACACATACATGTTTCTGCAATGGGTTCAGGACAAAGGTCGCGGCGTGCGCGAAGCACTACGTGGGAGACGGAGGAACGACAAACGGCATTAACGAAAACAACACGGTGGTGGATCCCAAGGGACTGTTTAGCATCCATATGCCTGCCTACTACAACTCCATCATCAAGGGTGTTGCCACCGTTATGGTCTCGTATTCGAGCTGGAACGGCCAGAAAATGCACGCCAACCACTCCCTTGTTACCGGCTTCCTCAAGGACAAGCTCAAATTCAAGGTAAATTTATCGAGTTTTTTTTAGTATAGTACAACACGTTTAAGCAGAATTGATTTTTGGTGCAACATTTTTTTTTAAATATTTTGATGTAATATGTTTCCAGTTTTCCATATTCTATGGATCGGCATTCGGCTCTTTTATGGAAAGATTGATAAATTTCACCTAGGGTCTGATTTGATTTTTTAGGAATTAAACTGATCAAAAATAAAACTTAGTGGTGGTAAGTCACATAACATGCATATGAGTAGTTAACTGATAACAGATGCACTAAAATTCTAAAAAAAAAATGTTGTACTAAAAATCAATTTTTGTTAAATATATTGTACTAAAATATCCTTTTAACCCATTTATTATTTATTATCCGCACTTGTCCTTTTGAAAGGGAATAAAATAGAACTGACAAATCGTGCAAAAATTGTAAAAATACCATTCACAACGATTGATAGACTAGTTTTATCTGTCACGTTAAGAATAAAACACGCGTCTTAACTAAATCTCAAACATTATGACACTCCCATTTTTTAGGGTAAAAAGCACAAACTGTTTCATTTTAATCTTTCATTGACTCTAATTTTCACCACCTTTTGGATTTTTAGGGTTTCGTTATCTCGGATTGGGAAGGAATTGACCGAATCACATCTCCTCCACACGCTAACTATGCCTACTCGGTTCAGGCTGGAGTCGGTGCCGGAATCGACATGGTAAGTCGACAAATTCAGACCCGCTTTACGACTACTATGGTTAAAAAAAAAAATTAGAAATAGAAGATGTTAAAGTAATGGGACTGAAATTGCTCTATGCTAAACTTGGAGGACCAAAATTGCACTTTCCTCTAGCGCTTCCCGGTATCTAGTATATTGATATTGTCCTTGCAGATCATGGTCCCGAACAACTTCAACGAGTTCATCGACGCCCTGACGAATCACGTCAAGAACGGTGTCATCCCGATGAGCAGAATCGATGATGCCGTTAAACGGATACTGAGAGTGAAATTCGTGATGGGGCTTTTCGAGAACCCGTTGGCCGACTTGAGCTTGTCCAACCAACTAGGAAGTCAGGTAAATACCGGTTTTTAACGAACAGATCATCGACCGAAGTAAATTACGATTAGCAGCGATGAACTAAATTACGGTGGTGTTTAATGTAGGAACACCGCGAATTGGCAAGGGAGGCCGTGAGGAAATCGCTGGTGCTGCTTAAGAACGGTAAACCGGGGAGTTATCACTTGCTTCCGCTCCCGAAGAACGCGCCGAAGATTCTGGTTGCGGGAAGCCATGCCGATAATTTAGGGTTTCAGTGTGGAGGATGGACGATCTCGTGGCAAGGTCAAGGCGGCAACGACATTACTTCTGGTAAATTTATGTCATCACTATCTTATGAACTGTTTATGGAGTAAACATGTTGTACCAAAAAGACGACAATTTAACCCTATATATTTTTTAACGTCAATTTTTGTCCGAACAGGTACCACGATCCTCAACGCGGTAAAGAACACAGTCGGCAAAGCGACCCAAGTCGTCTACAACGAAAACCCCGACTCGAACTTTGTCAAATCGAACAAGTTCTCATACGCGATTGTCGTTGTCGGTGAACCGCCTTACGCGGAAACACAAGGAGACAGCTTGAACCTGACAATACCCGAACCGGGCCCCAGCACCATAACCAATGTCTGTGGGGCTGTCAAGTGCGTGGTGGTCGTTATTTCGGGGCGACCCGTTGTGATCGAGCCTTACCTGTCGAAAATCGATGCTTTGGTGGCTGCATGGCTCCCTGGCACGGAAGGACAAGGAGTTGCTGATGTTATATTCGGAGATTACGGGTTTACCGGGAAGTTGGCTCGGACGTGGTTCAAGTCGGTGGATCAGCTGCCAATGAATGTGGGTGACGCGCATTATGATCCTCTGTTTCCTTTCGGGTTCGGGTTGAAGACACAACCACGACGGGCAAACTAGAAGGTTTCGTTTTGTGTGAGCTTAGCTGCTGTTAGTGAGATTGTTTTGCGGAGGTGGTTATTGTTTGTGGTGTCTTGTTTAAGCTATGCCGATGCTAAACCCTATGTAGAGAAGAAGCAAGTGGAAACGTTATTTACTAGTTAATTATTATTATTGATTTGCAAGGTGCGCATTAGGTCTTTCAGTCCGTTCGAAGTATCAGATTGGTTTCACTTTTTTAATTCAAAATCAACGTTAAAACCGAAAGAAAATATTATAGAAGATAATAATGTGTATTGATTGAAGTTAATACGTTATATGAATTACCTAAATAAATATATAGAGGTGTTACTGGTAATACATGAAAAGATAAATATACAAATCTTAAAAGAAAATATTTTTCTTATTATGATATCTAATATCCCTAACAAGTTTTTGGCTGTCTTGATGTCAGATTTGTTGCCAAAAATGTGTCACTTGCAGCTCACTTGATGTCATTTCTTCATATTAAAGTTGATTTTTCTTTTTTGCAGAAAAATAAAACATAACAAATTTGACACTTCAAATAATCCTCGGAATAAATAAATGAAAAAAAAGACACACTCGGAATAAATAAATGAAAAAAAAGACACAAATCTGACACTTCAAACAGTCATCGCCATGAAAAAAAGTTAAGATAACAAATAACATAACGTTTAAGCTGTTTTTAAATTCTTTTAACTGTTTGTTAAATGTCATTTTTTAGGACATTGATTGTGTTTTACTTGATAACCACGCTACATCATGTTATATCTCATAATTTAACATATCAGATTACTTTTGACAAAATTGTAGCTATTTCATTATAATATTTAAGATTAAATAATAAATAAAAGTAAATAAGCATATCACTATATATTGATTTTAAAATTATTTAATTATAAAAAGATGTTAAACAACATATACAATATTACGTGTTTAGAATTTAGATTATAAAAGCTCTAAAATTAACTTGTCATCCAATTTAATTATAGACAAAATCAAGCATAATTATATTTCTTAAGATCAGCAACAAAAAGTAGTCTCTCCGGCTGCTGTAAACGCCATTATTTTGTCTACCAAAGTTGAAATTTTTTAGTATGAAAGCAACATCATGGAATTGTTAGGAAGCAAGTCATAATGCTACAAGATATAAAAAAGCAGTACGCGAATCACAAGTCTAAATCTTCTTCTATACAATATTCTTAGAAACGAACCCTAGACGAGCATCAACAGCTTAAGTTAATCATTTACATCTGCATCTGCAAAATCAGAAACATACGACTTAGCTTAAAGTAGGAATAAGATTGATTTAGGCATAAAAAGAGTCTCAACTATTGGTCATGTTGTATTCGTTGTTTTAAAAATAAAAATGTTCATTTAGGTGCCTCAGCTATCAAATTGGTTGATTTTTACTTTCTCTTAAAAATCGACAGAACAAAAACATGCTTTTTAAGTGTAAAATAAGCCTAATTTATGAATAACAAATCTGATACATCCGAAAAGTGGAAAAACATGTTTTGTTGCTTAGGGTTGTCAACGGGGCGGGTCAGGGCGGATATCGCTTGCCCCGTACCCGCCCCGCGGGTCGAGATGGCCGATCCGTACCCGCCCCACACAGTTCGCGGGGCGGGGTGGGTCAACCCGCGGGTCACCTATTAGTTGTACATAATATATTATTAGCAATTTAAACCCTAAATTCTATATTTACCATATAAAAATTCAATTTAAAATTTAAATCACAAATGAAAAATTTAACTTCAAATCCAAATACAAGTCACAAATCCTAATTATTTTAACTATGTATTATATTACCTATATAATTTTATATAAATACATGTAATATATATATAAATTATCCACATACGGGGCGGGGCGGGGCGACCCCAAAACCGTACCCGCCCCATGGGTCACGGATCGCGGATCAACGGATCAAAATCGGGGCGGGGCCCGCAGGTCACAGATTACCCGTGACCCGTTGCCACCCCTATTGTTGCTTAAAACGACAATTTTAATGCAAAATCAATCGGAAAAAATGAAAAGCAACAAATCTGAAAGTTGGGTATTGAATATCAACATTTTAAATCTGTGACAATGATTCGCAATATGACATATAGTTGTGACTGTTTTTAGGTTCTTAACCCCAAATTTATGAACATGAAAGATGTAACTCACCTGAACTGGGCATTGATGCGGATCTACTCGGCATTATAAGACTGATCATGCTCGATGAACTCAATCGCGTCTTCCTTGGAGACAACATCCACACGGCTAACACGGTTTTTATGAGTGACTCCATATATCTTGTCTGCGACTCTCACAAGCTCTGCTCTGAATGTTGTGGTTATAAACTGAGTGCTTGATGTGTCTGCTAGTCGACGAATCATATCTACAACACAACATCACATTCATTAATGATTTCTTCTTTCAGGACATGACTGTAATGTTCAAAAGAAAAAGACTTGGAACTGTCATGATGCATAACATGAGTTCTATGGCCACAAATTCAACTAGGTCAAAGAAAAATGCAATGTGGACTTGGTCGGGAGAGAAACCTACCTCCAACGGCAGTACGGTACTGAGGATCTAATGCAGCATCGATTTCGTCAAAGAGATAAAATGGAGCAGGATCACATCTTTGTATGGCAAAGATCAGAGTCAGTGCCACAACTGTTTTCTGGCCACCAGATAATTGCCTCATTGATTGCGTCTCTCCTACCCCGGTGAATGAGACCTTTTGATACACAATATTCAGTTTTTTCAATAGGAGAAGGGGGCGGTATGTGAAGATTAAAGGGAACATTACAAATAGGAAGATTATCACCGACTAGAGACATGGTTAAAAATTTCTTTTTTTCTTCTCTTTTGGGCAATCAAGAAAATGATAGAAACTCCATACCTTCACTCTCACGCCAATGTACTTCTCAACCCTGCCTTCTGAATCAACACCCCGAGGGCCATCCTCATCCTCATCATCATTATCAGCTTGATCAACTCCATCCTATATAAACAGTTAAATGTCGAATTGCAGTATAAACGAACTAATGAAAAACAAGACATAGTCGAGGAGATTATGAATGAAGAAACCACACACAAAATACTACTAGAAGCAAATGGATAAATAGCACCACAGACCCGTTTCTTCATCATGACCAGGTATCCATGGCCACCTTGCACAAGTTCAGAAAAGACTTCGCGGAAATGCCTTGCAACACCTTTGAAAGTACGTTCGATTGACTCATCTTTCCGTTGATCCAACACAGATATGAGTTCCTTGATTTTCTGTGATAGAATGGACAAGAATATAACTAGAACGAAAGTAACCATTGATCAGTAATAACACAAAGTGGTCGAAGCAACTAAAAAATAAGAATACCTCGTCTCCCGCATCCAGTTCAGCTTTCCTCTTTTGAAGCTCCTCCCTTTGCTCGGTAAAATTTACGTACTGATCAAGTGCTTTCTTGTTTACATGGCTAAACTGTTGGAGCTGCTCATTGCATCTGTGGAGCATTTTCTGCAATTCTCTGAGATTCCTTCGCTTATACCTATTTATCCATATCCAGATTGAATATATAAGTACACCACACAAAATGGAAAAATTGAATAGGATATTTAAATATTCTATTCCTTCCCCTATTTTTCCTCCCCTTCCCCAATATGTCATGCTAGCTCAACTGCCTTATGTCCATATTTGCACACGCACAATCAATCTTGTTTATTCTCTACTTATGCAGATTTTTTTTAATGCTTTTTGAAATGTATTGAAAGAGTTGTTTGATTATTTTCGGGAAAAGTGTGGGTTGGCCACTAGAAGATATCAGATACACTATGGAGACTATCATTCCCAAAGTACTCAAAGCATGAGACTATACATATATACTTGATGGTTTAACACTCTAACTCACAAGTGAGCAACTAGATTTATCTAGGTCAAACAATGGGAAAGAATAATGGGCATTAGAACTGAAGTCCCGACACTTTAGAAGATAACACACATAATTTCACAAGTATGCAGAAAAACAACAAGAAATTGAACAAAAGTAACAAAAATATTAGAAAATAACTGTTATTTGTCTACCACCAAATTGGGATAATTTATATAAGTACTCTTATTTTAATAAGAAATAACTATTTTTGTCAGCGATGAAAGCCTCAAAGATAGATACAAGACTCACGTATCAAATGCATCGGATGACAATGGGCCCAAGTTCCTGATTTTCTCCGAGAATTCTTTCTCCTTGGCTACAATGGTATTTCTCTTGCTTAGAAGTTGTTCAAAATCTTTATGCTCTTCTTGAACTGTCTTCTGATAGTTCTCCTCTAAAGTCTGCATCATCAAGTGATCATGTCAGAAGAATAAGATAAAGCGTGATGCAGAGCCGCTATTTGTTTCACTAAAATTAAATATCCTTAACAGTGGACCTAAACCCCATTAAAAAGATATTGGCCAATACTTCATCCAAATTCCAAATAAAAGAAGAACATGTACCTTTAGCTTGTTCTTCTCATCTTTCATCTTCTTGAGTTCTTTGTTTCTTTCATTTATGCTTCCACAAACTCCTGTGAACGCAACTTATTAGTCAAGAAATAGCATCCAACAGTGGTACTTAAATATGGAAATAACGAAAGAAAATGTAATTCCCACTTTCGAGATGCTGCATTGCATCATCAACCAATTGCTTAGCATCACTCAGCTCCTGACCCTTCAATTCCACTTCACTTTCGAGAACATCAGTTTCTGCAGAAGATACTATAGCCTCTAGCTCTTGCTTCCGCCTCTTAAGATTGGTTGTTAGATTTGTCTCAAGCTCTGCTTTTCGGGTTTCCATCTGAGCATCGAAAGTTATATATTAGAATCACAGAAATGCAATGGACACTT
The DNA here is from genome assembly GCA_036873135.1 of Clarkia xantiana subsp. parviflora. Classification (NCBI taxonomy): domain Eukaryota; kingdom Viridiplantae; phylum Streptophyta; class Magnoliopsida; order Myrtales; family Onagraceae; genus Clarkia; species Clarkia xantiana. The sequence goes on along the minus strand of JAPTYO010000008.1, from coordinate 1,282,727 downwards.
TTTTCCCAAGAGCAAAGTTACTTTTTCTAACCTCAATGCGCTGAGTCTTGCATGCAATCAACTTCTCTTTCAGATCTGTTATTTCAGGGTTCAGCTGGGATAGTTGCTTCTTCTCCTCAGGTGTCAAGTTATCAACCAATTCTGTGCCCATCTCTTCCAGTTTAAGATTGATGCTGGCTCTTAGCTGCTCAATTTGAGCTTGAAAGTCTGAAAGTGATTTCATCTGCATGTAAGATGAGAGTACCATCAGAAACTATGAAATGCTAACACGTGGATACAACAAGCAGGGTTTACCATAGTGTCTTAAACAGAAAACTGCAGGTCCATAATAGTAAATTCATGAAATTCTCAAGAGGAAATGATACCAACTGGGTGAAAAATTTCACAAAAGCGGAAGAGATACACCCATACAATAAATGTATAAAAGACTCCATGGACAAGCCAAAATATCTAAAGTGCCCTTCTAACATCCATAATACTACTAATCTATATGCAAAGTATACAAGTACAATCATATCTGAGAAATGTTTGCTTTTTTATAAAAGTATTAGGTTCTCTCAAGGCACTCAAGGTTCTAGCCGGCATCCCTGGTGCTGACTTGAGCAAAATATAGATCTATTTTATGAGAGGACTACAAGTTACCTTATTCCCAATAGCTTTTGAAATCAATGTCTTCTGCTTATTCGCATTTGAAATATCCAGTCTAAGTTGCTCCAATTCTGACTTGTCGTGAGCTTGCTTGGCCTCAATCTTTTGCTGCTCAGACACAAGTAAATTGATTTGCTTGTCTATCTGTGCGTGGAGTTAAGGGAAATAAAATATATGTTCTTTATGTTTCACATCAACCATTTAAAAGAGAAGTTAAACAAAACTTGACTACACTTCTTGAGTTTAGACCATATTTATCTTTACATGACGAAATATAACTAGCAGAAAGTGGTACTTACTGAAGAGTACTGTACAAAGAGAACAGCCAAAAGGTAATGTATGCAGCAAAGTGCAACACTACTTTACAGTGCAAAAAGAGGCGTGCCAAAATGAAGCACGAGCAATCCTAATATCTAGCAGAAATTATATAACATATATTGGTGTAGATATGTGTTTAAGCAGTAAATGAACATAGAAAATCATCACAACCATTAAGGATATCTTGCAGTGAATCTCTAATGGCTACAAGTTCTGCTTCTTTCATGTTGATGGACCTTGTCTTCTGTCGAACAACATTTATAAATTTCAATCTTGACCGCCTGTAGTCATAGTATCCTCCGGTCATACCACCTTTCTTGCTGACTTGATCACCTGTCAAGTATCAGAAAACTTGCTTAAGTGCTAAAGACAAACATAAAGGTACTTAGACCACCACCACTCTAACTAAAAGATTTTATTTTTAGCTTAAGGAGAAATATAAACTATATGAACCACCAAGAAGAGGATACACTGCTAAGCAAATATAAAAACAGGAACTTACATGCTTTCATGTACACCTAACATTTCTTATTTTTCCATGAGGCTTTTTTTTTTAATTCCCCACTTGTGTAAACCTTTGAGGTATGGCATTAATTATAGCTTCATTAACATTCAAAAAAGAGTAGAAAAATGTACTTAAGGATGTAATATTAGTACACCAATATCAAAACTCATGAAAAAAAAAATACTCCTACTAAATCAGAACACTTAGAACTAACCTTCAAGAGTTATACAATCCAGACCATCAGTTCGTGCAACCCTGGTAGCAACATCCAGATCTCGGCAAACTACCGTTCGACCAAAAACCTGAACAACAGTGACAGATCAAAATGTTGTCAAGGACATACCTTCAACTAGTCGTTCAGGAGGTTAGGGGTTCAAGAAATCTCAAAATCAGATGTCATTTCAACAGATAAATATGAACAAACATCTTTTGGGTAGATCAGAATACACTATAACTTCATCATGAAAAACTACCTTGCAAAGCTTACAGCACAATAAAACTGTGGTTAATCAGTATGGCATTAGCCAAGGGGTCATAAGAAGCATAAGAATATAAGATAATCTTGAACGCCTTCTGACCACATCTTTTTATGACAGTACTACATTCTAACACATTTAGTACTTACTGCTAACCATCTAATATTAGATATAGCACACAATACACTGGGTAGATATCTACAGCTATTCTATCTTTTTCCATCACAATGGCAGAAGACCACTGACGAGAAAAAAAATAGAAAACAATGGAAAAAAGTTGTACCTGTTCAAAGGCATGGATGTGGTTGGGTTGGAACTTTAGCTTTTTAATCAGAGGTATAACATCTGGATTCTGTGGATAATTTACATGTGGGGGCTTTACTCTGTTGAGCGGTATAAATGTCACCCTTCCACCTTTTGATGAATTGAGCTGCCTAATAATCGTGGTTGAGATCTCATCATTCTGAACCACCACATGGAACAAGCTGTTTGAAGTTAAGAAGGTCAGACATGATGATCAAACACCAAGAGAAGCTACAACTGACAAAAAAATAGGGACATAAGTACTTGGCCAGATGAAAAGAACCAAACTTTTCACCTGTTTCCAGCTGTAACCTCAACTGCAGTGTAAAACTTTTCATCACAATCAAGCAACTCAATGATAGGACCATACACCCCCGGCAAATCATACTGTTTGCAGATTCTTTTTACAGAATTTAGTCCTCTTCTGACATCCTGAAAATATAATGATAAACAAATAATGCAAATTAACAATAGCCAAGTGTGAAACATTCAGACTTAAAATCAAGGGTTAAGAACCTATAAACAGTCCAAGATTTACTCAATGTTGAAATTTGGTGTCTAAAGTTTGAAATGTTAAAATGGACAGTCCCAGGTTACATTTTTATTTAAATTTGGTGTCTCCGCGCTTCTTTACCTCTCTCTTCAATCATTTTCATCAACTCACTCACCCACTCATAATCCATCACTCTATACTTTTCACAAAATCGCCAAATTTCTCCCAAAACTAACGTAATCACACCGAGACACTAAATTTCAACAAAAATGAAACCTAGGACTCTCAATTTTAACATTTCAAACTTCAGACATCAAATTTTAACATTGGGCAAACATTGGACTGTTTATAGGTTCTTAACACAAAAATCAATATTAACCTAAGTTAAGAAAAAGAAGTTAGTCAAGATAAGCTGAATAAGTGGTTGCATTATTACAAGCAACCCAGTTTTCCATGAAAGCACCCCATCACTATGCTAGAAGTGACTGGTTATTTAATACAAAGTCAAATGGCACCTTCAGGACAGTAAGGTTCACTATCTAGGGCTAAAGCAATACATTTTTATCTCTGGTATTAAAGGTATTTCCGGACAACTTACTCCAGGTGTTGCATGATCCAGATTTTTTTCTGCCTTGTCCACCTCTGCTTTCATCTTATTGATTTCAGAAGAAAATTCACTTTCTTTAGCCCAAAGGGACCTGTGTAGACACAATAAAAGCATATCAGAATTTCAAACGAAATATACATAATAAAAAAAAGTATCCAGTGCTTACTTCCTCTGATCCTGCAAGTCGTTCCTATCCACTTTACACTTTTTAAACTTCTCACGTGATTGTGAAATGCTGGATTCTATTTCTTTGATTTCAGCTTTTCGTTTTTCAATGTAACTATCTTGTTCATGCCGCTCAGCCTCAAGCTGCTCGATTTCACCCTTCAGTTTATTCTCCTACAAAGGTTCCCGCCACTTGAATATGAGAAAAAGACAAAACAAGAAGCACGAAAGCAAAATTTGAATGACCAGAAGAGGAGAAAGAAACAAAACAGCTGGAAGAGGTTTTATAACTACTCTTGCAATTCTAAACTAGGAAATCACAAACAAAGGTACAACTTTAGTGAAAGAGCTAGTGACCCACAGAATAGGGAGTGGAAGCAACTATTATGCCATTGCATACACTAAAACCAATCACTACTTACAACTAATTACGTGTCATATTCAGAGCAAGGTCCGGAAACATTCCTCAGATATATCATCTTTCATTTCTGTAAGTGAGAGTATAGCATGTCAAAGTTAAACTATCACCTGCTCTAAATTAGAAGATAGAACTTGCTGCAGATCATCAATTTCCTTTTGGAGCCATTTGTCACGAGCATCTTTACTATGAAACTGGGTTGCACGACCTTGCTTCTGGTATAGAATGCTGAGTTGTTTTTCCCGTTCCATGATTCTACATAATAAATGAACCAAGAGAGTGTTAGGCCTTCTAGCCATGTAATCCTAGTAAACACGAGTCACAAGGCATAGTGTATAAGATGAATGAACACTTCAAAAAAGTGGAAACAAAGTTCTTGCCACAGAGAATGATATCAAAAACAGAAGAATAAGAGAATGATCTACAGAAAGTGCCAATATCAGTAGAGTTCAATAGCAGACCCTTTAGTTATCTCCTTTTCATTTTGTAATTGCTCAGTGTATAAAGGAGTTATTTTATTGAGTTCGTCTGTCGATTCCTCAATTTCTTCCTGCAACATTCTGAGCTGTTTCCTGGCTCCCTCCTGAAAATAAGGAGGATGTTACTTTCTGCATAATTTTGAAAGCAAAAGGAGCTGATGACTCTAGCTTGAATAGGTCAACATACCTTGGATTTGACATTCCGTGAAATCTTCTCTTTTAAGTCTTTAAAATCAAGCTCAAGCTCTGTCTGCTTCTTCACTGATTTTGTTCTTTCCTTCTCTGCAGCATCTTTTTCTTTGTTTAAGCTTTGGAGTTCTTTGGTAATATCAGTCAGCTTCTCGTCCAATTCTTTCGACTTCTCTTGTGCATCAAGCACACTATTATACAACTCCTCTGATTTCCTTGATATCTTACTACGATCTTCATCTATCTGGAACAAACAAAAAAGGCCCTTTAGTCATGTCCGACTTGCACCATTAATTAATTTGCTGTGAGAAGCTCAAATCATACTGAAGAACCAGAGATCATCGCATAACTCAAAAATGCCAAGAACTTAAGAAAGTGAATATTCGCAGAACTTAATTTCATTCTTCCCTAATTATGTCATACTCTCAAACATCAGACCATTGACAGCATAATTTTTAATTATCAGCAAAAGGTATATATATATACTTATAAACTTAATCAAAACACACCGTTCAGCTGTCATTGTCTAATACATTTGCAAGGTAGGGGACTTGTACCACATTGGTTGGATAAACAACTAATGTGGTGTATATAACCAAATGGGTCTTCTCACCTAATAGACTAGTTAATTAGGATGGGCTCTTCCATTTGGTTTGTATCAATTGATATCAGAGCCAGATCTTGGAGTGGTAGCCCACGGAGTGGTGGCCTTGAAAAGCTAGCCGTGACCAACGTGTCCGTGACCAACAAGGACTCGTAGTGGTGGCTCACAGAGTGATGGCCTGGAAAAGCCAACCGTGACCAACGTGACAGTGACCAACGAGAACATTGGTCTCCTTAAGGGGGAACGATTGTCATGGTCTAATACAATTGCAAGGTATGGGACTTGTACCACATTGGTTGGATAAACAACTAATGTGGTGTATATAAGTCAAATGGGTCCTCCCACCTAATAGACTAGTTTATAGGGCTGAGCTCTTCCATTTGGTTTGTATCATCTACATATCAAAAGAGGATGTACATATCGAGAAAGTTGAGCAACATCCTAATCCTAGAGATTTACATAAGTATAGCAGAATCCATAACTCCGAATTCTAATCCCCCAAAGCTTATCAACAAGAGCAGACCCGTTCCAGTCGTAGTTTCTTAATAGTACAATGTAACTTTAATTTTACAAGCCTAAAAGAGATGCATATCACAATCTCTAGGCCTCAAATCCACCAAACCATGTCTATAGAGTATTGACATGAAAAGCTAACTATTGCCACTGATTAATCATTCGGACAACTTGAAGCTAGAGGATGCATGACATTCATAAAACTTCCACTCACAATATGATCCTGCTGAATTATTGAAAAGAGTAGAATATATAATGCTTTTAAGTTTTATCTGTTGGAGGCAAAAATAGAGTGGGTTATAGAATTATTATCACTTTTAACTACTAAACCCAACATCACCTCTGCCAATTTCTTCTTCGCATCCTCAAGTTCCTTCTCATAAATAGTGTACTCTAAAGATTTCCGCTGCTTGTCAAGCTGCTGGTATTTTCTCAATTCCTCTTTCTCTTCATCAAGCTCCCTTAATCTTTCTTCCAGGTGCTGCACTACTTGGATAATTTGCTTCCGTTTATTACCTGTATATGGAAAAACAAAATTTTGTGTAAGCTACAGAGTTCCAGAACAAAAAACCCTCTTCTTTTGTTTGAATGTTAAAGGCTGACGTCTCATTACTAATGCAACCAAGAGTAAAAAAAATCCAAAGACTTGCCAGTTTCTTGCATAATTTTCAAACTTTCACGGCGCCTCTCCTCATAAACTCTAGTTCCACCAATTTCCTTTAACAAATCCAGCCGCTCAGAATCTTTCATTAACGTTAATGAGGCTATCTGTTTAGTCCAAAATGAAGGAAATACAGTCACATAATAAAACAAGGACCATACATCAATCACAAGCTAATTTACAGACAGCACACCTTTCCTTGCTGCACAACATAATAAGGATTGGAGCGGGAGAACCCAGCACTTTCGAGTAAGTTCAAGACTTCAGTTTTTCTGCACGATACAGAAAAAGCCTAGGTTTAGAGTGAACAGAAGCCAGCATGGTTATTTTCCTTGGAAACAAATACAACACTTACGTAATGTGCTTCCCATCTAGGAAGTAATCATCCTTTTTCATAGCAATGGTTCTACGCAAGCGCACTTCTTCTTTGTCGACCTGGCAAGGCATCAATGGTCATGCAATCTGAGTTCGCATATGTAAGCAAAATAAACATATTTATGAAGACACCAAAAATGTGTTAAATCTAGTGTGTGCATTACTTCACAAGTTTACATAGACGCAAACCTTAAAATTTACATCTAATTCCACTGTTAACTTCCATTTTATATTTTTCAGACTTAAAACACTCAACTAATCTTATTTCACAACACTACAATTGTGATTGCAGTTGAACCATCCGTGGTTGATCTAATAAAAACAATTATAAACAATGTCACGTCAGGCTTGTGCCAGTTTATGTAGAGCCCAAGTCCAAATAGGTTAGTGGCCCAAAAAATTTCCAAAAAGGTTGAACTGTCCAGTGGCTATTATCTTTTCAGAAAAACATATTCCCCCAAATGACTGATAAGATAAAATATCTCAGAAGATTACCGGAATGCGGTTGTCAGAATTGTCAAAAACAATCTCCACAAAAGCAGTTACGACTTGATGCCCTGCACCTTCCTGTTCGTTTTTGCATATCAGCAAAGAAAATGGAACAGGTTTACCATACATGTATTAAGAAGTAAGCTTACATGAAGAAGTGCATGTCTATCTTCACTCCGCAGGTTCTGATTTATATCACTTAGGACAAACCGAATGGCTACATAATAGAGTCAACATGAACATAAGGCAAGTTAAAGATGTATAGTTGTAAAAAATAAGTCTAAACTACTTTGAATAAGTGAAAGTACAGTTATCCCACCATGGAAAAAGTTTGACTTTCCAGATCCATTAGCACCAACTGCATACGAAATATTAATTAGTACAAAAGAAAGAAAAGGGACTCAAAAGCCTAAATAAGTCTTATGGAAGTAAATGGAAAACAAGGCTGAACATATTGACAATATTCTTAGAAAAGATACCCAGGAAAGAGTGAAGGAGTTCAGATATGATAGGAGGCTGGTCGGGTCAAGTTACGCAGACTAGTCTACTGCACAATTTTTTAGCCATTTTACTCTGTCTGACTTGCCGAATATTCAACCTATGAGTGGCTATCTTTTCCACTAAACTCCATTCTTTTTACTCCCCGTCAACAGTATAAAGTAATTACCTAATAGCTTAACTTGAATGATATATGGTTAATGATCCTCCCAACTTCATCTAGAACCTAAAATCTAGTATAAGTTGCAACAACATTATTTCTACAATTAACTGGGCTATACATTCATTATGATTTATCACAAGAAGTAGACATGATACATTGTTCACAAAGATAAATCACATTCCAAGCTAAATAGAAGACCTGCTTGGCTATTCTCCACCAACCATTTGATTCTGTTGGCATGCCCTGGACACCCCAAGTGTTGTCCAGATCCTGTATCTTTCGAAGACCGCTAGTACTTGAAGGATATAGTTAGTGACATACTTGTTATCTAGATGTAAAGGGCGGACCATGTGTTTATTCCACATTATAAAGTGTGCTACCCAAACACATTCATTCATGATTAGTACTGCGACCGCCTATTCAACATCGCTATTAAGGAGACTGGAAAATTCCAATATATCTCCGAGTCGGACTAAGACCAATCTCATGTCAGTCTAACGTATGAATGTCTGAGGACCACTTTTCAGTGACCCCTATTAAGCTCAGAGCCTCAGACTACCATCAAACTGCACGCAATTAGTGGGATTTTAAGGAGCATTATTGCATGACAATCCAATGACCTAGTGTAGAATATAATATAATATAATATATATATATATATATACCAGATGAATAATCCCCCATCAAGTTCAAGGGTTAAAATTTTGAGGACTAGCCCGACTTTTTACAAACTAGTAAGAATGTGCATCCAACAGTCTAAAAGAAAAGCTAAATAGAGAAGGAAAATAAGAGCACATGGAGAAAGAAAGTCATTACCAACACAGTTAACTTTCGGACTGAAAGATTCAGTGGCAACTTGTTCTCTGTAGCTCTTGAATCCCTCAATAATAACCTATATCGACCAAGAAAAAGTCAGTTCAGCAGAAATCATCAACTAATCACGAAACCATACAACTTATAATCAGTGCACGACATAAAGAATACCTGCTTGATATGCATCTTCGAATAACCAGACTATCCAATATCTGCAACCAGTTGATATAAGAATCTTAGTGTACGAACTGACACAAATCATAGTTCAAATGATGAGTAAAGGGTATCACGGGGCCCCATAGACTGAAGTACATAAATAACCTTCACAAGTGTTGTAAATAGAAAGTTTTCATTCACAGTAAAAACACAGTGAAGCTCTAACAAGATGAGCCATGAAATAGACTGGCCTATAAAAAAAATGAACCGCGCTTCGAAGCTAAGTACAGGACAGTAAACGAGGAAGGAAGAGAAAATCTGTTGAGCAGCGAACCGTAAACGAGGACACTTCCTCCTCCTATAAAAGAGACAGCCCTCTGGTTTGAGAATTGCTGGTTAGAGCTATGGAGGCCGATGGGTAAGTGACAGAACTCTCCCCCTCCAGAACAACAAGAAATTGGAAGTTGTAGATCTAGATGATGGAGATTATCTGCTGAGAGGGCGTTCAATTGGAGGTGGTGAAGAATTTCTCCAGGCCAACCAAAAGAGAGAACTAACATAGGCAGGATCTTTGCAGACTGTGCCCTAATTGAGGGACTGAACTGATACAGGGCTTACTGGTGAAGATAACTCAGCAAGCATAGAGTGTGAAGTCAACGATACCTGTGGCCCTCAAGGAAATGTTGAAGCAGCTCAGAAGAACGCCGAAGAGGTCATCGGCTCCGTGGGTAGGGGTGGTTTTCACTTTTCAGTCTTAGCTCGCTCTGCTAAGGTGAGCGAAATGAAGAAGACAGGGCGCGTATATTATTATTGACGCGGGAGAATGAAAAGGAGTTTTGGGGGTAATTTTGTCACATTCAATTTTTTATTTAGATATTAATTAATATTAATATTAAGGGTTTAAAAGTAATTTTCACACCACGTGTTTGACCGAATGTGACTTTTAGTGCTTCATGTTTAGTTAGTATACTTTTGGTACCAAACGTTTGAAAAATGTGGTTTTTTGTACATCTGTTAGTTGGCCGTTAGTTTTGACCTTAAAAGACATGTGCAAGTTACGTGATCGACCATAAACTTTTGATTTTATTTAATTTAGTTCCTCAAATATGTTCTTAACTCTTATTTTTGTTTAATTTAGTTCTAAAATTTCAAAATCGAACTCAATTGTATCAATCGAACCAATTGACCTAGCCGACCTAGTATAGGGCTAGATTCGACCCTTGATCGTCGGACCTAATATAGGGCTAATTCCGCCCTAGATCGCCGGACCCAGCTGACCTTGACCCAGGGTCAGATCTAGCCCTAGTCTAGGTCCAACCCTGGGTCGTCGGACCCTGCCGACTTGACCCAGTGTCGGACCAAGCCCTAGGCTAGGTCCGGTCATGTCGATTGGGTTCGATTTCAATTAGGTTCGATTTTAGGACTAAATTAAACAAAATAAAAGTTATGAATATATTTGAGGGACTAAACTGAACAAAATAAAGGTTTATGGTCGATCACGTGACTTACACATGCCATTTAACGACCAAAACTAACGGTCAACTAACGAATGTTCCAAAAGCCACATTTTTTCAAACGTTTAGTACCAAAAATATACAAAACTAAACATTTGGTACTAAAAGTCACATTCAGTCAAACATGTGATGTGAAAAGTACATTTAAACCTAATATTAATATAATCTAATCATATAGCAGAACTAAAATCCAAATATATATCCTACTCCAAATTTTACTTTTTAAATTTTGGGTATATAAATTTTCATTTTCTTAGTAAAAGCTTACGAATTTTTATAAATTGGAAATAATACAAGATTGAGTTGTATATTAAGTCATATGTAGCTGTTCATACCTAGTCAACTTCTAAGGGGAAAAGTAATATAATATAAGATTGAGTTGTATGATAATTGTTCGCACGGTTTGGCCTGTAAAAAGTAAAGTGACATAATATAAGATTAAGTTGTATATTACTAGTTAGTTACCGAGTCAGTTTATGTTTAGGGGAAATAACCTATTTAGTGTCTCAGATTTACCTTATGTTTCAGTTTGGTGTCTCAGGATTAAAGTGTTGATAAAGACTGTCCGAGATTTTATTTTTATTAAAATTTGGTGTCTCCGTCCGTCTTTTCCTCTTCTTTCAACAATTTTCATCAACCGGCTCACCCACTTATTATCCATCACATTTTACTTTTCACAAAATCGTCAAATTTCACCCAAAAGTTGAACATTAAAAAAAAAGTTTACAGCAGAGCGATTTCGAGTGACAATAAAGCATAATTTACTTGGGCAAATGTGGTCAACTTCTTAGGTGATGGGCCCGACAAAATGACGAGAAGAGAGCATGCTTGGGAGCTCGAATATGACAGCTGGTTTTATCGGGATTGGCTTCTATAAAGTAATCACACCGAGACACCAAATTTCAACCAAAATGAAACCTGGGACACTCAATTTAAACGTCAGACACCAAACTGAAACATGAGTCAAATTAATTTGAGACAGTAACTTTTCCCTTATGTTTATAAGAAGTAAAGTGCCGATATGAATTTTTCCATTTCCAAAGAATTAATGGGATTCAAACCCTAACATTTGGTTTAAGGTGTGGTGGGTTACCATATTGACATGGTAGGCCAATTGAGTTCTTAATACTAATTAATAATAACAAGTCCCGACTCAAAATATGACTCATATGTGGCAAGGCAAGAAGCTATTCCATTCCATTCTATTCCAATAGAATGAACTTGATTTTGTTGCAACATAACAAGAATCTCCTGTGATTATGGAGCAGTATCAGAGCACATAAACTGCTTTACAAACACTCACTATACAAAACTCAACAACAATCCAAAACAACATTCTTTTCTTCTTCCTCTTATGTATCTCAACTAGCACAAAATGCTGTATCTCCTCTCTGGCCCTTCATTTGCATTTGATATGAGACAGGACAAGGCAGACGAGGCGGGTTTGGCTTCTTTCCTATCATCTTTTTGTGTAGGTGAGGTAAGGATCTTGAGCAATCGTTAATACATCCGGTCTATCTGCTTGGTCGTAACTTAGGCATTTACGAATAAGTTCCTAAAAAAATAGAAATCAAATGTCTGTTTCATAAACATAATAATGCAATAGCAAGAAACTTTTAGAATGATACATGGAATCAAAAGAGTTACCTTTGCCTCATTTGAGACAGCTGGTCTTGAAGGGAAATCGACTTTACGAGCATTAATGATCGTGTCCTCACGCAGAATCCTCTCTTGAGTCTGGTCATGTCCGAATGGACGCCTCCCGAACAGCATTTGGTAAAACAGAACACCAGCTGACCAAACATCAACCTAGTTTGCATTTTTCAAGAGAATTAATCCTGAGATAATGATAGAATCACCACTGACAGCTTCGATAAATCGTAAATGACAGTAAATCATTGGCTAAGGTTGACTCCCTGTGGAGGAATCTTCTCTTGACTAGGGGGTGACTAACCTTTGATGATATGAGAGGGATCTTGCTGAGCTCAAAGCACTCTGGAGGTAAATACCTAAAAACACATTAAATATTTATCAACCATCTAAAATCAAATGAACAACAAGTTCAGAGAACTGCATATACAACAAACAGTAGTTGGTTGATTTCGGATGAACTTAGTTTATTCCACAGCCAAGATTCAATTCTGGGCTTGGTCGATGAATCAGATTCTACAACCTCCTTCTAAACTCAAGAAACAAAATCCAAAAAGTAAAAAATCCCAGGCTTGAAATTGACTAAGTCGTTTGAGACAGAACGAGTAGAATGAAAGTCTGAATTATAGAGACCCAGTAGGTGAAAGAGCTATATTACCAATATGTTCCAGCCCCTTGAGATGTAAGTTCCATGCCCCGGGACCCAACATCTTCTTCAACTATCTTACTGAGACCGAAGTCGGTGACTTTTGCCACCCCAAACTCATCAAACAGAACATTTCCAGGCTTCAGATCATAATGGATGATCTTCTGCGATCTTCTATTCAAGTACACAAGACCTTGAAATATCTGAACAATAATGATTCTAGCTTCCTTCTCAGGCAACACAGGGTTCGCCTTAAGAACAGCATCGAGATCTTTACCTAGATAAAACCAAAGGCCAGAAAACTCAATTAACTTTTTTTTTTGGCCAAGTAGAGAAAAAAGAGCAATTTCTAAATGAAATGCATAAAGAAAAGGAAGCAGCATTCTATATTACCACTACAGTACTCTAGTACTGTACAGAATGTATTCGAGTCGATCTCAAAAGTGTCCCAGAGGCGAACGATATGACGGTGGACCAAAGTTTTGTGGATGTTGTATTCACGAAGAGCATGCCTTATGTAACTCTGTTTCTTTTCTTCGCTCCACTGAGCATGCAATCCGTGCAGCTTGCATGCAACATATCTATGATCTACCAAATCATAAGCCTGCCAGAAGTTTCTTGCTTCAGATTACTGTAAAAAAGTGCCCTTTTTACCATTTTTAAAAGGAAAAGCAGTAATACAATAAGGGTGGTTGATCTAACCTTGTAAACCTCACTAAAACCACCTTTTCCAAGAAGATTAAGAAGAGCATATCGATTATTGAGAATCTGGAAGTTGTTAAAACGAGAACCGTCCTCATCTCTGATGCGTTTCATCTCTCGGATAAGCCTTCCTTTCTCAAATTCGTATCGATCTCTCTCTCGCAGAATCACTTCTTCCTCCTGGACAGAATCCACCAGTCATCAGAGATACAAGTGTAAATTTTTTTGTATTTATACTTGTTAATTTATTAATTTATCTGCATTCATCAGAATCCACCATTAATCAGAAGTATTTATCAAAAAAGCTGTAAAATACTCACACGTTTAATGGAAGCTACACGAGATTTATAAATCTCATCCTGGATAAGAGAATCATCTTCTGTAAATCCATTTTCAGCATCAGACACATCACCCTTATCTTCAAGAAAGAAAACAAAAGAACGTTAGTGCCTACTTTACCTAATTATTACCTATACCATGCATTATTTAATGAAAATAGCCCCTATAAAATCGAGAATAAAACTGCACTTATTGACAAATCTATAAATGGAGCCTTTTAACTAGTTTCATACAAAGTTGCACAGACACTCAGACTGTAGCAGAAAATATCATGAAACTTCCAGTTTTTGCAAGAATGAAGAACCTATAGTACATTGAACACCATCAGAAGATGGAGATCAGATAGTGATATCGCTCCTATGGAGATTAAAGGATGATAGAAGTGTCATTGATCAGCTTGTGCAACGAAAATACTTGATCCTTAAGATGATGATTTCTAAAATACGTAGAAGCCATGGCTCTTAAATATGCCTATGACGAGAAATGGAAGACAATAAGTAAAAAGAAACATGAAAGAAATTATACCAGCTTGCCTTTTCTTCAAGGACTTCCGTTGCCGTTCAACAGCTTCTCTAGTTTCTAGTAGTTGTTTCTACCAAAAAACAAAAAATACTTTAGCAGTTGACATAAAAAGCCTAAAAAAAGCACAAAGAAGAAATTTCAAACACCAGAACAACTGAAGCTAAGAGAGTATAACATATTGTCTTAGAGAACTTCATATAAAATAAATTATGGAAGTTACACACAAGTTGAGCATTCAAATCTTTCAATGCTTGTCCATCCTCCCATGTTTCTGATATGACAGTACCAGCTCTGCATTATTCAAATGAAACCCCGATAAGTTCATATCAAGGAAAAAATAAGTCAAAGGTGGTTTTTGTCTTTCTCCAAAGACTTGACCAGAATTATACTCTGGATGCTCAATAAATTGTTTCACCAAAAAAATTCAAGAAAGTATACCTTAGTATCCCAACATTGCCAAGCCTCAAAGAATCCTGTCTCACTTTCATCCTTGATTCCAGTCTTTCAGCTTTTGAAACGGATATCAGCAGATCCGATATAATTTTAGTCCTCTACAAAAAAGAGACAGTAACCAATCAATGAGTAAACTGGAGTTGCAGATACACGAGAAGAAACGTGAACATGAAACAGCAGTGCTCAACACACATATTAGATCATCACTTGCATTGCCCAAAAACAAATATCTTGCTACAAGTTCCAAAAAGCAAGTGATTTCTCAATATCAAACATTCTTTAATTTTTACATTTCCAATCATTTTGGACATGAAACATGATTTTGAAGCTATAAGTGAGCAAATCAAAGTCGGAAGCAATACAGAGACATCAATAGCACTGGTTAGAATGAACCACTCCATCTTGAAGATTGTTACCTTAGGTTTCATCTGGCTGTCATAATCTTTAATATCCTTCAGTTCCTGTGACAATTTAAAAGGGAGTGATAAAGATAAGAATGCATGATATCTTCAACTAAAAAATAGACGAGACAAACTTTTGACACTCATTTTCTAAACCTTCAGTTCCTGTGACAATTTAAAAGGGAGTGATAAAGATAAGATACATGATATCTTCAACTAAAAAATACACGAGACAAACTTTTGGCACTCATTTTCTAAACCTTCTCTAGCTGTCGACAGAGGTTCTGATATTCCGAGGTTTCTTGACGTGATTTACGCAACTCCTCTTCAAGTGTAGACACTTTTGACCGCAAAGATAAAACTTCCGACTGCAGCAGAATTTGAAAAATGGTTCCATAAGTGTAGAAGGTATCCAGAAATTCTGAAAAGAAAATTAAAAGCAATGCACTATCAATTTTCATAAATCACAACCATTTTCCTATACTTATTTGGGTGTAGATTTGAAAGCCCTCCATTTCCATCCGAGGCCATTTACCAAAAGACTATCTAGAATTCAGTGTAGCAGCATGCAGCAAAGATACAGTTCTTGGTATCAAGGATTTAAATCGCGGTGATCTGCAGCCAGTTGCATAAGGGCTTGCGCAGTCGCAGCTTTTATGCAACACACCGCAAGTGCGACAAGACAACAGCGTGTATTATTCCAAACAAGCACAGATTATGTGAAACAGATATTACATCACTATGCCATTCAGGGTAGTAATTTTAAATAACATTAAAGATATGGACAATATCATTAAAGAACAAACTAAATTATATGTTTGATATAATTTTTAGTATACCAATTAATATATTGCGGACAGCTAATTTAATCATTCGTTTCACATAAACCTAACTCTAATTCATCAATCTAAAAGCTCAAGTTCCTCCCCCTGACCCTTTGGCAGAGAAAAAACAAAGGCAACCAAAAAATAACTCTAATTGTTAAATAAAAGAGAAAAATTATAAAACCATTAATGGAAGCCTAAATCAAATCTCTTAGATCCACCCTAATTACCATATATTCAGACATAGTGACATACAAATTCTAACCAAAACATAACATTGAAGATCAGCTTCCGACACATTGCTCAAGACCTCTAACTCTGAGTTCTGCCCACGAGGGAGACAATGCTTCTTGACCATGTCGAAGCACGATGAGGTACAAGTTAAGCTACTTCAGCTCCATTTTCGATCAAATATACTAGCTTATTTCCAATTTTCGACAAATATTTATATGTACTGGCGTTACGGCATTACAATCTTCCTTTATAGTGTTAGATAGCATCATTAGAATCATACATACCATTGAATTTCTATGATGAATCATAGACCTATTCTGCTATGTACAACTGCTTGCATCAACTAAATACAATGCATGTATGACTGTTAAACTCGATATACCTCTAATGAAGGTTGGTCATCCTTCCGCACGTGTTCTTTGGACAGACTGTCCTGTAGAATTTAAGAACAAAAGTACAAAAGAAACAAGGACAATCAAAGAATTGTACGAAAGTAAAATGACCCAATGCCCCTGGAGCACAAATACTAAGGAAAAACCTATAAGTGTCTGTGCATAAAAGAAATCAACCTTATGCAAAGATTCCTCAAGATGACCATTTGAAAGAGCTACAGCTAATGAAGAAGTTTGCGATCTTGACTGATCATTAGATCTAGAACCGCGGCCCCTCCCTGTAGCAGGAGGCCTCCCACGACCATTTTTCTTTTTAGGTACATCCACGTTGGTCCTTGTCTCCACCATTTTCTGAGGAGCATCATAGAACACCTGTGTTTTTAAGCTATAAGCAAAATTTTCTTTGTTGAAGGAACTGAAGAATTCAATTGCAGCCAAGCATTTCATGAAGGCAAGCTAGTCAATGAACATTCACAAGACATACTTAAAATAAAACGATGAAACCACAAATAACTAGCAAAAGAGGATATCTAGAAGGCAAGAACTCCTAGTATGAATGGGAGGCAAATGAAAGATGAACATGTACCAAATACTCCGCAACATTAACGTCTTGTAAAACAAAGCAGTATAATGAACAGGTAATTACCTCTGATTGTTGAAACGGGCTGGGCTCAGTATTGTCATGAATTTTCTGGCGCTTTTGGGTGTTTGCTAGTATAAGATATTCAGATCCACCCTGAAAAAAGATGGACAAACTTTTTAAAATATGTACATCAGGGAAAGAAAGATATGGAACAATCAAAGTTAATATCATATTCATGGCTGATACCGCAACAACATTAAAAGGGCATCGTGATTAAGAACATCTTCAACTGGTTCTCTTATAATGTAATGTTAATGACAATGGTTGAAACAATGTTAGCAAGGCACTAATTTGTAATTTTCAAACTTCATTCAATCAACATGAACAACGATTCAGATGTAAAATCATCACACGGAACCATCTCTGACAGTCTGAGCAAAATCTTCAAGATCTGCAGCTTGCACTAACCACAACGTCACTCAGAGCCATGTCAACCCTCGTATGACAATTTTCAACATCCAGTAACACAATACCCAAGCAAAATGGTAAATGACAGAACCAAATGCATTAAGACCAGCTTCAACTACAAGCAATTACAGCATTTCAAAACAAACTTATAAATGCAGAAAATGTAACACTGTGGTAAATTTGGAACTCACATCATCATCAGAATCGCTAGAACTCTGCTCGGTCAAATTATCAGTTGCAAATTT
The DNA here is from genome assembly GCA_036873135.1 of Clarkia xantiana subsp. parviflora. NCBI lineage: Eukaryota > Viridiplantae > Streptophyta > Magnoliopsida > Myrtales > Onagraceae > Clarkia > Clarkia xantiana. The sequence goes on along the minus strand of JAPTYO010000008.1, from coordinate 1,264,881 downwards.
GGAAGCAGATGAATTGGAGGGCCAAGTTGGTTGTTGCTGCTGCTGTTGGGCCAGCGTAGAAGAAGCCGATGAAGCTTTCCCTACCAAACGGGCTTCGAGCTTTGCGATTTTGGTCGGTAAAGACTGATCAGACTGGTTCGAGGAATTTGAGGAGAGGTGCAGCAGCATATCGTCAGACATTGTCGCCGATATACAATCAGAATTTAGCCTACTCAATTGTACGGAAGCAGTGCTGTCATTCAAGAAAGCAGTGAGCTCTGACCTAAATTGACTCACGATCCAAAACAAGCCCTATAATGGCGGTGTTTTCTCGTGGACTTTGCCATATATGACGATTACCCAAAACAGAGAGAAGGTTCAACAGTGAGACCGACACAGAGTGATCAGGTTGGGGCTTTTTGAATTTCTGAAGCAATACTGAGTCAACTCGGGAAGGAGGGAAAGACCTGCCTTTTTCAGTTGGTTTTTGTTAGGGTCAGTAAAGACGACTCTCGAAGGAAGAGGAGGAGACAAGAATTCGTAACTGAAGAAGCCCACGTTGTAAGTGAGCTCGAGCTTGAAACAACAATGGCGGAGAATCTAAATCCGTCAAAAGAGGTAAAATCCCGTAATGGCCAGCGTCGGAGATGAAGGGAAAGGAAATAATGGAGTGATTTGGATTTGATGTTGTGCCCTAAAGTGATTAGGGTATAATCGGGTGCATAATCCTAGTTAGTCCAATATATTACATTACGTGTTACTATGTAACAACGATTGTTTGATAATTAAATAGATAACAATCCTATATATATTTACGTAAAAAAATAATTTTAAATTAAAATTATCATATCACTATTATTAATTAAGTCATATAGGCCGAGTAAAAATTACACGTCAAAACTCAAAATTATATTTGGACGTAAACATATTCGTAGATCAGCTTAATAATCAAATGTTATTTGCGTGACATTTCGTTATATAAATAATATATATAAAGACATTAATGTGTAAAGTCAGCAAAAGCAAATTATTTTAATCTGCCGCCTTTGTTTCTCACCCTTTGAAGTTAAGAATCTCAATATTATCTGTCAAATATTTTTCATTTCATGATAAACCCAAAAACTATGATTTAAATTTATTTCAAAGGTGAAGTCCTATTGGTTCTCGGCTCGTTGACCCGGCCGGCTGAACCAGGCTCCATGCAAGTATAATGTTTGGGCCGGGCCGCTGCAAGAGGCTGACCGGATAACAGCTGCTACATTTCAGTTATGCAGTTAAAAATGAATTTGTAAACAGAAAGGATAAGTAAAGTCGAGTTGTAAAAAAAACGTAAAAATGAATATTTAATAAAACAATATTAGCCAAACGAATTATGAATTTGAGATTTTATGGTTTGACTTTGAGAAAGATATCTCAAAGATAAAATAGAAAGAAATGTTAAACTTGAATGGTATAAAACTAGGTTGAGTTAATAAAAATTAATTTGCACCACAAATTACAATTCAGAACAAAATTTTCGTGATAAATTGACTATTTTTGTGAGTTTTGCACATATTTTATTAGATTTAGCAAAATTTTGAGCAATTTATGATAACAAATCTAGAAACATTAGAAATTTATAAAAACTTACATTTCTACCCATTTTTACGACTCTACACGTGCTTCAACCCGTGCTTCAACCCGTTTCTATTCATAAAACAACTATTGATACATTTTGACTTGTTTTTTAAGATATAGGTGTAATAAAAGCGTGCGTTTTTTACAACCTAAATCGAGTTTTTAACTATATAGCTTTCAAGTTTCACCATTTCTAGCAGCCTTACGGCCTTTTTCAACACATAACACTTGACGCCTGACACATCCTGAATGGCTTTTGTTATTCAGAAAGTTCGCCCAAGAATTGACCAGAATGAAAAGAAAATATATATATATATAACAATTCCAGCTCAGATCTTTCTCAAACAATACAAACCTCAATATTATTAAAGGCTCTAACCAATTCAAAATTTATGGAGCTCACTGTAATCCCAACAATAAAAGGTAATATAGTAACTGGTCTAGAGTGCCAAATTGTCATTACCCCTAAAGCAACTAATAATTTCTCATACAACTACAAAGAACTAAGAGGCTTAACATTACCAAAACTCTCTGGCTATGAAAAAGGAACAAGACAGAAATCTTAGCAGAACATTTAAAATTAAATAAAGACATCAACAGTGAGCTAGGGTTCTTGATACCGATTATCTTACATGTACAACCGGCGAGTAAGTATACTGTATACACTTGATGAATATATAAATACCTTACAGCCAAAGTCGTCTCATTTACCCGCACGATCCAACTACAAATCTGCAAATGAAAATTAGCCAGGACATCAGCAGTAATAATGACACACAAATTAGCACCAAGCAACCAATACATTCTTTATTTTACATAAACAAACTCATTTTAGACCAGTAACTAATTCAGGCAGTGTGTTATCATACTTACATAAAAGAAGGTGATCCGCATCCCGAACCCAAGTAATGGATGAGCTCTTGCAGTAGCCTCCCTTGACAAAAACCATTTCCAACAAAAAAGAGATTCTAAACTACCAGCCATAGTCTCTTCTCAAATAGTCATTTCTAGAGTTCCCAAACCTCGAAGCAGAATATCTAGGCTCAGAACCATTTGCTGAGCCATGTGATGATGAAGCACCATACCGAGATTGCTTGAATGAAGATTGAGATCGATGTCCTTGATCAGCACTGTGCTGCTTGTGGTTAAAAGTTTGGGCATGAGGACTTCTCTGACCACCACCATATGGAGAAGCGTAATAGGTTTGGCGGTGAGAAGCACCATTAGAAACCCTATAGTCACTATAAGATGGTGTTGCAGGCGATCTCTGGTTCTTATAGGACTTCCTAAATAAGTCTTCTTCAGGATCCTCTGTGATCCAGCCACCTCTATGCTTCGATTTTTGTGGGGTTGTCATGCCTTTATCCTTGTCCTTCTTCCTCTTATGTAATTTGTGCAGATTATAAGGTGCAGATTTGACTCCCATATAGTCTTCATCATCATAACGGTTCCTTTTGCGTGCCTGCACTCAAACATCAGTCAAATACATCATTCAAGCCCACAGGGAATGACATGAAATAATTTTTCTTTGAACGGTCATTTTTTTTCCAAGTAACGGAAACCTAATAACAGAGAAGACCGTGTTCCACAATACCTTGGAAGAGCTTATGCATTCACGAGCAAAATGGCCTTCTCCACCACATTTGTAGCATGATCCGGATGCTGATTCGTCATGGTGCGAAGACACCTTGGCAGTGCTTCTGCATTCACGAGCAAAATGACCTCCTCCGCCACATTTGTAGCATGAACTCGGTGTTGCTTCTTCCTGATACAAAGGCACGTCTTTTGGTTTATGAAAGCAGACAAAACTTGTATTTGTATTCTCAACAATTAGAACGACTTCCTACTGGGGTTTAGGGAGGGGGGACGGGGTTTAAGGTTTAAATACCTTTGCTGAGCTTTTGCACTCCCGTGCAAAATGTCCCTCTCCACCGCATTTGAAGCAGGAACTTGGTGTCGCTTCACCCTACATTCCATAACAATAAATTCATTCAACTGCTCAATATTGATTCATAGTACTAAAAGATTAAATGGTACAACAATAACTCCATAAAAGTGGAAATAATCCTTTTTCTTAATAGGAAACCTATTTTCTTGCATCCCTGTTTACACATCTGAAGCCAGTATAATATACAGCGATCCTTATTACCTTGCATTCCTTTGCAAAATGTCCTTCTTCACCACATCGGTAACATGTGCTAGGTGTATCTTCACCATGGTTTCCTGCACTAGTTCTTGAGCAAGACTGTCCGATGAATTCCCAGAGAAAAATAACATGAAAAGAAGTAACAGAATGAGAAGCACTCTCCGGAAAAGGAAAACAAATAAGTTTCGGAAAATACGATAATCACGTAGCAAACAACAATCATCAGAATAAAGATATAAATCAATAATTTTTTGTGGGATGTGGACTCTAAGTAGCTTGTCTGTAAAAACTAATGACATCAGAAAACAAGATGCGATTGCACATACAGAAAGAAAGGATCTGACTTGTTTCACATTAAAAAGTGGCACATTCAAATGGCAAGTTTTTACATAAATATGCAAACTGAAGGAAACAAAAAAATAGCAAAAGTAAAAAACACCAGCATACCATCCCAGTATGACCTGTCTGACCACAACGGAAACAGGACACTCTGCTTGGAGTATAAACAGAGTCGACACAACATAAGTGGCCAACACGCCCACAGATATAACACTGGATCTCCTGATAGAATAAAAACAGAGAAAATAAATTAGTAATGCCTAATTAATCTGCATGGCATCTAAGGCTATAAATGGTAAATTCGCTAGGTCACACAGAGAGAGACCTAACGAATTTAGAGAGAGAGAGACCTTCAGATCGGTTGGTGAATAGTCAATTTTGCAAGAGAACATGTCATGCCCAGATTGCCCACATTTCAAACATACTTTAGAGGCTTGCAGACCAAACTTCTGTTTCTCCGGGCAATTCTTTGCATTATGGCCACCCTTCTTACAAATATAACAATCTCGTGCCTGGAGAAACATTAGAAACAAAGAAAATATTTGATGAGCAACAGAACATTAACTTTAGTTATTCCAAATGAGCAGATTGAAAAATTTAGATATCTTCTTTTATTGGTAATTTGATATCATGGGAAAATCTAGATACTGAGACCTCACACATCTGGCATTTTGCTCTGTTTCAGTTCAGTTACCATAAAGCCAGATGCCAACCAGCCTTTTATATATATATATGTGTGTGTGTGTGTGTGTGTGTGTGTGTGTGTGTGTGTGTGTGCGCGCGCGCAGCGTAAGTGGGTAAAAACCTTAGTGCATTGCTTGACATTATGCTCCAAACTCCCACAGACAAAACAAGGTTTCTTCCTCCTCGGCACCGTACAGTTGACTGCTGCATGACCTTCTTCACCACAGTTGTAGCATGCACCCCAATTACTACTTGGAGGATCAAAGTACCTTGGTCCTCGCTATTTAGAGCAAAAGACAGACGAATAAACTTTCATTCAGGATGCTCGTTTTATATATATATTCAAAAAAACATCGTGGCGGTAAGTAACTGGACTCACAAGAAGCTTCCGCAGAATGTCGTTATCAGCTATCTTAACACTATCCGTATCCACTGAATCTACGAGTTCTCCTTTGATAACTTCCGTCTTTCCATCATCTTCACTAGAAGACATAACCTAATGACAAGCAAAGAAACAAAAAGCCAGCATAAGCATCTCTTTCCTCATAACAGAAACCATACCACTTTATAAGATTGATTACTAGTTGAAGATTATAAGCTTTAAGGTATATAATAAACTCCGGAAATAGCTTACACAATTTGATAGGAACCGCACAAAGCCAATAGCATCACAAAATCAATCCAAGGTGAAATTACCACTGCCTTGTCACATACGAGCAATCTTACTTCTTACTGTAAAAGAATGATAAGACGACTTTCATAACATTGGTATATTCGGAACATATAGATTCCATAAATCCAACACGAAACTTCAATGAACAACAACATCCATCGATGTGCCGAAATTAGTGTTGGTGCCAATAGAGACAGGTCACATTCAACGTATCAACTTTCCAATTTAACCAGTATTTCACAGATTTAAAATATTAGCAGCTCAGCTGCTCAATCTCATTGCTTTTAAGCCAATGCACAAAAACCATTGACCAAAAAATAAAAACTTGTTTGCAAGCATGCTACTCACAGTTAGTTCTTGAGCTTCAAGCCTCTTAACTTTACTCTTGCTTCTCTTCTTCTTTCTTTCCTCATCTTCCGGAGAAGAAGGGACCGCCACCATGCTGCCATTGCTGACCTCATTGTCCTCGTCCTCTGATACAATCAGAGGAATCGATCCAACCTTCACAGAACGCCGTCGAATAGCTTTCTCGACGATTTTGAGGGTCAAGTCCTCATTGGCCTCATCATCGCTACTGCTAATTAGCTCGATAGCTCTCTCCTCGTCCTCAACTTCTTCTCGGTCGAGCTTCACTCTATGATTCCTTCTTTTCACCATTCCTACCCGGAGACTGAAATCAACGCCGACTAGACAGACTGGAGTGTGGACGGTTAGTGCTCCCGAATTGATGGGGAAGAGAAAACTGGCTGACGATCCGACGAGACGAAATTAGGGTTTACTTTCCTGTTCAGTCCCCAAAGCATTGAGTAAATTTAACGGCCTCAATTTGTTAGGCGTTGTAGGATATAATCGAGACCATACGATGACGTGGAAGTTCAATTGTTCCTCAAAAAGCTTCCTGCCGCTATTTTTCCAATTTTTGGCATAAATATCCAGTTTTTTTTAACTGAAATATATAAATCTACTATATTATATTAATTCGTCTTAGGAAGCCCTCTGGTTGACACGTGGACAGATCTCCCTGTCACCGTTTCCAAATTTAGTTGGAATTTAATAGGGGTTCTATAAATTTAGATACAAAATATTGATTGATTGAAAATTAAGAAGTATTTTTATCTCCTATTTTGGTCTCTACGCAATTTAAAGAAACAAATTAATTTAAACTTTCCATTTAAATAGTAATTCTATACAGTCTGGTTCCGGAAGACCGTAGGCCGCCACGTAAGCAATTTAAAAATTAAAAAATTCAATGCTAATTAGGAATAATTTATTCACGTAGGAAACTTATATATGTAATAAATAAATAATATATCACGGTCAAATCTTAAATTCTGGAAAAAATGGTGTAATTAATAACTTCTCAAATATTGTGTATATATTATGTTCAAATAACCACTCTAAAAAACACCAACGAAATAACAACCCATAACACCATTAAAATAAAAAAAAAAAATACTAATAATAATTTGGTTTAAGGTTTTATACTAATATAAAAATCTTAACCTACATAGCTATAAATTATACATAAAAATATATTTTACTATAAATAGGAATATTAATCACCCTAAAAAAATCAATGATAGACCTTTCATTCTAGGCACCGTTAATTAAATATTATTATTATTTATGTTTTAGGGTTTAATAAATATAAAAATATATTTTCTCATAATTTTTTAATTGTGCAAGTATATATGTCACGTTGAGCTCCAATTTATTTTTGCCACTAATTGTAAAATAGATAACAGGAATATTACGAGCTAAATTTAGAACTAATTTTTAGTTAAATTTAAATAATTAGGTAAGCAATATATATAGAATAGTAAATAATAGAATAAATATTATTATATATACATATGTAGATTATATTCTGATTATATGTATAAAAAAAATATGCATAAGCTATATTTTCATAAACCCTAATATTTATAAATTCTTACAGGTAGCATCCTCTATTATTTATCAATTTTCTAACATTTTTTAGAAGAAATTTAGCCGTGTTGTATGCAACCATCATAGCTTCACACTACTTGGTCCTATTCGCCATGATTCGTACGTCACATCGACACCAACCATGAAGCGTCGTAGAAAAATCTAAATCGAGCACGAGAAATAGATTGTGAAGTGTCAAGATCCAGCACTCATATTCAGACCAATACGTACGAGATTATACTCGAGGGCGACGACTTAACAATTCTCTTCCATCTAACTAATATATGTACCTAGACGTGTCTGCTTTGCCATCGAAGGGGAACGTTGTGCACCGGAGTGTCTCGCATCAACTTCAACAACCAAGAAGATTCCATCACCGAATAACTTAACGTCATGAATGTTTCTCTTCATTCTTATAAGTGTTTTAAGTTTCTTCTTAATTAATTGGTCGATGATGGTTATATATAATTGTTTGTAGAATGGAGTTCGGGTGCTAATTAATGTTGGACACGTACGACTTCAATGGTGACGCATGTCTATGCCTTTCTTTTGGAATGGATTTTTTTCGTAAGTTCATTATTTCCTTTATTTATATAAATATTTGTACGTACTTCTTTATCGATCACATAATTCTTTATGGTGCTGAATATAATCATAAATATATGCATGACATGATAAGAATCTTTAATCGATACTTTGAAGGAGATCTTGGTGTTATTTCAAAATTCTATCTCACACCATGTATATATATATGTTGAGCTATATATACCAGAACTATATACCTCTGCAATGAAGCTGAATATGGGTCTATCTAGCATCCACGAACAATCCCTAGCCTCATGAATATATTAATGTTTATATGATTTTCTTTCAAATTGTATATATATTCTTTATAGATTGTTATATATATGATATCATTCAAGGTTGTGTTAAGAAAAAAAAAGGTCAAGAGATATATATCGCGGTAACATCCATCATCCATAGTCAAAAGCTTTTTCATTGATTACTAAAGTAAAGTTATTAACGTGTTAAATTTATAGACAATAATTATTTGAAATAAATAAATCAAGCATAAATAAATATATACTTAATTTATTGCCATAAAATCATATCTATAAGCCATGTTATAAAAAGAAAAAAAAAAGAAATATGTATATATATATATTGTGTAGTAATTAACAACGTTCCAATATATGTATATATGTAAATCGGAAGGTTAAGATACTTGCTCTCTATTTCTCATGAATATACTATTTCAAACTTTCTAATTTCATTTACCTATGCACGATCAATATACATTCATGAACATCTTGGGCTTTTATTGATGATTAAGTTATTATTATATTGAAAATTTGTGATGTTTCAAGTTTTTTTAACTTTTATAATTTTTATTCCCGCGCGGTGCGCGGGGTTAGTATCTAGTATATATATATGCGACTTTAGAGCATCCAGGATGGTTTTACGTAAATTGTAATCTTTAAAGTTGCCACATAGACATTTATGTACACTTTAAGTAATACGTAAATTTAAGATACACGTAAAAAATATTTTCTCTGCAATCGTATTACTTAAACATATTCCTTAAATATATTTTATTATTAAATTTTCCAACAACCACCAATAAGATATTAGCATTAATTAAAAAATGAATTAATTTATAATAAAAAATTGGTTACGTAATACATAGTGCGTTACTTAAATTTAAGGAATGCTTTAGAGCATCCACAATGGTTTTACATAAATTGTATTTTTTAAAGTTGCCACGTAGACATTTATGTACACTTTAAGTAATACGTAAATTTAAGACACACGTAAAAATATTTTCACTGCAATCGTATTACTTAAACATACTCCTTAAATATATTTTATTATTAAATTTTTCAACAACCACCAATAAGATATTAGCATTAATTATAATATGAATTAATTTATAATAAAAAATTGGTTAGAGCATCCACAAAAGTTTTACATAAACTGTATTCTTTAAAGTTGCCACGTAGATATTTATGTACGCTTTAAGTAATACGTAAAGTTAAGACGCACGTAAAAAATATTTTCTCTGCAATCGTATTACTTAAACATATTCCTTAAATATATTTTATTATTAAATTTTCCAACAACCACCAATAAGATATTAGCATTAATTATAAAATGAATTAATTTATAATAAAAAAATTGGTTACGTAATACATAGTGCATTACTTAAATTTAAGGAATACTTTATGTAAAAACATAAATTTACGTGTGGGTCCTATATTTAAGGAATGCTATGTAAAACCACTGTAGATAGTATTTGTTACTTTACTTAAATAAACATGTAGGACCCACGTTTACGTAATTTTTACGTAATACCACTGTGGATGCTCTTACGTAATACATAGTGCATTACTTATATTTAAGGAATGCTTTATGCAAAAACATAAATTTACGTGTGGATCCCATCTTTAAGGAATGCTATGTAAAACCACTGTAGACAGTTTTTTTTGCTTTACTTAAATAAACATGCAGGACCCACATTTACGTAATCTTTAAGTTATGTTTACTCATAAACTTACGCACGCTTTTTTGAAACGCACGTGCTTTTCTAAGCGGCGCGCGGTTCCCTTAATTCAGTGTTTAGGTTCAGAATGTATAATTAGACATAATTAAGGATTTTTAATCGTGCGCTCTTCTGAAAAACGCGCAACATAACGGTAAAAAAATTGACTGTTAGAAATCGTGTCTAACAAAACCGCGTGGCTGACAGACACGGTTTCCCCGTGCGTTTCTAAAGAACACACGAGTAGGGATGGCAACGGGTATCGGGGCCCCGCTGACCCGCGGGGCCCCAGCCCGGTTTTGACCCGCCGACCCGCGGGTTCGGGGCGGCTCGGGCCCGGGTCGGGCGGGTCCGGGTCTAGGGCCGCGGGGCCCCGTTGACCCGCCCCGAATTTTCTAATATATATTGTTAGGTTCCGAGATCAGGGTCAACGGGTGGTCGGCTCAAATCTCGTTCCTCACTGGAGATATGGATGATCCGGTACTCTCGGGTTGTACTGTCTTAACCTGCGTCCTTCCTTCCTTAGCTTATCTTCTCCTTTTGCCCTGCAAAAGGGGCAGTACCAGGCACAGAGGGGGGGGGGTGGTGCCTGATGAACCCTCTCTGATGCCTAAGTCAGTATCGTTTTTAGAGAGATAAAGCTAGAGAGATGTCAGAGCAAAATAATCAAAATTGCTCAGATGTCCAAATGAATTGTGAAAGTGGGGTATTTATAGGAAACGGTGTCATTAAGGTGACTTAATGACATCGTTAACCTTTAAACACAGTTAATTAACCTTTAAACGCATAATCAAGACCTTAGGTCACGGAGAAGGTAGGCGGAATAAGCCGAGTGTGGGAGTCCAAGGGTGGTGCCGGGGCCCTTGGGGGGGGGGGGGAAATCTGACCCCCAAGGGTAGGGGTTGGGTGAGGGCACCCAACCCCTCCTAGGGAGGATGGGGTTGGCCAACCCCTCCTAGGGAGGATGGGGTTGGCCAACCCCTCCTAGGGAGGATGGGGTTGGCCAACCCCATCCCCCCTAGGGGAGATCGGGTTGGCTGACCCGATCTCCCCTAGGGGAGGTCGGGTGTGGCCACCCAACCTCACCTAGGTGAGTTTGACTCGGCCGGACGAGCGCTTCGGCCTCGTCCGAGCCGTTGGTGTTTTCGCGAAGTGTTCGGGTTGAAGTTTCGATTTACAATCAATAATGGGATGATAAAAATACAACGGTTCGGAAGTCAACGGGTTCAAATTGGGCGTATATCCATCACATGCCCCCGAGTCAACCAATGGCCTGACCCTTGATTGACTCTATTTCAGGATGGTATGATACGCGCAATTTGAAACCGGGGTTTTACCTTTCGTCTGAATGCTTGCTTATCCATGGATGCGCGTCTCCGACTTTGCCCCCTGCCTTATGAGATAGAGGAGTTGTAAACGTTAGAGTAGCGCGGACGTGCGCCTAAGCACGCGTCCGTCTGAGGTGGGAGTAATAAATCTACCTTTGCTACAGGCGTGTACTCAAAAAATACATGCTCGCATAGGTGCGTAATACGAATACACCTAAGTGACTCATGCTTCAATTTCGTGTCGGTATTTTGCCTAAGTGAGGAAAAATTTAATTTTGGCCAAAATTTTTTCTAAGTATGGGATGCTCAAAAAATATACCCATAGAATATTGACTGTGGTAGGTGTGAGTTTAACCACGGTTAATGGGAACTAGGGTGTTAGTTTTTTAAATCTGACCCTTAAATTTTTCCTTTCTAAAAATCAACGGTGTTGATTTGGCGACTTTGGAAAAACCCTAATCCTTTGTACTATAAAAGGGTTAGTGATTACCTCATTTTCATTGTCCTTTTCTCTTATTTTCTTTTTGACGGTGGGATTTCTGGTCGGACTTACTTTTCGGGGCGCGCGTCACATTGAGGTACGTGTCTTTTCTTTTGTGTAAGCGTTGCTTTTGGGGGACTTAATCCCGCTTCTCCTTCGATTGTTTCTTTACTTGTCTCGTTTTTGATTTGTGGGTCTTCATGGTGATACAGTTCTGCTTGATTCATCCTCTTTCCATCTTCTTGCCCCCATGTTTCTACTTACTGGCGTGTGGGGTCTTCTAACCTAGGATTATGACTATCTTCCCTTGCCCCTTACCTCTGCCTGTTGGCCTGTGGGGTCTCTCTATGCTGGGGGTTATAACTATCTCCCCTTGCCCCCTGCCCCTGCTTGTTGGCCAGTGGGGCCTCCCTATGCTGGGGGTTATAACTATCTCCCCTTGCCCCCTGCCCCTGCTTGTTGGCCAGTGGGGCCTTCCATGTCCTCTTTCTATTCTTACCTTTTGGCTTTGTATTCGTCGTTTTTAGGAAGATGGGTTTACATCTTATGTCCACTGTCCGCCTCCTGTTTTCTTTGGGCTGAACTTGTGTTTTTTCGATTAGCAGAACTCCTCGGTGATTGATGAGGAGTAAGAGGCCAGTACGGGTGGGAGTAGTTAACTCTGGGACCGGACCTTCGATTGTGAAAAGATCGTTTTTTTATGGTGCGGGGAGGTGTCCTCTAATTGGAGGTAAGGGTGGTGGTGATGTTAGGGTGCCATCTTCTTTCTATATTGATGCCCCCCAATCGAGGGTCCGGGAGCCATCTTTTCCTTCTTCCATGTTTGGTGAGTTCTTGAATATTTGAGTTTCCTTGGTGTATATTGGTATTTACTCTGTACGTTGTTATAGGTAGGCTTCGTCTTCCACGTTTGAGTCGGAAGGAGCTGTCTCGTCCTCCTGTTGATGGAATTGTTGGGTCTGAGTGGGCGCCTTATTATGGGCGTGGGGCTCGTTTTGACAATCAATCTTCTTTGCAAACTCCTGAGGTTGGAGTTCGTGTTCTGCAGTCTGCCGTTCCTCCTGCCGATCGTGTGCCCCCGTCTAAAGGGTCGGAGGCAATTTATGAATTGGCTCGTGATGTGTTGGCTCGCTACGCTTCTGTAACTTTTGTTAACCGTGTTATCCTTTAGCATATTTCTTTTCCGTGTGTTATCTGTCTCATCCTTTGTTTTGTTGCAGGGTATGGCCGACCTTGTTAATTTGTCCACCCTTGTTATTGACCTTGCTGAGGAGAGGAAGGTGTACGAGGATAGTTGTGTCTCTCTTAACTCCAAGCTCATTAGTTGTTTGGAGCATAGTCGTATCACAGATTTGCGGTGCCGAGATTTGGAGGGTCGTATTGCTCTTCTCAAGGAAGAGGTTGAGGCCTTGAGACAAAGGTCTTATCGTACTTCGGGCTGCTGAGTTGGTTTCCCTTGAGGAGATGTTTCGTGTGGAGGCGAAAGGGTGTGCTATCGCTGAGTATAAGGCTTCTTCCTCTTATCATGCTGATATTGATGTACGTTGTTCTGTGGCTAAGCGTATTTCTTTAAAGGCGATTCTCGAGCGTATGCACACGATTGCTCCTAACTTTCCTTTTTCTCAACTTGGTGATTTGTCTGACTTCGCTGTTAGGCATATTGCTAAGTTGAGGAAGTAATACATCTGTCTCTTATGGTGGTCTCGCGAGTTTGTGGATTGAGGTTCTTCTTAGAGTTTGAAAACTCCTCCTTTCCTGGTTTTGCCATCTTTGCTTGCTACACTTGTCTTTACTCATGGTATATATGGCAGGGTGGTTATCTTTCTTCTCATGATATCTCCCTGTGCCTTAGTGTGTAGTTCTTTGGTTATGGACTCTTTTCTTGGTGTGTTTCCTTTACTTATCCTTCTTTCGTGTTTTCCTTCATGTCATACCTGCTATTTCATCAAGAAAAAACATTATGTGTTCTTCATATCACTTTACTTTGAAATTACTTTCTAATGGGATCCTTCTCGGTATGGTGTGATTATCTCTTCTGATATCCTTTAAATGGTATATGTGGTACTGTTAGACCAAAGATACGCTCTTGGTTGGCGTCGAATCTGATCACGAGACAGGCTCTCGGAGGGCGCTTAACGTTTCACAGGATAGGCTCCCGGAGGGCACAGGTTAGACCAAAGATACGCTCCTGGTTGGCGTCGAAAACTATTCACGAGACAGGCTCTCGGAGGGCACTTAACGTTTCACAGGTTAGGCTCTTGGAGGGCACAGGTTAGACCAAAGATACGCTCCTGGTTGGCGTCGAAAACTGTTCACGAGACAGGCTCTCGGAGGGCACTTAACGTTTCACAGGATAGGCTTCTGGAGGGCACAGGTTAGACCAAAGATACGCTCCTGGTGGGCGTCGAAGCTGGTAGTTTGAAATCTACCTCAAGATACGCTCTTGGGGGCGTCGAATCTGGTAGTGTTTTTTCTACCTCAAGATACGCTCTTGGGGGCGTCGAATCTGGTAGGTTGCAAATCTACCTCAAGATACGCTCCTGGGGGCGTCGAAGTTCGTAGTTTTTGGAAACCACTCTCAAGATACGCTCTTGGTGCGTCGAAGGTCGTAGTATAGAAACTACTCTCAAGATACGCTCTTGGGGGCGTCGAAATTCGTAGTATGAACACTACTCTCAAGATACGCTCCTGGGGGCGTCGAAATTCGTAGTTTTTGGAAACCACTCTCAAGATACGCTCTTGGTGCGTCGAAGGGCGTAGTATAAAAACTACTCTCAAGATACGCTCTTGGGGGCGTCGAAGGTCGTAGTATGAACACTACTCTCAAGATACGCTCTTGGGGGCGTCGAAGGTCGTAGTATGAACACTACTCTCAAGATACGCTCTTGGGGGCGTCGAAGGTCGTAGTATGAAAACTACTCTCAAGATACGCTCTTGGGGGCGTCGAACCTGTTGTTGACTTGATGTCATATCTGTGTAAGGATAACTTCATGATTATATCATCACATTCATTGGAAAATACCCTTGTAGGAAATCCTACTCCCTTAAGAGCATTCATGTTTTTTGTACAGATGGGATGCCTTGGGGGGACCCAGACACCCTTTGGAGGAAATCAAAGATAGTTGTAGAGTTGGAGTAACTTCGTGAGTTCTCCTTCTCAAAAGTTGTTTTTTGGAAAACTTGGACAATTATATGTAATGACTTGAAATAACTTCAAGGATATGGTCTTTTGCTTGTGCCGCCTTCCTAGACGTAGTACTTCTTTAGGTGTTCCCCACTGAAGGTGTTTGTGGAGATATACCCATCCTCATCCTCTAGGCGGTAGGCATTCGCGTATGGAACTGATGCTATCTTATACGGCCCTTCCCATTTTGGAGATAATTTCCTGACTTGGTCTAAGTGTGAGAACTCGTTCTTTCTGAGTACCAGTTCTCCTATGTGGAATTGCCTCTCCTTGACTTGGCGGTTGTAATATCTTGCAGATACAAGGCGCATTCGTGCCTGTGCTTCTTCTGAATTCCATCTTTTATCCTCCACCATGTCTAAGTCTAAGAGCCTTGCTTTGTTGTTTTCATGCTCTTCAAAGTATGTAGTTCTTAGAGATGATACTGCTATTTCTGCTGGTGCCACCGCCTCGGTCCCGTATACTAGGCCAAATGGTGTTTCTCCTGTGGCTATCTTTGGTGTTGTCCGCACTGCCCATAGAACATTTTCCAGCTCATCTACCCAACTTCCCTTGGTTGCATGGAGTCGTTTCTTTAGGCCATCTAGCACTATTTTGTTTGCCGACTCTACTTGCCCGTTTGTCTGAGGGTGCTTTACTGATGCGAAACGGTGCTCTATATTCAGCCTTTCGCAATACCACTGCAGTTTCTTGCTCTTGAATTGTGGGCCATTGTCACTTATTAATGCTTTTGGCACTCCGTACCTCGAGACAATGTGAGATTGGATGAAATTAACGACTTGATCGTCTGTTGTCTTTCCCATTGCCTTTGCCTCTATCCACTTGGAGAAGTAGTCTATTGCTACTATTATGCAAGTTTTTTGCCCTTTTGTTTTTGGTAGGGGACCTATCAGATCGATCCCCCACTGTGCGAATGGCCAAGCTCCCGAGATGGAACTTAGCTTTGCTGCTGGGGCTGTTATATTTCTGGAGTACCTTTGGCAGTGATCACATTTTTGCACCAAGTCTGCTGCTTCTTTGCTCATTGATGGCCAATAGTATCCTAGGTTGTAGACCTTCCGGATTATTGATCGTGCTCCTTCATGGCATCCCGCATCTCCTTCATGGAGTTCTGCAAGTACTCTCTCTGTTTCTGGGTATGTTATGCATTTGAGGAAGGGTGTGGAGTACCCTTTCTTGTAGAGTTCATTATCCATAACTGCATAATTTCTAGCCATCCTTTCGATCTTGACTCTACCTTATCCTTTGGGAGCTTTCCTTCTATTATGTATTGACGCATTGGGGTCATCCAGGCTTCTGCTTCATCTATTACTAGAACCTCCATTTGTTCTATCACTGATTGCATTCTTTGCTCTACAAAGTGAACCTCTTTGCCTGCTTCTACCCCTAGGGCTAGTTTGCTTAAGGCGTCTACCTCTTGGTTTTGTTCTCTTGGGACTGACTCAATGTCGAAGCTTTGAAAGCTCTCTATTAGGTCCCTGGCTTGCTGCAAGTATTTCTGCATGTTTTCAGACTTTGCAGTGTAGATTCATTTCACTTGATTGACAACTAGTTGAGAATCGCACTTAACTCTTAGATGCTTTGCCCCTACTCCTTTGGCTATTCTCAGACCTGTTATCAGTGCTTCGTATTCAGCCTCATTGTTCGTTGCCTTAAAGGTGAGTGCCATGGCATAGCGCAGAGGTGTATCGCTATTTGGTGGGTATAGTAGGAGACCTGCCCCTGAACCTCCTCCGTTGGATGACCCATCGGTATGCATCTCCCATAATTCTTCTGGTTGTTTCTCCTGACTACTACTTGCCTCGCTTGTAGTTCTGACTTCTCCCAAGTCTTCGTCTGGATTGATTCCGGTGAATTCGGCAATAAAATCTGCTAGAGCTTGTCCCTTTATGGCTGTTCTTGGGGCAAAATGAATACGAAACTCACTTAGCTCAATTGCCCATTTGGTCAGTCTTCCCGATGTGTCTGGTCTCTGAAGGAGGTGTTTCAATGGTTGGTCTGTGAGAACTGTTACTTCATGCCCATGAAAATACGGTCTCAACTTTCTTGCTGATATAATCAGTGCATAGAGGTACTTTTCTATTGGCAAGTAGTTGATCTCATACTTTGCCAATGTTTTGCTTACGAAGTATACCGGCAATTGTGCCGCGTTTTCTTCTTTAATTAGCACTGAGCTTACTGCCACGTTGCTCACGGAGATATAGAGGTAGAGGGGCTCCCCTGGTGTAGGCTTTGCTAAGGGTGGTAGTGTCTTTAGGTGTTGTTTGAGTTGCTGGAAGGCTTCCTCACATCTTGGTGTCCATTCGAATTTCTTGTTTGCCCTTAGTACCTCAAAGAAGGGTAATGCCTTGTCTCCTATTTTGGATAGGAATCTGTTAAGGGCTGCCAACCTCCCGTTCAGTCGTTGAACCTCTTTGTGTTTCGTAGGTGACTGCATTTCTTCGATTGCCTGGAGTTTTTCGGGGTTTACCTCTATGCCTCGCTGGCTTACCATGAAACCTAAAAATTTCCCTGATTGCACCCCAAATGCGCATTTTTTCGGGTTTAGGCGGACTTGGTGTTGCCTCATCCTCTCAAACGTTGAGCGAAGATTCTCCACATGGTCTTTCTTCTCTTTGGATTTGACGATCATGTCGTCCACATATGCCTCCATTGTCTTTCCTATCATGTCCCCGAAGATTTTGTTGACCATTCTTTGGTATGTCGCTCCGGCATTTATGAGTCCGAAAGGCATCACCGTGTAATGGTATATCTCGCTATCAGCGTAGAATGCTGTGTGAGGGGCGTCCTCAGGGGCCATTTTTATCTGGTTATATCCTGAGTATGCATCCATGAAGCTCATTAGTTGGTGACCTGATGTTGCATCCACTAACTGATCTATTCTTGGTAGCGGATATGAGTCCTTAGGGCATGCTTTGTTTAGGTCACGATAGTCGATGCACATTCTCCAACTTCCCCCCGGCTTCTTTACCAGTACTGGGTTTGCCACCCATGTCTGGAATCTGATCTCCTTGATGAACTTTGCCTTTAGCAGCTTTTCCACTTCTTCCTGGATAGCTATCTTTTTGCTTCCTCCCATTGGTCTCACCTTCTGTGTTGTTGGTCGCGTTGCCGCGTCTATATTGAGCTTGTGTGAGATTACTTCTTCTGATATTCCTGGCATATCGCTTGGTGACCAGGCGAACAGATCCTTGTATTCCCTTAGTAAAGCTACTAAGTGGTTTTCCTCTTCCTGAGATAAAGCGGTCCCGATTTTGGCCTTCCTATCGGGTTCTTCTATGAGTATCTCTTTTAGTTCCTCCATGGGGGCTGGTCTTCCATGATCTTCTCTTGGGTCCTCATCTACTAGTAGGACCTCTCTTGTTTTCTTTCTCTTGCCTAGTGCAATCCTTGCACATTTCCTTGCTACCTTCTGGTTACCCTTTACTTCCCCTATTCCTTGGCTTGTGGGGAATTTCATTTTCTGATGCAGTGTTGATGGTACCATACCCCACTTGTTGATTGTAGTGGTGCCTAGGACTCCGTTGTATTCCTCCATTTCTTCTGTGATGAAGAAGGGGACATCGATTTTTAACTGCTTCTGGCCTACCCCCAATGTCACGGGTAATGTGACTGCCCCCAGTGGGTATGTTGGTTCTCCTGAAAATCCCACCAAGGGGGAGTGAACCTGTTTTATGCTACTTGGCCTTACTCCCAGTATGTTGAGGACTTTCTTGCTAATGATGTTGGGTGAGCTTCCACTGTCTACTAGGATTCTTCCAATGTCCATATCAGTGATCTTCATTGTTATGACCAGGGCATCCTTGTTGTCTGGTAACACATGCTCCATGTCTCTTCTTGAAAATTGTATTATGTCTTCTCTTTTTCCTTCTGCTTGTTCTTCCTTTGGCTTAGGGTCCCCTAACTCTGCCATATATGCTTCTCTAGCATTCGCTGACTCTCCTCCAGCTCCATAACCTCCATGAATGACATATACGCTTGCCGTGTGCTGGGATGGCATTCCCTGTTGTTCTTTTTCTCTCTGTGGCCTTCTTGCTAGGGGGGTTGAGGCTGTGGAGGACTCAGCCCCAGCTGGGCGTGAGGGTCCTCCCTCCTGGTTGTTCTGTTGAGGCAGCTGTGGGGTTCCTTGTGGTTCTGGTTGCATTGGCTGCTTTCCCGGGTTAGGCTGCCTTCCTGGGGGTATAGGCTCTCTCCTTCGTCCATTGCCCCTGGTGGGCGGTGGTGCCTAGACACCCTGCTGTTCGTCATTGCCCTTGTTATAGCCAGGCTTTCTGTCCGAAGCCCACTGACGGCGCCAAGTGTTAGGTTCCGAGATCAGGGTCAACGGGTGGTCGGCTCAAATCTCGTTTCTCACTGGAGATATGGATGATCCGGTACTCTCGGGTTGTACTGTCTTAACCTGCGTCCTTCCTTCCTTAGCTTATCTTCTCCTTTTGCCCTGCAAAAGGGGCAGTACCAGGCACAGAGGGGGGGTGGTGCCTGATGAACCCTCTCCGATGCCTAAGTCAGTATCGTTTTTAGAGAGATAAAGCTAGAGAGATGTCAGAGCAAAATAATCCAAATTGCTCAGATGTCCAAATGAATTGTGAAAGTGGGGTATTTATAGGCAACGGTGTCATTAAGGTGACTTAATGACATCGTTAACCTTTAAACACAGTTAATTAACATTTAAACGCATAATCAAGACCTTAGGTCACGGAGAAGGTAGGCGGAATAAGCCGAGTGTGGGAGTCCAAGGGTGGTGCCGGGGCCCTTGGGGGGAGGGAAATCTGACCCCCAAGGGTAGGGGTTGGGTGAGGGCACCCAACCCCTCCTAGGGAGGATGGGGTTGGCCAACCCCATCCCCCCTAGGGGAGATCGGGTTGGCTGACCCGATCTCCCCTAGGGGAGGTCGGGTGTGGCCACCCAACCTCACCTAGGTGAGTTTGACTCGGCCGGACGAGCGCTTCGGCCTCGTCCGAGCCGTTGGTGTTTTCGCGAAGTGTTCGGGTTGAAGTTTCGATTTACAATCAATAATGGGATGATAAAAATACAACGGTTCGGAAGTCAACGGGTTCAAATTGGGCGTATATCCATCATATATTTTTATTTTTATATTTTTATGTTAATATTATGTAACATTTACGAAATAATATGGTCAAAATAGTACCTATATAAATAACATGGACTAAATTATAAATAGATGTATATTTAGATTATTAGGATTAGTTAATTTGAATTTGGTGTTTGGATTTGAATTTGTATTTTGTGATGAATTTGATGTGTTTGTATTTGATTGGTGTTATATTTATGGTTTGAATTTATATACAATGTAATATTTTGGCAAAAAAATTGTATTTAACATTGATAAATGAAAAAAAAAAAAAAAAAATCACACGGCGGGGCGGGTTTACCCGCGGAATTTTTGCCCCGCCCCGACTCGCCCCCCCCCCCCCCCCCCCCCCCGCCCGCCCACCCTGAGTCACATGCTCTTTAGAACAACGTGAGGGGATTAATTATATAACCTCAAACGAATGTTTTGAAAAGATGGACATTTGTTAAGGTTTAAACGCTAGTATTAATTTAGACTGTCGTAATTAATTTTGTATTCATCGAAATTCGACGAAACTTCATTATAAGTGTTCTCATGATGTAAGGATAATACTTCATTTTTTTTCATAATTTTTTGCTCATGTTGGGGCTTCATAGCTCCTATCTGGAGTTTTGTGGCTCCGACCAGAGTTACGGAGCTCCGATCGGAGCTTTGTGGCTACGATTAAGCCATTGGTAACCCAATCGGAGCCGTCCGGCCCTTATTGGTGGTCACTGATGGGTTTGGATGGGTTTCAGCGGCTTTGTGTGGTGGCCGGAATATTTTGGGCGGTGACCGAGAAAAAATTAGGGACTAAATTGACCAAAATAAAATTATTTAACGGTCAAACTTTACCGTTAACTAACAGATGCACCAACCATGTAACAATGGTGTGGTGGTTCAGCGCCTCATCCCTTAACCGGGTCAGGGGTTCAATCCCCGCTATTGACCATGAGAATGGAAAATTGTTCATGGCCAGCACTTTACCCCTTACGGGCTGACCCGGTGGGAGTGGGAATTAGTCTTGGAGCAATAAAAAAAACAACTAACAGATGAGGGCCCCTCCTATGACCACCCCGCGGGAAAAAAAAAAACTAACAAATGCACTAAAAGTCTACCAAATGCAAACATATGTCATCAAAAACCTACAAAATAAAATATAACACTAAAAACTAACTGTGGCCAAACATATGACACAAAAATATCAATTAACCCTTAGTTATATATCCTAACATATATGATCATTTATTATGATTTTCTAAATCAACATTTGAACAATTAAGTCAGAGCCTAGTCATGATGACATTTCTTATTATATTCTGAATCAATAATTGCACAATTAAGTGAGAACCCCACATGAGCTGCTGCTATTGCTTTTCATGCAATAACTCACGCCAGTTGCGTAATACCTCACGTCAGGAATGCTATATCGGTGTGGGAATGATATTTTTAATTTTCGTCATGAACCGAAGTCGGGAATACTATTCTCCACTTGTGCTATTTTTTGTATTTATTTGTCTAAAGTTGGCAATACTTTTGTTTTTAGTTGATTAAATAGTACTATTTGGTGAAAAATTCACATAAAAAACACAATTTATAATTATTTAAGCATAGCTTTTTTTGGCAATAATTAAGCTTAATTCATATTTTTTTAAAACTTTATATATATTATTTAAAAGTAGAAAAAAATGCGTAAATTTATTTAAATTCCATACAATTATTATTAAGAGTAATAGACTCTCTTTTATATTAAGTAAAAGCTTTAAATCATTCATTTTAATACTTGACATTTTGTAATATAATCAAGTAGAAATATATTTATATTTAGTAAATGTGAGACAAACACACTTAATATATGTAATACTTTTACATTCGCCTAGCTTTCCTATGTTTATGTTCCGTTTATCTGAGTCCTCTTCTTTTCGTTTGGGCTTTGGCTCAGCCAATTACCATATCACGAGATGTTTTTTTTTTTTTTTTTTTTAATGGTGTGGCTGTGGCTCTGGGGTTGAGTATATTGTTAGGCCATTTAAACTTTACTGCCTACAAATTTAAGTATATAAAAACGAGCATATATAACTAAGAAAACTCATATATGGATAAGAGATACTAAAAATCTTCACTTACGAGTTCGAACTTATGAACTAATTAGTTAAGGTGTACGTCTTATTCCCTACAAGTAATATCACAGTCGGGCAGAAAGTCCATATGTACAGACCAAGTAAGGAGTCTGGTATAAACCGATATTCGCATACATTAGATACCATAGACATTCACTTACAAATTTAAGCTTACGAGATACATAACTCCTATTCCCTACCAGCAAACCCACGTTATTCAACACTTTAACAGACCTATCAGAGATATCATGATATCACATTTTATATGGACATTAATTAATAATAATAATATATATATATATATATATATATATATATATATATATATATATAATCGACATTATATTTACAATCCTGCCACACTGTCTATCTATAAATGGGTTGTAAAACTTACCATATTTGCAGACTATCATCATCATACAAAGAAGAGAGAGAGAGGGTTATTCATTAAATATGGCTGCAGTGATGAGTGGAACATTGGAAGCTGAAGTGGATTTGAAATCATCTGCAGAAACATACTTCCAAATATGGAGGAGTGAACTCCACAAGCTGCCAACCATTACCTCTCAAAATGTTCAGGGAATTGCTTTGCATGAAGGAGAATGGCACAGCCATGGCGCCATCAAGTTGTGGGAATACACCATCGGTAAGTATGCATACATATATGGGTTAAGAACACAATAGGGGCCTGAATGTTTGCCCATGTTGCCAAAAGGGGTCTGAATTGAAAAAACGCATTATTAAGGGCCTGAATTTTGAGTTTTGTGTTTTTTCAAGTCTCCGTCCAAATTTTCTGTTAAATCTAACAGAATCACGTGAAAAGACAAAAATACCCTTTTGTAATTATTATACAATTTATCAATTTAATTAATAAAATGTGAAATGTCTAAAATACCCCTACAAACTAATTATGCAATTAAGGCCACCACGCTCCGGCCACCGCCCGGCGACCACCACCCGGCTCCGGCGACCACCACCGGCCTCCGGCAACCGCCACCGGCCTCCGATCGGAGCTTTTCGGCTCTGATCGGAGCCAAAAAAGCTCCGATCGGAGCTTTTCGGTCGTCGCCGGAGGTCGGTGGTGGTCGCCGGAGGCCGGTGGTGGTCGCCGGAGTCGGGGTGGTGGTGGTCGCCGGAGCTGTGGTGGCTTAAAGGGTATTTTCGTCATTTTAGGTCAAACATATGAGAGACACACTTTGGTCAAAGGGCATTTTCGGATTTTCAAATTATTTTTGGTCACATGCGTGGCATGTGACCACTTTCCGTCAATTTTAACAGAAAAAATAGACGGAGACCTCACTTATACACAAAACTCAAAATTCAGGCCCTAAATAATACGTTTTTTTAATTCAGACCCATTTTGGCAACATGGGCAAACATTCAGGCCCCTATTGTGTTCTTAACCCTACCTATATTATAAACCATTTGTGTTTGGGAATTTGTATTATATATTAATTGGTGTATCTACCATATAAAATGGAGGGACAATTATCCTCATTTATAGATCCACGTATATATATTTAGAGATTACTAATAATATTATAACATATCGTTTTTAAAGACGAAATCTCGTATTAAACAATCATAGTGCACCCCCATTTTGTAAATCCTGAATACGCCATATATCATATTTGCATGATGCAGATGGAAAAACGGAGGTATTTAAAGAGACGGTTGAGTTTGATGACGAAACGCTAACATTTAAGCTGCATGGATTGGAAGGAGATGTGTTCCTTCAGTACAAGGTGTTCAAGCCCAGCTGTAGGGTGGTCCCTAAGGAAGATGGTAGTGGTGGTGCAATCGCAAAGCTATTCATTGAATATGAAAAGACAAAGGAGGACGATCCTAACCCTGATATCTATATGGAATTCTTCAAGTCTCTTACCACAGACACTGATGCTCATGCTTCCCAAATATGAATCAATCATCTACCAATAATTGATGTCTCTTTCATTATGCATACCTTGTCTCTCTTTCTATCAACATCTATATATATCCAATAATAAGGTGCATGTGTATCTACATGCGTCACGCGTGTATAATAATGTTATGTGTGTTTCATTTGGGGGTCTTTCTACTGTATAATTAAGATCATGTGTGAAGCTTTTCATTTCCGATCATGCCTTCTAAATTAATTTATTTGCATTATTGAAACCCTAGCCATATCTATATGGCGAACATTTAATAGTTGAGTACTCTTGCATTTATATCAAAGTAAGACATCGTTTTTTTTACACGGAGTTAGTAAGAGAAAGCTATCACTTCTCTTTATTTATTTATTTATTTTTTTTTGCAACCCAAAGACTTAGAAATCGCATGATTGCCAACCATGCCAACCACCACTACAACAAATCTGGACATCAGTGACAATTGGTTGTGACAAACCCGCAGTCATCACAAAAAAAAATTGTATTAGTGACAATTAAAATAATTCATCACTCATACAATGAATAATAGAGACAATTTTTGTTTCATCACTACCGACAAAAAAATTAGTCACAACCTCTTATTTCATCACTGATACAATATTAGTAGTGACAAATTTTCCAGTCAGCACTAATACATAAATTTAGTATATACCGGTGAATCAAATCGATTATTGTACAAATTACAAAATCATGTGATAGAGGAGAGATTAGCCTTTTGGAGTGGTTGGTTTATGTTGTTAATATTGTAATTAGATCTCTGTTTCAAGATGTAGATTGATCACCTACTTAAAGGTAAAATATTATTATTAATGATGATATTTTTATTTAATAATTTATATTTTTATATGATAAATATAAATATCTATTTTTATAAATAAATTGATTAGTTTATGAGTATAAAATTATTATAAATAAAATATTCAGTTTTTTTGTTTTCGTCACTAATCACATTGTCCACAGTGACGTTTGTTCTTTCGTCACTGCTGTCATTTTATTTGTGGGGAAAATGGTTGTGGCTAAAAAAATCTTATCAGTGACAATCAAGCAAATTCGTCACTAGGATTTTTACTGACGCGATTATTAGTGACGCTCAGCGACGATCCAAATTTTTGTCACTGAATATTTTTGTGACAAGTTTTGTATGTATCTGTGACAATTTGAATGTCACTGATTTCCAGATTTGTTGTAGTGCACCCGTAGGCAGATTTGGTACCCAATCTCCCCTGACCACAACTTGTGACTCGCACGCCACCCTTCGTCACCATCACACAGATAGACAAACGTCGTCATCCCTTATCTACATCAGAATAGACTCATCAAAGCATTCCATTCTGAACGACCACGCCAGAATTAGCACGTACGATAAGGTCCTTTATATGTGCATCACCCCTATCCTAAGTTTCCTCCTTGATTCAGTCCTATGCCTTACTTATTCGTCTGTCGTCGGAAACCCGTTTTGGGGACGCCAACATACGGCTAACATTTATATGGACATGAACCGGCAGTCAAAGCCTCAACAAACGGTAAACCACCTCTCAACAAGCGGTCAACCGCCCGTCAATAGAAGGTCAAACTCCTCAACAGATGGGCAACTGTCTCTAAACAAACGGCCAACCGCCTATATTCATCCCCTCCCTGCCACAACAAACGTTCAACCGAGTGTGCTACTCAATGCGAATGATAAGCATGATGACAGAGACAACGACGAAGACAGAAGTCCACATCAGATTTGTCACTACCATCGATTGGGAGAACACCCAGTCGGCGCATGGGTCACTGGATGGGTGACCGAGACTCTTCCCCTATTTCCCATATTTTTTTATGGCAGATTAGCTGCGATCTACGGGAAGAGGGTCTCTGACGGGCTTTGGGTCGATATCGCCCCCAAAAGTCTCTGCTAAGACATCATCAACTCTATTTTTATCTCAATTTGTCTAGTCATACCCCTCGTTTGATTGGAGGATCGTTATAATTTTTTTGCTGACGATGTCGTGCACCGTTTTAAGCTTAAATCTCGTTATCAAATGGTGATTTATAACACTTGTCTACACAATCTACACATTCCATTTGTGGCCAAAATTTCACAGAATCACCGATTCATTTCTCACACAAACAACCACATAATTACTAAGTGTCGCATATCTGATATGGATCCGGCTTATGTTGTATCCAGTGTTATCAGAACCGGACCGGACGTCGAACCGGCAAGGGTGCCGGTTCCCGGTTCACCGGTCAGACCGCCGGTCCGAGCCGGTTCGGTTGCTGGTCCATATAATAATATCTAATCCAGACCGCCGGTTCGACCTGGTTTTTTCTGTTTTTTTTTATGAAAGGAAAGTCCGAACCGGCGAACCGCCCGGTTCGCCCAAAATCGGCCGTTCGGTGAAAACCGGACTTCAGAACCGGGTTCGCTTACATCCTCCAGAAATGAGCAAACCGGACCGTGGAGGGGTCCGGTTCCGGTCCGGTCCGGTTTTGATAACACTGGTTGTATCATATCATTTTAAAATAATTTTCCTTATAGAGAAGCAGAGTTTTTCTCCGGCATCCATAACGTGCCCAAGTCCTTCCCAGATGTTCCTTGAACATGGATGCTTTGGTAGTTTGGTTTCAGGCATTCCCTAAGGACATGGATCTCATGCGGTCTGTTTTATTTGTAAATGAAATTGTTTGTGATTTTGTTGTATAATGTGTCTTGTCTACTATTTCTTGTCGTGCAGGGGCTCTGCTAGCTAGGTATCCTTTGAGGAAGCTTCTCGTTCTCTTCATGGATTTGACCATTTTGCTGAATTAAATGAAATTCTTATCACCAAGTTGTTATTATTTATTTGAGGACTATAATATTATAAGGTCGATCTAGTTTTTTAGTATGTTTATTACCGGTTATAACGTTATCTTTTGCCTTGTTATTTTAGATTCCTCTGTTAAGTTAGTTGCTACTCTATTTGTGTAAATTCATCTATTAAGTTAGCTGCAACTCTAATTGTACGGATATTTATTGTTACATTATTGATTATACTACTATAATCGCTTTTAACTTTCATAGTATATATATATATATATATATATATATATATATATATATATATATATATATATTATAAAACATCCTTTTTGTGAATTGCTATGACGTGTGAACCCACCGAGCGACTTCGATGCGAATGGTACCAAAATACAAACATACTAAAATATTAGACTTTAAGATTAATATTAAGTTTGTTTTTTGTTTTTTTTCTTTCTATTTCCCAATACTAAAACTATTTATGATCGTGTAATTGGGCACCCTCTGTACCACTACAATGTCAAGCGATAAATGATTCTATTTTCCACATTTTATTTTTATTTATATTGTTTTATATAAAACCACTATATATTTTATTATTATTATAGACTTTAAATATATGTAGGGCATTATTTTATTATTTTAAAATAATAATAATTGATGAAATGATTCACGGTTGTATTAGTCCTAATTCTTACACAGTTACACTTATGTAAAGCCCCGACTGTTAAAAAACTGTGCGAAAAAGGTCAATTAGAGACAAATCAGTGTATTCCTCTTTTGCTGAAGCAAAATATTCTCTCGGCCGAAATAAATACAGCCCATATATTTAAATACATAATCAAGTGTTAATTACTAAAAAGTTAACTCAATTTTAATTGTTTTTTCAAAAATAAACCAACTTTTTTTCTTTGTGAAAATCAAATTTAAGTTTTAAACTAAGTGTGGTGAAAAATATGTTAATTTTTAGGGTTAAAGGGTCTTTTGGTGCCATATGTTTAACCACTGTTGGTTTTTGGTGTCATAACTTTTATTTTGTAGGTTTTTGGTGCCATATGTTAGGAAGTTGTATGTTTTTTGTGTTTCCATTTCTCAACAGTTAGTTTGACCGTTAAATATTTTTATTTTATTCAATTTAGTTCTCAAATTTATATTCATAAATATTAATATTTACAACTTAGTCCCTATAGTTTGCTCCTGCCACCAGCCACCACCACCCAATGCCGCCGACGCCCACGAATCAGAGCTAGAAATCATGAAACGGACCGACCACCACCCCAATTGGTGGTGACCGACCTCAATTGGTGGTGGCACTACAATTGGGTCGGCCACTACCAATTGGTGGTACCCTAATCGGGGTCGGCCACCACCAACTTGGGCCGTCGGTGCGATTTGGGCCACAAAGGGCTTCAACTGAGTCATCTACAGCTCAATCGGAGCCGGATGGCTCCAGTTCGGGGATCCCTGTCTCCGATTGAGCCACATAGGTCTCAGTCGAAGCATGGGGCCCTGAACTGGACCCCTATGTGGCTCAATCGGAGTCAGGGGGCCCCGAACTGGGCCCCTCTGGCTTCTATTGAGCCACATAGGGCTCAGTCGGAGCCATATGTAGCCCAAATCAGGGATGACGGCCCAATTGATGGTGGTCAGCCCCAATTGCAGTGGCCACCACCAATTGAGGCCGACCAGCACCAATTGGGGTGGTGGCCTGCCCCAATTGGTAGTGGCCGATCCGTTTCATTGCCGCCGACTCTGATTTGTGGCCGTCGGCGGTCTTGGGTGGTGGTCGGAGGCATTATGTTGTGACTGGAGCAAACTATATGGACTAAGTTGTAAATATTAATTTTTAGGAATATAAATTTGAGAACTAAATTGAACAAAATAAAAGTATTTAACGGTCAAACTAACTGTTGACTAACGGAAACATAAAAAACATAAAACCTCTCAAACATGTGACACTAAAAGCCTACAAAATAAAGTTTATGCCACAAATAACTAACGGTGATTAAACATGTTGCACCAAAAGACCATTTAACCTAATTTTTAATATTTAAAAGGTACATAAATCATAAACAAAAATGCTTACATTAAAATGCATTATGATGATGTCACATTTTAATAGAAAAATCAATATAGTACTTTGCTATATTATAGTGTGTTGAATTTGTTTTTCAAAGAAAAAAAAAGTTGAGTTTGTTTTTTTGTTTTTTTAGTAAAACACTCAAAATTGAGTTTTTTTTTTTGTTTGGTAATTTATAAATAATACGGAGGACCAAAAAGTAATTATACAAACAATTCAAGGACCGAACACATCTCAAGGGCTGCAGCTCACCCGCGCCGCTCGTTAGGTACGCGCCTTGGCCTTACACTCGGCGACTTTGGCCGTGCCAGAGCCTTCACAGTTGACGAAATCCTCCAGCTCCGACGCGATCAGCAAGAAGCATCCTGTAATGACCGTACTGTTCCGACGAATCCTAGTTGAAATCAAAAGTTAACGTGGATAATCAACCAACGCTTGTCGATCCTAAGTTTAACCTACCTGCGTTTGAATTCGACGTTCTTTTCTTCATCGTGTCTCCGTCCTGAAAATGGCTGCAATTCCTTCTTCAGAGCCTCTATTCGTCCCTAATTCGCATCCATACGGCTTTCAAGGAGCAGCTACGCCGGTGGAGTCCGCCGCAACTCTATTGGTCAAGCACCTTCCTGAGGCTATTCCTCAAGATACACTCACTAGACTTTTCTCCCACTATGGTGCTTCTGCTGTTCGTCCTTGCTCCTCTGGAAGGTAATCAGAGTTTCAAAAGTTGTCTTTCAGAATTATGTGCTCCCTTCCCTCAGCTTCAGTTTCATATCGTCTTCTGCAACAATTGGTTGTCCGCAGATTGAAAAATTGTGCATTTGTAGATTTCAGAAATGACTCTCAAGCCCATCAGGCACAGCGTCAGTTAAATGGGTAATTGCTGAATGCTTGCTTTTACTGAAGCTATGTGTTAATTTTGGAACTTTCCCTTGTGGTGATCCATGAGTTGCTTCCGATGGTTTTTGTAGATTGAGGTTTCTTGGCAAAGTTTTGGTGGTGGAAAGAGCTAACAGTTCAACCAAGGTCAGTGAGCTGCAACATGGAGGGCCTAGATCAACAGATGATACTACTACAGCATCTCCATTACAGAAAACTAATGTGACAGCAACAGATATGGGAAAGAAATTGAATGCAGGATCCGTCTCAACTAAAGAAGCCATTGCCCCTAAGCTTGGCATAGATTATCCATTTCCTCCTCACCTTGAGTATGTTCTTTAATTTTTCTCTGTGGTAGTTCTGATTCTTTTCAGGGTAAATTAGAAACACTAAGTGAAAATTCACTTCTCAAGAGATTTCTGATTTGTCATAAATGGAAGTTGTGTTTTATTTAGTATTGCATTTGTTACTGACTAAAGAAGAACCTTCACCATAACCATGCAGTTACTGTATAGATATACAATGTTTTAGCCTTAGATTTGTCTCTGTTGCTTAGTTATGCCATTTAAATAAAAGTTTTCTTTTAATTTTGCTTCACTTCTTCTCTTCTTTCACTTGGCTTTAGGATATGAATTATTCAAATAATTCTTTCATCCTTTTGTTTAGCTAATTTGTAAAAGGTGACAAAGTAAATTATCTTCTTTTTTTTTTGGTATCCATCAGGTATGCTTATCCCCCTCCTGATGGGAATATCCTCACCAACATTGTGAATGCTCTTATCGCTGTTCCACGCTTTTACACACAGGTTTTTGTTGAACTTCAGGTTTTTTGCTAAGCCGTGAAATTTTAACTAATTTTGTTTGAGATGTACTAACTTTGTGGTTTGTGCATAGGTATTGCACTTAATGAATAAAATGAATATTCCTGCCCCATTTAGAGCGGCTCTTCCAACCCCACCTCTACCATCTGCACCACCTCTACCACCATTTGCACCCACCATTGCAGAGCCTTCAGCAGCTGATCTATCTGAGAGCGAATCAGAAATGGAATCTTCTGAAGAGGTAACTCCAATTGCTTTTAATTATAGACATTTCTTAATGATCAGTAGTAAGGTTACTTGTAGCTACTTATGGGACATTCTAGTTATATCTTTCATGGACTCCAAATCTGTTCATAGGATGGTGGTGATAAGCGTGAGGTTCCAGAATTTTCAAGACTAGAGAGACCTGGAAAGAAGCGTAAGAGGGAAGCAATTGTGGGTCCTGCATTTGATAAAGGGGTAACACATGAGGCAGTTGGCCTGAAATCTGCCACGTTATTACCAAAAGAGATCCCGTTGATAAAGAAAAACAACCCAATATTACAGGTCAGTTCTCTTACGAAGTTCTCCCAGTATATTTGATAATAAATGTTATATATTTAGCTTTCGGATCTTTTCAGATCAAAATTACCCCAAAAAGTTCTAAGGCTGAAGAAAAGGACGAGGCGGATGACAATCCAGAGAAAGAGAAGTTGAATGATGAATCATTTGCTTCACCAGAAGAACTGGAGAAGGGAAAGTTGCCATTAGAGGAAATTTTGTCTCTTCCAAAATTCAAGGTATATAAATGGCAGTAGAATATCAAAATCTTCATTTATGAGCCCAATGATTTTCTAATCATCAAATGGGAAAGAATTAGAAGTACTATATTCACTACTTTTGCAGAATTATGCGGCTGGAAATCCATCGACAGTGCTTTACATAAAGAATCTTGCCAAAGATGTAGTTCAGGACGATTTCTACTTCATATTTGGTGAGCTCATCAACTGCAAGAATAGCTTCTCCCTGTGATTAGGTTTTATTGTAAGAAAGAACATGTGATTGGAAGTTAATCATGTTTTTCTTAACACGCCTAAGGCTCGGTGATTTTTACAGACTGCTGCCCTGTATCTGGTATTCGTTCTTTTCTGCATCTGTAATTACAGTGTTTAACTTGGTGGTAATTTTGCATATTTGCTTCAGGCTCACTTTTTGGAAGTACTGATGGAGCGAAAACCAATCTCACTGTGAAGTTGATGCAGGTACATTTTGTGTCCATATATGTATTTACAAAATACTATTAAAAGTGAGATATTTTCCGAATAAGTAAAAATAAAAACCCATCAAAAGTATGCTATACGAGGTCCAGAATTCATCTCAAGACACTTGAACTTTCTTTCCAGCATCTTCTGATATTGTTTAATTACAGGAGGGTAGAATGAGGGGTCAGGCATTTGTGACCTTTCCGTCAATTGAATTGGCACGTAATGCATTGGTAAGTATTTATCTGAAACCGATTGCGTATTCATGACATTCTGCAGGATATCTGGAAACGAGCTCGTAAATATTTCTGAGCTCACAGGCCAATTTAACTAAATAGTTTTCCTTTGATGATGGTGATGAGCTAATTGAATATAATGTATAATCTTGGGTACCTTACTAAATGGACTGTTGATGCAGAACTTGGTGAACGGGTATGTATTCAAAGGAAAGCCGATGATTATCCAATTTGGCCGGAACGCTTCTTCAACTGCTAGCTAGAATGATTATGAAAGACGAGGCATGAACTGCAGGCCATGATTCATGTGTAAATATACTGAACTTCAACTTGCAGCTACAGATAGATCCGATCTATAACCTCAAAGCTGCGCCGTTGCCTGATAAATGTAACTCTGACTTTGAAACTACTGAGCAGTGAGTTGCAAATTGCAATGGTACCAACAAGTTAGTTTGGTCGGTTGTATTTTACTGAGCTTAGATGTGTAGAGTTTTTCGTTAAAATTCCCTCAAACGAAAACCAAACTGAAAAATGCTCCTAATTTTTTTTTGGGTTAAAGGTACTTTTCATATCACATGTTTGACCGAATGTGGTTTTTAGTACTGGATGTTTAGTTTTGTATACTTTTGGTATCAAACGTTTTAAAAAATGTGTCTTTTGGTACATCCATTAGTTGACCGTTAGTTTTGGCCGTTAAATGACATGTGCAACTCACGTGATCGACTCTAAATTTTTTATTTTGTTCAATTTAGTCCCTCAAATATATTCTAATCTTTTATTTTGCTTAATTTAGTCCTAAAGCTTCAAAATCGAACCCAATTGAGACCTATCCCTAATTGGGTAAATTTGACCCAAATGGGGCTATGTCAATTGAATTCGATTGATTTAATTGGGTCCGATTTTGAAGTGTTATGACTAAGTTAAACAAAATAAAAGTTTAGAATATATTTGAGTGACTAAATTGAACAAAATTAAAAGTTTAGAATCGATCACGTGACTTGCACATGTCATTTAACGGCCAAAACTAACGGCTAACTAACGGATGTACCAAAAGCCACATTTTTTCAAACGTTTGGTACTAAAAGTATACAAAACTAAACATCCAGTAATAAAAGTCACATTCGGTCAAACATGTTGTATAAAAAGTACCTTTAACCATTTTTTTTCATTTTTAAAATACCCATTTCCATAATTCCTATTTACAAAATTATTAACGAAAAAAAAAATCGGAAAAATATTATTTCTGGAATTACACTAGTTCCTCAGTCTTGTAAAATTGCAAAATTCGGTCAAATTTTGTAATTGGATGTTTTATCCATAATTTTGACTGCATACATTATGAAATTTTAAATTAAACAATATTTGCAGGGGTGTAATTATATTTTAACGATCTATATGGTGTAAATTAAAAAAATAACTTTACTTTTAAATTATGCGGTACCTAAACCTAAAACGTATAATTTGAAGACTATTATGTGATTTTCTATTATATTTATAGAAGCTCACACCCGACCATGTAAAGACATATATTAGTGGACATTTCTACTTGTACGGTTTATTTTATTTTTTATAATATTCTAAAGCTGACAAAGTTATTTTATTACTAATGATATAATACAATTTCAAAATACTTACATATTTTATAGCTTAAAAATGCCGTTCTTTGAAAGTTATTTCTATGTTACAGTTATGCCTAATAAAAAAATGACAAAGTCTAATTGTATCTAAGTGGCATATTAATTTTAGGCAACTTACAAAATAATTAACTACTTCAACACATTCGTAGTGTGATCGAATCGCCACAGCGGAATTATATAGCATTTCTCTAAAAATAAAATTAAATATGTACTTGTAAAGCATGTTGAAGTAATTTTTTTGGGCTAGCTTTTTTCAGGATTAATTAATGTTGAAGTAATTAATTATCCTGAAAAAAGCATGCTAGAAAATTCCCACATTTATGTCCTCTCATTGAAGTTACATTTTTCGGGGTTGCTTTGTCCGGTGTTGGGTTGTGCGTTGGCCTCCAAATCAGACTCCATATGAGAATCTACGCACTTAACTTTCAATTTCGATCTCCGTCAACCCCAGAAGCTTCCTCCATCGATATCAATCGTGAAGGCGGTACACAATTACAAATCCTTCCTCCGATCGTTCTTCCTCACAAACCCTAGTATTCCTCATCCTTCGTTGTTGATCCGCTGCAAATCCAGTTCATTTCAGAATGTTTAACGGCATGATGGATCCCGAATTGTTCAAACTTGCCCAAGAGCAAATGAATCGCATGTCTCCTGCGGAATTGGCTAAGATCCAGCAGCAGGTCTTGATTGATTGACCCATCTTTCTTTATATATATATGGACGTTCTGTGTTGTTTACTTTCCTTGTGATCGTCGGTCTGAATTCCATGCTAATTTCCTGATAAATAATTCATCAGAGCTGAGTCTTGAAAATGTCGTCTATATTTGACCAGGCCTTGATTTTCCTCTTTTATTCTTTTAAATACTGGGATAGTATGCGAGCTTCTTGTGTTTCTAATCGCCTGCATGTGTATATAGGATTCAATTGTGACAGTTAATTCCTGCAAATCTGTCTGAAATCATGCCTGACATTTGGTTTCTTTCTGGCGGATTAGATGATGTCGAATCCTGACTTGCTGAAAATGGCATCCGAGGGAATGAAAAATATGAGGCCAGAAGACCTCAGGCTTGCTGCAGAGCAGCTGAAGCATGTTCGGCCTGAGGAGATGGCGGAGATTGGCGAGAAGATGGCCAATGCAAGTCCTGAAGAGATTGCATCCATTCGTTCACGGGCTGATGCCCAAATGAATTACCAACTGAGTGCAGCTGAAATGCTTAAGAAAGAGGTAATCCTTTGTCATTTATGCACACTCAGGTTGATCAAATTCCACTCTTCTATATCTAGTTGTTTTAAGTATTTGTTGAATTAAATTAAATTTACAGGGTAACCAGCTTCACAGCCAGGGCAAGTTCGAAGATGCGTCTCAGAAATACTTGCGTGTTAGTAATCGCCTGCTGATTTTCAGCTATCTCATTATCGATGTGGATTACCTAACAGAAGAAAAGGATATTGAATTTGAATTTTCCTGACTTTATTTTGTGTTCATACATATGTAGGCAAAAGAGAATTTGAAAGGTGTCACATCTATTAAGGCCAAGGCACTTCTGCTGGCATGTTCTCTTAACTTGATGTCTTGCTACTTGAAGACAAAGCAGTATGAGGACTGCATAAAAGAGGGCAGTGAGGTACGATAAGCCTCTAAACTTCTTACTGGGGTTGGCAGAAAACTTTGTTGCACTGATTTCATCACAACTTTCCTTATCAGGTCTTGGCATATGATGCAAAGAATGTGAAAGCCCTTTACAGGAGAGGTCAAGCATATAAGGAACTTGGTCAGCTGGATGTAAGTTATAACTATATGTTTGTAAACACTATTCCATAAAAGTTATAGTCCATTTCCATTATTCCTATTCTTGCTTCCCTTTTTAAATTGATTCCCGACGTCTCTACATTTCAGGATGCAGTTCTTGATTTGAGAAAGGCACATGAAGTCTCTCCTGATGACGAAACTATTGAGCAAGTCCTAAGGTATTGATATTGAATTGTATGGTTGAATATTATGGATGAAAGGCTTTATATTTCTTGGTTTATGAGCAGTGGAACCAATAATGCCGTTTACTCAACATCTAATAGTGCTCAAGAATTTTTCCCCCCCTCAAGTTAACTAGTGTAAACCAGTACAGATCTTTTGGAATCATGATCACAATTAGGATTGAGACTCTCTGAATATTCACATTATACCTCTTGTTTAACTTGAAACTGTCACTTTAGGGATGCCGAAGAAAGTTTGTCTAGAGAAAGCAGTACACGAGCATCTAGAGGTGTGGATTACTTTGCTGAAGTGCTCATAGTTATTACTCATTGTTAATTTACTGTTCTGTTACTCCCATGAGTAAATGTTTTATACAACATTCGGTTATTCATTGATAGGGTTGGTAATTGAGGAGATAATTGAAGAAAGTGAGCCTCTATCTTCCGCAAATCCTAGAGAATCATCTACAGTGCGCTCAGATAAACAAGCCATCGAAACTAATGGTGCTTGGAAGAGTCAAAGTGATGTCAACACTAGTGGCTTGGACTCTATGTCAAATTCTGAATGCTTGAATGCTTTGAAAGATGACCCTGATGCTATAAGGTACATAACACAATTTATTAGCTTAATTTGCAAGCATCTCTATCTTTATGCTCCAAAGCGATTATCCTGATACTATAATTATTCTCTTGTCGAGTACATTAGATGAATGGCGGGAGCCGTAATATCAATAGCTTGCTCTGTCTTATTATCTTATGATTTATCTCTCCTTCTTTCTTTTTTGCATCGCAGGACATTCCAGAATTTCATCTCTAATGCTGATCCGAGCACTTTGGCTGCTATTGGTGGGGCAAGTGCTGGAGATGTCCCAACAGATATGCTGAAGACTGCATCAAATATGATCAGCAAAATGTCACCTGAAGAACTTCAGAGAATGATCCAATTAGCTTCCTCATTTCCTGGAGATAATAACCCCCTTTCAAGTGGAAGTGGAGGTGCTTCCAGTGGTACTAGTTTTGACAGCTTCAAACCCGGAGCAATACCAAATGTATCTCCAGACATGTTAAAAACAGCAAGTGACATGATGGGTAAAATGTCCCCTGAGGAAGTTCAGAGGATGTTTAGCATGGCATCCTCTTTGAGAGGAAATGGCGCCTTCCCAGCAGCAGATCGTCCTAGTTCTAGCTCCATCTCCAGTTTACTTGACGGCGAAGAAACATCAACTATCAGCACTACAGCTGAAACAAGCACTTCAAGAAGTGCTTTTCCTCAGGGCAACTTTCCGAGCCCCCCAGCTGATCTCCAAGAACAGATGAGGAACCAGATGAAAGATCCAGCCATGCGTCAGGTACCCTTTACATTTTTCACAGCTGATTTCACTGTTCACTGCAGATTTCAGTGGCAGACAAACAGTTGTTTCTTTTCGTCATAATTTCATCGGTTCCTCAGTCTTAACTTTGTAAGATTAGTAAGAGGAGCTGATCTAACTGATGATGCATGCTTGTTCGGGCAGATGTTCTCATCTATGATCAAGAATATGAGTCCAGAGATGATGGCTAACATGGGTGAGCAATTTGGGGTCAAGCTTTCTACAGAAGATGCAGCAAAGGCTCAGCAAGCAATGTCATCTCTATCACCAGAGGACTTGGACCGGATGGTAACCTCTAATTCCACGACATCATTTGATGCTCTTATTCCACAATCTGCTCTCTTAACTTAAAACAAATTGACAGTTCAACCTTAGTTATGTCTTATAAACCGTAATCTACTAAATAGAGTGAGTATTGTTAAATGAAATACATTTATTTTGTGCTCTGAACTTTGAAATTTTATGCCTTGCTTTAGATGCGGTGGGCAGATCGGGTTCAAAGAGGGGTTAACACTGCAAAGAAGACCAAGAATTGGCTGCTTGGAAGATCTGGTTTGATTATGGCCATATGTATGCTTATCTTGGCAGTGATTCTTCATCGGTTCGGCTATATTGGGTAGATTGAAGCATATAAGCTTCTGTCCCGAAAAATAGAAAAAGTGAGAAGAAAAGCATAAGTCTATGTTGAAGTCGATCCCCTACCAATTTGAATCTGACCCCCCCAAGTAGTGAAACAATGCTCATCCTGTAAGCAACAAAATGAGTTGATTATCCGGTTCGGTATAGTAGATACAGTCTCGCGCACGGCTTAAGTGGCTCGGAATGTGGCACCCATGACCCACCCTGCGTATGAACAAATCTGGGTTTAATTTGTTCTTCTAGTCTTTTTGTTGGATGTATTAGACTATTATTATGTCTCTGTTTTCTTTTTCATTTGTATTTTTTGGTTGCTGACAATGTGATCATTTTGAGTGCATAGCTGCAATGGAATTGGTAAGCTCAAGGACCAAAGCTTGAAAACCACACTTTGGATTTTCATAGGGTGAATAACCTAAAACAGCTTATGTCCTGACTATTACATTGTTTGACTTCACTTTTTCTATTAAAATTGACAAAATAAAAACATACTTTTTAAACATTAAATAAGTCTAAACTACGAGCTTTAAAAAAAATAAAATTAATATGTTTTTATTGCTTTAAAAATTAATTTTAATGTTAAAATCAGCTTAAAAATAGGTAATGAACGAATATAATAGTTAGGACATTGAATATTAATATTTTAAATTTGGAATAACAATTAGCATTTAAATTCTTAACCTTTTTTATATGATAATTTGGCCTAGTTGCAAATGTTAAAGTATGTGGATAATAGTGTGTTGGACGATTTTACTTGCAAGTTCAAGATTATTATCAAATGATTCGTTAAGTACGTGTATTAAAAGTAAGTTTATTTTTTTCTCACTAATTGGGTTAGTAATCATAAAGTATCGGTGGCTCAAAATAAAATAATGATAAAGTGTCAATAATGAAGAATAACGGAGTTTTGGCCAAAAAAAAAAGAAGAATAACGGAATTAACTGTATGTTCCGGCGGCGGACGGCAACAAGAAAGGGAAGGGAAGGGAAGGGATGGTTTTTAGGGTTTTGTCGGGTAAATGTAATGGTGTAGTTTGGTTGGTCTCACGTTGCAGGTGTCTGGGCAGAGACTGACTTGGATGCTGGATACCCACTTCTTCTCCCTTCAGTCAACACTGCAGTCCAGATAATAATAAGAAGAAGTCTCTCGATTATTTCTTTAAATAATATATATATTGATACGATGATATACAAGAGATCAATTAACTTAATGGACTGGGATAATCTTCTTATTATACTAACACTATATCACAAAAGTCTAATTCTTTCGACATATCGTCAATGCAATAAAATCTTTTTAACTTATAACTACTAAAAGTTAGTGTTCGACTTTCAAGTATAAGTCACGTTGTGATTGGTATCTCGATATATTTTTGTTATTCAATATCTAAAACATCAGATATGTTGCTTTTTTTATTTTTCTCGCCATTTTTGCCATTAAATTTTAGTTTGATTTTAATTTAAAAAGTGTTGTAACAATAATAATAAGGGTTAGAAACATAAAAATAATGAGGTATACTCTATGTTGTGATTTTGACATTAAATTGTAACGACAAAATCGTACAGAAATGTGAGAATTAATATATTTTAGACATTGGAGAACAACACAAAATCAGTTAATATCAAATTGCAACATGACATATACTTGAGATTATGTTTAGGGTCATAAAAAATAGGGTTAACTTTTATTAAAAAAAATGTTATTTTATATATATTTTTGTTTTCCGCGGATTAGTCTTAGGGGTCCAAATAAAGAAGGCAGCATGTTTGCTCCACACTTCACCTAATTTTCACTCGCGCTGAACCAACTCGTAAAAGTTAAAGTGTTTGTTATAAATATCTCTCTGTTCCAAGTTTTCATCGAAGTTTAAACTTATGATATATTAATTAAGGAGTAACGTGTTAAACAGCTACATTATATTATTATGGTTTCATATAATTTATCATCTTATCTTAGAAAATCATGGAATTTTGTTTAGGCCAAATGAAATGCTTTCTAGAAAAATAGAAAATGTATACAAAAGCCGCGAATAGTTTAGGGAGGAATAGACGATTTTCCTTTATTGGTAAAATTTGGTCCAAACCCTATAAAATTAGACTTTTGAGCATTAATAATAATAATAATTTGATCATTTTAAGATCTTAATTTAATGAATTCGTTTAAAGTTTATTAAACTAACCATAGACTCCTCCTGAATTATATAAATAAAGAACGGCAAAATAGACTAACAATAAACTCGTAATTCTCACGGGTGATATAATAGAAACATCAATTCAATAAAATTAAATTAATACCAACTTCTTTTTTGCCAACCATCAGTACAACTTGAATAATGAAACCATCACTATCACAATGAACAAAGAGAGTGTCAAGTTTATTATGTTACGATTTGAGTTTCAGTTTATTTATTGTTTTACGATGTTTAAAGTATCATATATGTTACTATATATTTTTTTTTCCGACTAATTTTAGTGATTTTTATTTAAATTGTATTGTAACAACAATAATAATAATTAAAAACCTAAAAGCAGTCTAAAATATATGTCTTATTGCAATTTAATAATAAATCGTGCAAAAAAGTGAAAAACAATATATATAATATTGTGGACATCAAATAACAACAAAATTATCGGGAAAAAAAATAATAACAACAAAAAAAAAATCTAATACATTAAGTAGAAAAAAAGAACATAAAATATATATATATATATATATATATATATATATATATATATTAAGTAGAAAAAAATCGAAACATAATATATATAATATATATATATATATATATGTATGAATCTATGTTTAGGATCTAAACCCTAAAAATAAATATAGTGAGTAATTAGAAAAAAAGAAAAATGGCACTGTTGCCAGTTGTTCTTTTAAGTTTGTTTCGTTCTTAGATATTATTATTAATTAATTTCCGTTCTGGATAATTAATCTATTTTCCCCAAATAA
Organism: Clarkia xantiana subsp. parviflora; assembly: GCA_036873135.1. Lineage (NCBI taxonomy): Eukaryota > Viridiplantae > Streptophyta > Magnoliopsida > Myrtales > Onagraceae > Clarkia > Clarkia xantiana. The sequence goes on along the minus strand of JAPTYO010000008.1, from coordinate 1,224,259 downwards.
CAAAATCAACATTTCTTTTTTTATAATTATCCTGACCTGAGAAAATCCTTTCTAGAATTTCCTTTTCTCTCTCGCTTGGCCAGTTCCACATAGCCAACCCAATTCCCACGAGCTTCCTCAATTTCCATAACGTATAACAGCACCATCCATGGCAGTTACCTCTCCCTCATCTTCTTCATCACCTCTGTCTCCCGCTTTCCTCGCTTTCTGTTGAATTGATTCACTGTACCCAGATCCTCTCCTTCAACGATTCCTAACGATCTCTTCTTCTTCTCCCCTAATCAGCAGCGGAAAGCGAACGATTGGGTGATCTTACTTCCTTCTCCGACTATGAATCGTAAGGTTGCTGCCATCGTCGGCGGCGGCGCGGAGAGGAGTGACGAGATCAAGTGCGGAGAGATCGCCGGACGGTCTGCGGCTGACTGCGCCGCCGTCGCGTGCTGCTGCCCGTGCACTGTCATGAGCCTGTTACTGCTCGCAGTTTACAAGGTTCCGGCGGGGCTATGCAGGAAGGTCGCGAGGAAGAGGCGGCAGCGCGTGGCCACCAAGCGTCGCGCGGCCGGCAGTGGTGTGAGTTCCGTCGGCTCGGTGTCTGACATTTCCAGCGACGACTCGGTGGCCGATTTGCTGAAGAAGAGAGATGACGACGGCGACAAGGCGGCGGGAGATTTCGAGAAGGAGATGTGGGCCCGGTTTAGTGGCGCCGGATTTTGGCGGAGCCCTTCTGCTAGGGAGTAGATGATGATGATTGGGAGGTTAGTGTGGACTTACGGTGGGCTTGCCGCAGGAGATTTTGCTCTCGGTGTTCTTCATTGGATGAGCTCTTTTGGGCCATGAGTTCAGTGGGATTGTGTGTTGGCAAAAAAGAGTCCATTTGGTTTGCAACCTCACATTTGCATCAAAACCAACTCATGTATATCAATCAAACATACCAATGTAATTGTTGAAATGAAGTACAAATTTTGAAGTTCATGCTAAAAAAAGCATATACATTAGTGTTAGAAAGTTAGATTGAATTTTATACATTTTTCTATTATTATAAATCTTTACTTTTACAAATTGGTGAATTCAAATTTGTATATAATCTATTAGTAAGAGTTATGTATAAATTTATCAAAAAGTTATGCCAATTTATCCAACCGTCTAATTATGTATATATTTTTCGTTTTATATCTATTTAGGACGGAAAGTCTCATGTGTCACACGTATGATTTATATATAAAATTGGTCACTTGCATCTTTCGGTTTCTTCTTCAAAATAATGAATCATATTACATCATTCATCAATTACATACGCATAAAACTTGCATATCTTATTTAAAATATTCAAATAAAATGGACGGAAATAGGTAATTGGACAAATTAAACCATTTTTTTAAAAATTAATTAACAATTTATCTGAGCATATAAAATTCAGCTAATAATTTACTAATTAACCTATAAAATATATAGATATATGACTGTTTAGATGGTGAATTCCCACCCCACGACCTTCTAAACGTGGTATATGATACAACCCACTACCAATATCTAATCCAAAATTCAACTATAGTTAAAGATCGAGAAGGAAATTAGTTTTCAATGACTAATTCAAACTTAATGATTAATGAATATAGTGTGAACTTAAAAATAATAATGAGAATGATGGTATAACTCAACTTTACTTTTTTATTACTACTATATATGTTTTTATTTATTTTGTCTATTAAGGGAAACTCGTAATTATTTGTATGGATTATGGAAATTATCCATCTATTCCATTCAAATCATGAGAGTGAAACATCAAATACTCAGCTGATATAGCGAAATGTATATGTAAAGTATGGTTTGTTCCATTAGTACAAAAATATTATTAAATGCACGATATAATAATTTCAAATCTTAATTATAGTGACACGATCAGACATACGTACTCCGATGATGATAGTACAATATTATGTTTCATCCGACTTCGAAAATAAAACAAGAATAGACATTAATAGTTATATTGTATAACTTTTGAAAAAAAATATTACAAATTTAAAGTAAAATATTCGAGAGACCAATAGAAAAAACATCCATTAAAATTTAAAGGGCTCCTAATTTCTCGAGTATTTTAGTTTAAAATTTGAGATGTTTTTTCAAATGAAAAAAAAAAAAATCAAAATCCGACTATAAAAATACCGAATACAATAACTCGTCTAATATAAGATGTGATCAAATTTTTTCCAAAAAAATTAGGTTCATTTTTTACGAAGAAAATATAATTTAATGATTATTTAACTTGATTTTTTTTTCAAGGAATATGGTGATTTATTAATAATAAAAAAAGTGCTAAAACGAAGGATTTTGAATGGTGATTTGGGTCCACAATTCCTTTGAAGACACGTCGCCTGTGAACTCTCTCCATTAAATTGATGATGGCTTGCTCTCTACTTATTTATTTATTTCCAATTTTGCCCTAAAATGCATATTTATTTAGTTTTTAATATTAAGTAGACTAGAATATTAATTTTATATTAATTTTAAGTTATCCATATTTTTTTATTAATTTACTATAATAAACTTTTTTATATTTTCTATTTTAGTCAGTGCACTTTATTTTTATTATATTCATCATATATGATATGAAATGATATTTTTTTTAACCATATTAATAACCATAAATATAACTATATAATTATCTGCACTGCACTAACAATGATGCAGTTAACTATAATTATAAATTATTATTATGGTAAAAATCACAGTTATAGATTTTCAGAACATCATTGTCTACCCTACACGTAAAAGTAATTATGCATATGCTTAAACACTATTATAATAATGCAAAATAAGAATGGTGCATAACCTACTTTATCACAAAAAATTGTTTAAAAAATATTAATTAAGGCACATATATTAAGGTGGAGTTGTGTACTCTTTTCCGTATATTATTATGTATAATTGAAAATATTATGTATAATATTTTTAATCACTTGGTAGAACGATATGTAAAAAACTGCTTTATATAGTTAGTAAAATAAATCGTTTAATGTTAAACATTGTATTTTTATTTTGATTTTCTAAATGTGTGTATTTTATTTAATTATCATAATTTAAATTTATTAAAATAGCTGATTTTGATAACATACTTCAAGTAAAAGTTGTGAAAGTAAAACATTTGGGCCGATTCGGCCTGCCGGATTAAGATGAGATATGTGATTCCAAGCGTGTCCTTTAATTTAATTTAATATTTTAATTTACTCCTCACCTTGATTCTCTTTCTTTCTCTGGCTAGAAAAGAAAAACCCCACACAAGAAGAGAAGACTTGGTCGCTATCTGGAGTCTCCGTTGTTGGTTAGGGTTTCTACGCCACTCCCACCTGTTTTCTGTGATTCAATCACGATCAGCAGATTCGACTTACGATCCCAGCATCTTGTTTCCTCAGCTTCTGCCGCCACAATTCCATGGAGGTACGGATTCTTTGATGCTGCTGGTTATAGCTCGGAAGCTGACAGTCTCTTCCTTTGCGCTCCATCGATTTCTTCGGATAAATCAGTTGTTTTTTGTTTGTAATGATTGATTTTTTCTTGTTCTTTAGTCATAACAATCATGATTGAATACAAATCAGTTGAAAATTAGGTCCAATTGCGGTAAATGGTTAATCTTTATGCAATTGTTTGAAGGAATTGGGGTGGGAAGCTGTGCCTAGCTTTTTTAACGCATTGATAAGCACTATTTACAGTGTTCAATAATTTTTGCGTTGGAATGTCAGTAACTCCCTCGTCTCTGATTCACCTGTCAATTGGAATGCGTTGTATACTTACTGAATGTGGTCAATAAGAAACTTTTCAGGATTCAAGAATGGAAAAGATTCTGCTTAACGAGAAGTCGGAGGCCCATTTGACATCAGCTGCAGCATTTGTGGAAGGTGGAATTCAGGATTCATGTGATGATGCTTGCAGCATTTGTCTTGAAGCCTTCTGTGAAAGTGATCCTTCAACAGTAAGCATTTTGTAATTACTTTTTGAATTGAAAGCCGAGTTAACGTGTCTAGCATGATGTATCTACCATTTCTTGCTGCAGGTGACCACTTGCAAGCATGAGTTTCATCTTCAGTGTATTCTCGAATGGTAACCTCTTGTGTTTCACATTTTATATATACATTTATTTTCATCGTGAATCGTGATATCACTAGTATGCTGTGTTGAGTGATGTATAATATTTTGTTACCTTCTGAGGAAAGTAGTGATCGCAAAACTGAAAATAGTTTATAGGATTTGGAAGTACATAGTACCAAAAGCAGCTTTTTAGTTTCTAATCAAGTGTTTTACAGATTACTGTGAGGATTTATGCAAATTTCTTTTTTCCTATTTTTTCAATTCAGGTGCCAGAGAAGCTCGCAGTGCCCCATGTGTTGGCAACCAATCAGTCTTAAGGATCCCACAGGGTAAGTATTCGTGTTCTTTGGTCAGACATTCTTGACTCTTGATGGATATTTACATGTCCTAGTATTTTAAACTATTGGAGTGAACCTTGCTTCTTTATCTGCGCAGTCAAGAACTGCTTGAGGGGATAGAGCACGAGAGAAGATCTAGGATCAACCAGCCTAGAAATGCCACAATATTCCATCACCCCGCTCTTGGAGATTTTGAGCTTCAACATGTTTGTACTCTTCTTTTGCCAATGCAATTTTCACAAGGCTGTATCTTCTCTGGTTCTTACACAATATTTTTGCTTCCTTGACAATGACATGGTACAGCTGCCAGTTGGTGTAACTGATGCTGAACTCGAGGAACGGATCATTCAGCATCTGGCTGCTGCTGCTGCAATGGGTCGGACACGCCATATGAGCAGAAGGGAAGGACAGAGAAACAGGTTGTCATCTCAGGGACGTCCACATTTTGTGGTATACTCCGCCCATCCTAGTGGACCTACTAGTGGTAGTGGCGCTTCCTCTCCAGCAGAGACTGAACGAGGAGATTTAATTCCTGATGTGACTCCATCTTCACCTCCATTTCCTGCTCGAGATTCAATGCTAGTAGCACCCACAAACTCTACTGAAGAGGATCAAGGGTTAACCACCCCTACTCGCTCTAGTCCTGTCAATTCGCGAGGATCTCCGTCAAGCAATAGGTAACCTCTTATTCTTGACGTGGATATGTTAAACGATTGTTATTGCATCAGTGGGTTCTTTGGACATTTTGTAATTATTATGTCTTCTGTTTTCTTCCAGGAGATCGGCATCTAACTCTTCATCCCCAGGTCAAGATCAAGGTGGACCATCGGATCTTCAATCTTTGTCAGAGTCGGTCAAATCTAGATTTAATGCAGTGTCAATGAGGTATTGGATTCATCAACCTTTCTGATTTTTCATTCTCGAATCAACTTATGATGAGTCTATGATATTTATACTTCTATACTACTTTATAAAGGGTGCACTAAAGGTAGTGGACTCTACTCAAATGTCATAATTTTGAGACTTGAACACATGATCGCTATATATCTCTCTATCTCTATATTCACAAAATCATATCAACCACTAGGCTAAGTTAACTTCATGGATATTATACATGCACTATTTATGATTCTATGAATATAATGACTAAACCAATTATGTATGCACGTCATGTGTGTTTACTTAAGTAGCTCTGCGGCACATAGCTAAACCTAAAACATAGGCTATTAGGTGGTGTAACTCAATTTATTTCAAGAATTCACAGTGGCCTCAATATGCGAAGTCTTCAATGATGAAAACATATTGGATCAATGTTATAACATGGAGCAGGATTTAACAGTAAACTAAGGTTTTGGTTGGAATCATTTTGTCTTGTTCTTGCAATCAAGCCCTGGTGGATGTTTAACAATTATTATGGACAGCTTCTTATGCAAAATAAACTAACCGATGTTCTTTTGCAGATGCAAGGAGTCCATAACTAAAAGCACCCGAGGGTGGAAGGAGAGATTGTTCTCTCAGAAACCGTCTATGGCTGATATAAGCTCTGAAGTTCGAAAAGAGGTTAATGCAGGGATTGCTACCGTCTCACGCATGATAGAGAGACTTGAAGTAAAAGAAAGTAAGGGGGCTGCTAGCAGCAGCAGCAGCAGCTCTTCTTCTGTTGTATCTAGCAGCAATGATCATGTTCCAGTCCCCACCACCCCAAATAATGTCTCCACCACAGAGACAGACAATCAGCAGAGAGGAGAAACTACAACACCTAATCATCACCCAACTAGTTCTTGTGCCACTGAAACATAGTAGCAGCTGGATCTCCAGTGAGGTACCAAGTCCGACTTTCTTTCACTTAGCTACGATAGACCTTGATTCATCATCCATTATTCCATTGTCATGCTCAAGCCTTACTTTATTTTCAACATCTACTGCCTGCCTATCCTTTCTTCTGATGAAATCGATTCTAGAGTTAAGAATCTAAAAACAATCTCAATTATAGGTCATGTTGCTAGTCACTGTTCTAGACTTAAAATGTTGATATTTGGTGTACCAACTATCAAATTGATACTATCAAATTGATTGATTTCCACTTTTTTCAATTAAAATTGACGAAACAAAAATATGTTTTTTAATCATCAAATAAGCCTAAATCATGAGAAACAAATCTGAAAATTCGGTAAAGTGGAAAACATTATGTTTTTGTTGCTTAAAACGCCAAAATCTTTTGAAGAAAGTGGAGAACAATGAATTTGATAGTTAGGACACCGAATCTCATAGTTGTGTCAACATTTTATATCTGGAACATCGATTAGCAACATGATCATATAGTTAAGACTGTTTGTAAGTTCTTAACCGTAGATTCTAATCCTTTCTTCAAGTTTTCATACAATTATTGTGTAGTAATTATTTTAATTTTTAGCAGGTGGAAGCTCTGAAGTCGCAGTTTGGAGAATATGGGATTCTTCTATGGTTGCAATTCCAACTACCATCTTGTTGGAATAATAATGGTAAGAATAAAGAGAGAAGTAGTAGGTAAAACTAAAAGAGCTTTACTTTCCAATGTTAAACTCTACATAAATATATGACTGTAAATTAATAAATATATTTATGCATAATTTTATATTTTAATTAATACTGGGACTATGTATGTAATTATTATTATATATGTAATCTGAGAGTTCTCTTTGAGGTCAACCCCTGGGGAGCAGCAGATCTTGAGAAGCATATCATCATCAACAAACGATTATATATAAATCTTAAATCTTCTATGCTGATGCTTCCTGTTTCATTGCTTTGTTGTGGTACTAACTAACCACTAGTGAATTCTTAGTTTCACATATTATTTAGGAAAAAGTGAACCTGCAATACTATGTTTTAATGTTTGTATGTAAGATACAGTCGATCTACCAGTATTTTTTTAAGGGTTAAATGTACTTTTCACACCACATGTTTGACCGAATGTGTCTTATAGTACTGAATGTTTAGTTTTGTATAATTTTGACCAAATATTTGAAAAAATGTGGTTTTTGGTATATCTGTTAGATGACCATTAGTTTTGGCCGTTAAATGACATGTGCAAGTCACGTAACTGATCATAAACTTTTGATTTTGTTCAATTTAGTCTCTCGAACATAGTTATAATTTTTATTTTGTTTAATTTAGTTCTAAAACTTCAAAATCGAACCCAATTGACCTAGCCTAGGTCCGAACCTGGGTCGGGGTCGCCGGATTCAGCCGACCTGGACCCAGGATTGGACCTAGCCCTATTAGGCTAAGTTCAAATTTCGCTAGAGACCGGTTTTCCACCCAGGTTAAGAATTAGGGATCCCCTAGTTGGGTCTTCATCCCTAAAGTTTAGGGTTTAGTTTTACGGTCGCTAAATTTATCAGAGCAGTCGCTAAATTTATCAGAGCAGGTTGCATCTCTCGTGGTCTGTTTGTTTAAGAATATTTTACAATTATACTCTTATGATCATAATCCTTCATTATACTATCTATACTCTATAGTTCAAACAAATCTTATCTTGATATCTCTCTCCGCAGATATAACTTGTTTGGAGTAAAGGTCCCTCATGAGGAACCCAAACTACGTCTCGTATATTTGTCTAGTTATCAATTTGATCCTCAAACAGAAATATCAACGATCTATGACAGCTGAAAGACCAATCACAGTTAAACTTAAACCAATATATTTCATCACATACTAACAAAATTACTCAATCCAAACAAGCTTTTCTTCTACATTATTATTATTCTATCGACACGAACAGGGTATTGTCTCAGAAACGAAGGACAGGACGTTTCACTTGATTATTGGAATAAGCAGGAATGAAACCAAAAGCCGGGCAAGGTGTCGTTTTTAGTAACGTCCAGCATCAGTTTTCTTCTCCCACCATTCCATGAACTTGACCTGAGCAGCCATGGTATCCACTCTGTATAGCTGTAACCAATGGCCTGCGATTTCATGTCCAAATGTATACCCGAAAACCGCACCTGCAGCCAAGGACAGCCCTGCACCTGCAAAAATCAAACAATAGATAAAAAGTAAAACATTGATCAAGTCTCTGCTTCATCCACAGTTGGAAAGATGGATACTTTCTTCCACATGAACTAATAAAGCATCATCATTTGGATACTCTTCAGCATCATCTTTGTTATAACAGAAGAGAATACTACAATATGGACTAAATGATCTCAACAAGACATTGCGGTTTTGCAGCAGTCAGATTAATCGTGGAAAACAGAAGAAGAAGTATCTACCATGTAAGCTCTTTGAATACTTCCAAGCAACTCCTGCTGTTGAGACTGCACCAATCACACTTCCAATAGCAGCAACGTTTGCTGCTTCCCTAGCTGTCTTCAACTGCAAACAAGAACCGAAAAAGAGGTTGGCACATTGCTTGAGAATAACTGAAGGATGATAACAGAGAACAATCTTTAGAGTTAGCAAGTGCAGCCATCACTGCAACTGAGACTGTCATCCATAATGTTTGTCTACATGGAGCTGAGAAGTAGCACTAGAGATGGCCAGGACTCTAAATACAGAAGCAATATTGATAAATGGATTTCCCCCAGGAAGCTTCTGTTCTCCTATCATTTTGTTGAGGAATATAAGATCCAGTAGTGCAGCAAAGTACTTATTCTGTCATTTTGAGACAGCTTTAGTAGCCAATTCATGCTGTTTCTGTGGAGATTAACCATTTTCTTCATCAGATCAAACTGAAAACTCGGCTTCAAGATCATACCAGTACATTTCAATGACCAATACAACTACTGTATTGGAAATGATAAAACGAGATAAGAATTCGACAGAAGATCAATGCAATAGTGACTTAAGATATCAATCGACAAGCTCAAATTTGATAGATCTTGATCGAACATCAACGCTAAGAAAGAGTCATGATCGAGAATGATGATCTCAACATTTCGGAGGGCTAAGAGCAAATTGCAAACGGGAGGGCACTAGAAACGCGCAAAAAAAAAACATCGATCAACGAAATAAGCAGAGAGAGAAAGAAGATGAATTACAGGAGGTCCGTGGACGGGATCTGAAGCAATGAATTCCTCGACATCGGAGCTGGACCAAGAAGGCAGTGGATTATCGCGCTTGATGAACCTGCTGTAGGTGTCAAGGAAGGAGAATCTCTCACCCCAGAAGTCCTTCCATCCTTCCCAGTGTCCCTTGAAGAAGGACGATTCCCTTGAAGAATCCGCCATTGCTGTTACTTCTACTCCTTCCGCCTCTTCGAATTCACACCTCGCGTTCACTTCCTCCTCTCTGTCTAATTCTGATCAGAGAAGAGAAGAAACCGTCTTCGCCTGGTGGCGTTTCGCCAATCATTGCGGGAAACATTTCCCTCGTGTTTGGCCAATCTCAATTATCCCCCTTATATTTTTGTTTTGTTTTTTTTTTTGGAATTCTACTTTTATGATGTAATAGCACCTTTTTCTAGATTTTTCTACCATACTCCAATAGCACCATACTTTTGGTTTTTTTATTATTAGGGTGGACTTAATTGTAACATATGTAAAACTTTAAAAGTATGAAAAAATATGAATTTTTTAACCACACCTAATATTTGCATCATACTATTAATAATATCAATTTTCATCTAGGTTTCACCTTTAGGGCAATAGAAAAATACAAAAAAAAGTACCAAAAGCATGGTGCTCTTGGAGCATGATAGAAAGATCCACATTTTCTACTTGCTTTGGGAGCACCATGCTTTTGGTTTTTTTAATGCTATGATGGACTTAATTGTAACATAAGTAAAACTTTAAAAGTATGAAAAAATATAATTTTTTTAATTACACCTAAGATGTGTATCATACTATTAATAATATCAATTTTCCTATGGGTTCACATTTAGGGCAATAGAAAAATAAAAAAATTAGTGGCAAAAGCATGGTGCTCCAAGAGTTTTTTTGTTTTTTTATTGCTAGAATTGATTTAATTGTAGCATATGTAAAACTTTAAAAATATAAAAAAAAAATACGAATTTTTTTAATCAAAGCTAATATTTGCATTATACTATTATTAATATCAATAGCTTGCTCTGTCTTATTATCTTATGATTTATCTCTCCTTCTTTCTTTTTTGCATCGCAGGACATTCCAGAATTTCATCTCTAATGCTGATCCGAGCACTTTGGCTGCTATTGGTGGGGCAAGTGCTGGAGATGTCCCAACAGATATGCTGAAGACTGCATCAAATATGATCAGCAAAATGTCACCTGAAGAACTTCAGAGAATGATCCAATTAGCTTCCTCATTTCCTGGAGATAATAACCCCCTTTCAAGTGGAAGTGGAGGTGCTTCCAGTGGTACTAGTTTTGACAGCTTCAAACCCGGAGCAATACCAAATGTATCTCCAGACATGTTAAAAACAGCAAGTGACATGATGGGTAAAATGTCCCCTGAGGAAGTTCAGAGGATGTTTAGCATGGCATCCTCTTTGAGAGGAAATGGCGCCTTCCCAGCAGCAGATCGTCCTAGTTCTAGCTCCATCTCCAGTTTACTTGACGGCGAAGAAACATCAACTATCAGCACTACAGCTGAAACAAGCACTTCAAGAAGTGCTTTTCCTCAGGGCAACTTTCCGAGCCCCCCAGCTGATCTCCAAGAACAGATGAGGAACCAGATGAAAGATCCAGCCATGCGTCAGGTACCCTTTACATTTTTCACAGCTGATTTCACTGTTCACTGCAGATTTCAGTGGCAGACAAACAGTTGTTTCTTTTCGTCATAATTTCATCGGTTCCTCAGTCTTAACTTTGTAAGATTAGTAAGAGGAGCTGATCTAACTGATGATGCATGCTTGTTCGGGCAGATGTTCTCATCTATGATCAAGAATATGAGTCCAGAGATGATGGCTAACATGGGTGAGCAATTTGGGGTCAAGCTTTCTACAGAAGATGCAGCAAAGGCTCAGCAAGCAATGTCATCTCTATCACCAGAGGACTTGGACCGGATGGTAACCTCTAATTCCACGACATCATTTGATGCTCTTATTCCACAATCTGCTCTCTTAACTTAAAACAAATTGACAGTTCAACCTTAGTTATGTCTTATAAACCGTAATCTACTAAATAGAGTGAGTATTGTTAAATGAAATACATTTATTTTGTGCTCTGAACTTTGAAATTTTATGCCTTGCTTTAGATGCGGTGGGCAGATCGGGTTCAAAGAGGGGTTAACACTGCAAAGAAGACCAAGAATTGGCTGCTTGGAAGATCTGGTTTGATTATGGCCATATGTATGCTTATCTTGGCAGTGATTCTTCATCGGTTCGGCTATATTGGGTAGATTGAAGCATATAAGCTTCTGTCCCGAAAAATAGAAAAAGTGAGAAGAAAAGCATAAGTCTATGTTGAAGTCGATCCCCTACCAATTTGAATCTGACCCCCCCAAGTAGTGAAACAATGCTCATCCTGTAAGCAACAAAATGAGTTGATTATCCGGTTCGGTATAGTAGATACAGTCTCGCGCACGGCTTAAGTGGCTCGGAATGTGGCACCCATGACCCACCCTGCGTATGAACAAATCTGGGTTTAATTTGTTCTTCTAGTCTTTTTGTTGGATGTATTAGACTATTATTATGTCTCTGTTTTCTTTTTCATTTGTATTTTTTGGTTGCTGACAATGTGATCATTTTGAGTGCATAGCTGCAATGGAATTGGTAAGCTCAAGGACCAAAGCTTGAAAACCACACTTTGGATTTTCATAGGGTGAATAACCTAAAACAGCTTATGTCCTGACTATTACATTGTTTGACTTCACTAAAACTCGGCTTCAAGATCATACCAGTACATTTCAATGACCAATACAACTACTGTATTGGAAATGATAAAACGAGATAAGAATTCGACAGAAGATCAATGCAATAGTGACTTAAGATATCAATCGACAAGCTCAAATTTGATAGATCTTGATCGAACATCAACGCTAAGAAAGAGTCATGATCGAGAATGATGATCTCAACATTTCGGAGGGCTAAGAGCAAATTGCAAACGGGAGGGCACTAGAAACGCGCAAAAAAAAAACATCGATCAACGAAATAAGCAGAGAGAGAAAGAAGATGAATTACAGGAGGTCCGTGGACGGGATCTGAAGCAATGAATTCCTCGACATCGGAGCTGGACCAAGAAGGCAGTGGATTATCGCGCTTGATGAACCTGCTGTAGGTGTCAAGGAAGGAGAATCTCTCACCCCAGAAGTCCTTCCATCCTTCCCAGTGTCCCTTGAAGAAGGACGATTCCCTTGAAGAATCCGCCATTGCTGTTACTTCTACTCCTTCCGCCTCTTCGAATTCACACCTCGCGTTCACTTCCTCCTCTCTGTCTAATTCTGATCAGAGAAGAGAAGAAACCGTCTTCGCCTGGTGGCGTTTCGCCAATCATTGCGGGAAACATTTCCCTCGTGTTTGGCCAATCTCAATTATCCCCCTTATATTTTTGTTTTGTTTTTTTTTTTGGAATTCTACTTTTATGATGTAATAGCACCTTTTTCTAGATTTTTCTACCATACTCCAATAGCACCATACTTTTGGTTTTTTTATTATTAGGGTGGACTTAATTGTAACATATGTAAAACTTTAAAAGTATGAAAAAATATGAATTTTTTTAACCACACCTAATATTTGCATCATACTATTAATAATATCAATTTTCATCTAGGTTTCACCTTTAGGGCAATAGAAAAATACAAAAAAAAGTACCAAAAGCATGGTGCTCTTGGAGCATGATAGAAAGATCCACATTTTCTACTTGCTTTGGGAGCACCATGCTTTTGGTTTTTTTAATGCTATGATGGACTTAATTGTAACATAAGTAAAACTTTAAAAGTATGAAAAAATATAATTTTTTTAATTACACCTAAGATGTGTATCATACTATTAATAATATCAATTTTCCTATGGGTTCACATTTAGGGCAATAGAAAAATAAAAAAATTAGTGGCAAAAGCATGGTGCTCCAAGAGTTTTTTTGTTTTTTTATTGCTAGAATTGATTTAATTGTAGCATATGTAAAACTTTAAAAATATAAAAAAAAAATACGAATTTTTTTAATCAAAGCTAATATTTGCATTATACTATTATTAATATCAATTTTCTTTTAGGGTTCACTAGCACGGTGCTCTTGGAGAATGATAAAAAGACCTTACCTTTATGCACATTAATTATAGTTAAGTCTACAAATTTTCAAATAGCTCCCCAAAGATTAAATTGTTCAATTTTACTTATAAAAATTACTTGGATTTAGTGGGACTTTAACTGGATTGATTATCACCAGCAATGGTAGTCTAAAAGTTATTAAAATTTACTCCTATGTGGTTTGACTCCGAAGACATTCCAACTTCGAAACGCCTTAGAGCTTAACAAGCCGGCCTCTTAACTATACTAGACTGCTCATATGGCTATGTTAGCGGGTTCGAAGATCAGGTAGCTGAATGCTCCTAGAGTCTTCACTACTAGTCAATTAATTCTATCGGCAAGAAAAGGGGATCGATTGGCCTAGGCCCGAACTCAACTTAATCACCACCATAGGTGACATGGTTCATGTCGAGACCCAAGATCAATTGGCCTAGGCCCGAAAACGATCCACTCTTGACATAAATTGTTTAAAACAGCTCCAAACCGATCTGGAACCGCTTTAAACAATTCCGAACAGGTCTGGAACCGCTTAAAACAGTTGCAGACCTGTTCCATCCCCAACCCTACCAAAACTTCTATTAACACTTCATTCGGTTGTTGAAACCTGAGCTATCAATTTGATAATTAACCTGTCTAGTGGCAAAAATAAAGAAAGAAAGTAGTTAGTACTAAATAAAAAAGACCCAAACAATGTCTTGCTCATGTTGTAATTAACAATACCAAGTGCAGCCCAAAAAAATAAGAGCTCTAGAAAATTCAATCTTACACTAATTGACTACTAAACTAATTCTTCATCCTTTTACTCATTCCAAGTCATAAACAGCAATGAAAGGCATCAGAACACTTCCAATCCAAAGCTTCCCATCCTTCTCTTCCACTTCACTCACTGCCTTCACCACCTTACCCTTCCGATCTTCAAGAACACGCAACACCTTCCCTTCCGGGCTGATTTTCACCACAATACCGTGGGGTGGACCCCCGACTGCGAGAATGTAGTGGATTTTGATCGGAATCGGGAGCTTCAACAAGAACTTTCTGAGTTCAGGGTATTGAGCAGTCAAGTAAGTGTATAGTGTTCTGCGGCCATGGATCCCCACCCAGAAGTCACCGTCCTTGTTGGTTCTGACATTGTCGGGGAATCCGGGCATGTTTGCCAGAACCTCGGAAGTTCCTGCCTTCTCGCCTTTCAACCAATACTTTCGCAGCCTACAGAATTGCACAATGTGTTCCATTCAGGTTTAGGGTTCACCCATTTGTGCAGAGTTTCAGGGATATGCATTCTGCAAAAGAAAACAACTTACCGGCCAATGGACCCTTCGCAGAAGACGAAGAACGAGCCATCCTTGCTCAAAGAGACACCATTTGGGAACTGATGGTTCCTCTCAAGAACAGTGGTTTCCTTGGTGGTTGGGTTGTACTTCAACAGCCTTCCACTTCCCTCTCCGGAGAAAAACAAATGCAAGAAGTTCCTGCAGAGTGGAAGTGAAGAAAAATTATATTTTAATAAATGTAACCAAAAGTTACCTTTTCAGGAAGAATGATTGATTGAGATAGTCGAATAATTTCCAGAAATGTACAAAATTCCATTTTCTTACTATGTTTAGCTCCAAGTTTCAAATTTTGTAACATTTTCGTTGAAATAGTTCTTTTTTAATACAGAACCGAACATCATACTACATGGCCTACCATTACAATTGATCAGCACGGATTAAGGTTTCTAATAATAATAGCTTATGGATTGATTTCTAACAGATATGTTAGCGCATCATAATATATAATGGGGGAAAAACAGAGTAAAAGTCCCAACCTTCTTTGGTATTTGGTGCTGCTGTCTGTGAAATACACATTCCCTTCATCATCAATGTCCAGATCATTTGTAAACCGAAGTGGAACTCCTTCGGCTTCATTAGTTAGCAATGTTGCTTGCCCGCCTTCAGGACCCACCTTCATAAGCCCGAAATATGCATCCGCAATGTAGAGATCACCAGTTCTTTTGTCAAATCGAAGGCCTAGAGGTCGACCACAGATGTGCTCATTTTTCAAGTAAGCAAATGGTGATGGCTTTGGACCACATATATCTGATCTGTATAATAAGAGACAACAAAATAGAAATTGCAGACAATGCTGATCATGATGAATGAGATAGCAATTCCATGATGAATCCATATCACATTCTATTATGGCAACGTTAGTGAATTGACAGAACCCAAGCCAAAAACCGGCCTAGTTCAATAGGTCTGTAACTCTAATATAAATCACTCTTATGGACACATACTACATCGAAATCAAAATCCTTCTTGATTTATCCAAGACACACCAGCGACTATAAAGCGAGGCTACAACCAATCATTTGAGACATTGATGAAGTCAGCTAACGAACATTATCGAACTCAAAATTGTGAGATAAATTCTAGCTTATGAAGAAATGAAACAGTACACTCGACCATAAGGCAAAAGCATGCCATTAATTTACTAGAAAATCAAAGTTCATAGAAGCATAATCGAAACATGCCATATATATTCACACAAATCATAAGAAGGCCATATAGCAAATGCAAAGTAGCCCTTAACTCGCCACATTACTTTGCACGAGTTTCTTGAAGCATTTCTTATTGAGCAAAACATCTAGCATTGCAACATGATAAACTACTCTTCAATTGAAATTCAGCATATAGGGCACCTTCATATACTAAATCTCAGACCAGGTGAAGCTAACGAAGATCGACGTTCAACAAGAAAACAAACACCAATTATTACAGAAACAACCATCCGTAATCAATTCAACAAAAGAAGACCTGTTGCTCGAAGTGTAGGCAAAATCAGTCCAGGAATTCCCGTCGAAGAACAAGACGCGTCCATCGGCAATCCCAGTATAGGGTCCCCGACCAGCAGGATCGAAGGCGATGCTCTCCGGACCCTGAACTTGGTTCAAGAACCTGACCTCAGACTTCTGCAAGAGATCGAGATCGTCTCTCTCGGTGGGCAAATCAGAGTTGGGCGGCATGTTGATCCGATATGCTTTGAAGTCCGGCGATCCGAACAGCGGACTATGGTGGAAAGGATCCAAGCCGCAGTACAGTGCCGCGAGTAGGATCATTGCGGTGAATATCGCCGCCGTAGACATGGCGATAGAGAGAAGGCGTGGAAAACAAAGTGGGTAGCGTAGCGTAGATGGATGGTGACTGTATGTGGAGTATGGAGACTGCTGCTGAGACCTGAACGTCAATAACTACGTTTCAGTGTTTCACTGTTCTCAGTCTCTTCTCCATTATCCTCCACATAGTTTATAGTCGGTAAGCAAATTCTTAGTTTGTCTATATATATGTTTCCCGCCTATTAATGGGCTGGGCTTTGGCCGAATATTGGGCTAGAATTAGCAGGCTCGTCTCATTGCTTACAGCCCAAGTAAATATGTAATTTTTTTAATCTTTCAAACATATATATAGATTATATATATAGTGTGCTGCCGTTCTAGAAAAAAAAAATTATAGTGCTTCAACTATATTTTAACTGAATTTATGAATTTTCAATTTTTAAAACAAATTACCATATTCATTATAATTTTCTTTAAACTGGAAAAAAATATGCGTATATTAAACAATTAATTAAAATAATTGTACTGAAATACATTTAGTTAGAATTTTAATTGAAAGAGGCTGTTAAAAGTTTTTAAGTTTTCAATTGTATGGTCAATTTATACCTTAATTATTTCACTTTTGATTATTAACCCTTAACTGTATTATAAAAAAATAAGAAATAGATATAAAGGAGGATCATTATAGTATTAAATTAGTTTATTTTTTGTAATAATTTTTTTAATATTAAATCAAGTGCTTGGATAAACGAGAATTAAGACAATTTTTGCTGATATTGATTTATTAATTGGGTAATTAATAATATATAAATGAATTCCGTACTGAGCCCAAACTCGATTCAAAAGGCCTATATTGTCCAAATTCAGCCCGCTCCGCTATAATGGGCCTAAGGTTAATGGGTCACCCTTGAGTCCATCGCCAGAACGTAGCTCGACTGATAGATAATTAGCTACACCCGATGCATTGTTCACTTTATCTAAATTGCACCTAAATAACAGGAATAATTATTTTCCGAGGGACTTGTTCATTCACCTGGTGTATCTAAATTTTTTATTTTTTTTTATCACCGTTAAATCTATATTATGCAAAATCATGTTCTTACAAACAACTTCTAAACATTTAATAAATAATTTAGTTATTTAAACATTTCTAAATTTGTATGAATTGTTCAACTTTCCTATTTTTAATGAATATTTAGAGTTGTTTAAATTTTTTAGAATTTAATTTTAATATAATTATTAATCATTAAGAAATTATCAAAATTAATCTCCAAAATTTCCTTAATTATAGTTATTTTTATTAATAATGACATAGGGGGTAAAATCTTTTTTTTACTGAGTTACAATTAAATTTAAAAATTTATAGTACCATTGAATCACATGACCCAAACATGTAAGATCAATATACATATTAACCTAGATATTGAGGGTACAAATAGATATGTTATTATCTATACAAAACATTCATTTAAGAACATATGTTCTTAAAAAAAATCATATTACCAAAATTAAGGATACAATCATATAATGATTAGGCAAACAAACCCTAAATTAATGATTGATAGGAACATGGAGAGGATGAAGAAAGAAGTGGCTGAAATGAAAAGAAGGTTGCCTGCCTCTACTCTATCATCCATGATGCTCATTAATGACATCCAGTCAACCCTCCAAGTGGACATTTTGCTTTGCCATGGAATTTATTTTCCATATATTCTCCTAATTAATATATATAACACCCTTTTGTACATATAGTACAAAGTTTGGTGGTAAAAATACAAATATGTTAAAACATTTATTCATATTTATTTGTTTTGGAAATGAACAAGACTTCTAAGGGAAATGTTAAAAGTTGATTACAAATACAACATTTCAGTCATTCAATAAACTTGTGTAAATCATGAAGTTTTTATTCCAGAAATTAATACAAGACTCAAATTTTAAGTTCTTCTGTATTTTGAAATTTATGTTATTGAAAATTGAATTTTTGCCCCACTACATCAGAAGAAAAATGATAATATGATCATTCATAAGCCCTTGGTATCGATGTTAAAATTGTTACTGTATTGTCATCCCGATTTAAATTTATTTCCTCATTTTTTAAAATGAAAAGTACGTAATTTAAAATTAATATTTTATATCTAAAATAAATACTTAATTGACATACAAAATACATTAAAATCATAAATAAAAATGGGGAATATTTTTAAGATGAGGGCGCTCTATAAGGAGTAATTGCTCATTCAACTTTTTAAGATATGTAATTTTTATTCAATTTGACTATTAAAATCTTACGTTTGCCCATTTTAAAGTTAATTTCCAGCCCTTAAAAATCCGAGTACACACGTACGTCAAAATTTTGAGTTAAATTAAAATAATGTGAACGTATAAATAATGCATGCATTTATTTACCGTACGTTTTGATAGATGACATGACAATTGACATGTAATGCGATTTACCAATGTAGAAATGAGGACCATCAAAAAAAATTTGGTGCAAGTTCAAATGGAGTTAGTTGAGTGGAAATGTGGTCCTTCATTTATATATACCTCTATTGGTGATATGTCTAATTACCAACAACTGCCTTTTAACAAGTTTCCTTGCATGCATGCCTTCACTCTCCTCTCTATTGCTAGCTAGCATTTATCCTTTATATTTTGTAACATATCATTTCATAATCCTTGAATTAGTTATTAGAATTCCGTCAAACTTAACGAATCAATAGAGAGCAACCATCTATGCAAGTGATCGATGTTCATCTTAAAACTAATTGGTGAAAGAGTCAAGTAGCATACTTAATTGTGTGGTGCTAAACTATTTCAGAATCCACCAATGTAGTAGTATATATATATAAACAAACTCATGACAATAGAGTTTATTTAACTCCCCGCACCGTGATTGCTTTTTAATTAAGGCACTAGTTGATTGTATTAGGACATGTTGAGAATAAATTCATCAGACTCGACTCAACAACGTCAATCACAATTGAGTTCTGATATCATGTTAGAATCCGCAAAGATGATTGAAGTATTTTAGGATGAACCCCACTTGTATAAATGGTTGCTCTATGCTGGTCCGTTAAGTCTGACTCGGCTCAATGTGAATTATAACATTAATGATTATGGGTTCATTTTTTTATTTGGATATTATATGGTTATTTCATTTTTTTTTTTAGAAATGTGGTTAAATAAATTAAGGTAGCTAGAGCCTAGAACAGTTTATATTAAATTTTTATTATGAATATATATACTATATACATGAAGTTATATATATCCCTGCCCCTCGTCTGCGTGCTAGGCTGCTAGCTACCCAAATCAAGATGTGGCTTATTAATTAGGGCTAGCTCCTATATATACTCAGTACTCACTCACCTACCCAATCATTTATCTATCATATCAACCCCATTTTTTTTTAATTCTAGCTACTCCAAAAAAAAAAAAAAACATATTCAACTTAATTCTTTTCTAAAAATTAAATAAATAAACTACAATTTCAATTGTTGTATACTCTTTCACCAAAAAAAAAATTTGTTGTATACTCACTGTATCTTATATCCAACAGCAAAATGTCACTTTGTGATTGGCTTGGCAATAAAGTGACTTTAAATAAATGAGGTTTTTTTTTTTTTTTTTTAAAGTGTGGATTAGTGTTAGCCACCTTTGAGTCCATTCTGATATTCGGACTCACGTGTTGCAAGTATATCATTTATTTGAATAACCAGCGCATATATTGGGCCGTCCAACAACATACACCGCCATTAACCCAATATAATCGAAAGGTCAGCTCGTTAGACACTAATCCTTAATTATCTAAGAAATAATTTTAATCAAATAACTGATGATTCGAACTCATATAAATGTGAAGTGTGAAGTATATGAATCACTTAAAGTATCTTTGCCTATCATCCGATTGAGCCTGTCTAGAACAGTGGTTAAGTTTCCGTACTTCTAAAATCTAAACTATTCACATGCTATTAAACTATTCTAAAATCTAAACTATTCAAGGGTTAATTAGCAAAATGTCAATAGAATGTACAGTTTCTAGTTAAACTTTACAATTCGTAGTAAAATGTTAGTTGAACTTTAATTAATACCCAAATCGACATTAATTATTGGACGAAATCATACACGTGTCGGTCATGTGATCCAACAGTCGAATCAGGAATGTTCTAAAATATACAAAATAACATAAAATTAAACCTCAATCAATTTGTTTGAAAGACTTAGGATAAATAGTGCACCATAAAACTTTCTTTCGAAATTATCTCAAGTATAATTCAAAATGACTTTTAAAACAAGCTCGCACTAACAAAATCTGATTCATGCGTCAATTCTCTATCACGCGACTGACACACATACATGTCTAATCCCGTCCAATAATAAATGTCGAAAATGGACAAAGCTATAACTAGTTCATCAATTCGTAAAAGTCCAGCTAGCAATTTACAGATTTAACCCAAGTTCCAATAACATTTTACAAATTAACCCAATATTCAATTTTCACCATCTGTGAAGGTTCGGACAGATTGTAAAGAAAAGAAAACCACTAAAAATCACCACTTCCTCTTGCAATGGTTTCTCCCCGACCGGACCAGTCCCATCTTCTAATATCTCTTTATCATTTTTGTTCACTTCTTCTCTCTCTCTCTCTCTCTCTCTCTCTCTCTCTCTCTCTCTACCAACAAAGAAAAATAAATGATTCTATCCCTCCCTTCTCTTTGGATCCATTTTTGCTTATAAATTATTGATCTACCTTCAAGATCTTGATTCCAGTTTGCAGTACAGTCTATCTATCTCTATATGCTCAAACCTCCCAGCTGCATAATCCCTCCGAATCGCGAAAACAGCATGTCGATCGAAACCATGGCGCCGGATCGTGTCTGCTATATCCAGTGCAACTTCTGCAACACCGTCTTAGCGGTATCTTCGATTCTCTTAAGAAATTTTCAGTTTTTAGGGTTTAAATTGGCTACAAATCAAAACCCATGTTTTTCCCCAAATTCTTCCATGAAAAGTACCAAAAAAACAGTTTTTTTTCACTGGTTTTGAGAATACCCTAACTAGAAATGGGGAAAGGAACCTTTTTTGCCCTAAATTAATATATATTGTATACTGGGTTTTGTAAGAAACCCTAGCTGCTCATGAAATTTCACACATAAAATGTTGTCTGAGGCCAAGAAAGCTTAAGCTAGCTAGGGCTCACTTGAAAATTAGGGTTCCTTCATTTTTTTCATTTTTGAATCATTTCACCATAATGTTTTCCAGCTATGAACAACTCTCTCTCTCTCTAGAGATGAGGAGAGAGAAAGAGAGGAGGTGGGAGCTTCTGTTCACTTATACTAAGGAACTGCAGATCGAAAAACCATTATTAGGTCACAAAATGAACTGTCCTCAACAATTTTTAGTATTTTTTTCAAAACAGTTTTTTTTTTTTTTTTTTTCAGTTGTCTTTCTCTTATGCATGATATCTTTAATTCTTTTTTCAAAAGCAGTGGATCGATTCACAATGAACTTCCCTCTATGCAAAAACCCTTTAATTATTTCTTTGTATATATTATGTATGCTGTTTATAAATGAGATTTGGCGATCAAAGCTATGAACACATTTATTTAAAAAAAAATTTGAAATTAAAAAATGTTTTATTTTTTTTCTGAGAGGTTGATGGACTTTATGGTTTCGGTTTCATAGTCAAGTCACTATCCAATTTCCCATTGCCATGGTTGTCAGACACTGAGAGAGAGAAAAGTGAGGAGCTAAGCGCACCACCCAGAAAGTCATAACATTTCCTGATAAGTACACACAGTGAGTGAGTTAGTGAGTGAGATCAAAGAGATTTATAGTTAGAAACTTAATTAATTACATTAAATTCCTATACACATTAATGGATGGATAGATGAGATGTTGAGATTAGTTATCATTAACTAAAATTACGACAATGATCATATTTAAGAGATGTATATATTTAGTTAGGTCAGAAAAACTTAGATTCGCTATTTTTCTTTCTTTCTTGGCCAAATAGTTACACCAAATTGGATTGACATTGATGGGGTAGATGAAAAATTGATAATTGACAATGATACATTAAGGGTTTGAGTTGCTAATTTTATGTTTTCTTGTAATGAATATAATTGATCGACAGGTAAATGTGCCGAGCAGCACTGTATGTCCAACAATCGTAACGGTGCGATGCGGGTATTGCGCAAATCTGCTCCCCATCAACATGGCTGCTGCTGTACAGCCAATTCCTCATCAAGCTCAGCTTCAACAGGTATATTATATGCACTGCATCTGCTATTTTCTTTTATGAGTTTCATCAGCTCATTTCAGTATCGGTCATTCGATGATCAATTGATCGGTCGATATTGAGATCTCTAAATACATGTTTACTAGCTAAATCAGCAGAAATCGAAATCTTTTAACCCTAAGTAATGAAGTTTGGGGTTGATTGTTGTTTCATTTATCGCGAGAGAAGCCACACAAACCGAACATCGGATCCGAAGAAGGGATTACCAAGGCAAGCGGGTCGTCTTCCAAAGGCAAAAAGTTCACTTCGTTTGAATCGACCGAGCAAGACCAACCTCGAATGCCTCCTATTCGCCGTAAGCTAGTACACATTTCTAT
The DNA here is from genome assembly GCA_036873135.1 of Clarkia xantiana subsp. parviflora. Lineage (NCBI taxonomy): Eukaryota > Viridiplantae > Streptophyta > Magnoliopsida > Myrtales > Onagraceae > Clarkia > Clarkia xantiana. The sequence goes on along the minus strand of JAPTYO010000008.1, from coordinate 1,200,982 downwards.
CTATCTATATATATATATCTTGGTAGCTCATATTTATTGTTTATTCTGATGAAATGCAATAAATGTGATGATATTACCAAGAAGGTACATGTATACTACACCTGCAATGATCACTCAATTATTAGGGATATATATTTATACTACTCATGATCAAGTTGTAAGATATCATAGACAAGTAGTTAACACATAACTATACAAATTAGTGGTCCTTATGTTAAGAATAAGACGCATAATTTAAATAATTATTCTATAAGCTCAAACTTTTGAGTGAATACTTTGACAATGTCCATTCTTCGTGCATGCAGCCCCAGAAAAGAGGCAACGAGTGCCCTCGGCGTACAACAGGTTCATAAAGTACGTATATTTGGCTACAATTTCTCGAATCTTATAAAATTACTATGCAAAATTTATTAAATATATCTAGAAAATTATATATATGTGATTAGTTATTGATTCCTTTCATCAAGTAAAACTAATTTCGGCGTAAATCAATGCAGGGAGGAGATTCAGCGAATCAAAGCTAGTAATCCTGATATTAGCCACAGAGAAGCGTTTAGCACCGCTGCGAAAAACGTAAGTCGATCAATTTTTTTTTTAAATAATATAATTATGAGAGCTAGTAATTATCATTTTATAGCAACAATTGCATATTCTACTTGAACCTATTATTAATTCTCACAAGAAATAAGAATCGAGTAGATTGAAGAAATTTGCATACAAGAAAATGCATGATTCCACTCAAGAACTTACAGACCTGTGTAGTTGCATACTGAATACATACATTGCCCAGATTATAATTCATTCAATTATATACATATGTATAAATGTTAGATATAATTAGAGTATTGAAATGGAATTTTTGGTTTGATGCAGTGGGCACATTTTCCACACATTCACTTTGGTCTAAAGCTGGACAATGGATCAAATAAGCAAGCCAAGTTAGACCACCACCACTCCTTCACTTCACCTGCCTCAACAGATCATCACCACAACAAGTCCCATGCAGCTGGTTTCTATTAAGAACACCTCGATCCATCGTCGATATATATATATATATAGTTGTGTTCTTTTGTGTGTTGATTATTACCAGATTATGAATAAATTGTATTAAGTCTGTTGTTGCACCTTCCTGCAAAATGTTTGGACATCGGTTCTCCAATTTGTGAGATATTTATTCGATGAGAATACAGTTTGATCTTACTATATATATGTATGCAATGGTTTCTCACCCTTAATTACTTGAATCCCAAGCAAGCTAAGTGCTTCGTTTTGAAATCCGATCAAGAACATCTAGGATAAACTCAATTTGTACAACTTTGTCAGACATCTCTGTTGAATTCAGAATTTCTCACTACTGAGAAAAATTCTATATTTGAATCAGATATTTTAGAATTAGAGTTCAATTACACTCAAATTTATTATATTTATAGACATATTTTAATAAATAATTAAATATGACCCCATCTACAGTGTAAGTGTTCTTGACCTTTCAAGTGGTTTGACTATAAGGTCCCAGGTTCGAAACTAATGTGACTTGATATAAAAATATCAATAAGTTTGGTCGGAAAAAACTAAAACCATGATCAGAAGAGCCTGAACATTACGTAACATGGTGGATCTAAAGTCGTCACTACTAACTCATTCATTTTTTTTTTTTAAAAAAAAAGTAAATAAATATGAGCATTGTTAATTTGTTAGTGAATTTGTCATTGAGATTTTAGCTAAGCAGCTGTCACTTCAGAGTCAGAACAACAGTTAATATTATAACACCATGGAATATGACACCGAATTTGATGCCATTCTGAACACTGATCTGCTCCTCCTAGACAAAAAAAAAAAAAAAAAAGTCCACGTCATCAGCTTCCTTGTGATCTTCTCTCAAATTCTCATATATATTCAAAATATATACAGAAGGACATGGCGTGTATGGTTTGTATAGGGCCGTAATAAATATATATTCCTCTCTCTAGCTAGGGTTTCTGTTAATACACTCTATACACATTCTCCAGGTAACGCATACCTAATATTCTTCCCTGATCTTCCTTCTATAGCTATTAACTTCGTCCAACAGTACCATTCAATAATAATACAGAATTAAAAAGCATGTAATTTATAGGGCCAGAATGAAAAATTACTTGAAATATCGGTAAGCAGTTCCGAATATTCTATAATTTTAGGTTTACTTAGAACTTACACACTGTGTATGTACTATTCATAATCTTTCCTTCCCAGAATTTATCTTTTCTTCAGTTGAGCCGGTTCGTCTTGAATATGTGCAATTTTCTGTTTAATATTATTTCCATTTTTCTACCAAAAAATGTTAAAAGTGTGATACTGCTATGGATTTACACTACAAACCGCGCGTATATAATAGAAGTCATGTAAACATATTTTAATATAAATACAATGGTCTCCGGTTCGTACAATAATTTCGGAACCCATAACCTAATTTACAAGGTAATGAATTGTATTAACCCTAAGTGTTGGTTTCATTCAAATAACATGATTGTGGATTAATAAAGAGCTTCTAATTAATTAAATAGTGAAAGGAAACCATTTGGTAAATAGTGAGGTGACTTGATGACTGATCATATATATTGCAATTTCACTAGCTAGCTAGCATGGTAAAGCTTATAAAGGTGTATATATATAAACCCTACAAAGTATTGGACATTTAAATAGATGGGTTTTTGGTGAGATAGGTGCAGATGGAGCAATAAAGAGAGAGATTTGGGTGGGGTTGGTGTTAATAGTAAGAGAATCTGTAACGTCAAATCATGTAGTTGGTGTTTTGGATTTTTGTGGACAATATATGCCGCTACTAATTGATTCTTGCTTTTCTTTGTTTTTCGTGGTTTTAGGAGGAGATCCATCCAAAAGCACTACTGTTCCATCCATACTTAAATTAATTTATGATGGCTATGATTATATTTTTATTTTTATATCTCAGTAGTTTGAATGTCTGATCTTTAGGATAAATGATAAAGTGCAGAACCACTACATCATATTATATAATTAATTAATTTTTTTTATATATATATATACTAAAGTAGGGGTGAGCTCGGGCCGGGACGGGCGGGCTTTTACCTGAGCCCGAGCTCGAAATTTTCGGGACACTAATTTTTAGCCCGAGCCCGAAAATGAGGAAAATGGCCCGCCCGAGCCGGGACTTCGGGACTCGGGCTAGCCCGAATTTTAACAAAAAAATCTAGAAAAAAAAAAATAAATAAAACATGGAGGAAGATGGATGCTGGAATTTGGAGAGGGAGGCGCATCGTCATTTTAGGAGCTTGAGAGGAATACAAATCATGAGGAAAAGAAGAAACCGAAAAAAGGAGGCGTAGAAACCAAATAATGGAGATATATATAATTATATATATATATATATATATATATATATATATATATATTTATATAGTATTAAAAAAATTCGGGATGGGCTCGGACTTTTCGGGATTTTGGCACAAAAGCCCGAGTCCGAGCCCGAATTGAAAATAAAAGTCCCGCCCGCTCGGGCTCGGGTCTATTCGGGACCGGGTTTTTCGGGGGGGCTCGGGACGGGTTTTTCGGGCTTTCGGATTTTCCTGCTCAACTCTTAAAGGACGCATAAATGGCGAGTGCACAATTCATGTGGTTGAGTTGGTTTCTTAAAGAGTGTTTCAGGTGCTTTTAAAAATACATCACTCGTAATATGCTATTTATTCTATAATTAAAATAACTTTTACCTACACCGATTAATTCGTAAGAGTTAAGTGCTAATATTAAGATTTTCTATTCTTAACACTAAATCCAAAATGTTTAATTAATGGACAAACCGTTACATTAGAAATAGTCACTATGTCATTTTTTCTGGATTATTTGTCGACTCCTATATAGTTTTACTTTTTAAAACTTAAAAAAAAAATTCATTAATTTACACTCAAGTAGATAAAGTCCACTATAAAAGTATTAATCAACAAAACATTTCATTTTGCAACCGCTTATTTTTAGTCGACGCTAAAATATCCTCTTAAAATAAATAATTTAAACTTATTTAGGGTTAATTTGGTATTTTCATATATATTTGCTATCTCTCCAGTCCTCTTGTTTCTTTGTATTGTGTATGCATATTACGTGTGTTGTTTTTTTTTTTTTTTTACTATCGAATACGTGTGTTGTCGTGTTTGTGTAATATATATATATGTATAATATAATATAATATATTATATATATTAAAAACATGGTCTGCGATATCCACTCAGTGTCTTGTCACTGAAACAGAAGCTGAATCTGCCAATTCATCCAGCAATGAATGAGAGCTAGCGGGACACACATTTGATTGAACCCTTTCTCGTTTCCCATTAGACTAGTGGTGCACTTTAATCACCATTTCTTCATTTCATTTCACTATTATTAATTTCCATTATTCATGCATGCAATAATAAATATAAATAAAATTAATTACAACCCTAATTTGAAAAAATAATAATATATATATATATCTATGTGATTTAATTATACGCTCATATATATTTTAGTATATACATCCAATTTTCTATATAGATACATTCACTATAATCTAAAATTTATAAATCATATACATCCCCGTCTCGACAAGTTCATGCACCTATTATTGTCATGCATGTAACTCGATATCGATAAAGTATCATTCCGAATAGGTGAAGTGCACCTTACGATAATAGTAGATTGTTCGGTCATATACCTAGTTCGACATTCAACACGATCCTAGACTTATTCTAACTAGAGATGACAAATAATTGTGTAGCACTGATGCACCTTGATAGGGATAAATGATGAGAAAGCATAAAACTCGTTGATTCGAGAGAATGCTGAGAATGAACTTGGTGATTTAAGTAAATGTTAAGAATTTGATGCACAATTAAGGAAAATCTCAATTTTTATTAATCAATCAATAACTGATCAATTTCAACGACGGCTAAACATAGCTTAAAATACTGGAAAAATAAAAAAATCTAACCGTAGCATAAATCTGAAATTAACAACTAAGTTCAAACAAAATTGACAAATTGTAAAAAAGACTCAAAGAAACATAAAACTGCAATTTTAACCATATAAACGAATGAATTTGGTTGAAAAAAGTTAGACATTATTGCAAAGCAATAGCTATTGCTCAGACCGTCGTTTCCGCATGAAATACTGTATTCGCACACTAAAATCCGACACTTCACCCATTTTAAGCACGTTACTCAATTTGACTGATTTTTTTTTTAAGAAATTAGAGTATAGGGTTTATGACTTGAAATCAACACTGAACAAGATGTGACCTAGGGGTCCAAATTTGACCTAGGGTAGGGCTATAGGGCTGAACCCAGATGTAGTACGATGCTTATTTGCTTGCTACTGTCACAAACAAATAATCAAGGTGAAGGTCCCATCACTTATTAGGACCAAATTAGTTATTCTTATTATTTAAATATATAAAATAAAAATCAAGTCATGTCACTTCTTTACACATAAATGGAAAAGGTTAAGTACTGTCCCAGAGGCCAAAACAATATGTATTTTTTTTTTTTATTTATTTAATTGTTCTTTGCTTCTTGCATATATATGGCTTGATATTTTCTCCTTATCAACTCAGTCCAGAGAAATTGTACCATGTTCTACAGCAAATTGCTACCCGATCTTCCACTAATTTACAAATCATTACCTTATTTAATTTTTTTAAATTGACTACTTGAACTTTCAATTTTGTAGCGAATTGCTACATCTGTTTTATTTCCCGTCAAATTGGACAGAAAATAAGCGTATTTCCACTACATGATATTTTTTTATGTGTACGCAAAATGAATTCAAACGTAAATTAAACGTATTACAACGAAATACCTTCAATTAGATGCTCAATTGAGCTTTCACTCAATTCGAAACATGACCTTTCAGTTGAGTATCCTATTGAAGGTATTTCATTGCAATACTTTCGGTTTATATTTGAATCCATATTAGATACACCTGAAAAGACTTCACGTGGCGGTAACATTCTCATTTTCTGTCCAGTTTGACATGAAATAAAACAACGTTAACAACTTGCCCTGAAATTTAAAGTTCAAGTAGCAAATTTTTAAAAATTAAAATTAAAATAGTGATTTGTAAATTAATTAAAGTTTAAATAGCAATTCAGTTATTAACCCTAATTTTTATTGCATATTTTTATATATCCTCCCACTCGCACTTAAGTGCGTAATATATAAAATGATTACTATAAATATTTTTTATTTTTAAAATTTCGACAATAATTTAAATTCATAACCTTTTAATTAAATGATGATTAACATATGCTCCATAATTACTGTGCACAAGTCGTCCATCTTACTTTTTCCTTTTGCTGAGAACTTTATTGTATAATATCATCAGTGTACTGAGTGTAGTAGTTTTGCTGGTGTTGTGTGAAATACCACATTGTATTGCATCATATAAACACTTGGCTTCCCTCTTCTTATCGACCCAATCACCAAGTTGTTTTTTCAATGAAACCCAATTTGTAAAAAAATTTCTCTATGATGATTCACTCAAATGCAAAATTTAAAATAATATCAGAGTATGAATTCGGTTCCCAATATTGGCTTACCAGATTTTTAAATTGCAAAAAGAAGGAACGCCTAATATAAATATAAACATATAAAATATGGCACTGGAAAAAGTGCAATATAAAACAAGTCATTACTAAAATGCAACAAAACAAAAAAGGGACGCTTAATACAGGTATCTAAAAGATGATGCAATAATACCATACAAATACTATTAAGTACCAAAGGAAAAATAACAATTATAAAGAAAGAAAAAAGCTTTTATGTCTTTCTCATATTAAGGATGGAAATCTCCATAGAAGAGCGGTCCATACGATTAAAGACATGTTTAATGAGATGAGATGGATAGAAAAGCAAGGAAATGGTCCAAAAAGTTGACCACTTTTATCGACGTCTCACTTTAAGGAAAAGAGATGATGAAATCCGTGAAAAGCTTCTCTCTTACTCCAACTCTACCATCTTCTTTCTCTGCACATAAATCAGTAATGCTTCTGTTGCCTCCACTAGTTAGAAAAATCATTCCATACACTGGTCGGACGGATCACTGTTCGACTATCAAGAGGGTTATTCACGTAGTATACTTCATATCTACATTAATTCACATTTGTATTGAGTCAGTCTGTAATAGTAAAATGATAGTCTCTAATCTTTGGTTTAGAAATGAAGCGCTGAACTACTACACCATATTACATGATTCACTAGATCATTTCATCGATGATTTGGCACACCCAGCCAATCACACACAAGGATTCCGCCAGTCATAAACCCTAAAACGGAACAACCAATCAAGATGAGTCCCATTTAAAACTTGGTCAAAAACCTATAAACTGTCTGAGGTTTCACCAATGTTGAAATTTGGTGTATGGTGTTAAAATGGAGTGTCACAAGTTTCATTTTTGTTGAAATTTGGTGTTTCAGTGTGATTACATTAGAGAAGTCAATCCTGACAAAACCGACAGTCACAATCGACCTCCGATGCACGCTTCCTTCTCGTCACTTTGCCGGAACGATCACCTAAGACTCTGGTCACATTCTCGCAAGTAAATCCCGCTCCGTTGTTGCTGGAAATTGCTCCACACCACTTTGTTGGAAACTTTTTTCTTTGGGATGTTCAAGTTTTTGGGGAATTGTTAAAAATGATTGAATGGAGAGAAGACACCAAATTTTAACAAAAATGAAACCTAAGACTCCATTTTAATATTTCAACTCCAGACACCTAATTTCAACATTGTAAAACTTTAAACAGTTTATAAATTCTTTAACACTTAAAACTTTGTTAGTCAGTACCATAAACTATGAGTGATTTAAAAGAATGATTGGTATCAGCAACTTTTTAATCCAGTAGTTGGTTAAAAAAGGCCGGAAGAAACCGAAAAATGAAATCAAGGTTCTATACGAAGTTCTTACCCTTGCGTGTCGGGTACTGCTATGTTACGGTAGAGAATTCTACTCTTGAATGACACCACCAGGCACCAGGGTGAGGAACCTGCAAAACTGGTGATGAAGAAACTAACTTCACAAGGAGAACAAAGAATTATGTTACCAGAATTTGTTTCTTGGATTTTTACTTAATCTTATGATACTCTTTTATTGAAAAGAACATAAGCTGCTGCAGTCTTGATCTTGTTGACGCTGATTGGGGATACCCGGTTATCGTCAAAATCATACCACCAACATCTCCCATGCTGCAATAAAATTGTTTAAACTCTCATCAAATACCAGTTCATAATAATAATAAGACATTTTCAACTGTGATGAAGCAGGTAATAATGCCTGATAAGCTGCTTTTGCATATATGTCAGCTGGAGGAATTTTTTTTGAGAAGAACGTAATGCAATGTAAATTGATTGCAACGCAAGCCACTCGCCAAAGATGTTCGATCGCTCCCAATAGTGGAACCAAGTAAAATAAAAAAGTGAGAAGCACTAACATGAACAAATGCAGTGTAATGGCCAATTCCCATGCTACCATAGTGATTACTGATTGCATAAAGTCTGTAACGGTCTGATGGTTGACTGTTCCCACTGGCAATGTAACTAGATAAGTCAAGGTCATCAATGGGGAAATCCACAAATGTCTCTAGCTTGTTCTTTAAGTAACGATCGTAAGAGAATCTCTTCAAATGGATGACTAGAATCTCCGGCAGTCTCCATAGATCTAGCTTTTTACTGGCTTGACAGTGCTCTTTGCATCTTGAACAGTACATTTTTTTTACTGAAGAAAAGAGTTACTATCGTGAACATGTTTCTGTTTCTACAGATGTCAATAGTCAAAGCAGATGCATAGAATCTATACTCAATAGTAATGCGGGCTAACATGAACTCATACTTATGCAGCATATTGTCAAGGAGAAACTCGATGAAAGTTGCAAAAATTCAATCCTAAGTTAGATAAAATAAATAAATAGATACTTAAGCAGATAATGTAGGATACTTACCACATATCTTCTGGTCCAAGAGGCTCCTCAGTAAGGAATGTTTCAAGACACTTGTGGAGCGACACAGTCTCCTTTGGCTTTTTGGCCAAGAAATCAGATCTGACCATCTCAGGTGACAGGCTAAAAAGGCAATCATCGTACTTCTTTATCTGTTCCTCTGACCAACATACCAACACATTCATCCGTTAGCAGAAGAACTAAGTCTAGCAACAAGAGGGATTTCAGATGTCTTGTTATATGATGCCAAACGTCCAGGGAGGTTACTGCCTAAAATGAGATTTAAGAGGGAACCCAAAATTTCCATAAGAATATAAACATTTTATATAGCAGGAAATGTAAAGAAAAGTCAGTATATGTATCAAGGTGATGGTTTGCTACACTTTGCAAAAAACAGAAGTAGTGGCTACATAATGTAGTAGTGTTTGGTGCACTGATAATTGTATGTGGCCACTAAGTAGCCATACATTATGACAAGTTGTGCAAGTAACAACAAATCTTGATGAAATGATAATTCAGGAATGCAGCATCTTTTACCATTATGCAAAGATAGTTTGGTTCCTTGAGTACACCGTATAAAGAATAATAAGCACCCTTGTTGCAAGCAGTGGATTGACTTACTCTGGCTTACGGTACATAAAGACAACCAAAGGACCTTGATCGCAGGGTTTTGTTGACCGATAAGCAACCAGCTGATCCTCATCTCTAATCAACTTCAGAGAATCAGAAGGATCCTCCAGAAATCGAATTATACGGCTGTTGTATACCTGAAAAAAGAAATACATACATGAAGATGACGTGATACAACTAATCACTTTGATTAAAAAAAGCAACCACGAGTATGGCATAGAAATTTACCTCAGCCACAAGAAGGGTCTCATCACTGCCCAAGGCACATGCAGCACTAAGTGTCTGGATAAGATCTTCAAATTTTCCATTCTTGGACACGGTAATGGTATAAGGTGATGGCTTAGCACTTCCATTAAGAATAGTGAATACTACTAACTACTGTCAGGATCATCGTCCGTGTTGTTGTTGAAGGTAGAGGCAGCGACAAATACATAAATGGATCAAAAGTAAATGACACTCTCCTACACATTGGACAGACTAGTGTTGATTTATATTGAACCTGCAAGAAAAAGTAACAACATGCTCCAATTGATTAAAACTAGTATCCATTGTTAGTATAAAACTACAACAAAACTAGAAATACTGACCATAATCATAGTCACCTAAATATATGAATTGATAATCCTTTTTAAGTATTTTGCCACAGTATTCTAAGGTTATATACCCCCATCAACCAAGGTTTCCAAGACTGAACAAATCTTATCTGATCAACAAGGAACTTAGCAGAAGCCTGCTAAAAAGTCCATCCTTTGTCAGACAGCTTTGAGCAGCATAAGACAGTTGCTACAGAGTTATAAGAAAATCCCATCAACTGTAAACAGTGTACAGCAAAGGTTTTATGTTTCGTAAAGTCTAACATCCAAAGCAAAACTTGAACCATTTCAGAAGATGCTTTTTACTGCTAATATCTGCTAAATCCTCAAATTCCCAGTGGAGCATGATAAACATCAGAAATTCTCGTCCAAAACAGAAACCGAAACTTACTTGGCAGACGTCAACTATGATAGAGTTATCCTGAGCAAGATGACAACATCAAATTCATCAGCTACTTCTGCATCAGGTCGTTCCTCTGTATCGTTGACTTCTACATAAGGTTTGCACTTTACACGATTTAAATCTTCATGAAGTCCATCGAGCAAGAAAACCAGCAATTCCTTTAACCAAAAAAAAAAAGGCAAACCAATTTGAGATTACAAATGCAACTTACATGCAATCACCAAAACCTTTTTGAGATCCAGTCAGAGGAAGCAAAACTATACTAAGATGATCTATAAAAGACCTGAGAATCATGCTGATTATATCCAGTCAACTGAGGAGCAAATTGAGCAAGCTTTGTTTTGAACGTTCTTGGCACAACTACAGTAGCTCCAGGTTCCAATAATTTCCTTAGTACTTAGTAGATCCCTAAATGCTAAAGCAATATCACCCTATAAATATAATGTCTTTAAGTTTTACAAGAAAAACTGAATGACAGATTAAACATACAAATTACAAGAGATAAAAATATGTGATTCTTACATCCATGCCAAGTGGATTTCCATGATTTATTTCCTGGGCATATCTCCAAGGAAATAGTTTACAAGTCTTGGTGTGTGCGCTAGGCACTGTTAGAAACTGTTCATAAAGCAAGTATTTCTGCAGTCCTGCCAGTCCCAAAGATCCAGCTTCTCTGCTGCTTTTGAAAACGAAAATAGACTGAGACTTCCCATTGCATGAACTACCATTCATAAGAAAACTTCCATTATAGTTCTGCAACCCTTCTCATCTTTTTTTTCCCTTCTCTGCATTTTGTTGAATCTGACAGACCATAAATTTGCAATTCCACTAGAACCTATAAGAAAGGATAAAAAAGAACGAGAATGAAATGTAGGTGAAAACTGGCTTAAGAAGTTGAGTAGATGGTCCTATAACCAACTAATATACTTGTTAGAGATAGAATAATATTTGCTGTAGGAGTGGTTAGTCAGTTCATGCAATCTCCGTGTATTCAACACTGGCAGGCTGTAACACGGATACTCCGGTACATCAAGAAGTCACCGGGTCAGGGATTGATATACAGAAATAAGGGAAACACTGAAGTGATGGCTTACACTGATGCTGATTGGGCAGGTTGTCCAATAGACAGACGATCCACATCAGGTTATTGTGTATTTGTCGGGGGAAATCTAATCTCATGGAAAAGTAAGAAACAGGATGTGGTTGCTCGATCGAGTGCTGAAGCTGAGTACAGAGCCATGGCACTTGGTACGTGTGAGCTCTTATGGGTCAAACAACTTCTTCAAGAGCTAAGGATCGGAGATGATAAACCAATGAAGCTATGTTGTGATAATGAAGCAGCTCTACATATTGCTTCAAATCCAGTTTTTCATGAGCGAACGAAACATATAGAAGTCGACTGTCACTTTGTTCGAGAGAAGATCGCCTCAAAGGCAATTGCAACTAAGTTTGTTAGTTCTGGTGATCAACTCGCCGATATTCTCACGAAAGCCCTTGGAGGTTCTCGCGGACAGTATATTTGTGCCAAGCTGGGTGCACATGATCTATATGCTCCAGCTTGAGGGGGAGTGTTAGAGATAGAATAATATTCTATATATCTATATATCTCTATCTATTGAGATCCTACCAGCTACACACCTATATATATATCTACAGGGACTGTGAAGGATACTCAAGGAGAACAAATCGTAAGTATACTCAATGGTTAGCAAAACAAAAGAGATAAACCTTATGAAAACAATCATTTCAAGGGAGAGAGAGGGAAAGGTGTCGTATATTTATCATGTTCTTGAAGCTCTCTTCTATACCGTTATCAATCTATTGCTATACTATTGAGAAAGAAAAAAAATGTTCAAATTCCTACCTCCGGATCTGGTTGCCGAGGACAGTTGAGAGGCATATTATAGTCACCTAAGTAGAATAAAGTTGTTTGGCCATAAAAATCCCAGATGCACAACTGCAAAGAAGCTAATGTTCATATACTTATCACAAAAATTTCTCTAACCATATGGAAAATGATGCTTACCATCTCAGTATCAGAACTGACTATCTTGCAGGCTCTTTCAAAAAGCTCAGTTGAATTATCCTATAGCATTAGTACAAAGGTAGGTATTAGCTCATGGAGATAATTTGACATTGCACTAAAAGGAAGATGGCCGAGTAAAACGCAAAAGTATCAGAGCTCACGAGAAGCAAAGATATGGCCTTTCAGTCAGAGGGCAGAATTGCCAATTAGTAGCATATTTAAGAGCTTCTAGCTGATTTTCTGAAGTTAAATGTCAGCTGTGCCATTAATTGGACAAGTCAATAGCCAAACCACATAACCAAAGCTTAAATAACTAAATCAAATAGATGATGCATTTGAATCAAAGGTATTATGGTCACGTATAGGCTTCATTTGATTACTTTATGATCCTCCATGTAAAGCTAAATGCAAATTATACCCAGGAATCCTACTAGTCTACTACTATATATTTTTCATTACATAGGCAGAGAGATTGCTTGCATTTAGCAATCAAAGATTGTTAAATTAGAGCAGAACCAACTAGGTAATGAAATCGTATTGTCATCATGGCAATGTAAATGGTCATTTAGCATGAATTCCTGGTGAAACCGTGAAAACGAACTAATTAATCAAGAATCCTGGATCACCCCTTCTGGTCAGATAATAGTAACCCAGAATGCATGAATCGGAATCACTTAAAGGGAATATTGAACTGTATACGAACCAATTTTCAAAATGTTTGAGTGTTCTCACTTCTCATTGATTGCACAATAATATCACTAAAGCCAGTGAACGAGACCTACTTTCTTCATTCTTGGTTATCCTTAAAGCCAGTGTATTGGTTTCAAGCACAACATCCGACATGTCATCTTCAGCAGCAGAGAAACTCCTACTTTCCTTAAGAGAAATTTTAGCCTAGCTGTGCCTGAAAGTAGAAGACACAGAAAAAGTAAACAGAAATGTTCATATATTTGCACCAAGGGACCTAGAATTGCCTAGAACAGAACCCACCATTTCAGCGATTGTACCCACATTTCACCAGAAACCAGTGCAAAGTCCCTCCCCGACACACCCACTTCACCATTCTCACCATCCAGAACAGAATCCTCCTCTCTTCTCAAATTGAACACAACATCTGAACTGAAAATGTTATTAATTAACTTCATAGGACCATCATAGATGATGCCAGTGACCCCTCATACATAACCCCTTTCTTCCCATTTGAACCAGCCGATATCGAGTCATGTGCTTCCTTCCACCATCTGCCAAAACCAAATTCATCAGCTCAGACTTCAGAAGGCGGAATCTCCAATAATGCCACGAATTATGCCAATTCCAAGCTAACATGCTACATTCATTTTCTAATTTGTCTTTCCCGCGGATGCTTCTAATCCTAGAAACAATCGATCTATCAGGAAGCACTATCGCATCAACTATAGAATCACATAACAGTCGGCTCAAGCACAGTTTCCATTAGTACTAGCTAATCGACCACTAAAAAACTCAATCAATCATCAAACACGTAATTGAGATCTCAGGAGTTCATTTCGAGTCCGCTTGATACCAAATTCATCACGATTCACATAAGAGAAGTACATTGTGCTCGCGGAACACTATCTAAGTAGCTTCAAGATCAGAAAAATTAGAATGGACCTGTAGGGGACGAAGTAGACGCCCAGCTGATTGCTGTCGGAGTCTGTGAACTGAGGTAAATCAGAGAAATTGTCGCCGGCACTATCCATTCGATGGTGGAAGAGAGAAAGAGCTCAAACTCGGAGACGAACTGCGGAGGAGGAGATGCAGATCATCGCTAATGTTATGACGGAGATTAATTAGCGTATCAGATTTAGAGAGAGAATAAAAGTAAAGCAGAGTTGTGTTAAAAAATTTAAAAAGACGTCATATTGGGATGGGCTTTACATTATTACTCCTGGTTCGAAATTATGAAAACAATATAAATATTTTAAAAAAAAAAATTTAAGTATAATAGCTCGGAACAATTTAGGGATGCTGATCGCAGGAAGGCACACAAGGGGCAAGGAGTATAGTGCGGCTATGGTGGAAGCTCGGACTATTTTACAAGGAGTCGAATTAGCTATCCAGCATTAATGAGAGAAGTGATCATCGAATTGGATGCGATTCGACTCAATTAGCCCGACACATCTCCTTTCTGGATTGGTTGGCAATCCAGTTTGCACTTCTATTAGCGCCACGACGGATGAACTTCCAGGAGACGTTTGGTCTTGCTAGATGGCATATCGAGCTAATAATATTGTCGAATTTCCAGTCTGGATTGATTGTTGAGTGTCAAATTTGAGTTACAATATACTCCGCATCCGATTCGATGATCACTTCTCTCATTAATACTGGATAGCTAATTCGACTCCTTGTAAAATAGCCCGAGCTTCCACCATAGCCGCACTATACTCCATGCCCCTTGTGTGCCTTCCTGCGACTAGCATCCCTAAGTTGTTCCGAGCTACTAAACTTGTTTCACTTATCCCCGTTTGCTACTCCCAGAATCCGTCACAACAAATGGAGATCATCCCGAGGGAAGGAGTTTGTCATGCTGAGGTTGTATTGGTCTGTTGCCTTTGATGTTGGGAGCGTCCACTGATTCTTGAATGAGTTGTCCAAACTTCAGAAATTAGGCTTTGTGCTCTAGTTAAAACAATTCTTGGATTAGTTCGATCACGTTGGTACGTTGCCCGACACCTCTCTTTTCACAATTCCATCTTCAAAATTAGATATGCTGTAAAATTTCAACTAGCTCTTTGGTATTTAAACCATAATCATATATATCTTCTTATTTATGGGCTTAGAGAATAATAATGTATTTTTATTTAATTCAAGTCTTATTCAATTTTCATGAAATTACATATGTAAAACTGAAGAACGACATATATAATTATTAGAAGTCTTAATCATAACTAATGCATGTGTGACCATCGCTTGAAGGACACGCCGGTGAAGGCTCCGGCGCTGGGGTACCTGTCCAGGTGTTTCCATGGAAGATGACGCATGTGTATAACACTGTTTTATTCTTGGAAGTAATACTAAACTTACCATCTTCTCGCATTCCCTGTAAGTTTTTGGAGAACATAGATCAATCAAATAGAAGGAAATCGTTAACTAACTTATCACAATATGTATACAGAAGATCTTTAGAAATAAATGTTAAATTTAATGAAATACTTAGATTTTTTCTACATAATATATATATATTTACTAAAAATAAAACACGTATATTAACCAACTATATATATATATCTTTTTTCTTCTACAATATATATAATTATATACTAAAAATAAAACGTGTGTTAATCAAAGTTCGAATTTATGAGTGAAGGTCTTTGACAATATTTTTATTCATACTTCGAAGTATATGACATATTGCGATTTGGTGTGTCTTAGTTTATTAGTTGTGATTCGATGTCTGATATATCAAAGTTGTTATTTTTCACTTTTTTCGGCTGATTTTAGCGTTAAATTCTAGTATGATTTTGACTTAAATTGTCTTGTGTAACAATAATAATAATAAAATTGTAAGAATCTAAAAGCAGTTTGAAGTATATACTAAGTTACAATTTTAACATCAAAATCTTACGGAAAAGTGAAAAACAACCAATTTAATATATCGGACATCAAATCACAATAAATAAAAAATCGTAACATGTCAAATATATATACGTTTTTAGGTTCGTAACCCTAGCTACTGTTTAACATTAATTTGGTAAGTTTTCTTTTTGCTAACATTTAGTAAGCGTAGGCTTGCATTTTTATTATACATATTATATAACATAAGTATCTAATTGGCTTAATTACCTGATAAGTTCGGTTGAAGGAGAACGTAAAGCTGGAACCGGCCTGAATAGGGCAGCCACCAATAGTAATGTCGCACAATTTGTGTTTAGTGGTAACTCCGGCAAGCGTTATATTAACTCTCCCACCGGGGATAAATTGCCCTGCATGCGCCATATGCATTCATTATTACATTAAATATTAATTAGAATGATAAAGATCAATCTGGTATATATTCAAATTTTATATAAAACTAGGTATTTGCATATGCACAAGCGTGATATTTTTGTAAAAGTATACATTATCATACCGACTCCGATAATAATATAAGAGTACGACCGACTCCACCTTAAGGATGATAGAAGAATATAGTTTTATTTAAAAAAAAAAATGTAATTCATTAGGGTTAATTACTTATGAACTGTCTAAAGTTTGCACAATGTCGAAATTTGGTGTCTGACGTTTAAATTGAGTGTCCCAGGTTTCATTTAGGTTGAAATTTGGTGTCTCGGTGTGATTACTTTAAGATAAACCAATCCTGACGAAACCGACTGTCAAATTCGAGCTCCCACGCTCCCTTCTTGTTGCCTTGCCGGGACCGTCACTTAAGAAGCTGAAATCATCCGCCCAAGTAAATTTTGCTCCATTGTCGCTTGCTTCTCACCACTATCATGGGAACATTTTCTTTTGGATGTTCAACTTTTGTGTAAAATTTGGCGATTTTGTGAAAAGTAAAAATTGATGGATTATGAGTGGGTGAATGTGTTGGTAAAAATGATTGAAATGAGAGGAAAATACGCACGGGGACACCAAATTTTAACAAAAATAAAACTTAAGACCCATTTTAACATTCAAACTTAAGACACCAACTTTCAACATACGGCAAATTTCAGACAATTTATTAGTAATTAATCCAAAGAATTTTATTAAAATGTAAATTAAATGCTCGAGCGATTAGAAACCCTTTATCGTGTTTATACTTTTTAATCATTTTCTACGTATTTATACTTTTTAATCATTATCTACGTAAAAATAATGAACATAAACTTACTTGCTTCAAACGTGATGTTGTAGGTGACAGGTTGTACATCAAACGTCTCGGAAAATGTCCACACCCATACTGGATAATCTATATCCGTTGACGCATCATCGAAATCTATAAATCAATATAGTAAATAAATGATTATATAATTATTTTACTGCCCGAATATCAGCTAACTATTATTATATATAGTATTAAAAATTGTCATACCAGTAGAACCGCAGTATGTCCATGGTGGCTTCCCGCTGATTACGGTAGAAGGCTTAGCTAGAGGGAGCAGCAGCACTAGCAGAGCAGCTGAAACTATAAGGCAATCCCATACTGAGGAATTAGTTGCAGTCATCTTTGATATAATTAAGCATAGGTGAGAATTATATATATGGTGTTATTTATAGGAGAAATGATGCAACGTGATGAGCATAGGAAGCGCAATTTGATTTAAAAAAATATCGAAAATCTGACGCATGATTGAGAAAAATTTCGATTTTTTAAAGTATAATCCAACTGAATGTAAACGACTGCTAATAGAGTCTTAAATACTGTAAACGGCAGTACAAGAAAAGAGTAAATTAACGGTAAGGAGCGACACTTACAAAAACTGCCGTTATATTTTTTAAAGAATTGCACATAAAAGCAATTTTTGTGGTGCCGTTGAATTTTTTATTTAACAGCACTTCAAAGTGCCGTCGATAAAAAAAAACTAAAACTAATTAAATAATAAATAATTCATATCGGCACTTTTCGACAAGTGTCGTTATTTCTTTCATGTTAGTGCCGTTACCATTGGAAAAAAAATATTCAACCAGCACTTTTCAGAAGTGCAACTAACGACACTTTACAGAAATGCCGCCAACTTTCAAGTAACGACACTTTTGAAATTGCCGACAGGTTGCAACTAACGGGTGCCGTAAAAAGATTAGCGACACTGCGATCTACAACACTTTAGTGAAATACCGCTAATTTCTTACGACACTAGAAAAGTGTCGCTAAGTGATAAAAAAATGTCGTCATTTACAATCTTTCTTGTAGTGCGGAAATCCAAACCCTAAGAAATAAACCCGAAATAAAAACCAAGTCCAAACAAACCGAAAAATTATAAAAATACCCGAAATAACACTAAAATGCGACTTTAACCCTCGAAACGATGGGATTTGGCCGAAAAGCATGAAAGTTACTCCGTAGCATGAAAGTTAGAACATTCCGTAGCGCGATTTGCATATAAGCTACAATAGCCCATTCCTTTTATGAATATAATTACTTCGGTTCCAAACAAACCCTAAATAATTTAATTAAATAAAATAAGAATGGTTTCTTGATGCGGGCGGAATTAATTAATTCTGTCATTTCGATAACTCTGCAATTTCAAATCTCAGAATTTGAAGTGTCGGATATTGGCGTGCGAATAATATTTTTCACGCGGAAACGATGTCTAATTCCATTGTTTCAAGGTTAAAATCGCATTGACAAATAAAATAAAAATATTTAAAAAGAAAGTCATAAAAACTAAAGAGCCAATTAATAGCCGTGAACGTTCACGCTATTAATTAGCGTGTACGTGTATTAGCGTACATGTTATTAACTTCAGTTGAAGTAACTCTTTTAGAATCTTGATTCAGCTTCGAAAGTCAACGTTTGCTTTGGCGCATGCAATATACGCAAAGACGTTTAGGAGACTAGATTTAAACTAGTTATTAAATTTGTACCAAAAAGAAACTAGATATTAAACTGTGGTGTAGATGATAATTTTATCTAGAATTAATACACTGAAATATGATGATGGAATATAAAATATATCTAGGTGTTTAATCGTTAATTAATAATTAATTATCACTACAAGAAAAGTTGCGTTTACCAAACGATAAATTTCTGACCGAACCGTCGGTCGGAAATGTACTGTCGATTTCCTATCGGACTACGTCAAACTTTACAAAAATACAAAAAAATTGCTACTGACATTTTCCTAACTGAATTTTCCTGCTGTATCAACTGGTAAGCAAGCGGTGGGTACGAGAAGTAATATACCCACCGGTACCTGACGCACCGTGCACGGCTGGAGATTCCCTTACCTATATCTGACCGAAATAAGCCTCGACCGTGTCAAAACGATTTTCTTACGAGCATTTTATTAACAGGTCGACGATTTTAGGCCTATTAAACAGTATGTTCGCTGCAGACCCAGTAAGCGTGTTCACACATTCAATGGATATACTGACACATCTATTAACTTCTTTCAAGCACGAAAAATTAAATATATGGTGTGTGGCTGTTGAGTCATTTTCGAGTTGTATTTTGTTGTGCATAAACTGGTTGTATGAAGTAACTTATTTTGTGTTGCTTGTGCTGGCCGATTGTGCCATTCTGTTATTTATGTGCGCTTAAGTACAAATATGATGGCAATGTTCCAACACTATGTCAACCCACATTTGATTCGTGACTAAAAACGATAAACGTCTTGTTTAACCCTACATAACTGTCAACATAAGGACAATAACAACAAAACGTTCACGACTGTCTTAACATAATAAACAAAACTCAAGCATAAACAAAAGAGTTCACAAAAAACTAACATTGTCGTTGTTTGAAAAAAAAAAAAAAAAAAAAAAAGGTATCTCCATTCAAGCTAGGCCTGTCAAAACGGGTCAACCCGTGACCCGTGACCCGCGGGTTACCACGGGTCCGACCCGTGATTGACCCGGGGGTCACCACGGGTCAGGGTCGAGAACCCGTACCCGGGATCCCGGGTCACGGATTGACCCGGGTTTGACCCGTGACCCGGGTCAGCTCTTCATTTTTAAAAAAAAAAAAACAGAATGACAGAACACCAAATTTAATTGTATGGAGTAAAATTATTTCAGAACTGTCACGTTCTTTTCCTAATCAAGCGAGGAAAACGATTTGTTGTTTCTTGTGAACCTAAGTCTAGCCTTTGTGTATCAGGAAGAAGAAGATTCTTTGTGTATCCAATATATTTTCATCTTGCATCAATGTGCACGGAATATAGCAGCAAAAGGATGCCAATTTACTACTCTTTGCTGTCAATTTAGGGTTAATAGTTTACTAAATAAGTAAAGAGTAAAGTCGATAAGATATAAAAATAAAAATAAAAAAAACCGAAACTGAGTTACTGAGAGGAGAGGCCGGGTCACGGGTCCAAACACTAAACCCGTACCCGGCCCTTTTTTAACAGGTCATTTACGGGTCAACCCGTAAATGACCCGTTGGCATATATAGGTACACCCGGACCCGATCCGTGACTGGGTCAATCACGGGTCATTTACGGGTCACGGGTTAAATTGACAGGCCTAATTCAAGCATCGTCATCTGAATCGAGTGTACGTCGTCAACGTCCTCTTTGTCATCTATGTCTTCTACCTCATCTTCTCCGTCGTTGGGCTGTTCATCCGGTCTGCCATTTGTGTTCTTTTTAATCGCCTTGACCGCTCTTTCCAATGCACAAAAACGTTTGTCCATCCTGTCCAAAGTCTTAGACATGGTCTGAAGCTTGTCTGACACAGCCACCGAGGTCGAACCCGAAATTAGTTTCCTCAACAAATTTTCCCCCTTCAACCACACCAGTTTCTTGGTAGTTGGATCCACTTCTATTCCCATGAGTCGCATACGTCTGTCAGATAAGGGACTTGGAATTGGTTGAAAACACGTGTCAACACCAATCCGTGCGGAGAATACACGTGTTTCCTTGTGATTGACCTCCTCATCTCCGTCAATAGTATATGCGGTATGTTCACTTGTTTACCTTTTATGAGATGTTCAAGGGCCACAAGGTCAAGTTGATGCACCCTGGCGTAGGAACCTGAACGGGGCAAAATCATGTAGGCTATTATCTGGTAAAGACTCCGCAGATAACTGACATATATGGTTCAACCTTTTTTTTACCCGATGCTCCGCGATGCAAGAAGTCAGCAGCTTTTTCCATGTCTTTTTGGCATGGTGCATATATATCGACTCCCGTGGCCGGGATACGAAGAATGCTGTAAAGTGTTTCAACATTAAGCGTTATGGGCACATTACGGACACATGTGCAGATGTTCTCTCCATCAGCAGCCAACTCCATATGCCCGTAAAATTCACGCACGTAAGTCAGATATAACGGCTCGTTTAGACTTAATAATTCCCATACGGGAGGCTACATCATTTTGGTTGACCAATCGATCACCTTATCAATGGACAGAGATTCAACCACCACCCGGCTGGGGGAGATGACTCTTTTCCTAACTATCTCCATATGTACAAACGCATTAGCGCTCGACGAGATGTCTCGAGTTCGGATGCCAGTTGCATGCTCTGGTTCCTCGTCCACTTCCTGCCGGGGAACGGGAGTGTCCACACTTTCCCTTAGCTGGCCATGGTCACCCTCAGATTGCTGTTCAGCCGGGGCATTTCTGCGGGTTGCAGTTTCTTCATGAACAATGGGGTTAACTTCACCACCCCTTCTATGTAGTTCTCTTCGAACTCCATTCTTCTACTTTATTCGTCGTTACCGCAATTGTTTTATATTGTTTTAAAGCTTGTTGGGTCATACGATTTTGCACTACTCATAGTGTGCGTCGTTCCTGGTACAGACAAACATACTACATTTGAGGACAGTTGCTCGTTTCAAGATTGTTTTCCATGTTAATCGTAGACGCAGAGGTAACTAGTAGTAGGAAGAGGCGAAGCCATCTTGTACATTGGGATGACATATGTTAGATAATAACATGTTAGCTTTTGTACAATATATGTATACATATAAGTCAAATTTAGATATATATTTAGATAGGGTTAAGAACCTATGAAAGGTCTGAACTATCACCCATGTTAACGGGAGAGGTCTGAAATTTAAAAAGTTAATAACAGAGGTCTGAAATTTCTATTTTGTTGATAACAGCGGTCTCCGTTAGTTTTTTCCGTTAAAACTAACGGAAGTTGGTCACATGCTTGGCATGTGACCAGAAATTAAATAAAATTCCAAAAATGCCCTTCTATCAAGTGTGCCCCTCACATGCATGGAGTGAAAAGACCAAAATGCCCTTGAAGCCACCACGGTACTCCGGCGACCACCAATCGTACTCCGGCGACCACCACCGTACTCCGGCGACCACCACCGTACTCCAGCGACCACCACCAAGGCTCCGATTGGGCCAAAATCGGAGCCACCGGCTCCGATTGGACTCCGATTGGAGCCACCGGCCCCGATTGGACTCCGATCGGGGCCAAAAAAGCTCCGATCGGAGCTTTTTTGGCCCCGATCGGAGCTTTTTGGCCCCGATCGGAGCTTTTTGGCCTCGATCGGAGCTTTTTTGCTGATGTGGTGGCCGGAGTCGGGTCGCCGGAGCCGAGGTGGTGGTCGTCGGAGTCGAGGTGGTGGTCGCCGGAGTCGGGTGGTGGTGGCCGGAGTCGGGTCGCCGGAGCCGAGGTGGTGGTCGTCGGAGTCGAGGTGGTGGTCGCCGGAGTCGGGTGGTGGTGGCGGAGTTGGGTGGTTTTAATTTGACTTTAGGGGTAAAATTGTCATTTCACATTTCCTTAAATAAGATATTAAATAAAACAAAATATTAAAGGGGCAAAAATGTCATTTCACACAATTCTGTTAAATTTAACCCTAAAAATGGACGGAAAACCTCAAATCAACAAAATTGAAATTTCAGACATCTGTTATTAACTTTTTAAATTTCAGACCTCTCCCGTTAACATGGGTGATAGTTCAGACCTTTCATAAGTTCTTAACCCATTTAGATAAATAAACCCCCAGTTTTTTTCTTTTTTACTTGTGAATTCTAAATTTATACTATTATTTTCTATGTTTATTTCATTTATCATATATATATAATGGATATTGAACCCCCATCATTTAACTATTGGCTCCGCCACTGACAGTAGGTATTATAAAACACACCTCTGTCAACTAAGCAGAAAGGAGATTAAATTTGTGAAAACTCATAACTGAATCGGTAACCCTACAGTATAAATCAAACATCATGCAATTTCGACAAACCCTATGTTTCTACCCAGGACAACCTTTTTTTTAAGAATAATTCCCGCCCACCAAAGTTCGGGTTTTTAGACTCGGGCTCGGGCGAGAAAATATGAAAAAAAATTCCCGCCCGACTTCGGGTTTCGGGTTTTTTCAGGCGGGTTCGGGTTAGACCAAACTAACAACTTAGCAATATTTGTCTGCACAATTTTGCATATTATGTTAATTAAAAAAAATGGTAAGCAAACATGACTTGACTAAGTAACCATGATTACACACATATCGACATCTTGACTAAGTAACCTGGATTATACAGAGCAGAATCAGATAACCATTTTGATTCTTGACTACCTAGATTATACTCGCACATCTTACCCTCATACACCTACATGTGCATCCAGCCATCCATTTCAAACATATAAGTTAACAACAATCCATTACACAACCAAAGTCTCTAATGTGTCGTCTCAGTTTCACTTTTTGTATATGTAGTGTATGTGCGTGACTTTTGCTAGGTCAAGACCAAAGCATTAGAGTTTAGATAGACAGATGGGTCAATGGGCCTAGCCCAATAATAATAATAATAATAATAATAATAATAATAATAATAATAATAATTGGGCTGGTTCGGGTGAAACAGACTTTTCAGCTCAATACCCGAACCAGAATTTTCGGGCGGGAATTTTCAAATCGGGTTCGGTTTTTCAATCGGGCTGGTTTCGGAATAGTTTTCCTCGGGTTCCGGGTTCCCGGGTTTTTATGCCCACCCCTAGTTTTATGGACCAATATGCTTTAGTATGTACAACATGTTTGAAAAAAATGGTCTTATGGACAAATATGTTTTAAAATGTAAAACATGTTTGCAAAAGATAGTAAAATGATATACCGTCGATTCACTATCAATTGTTTAGTTAAATTGACATGTGCAACTCAGCTTTGAAAAAATAAAATAATAAATTAATTGGTCTTCTCTATAATTAACATAAAATTTTCTTCTCCATATTGCTACACCCCTTCTTTGTATCTCCATCAGTCAGCCACGCTCAACATCAATTCATTCATTTCCGACCGATCGACTAAAGCATCTCCCTGCTCCACGATCAGAGCCTCCTCAATTGTGTTGTTCCGCCATCCATCCACGCCCAGCCACAACCAAGCCATTCCATCATTGCTGCTGCTCCATCTCGTATGCACGGACCTTCGCCATTAAAGTTGATGATATAGAAGACTAATTAATTTATTGTTTTAATTATTATTATTTTTATTTTAAAAGGTGAGCCACACGTGTCAATTTAACTAAAAATTGACAGTGAATCGACATAATGTCATTTTACCATTTTTTTTGCAAACATATTTTACATTTTAAAACATATTTGTTCTTAAACCATAATTTTCAAACATGTTGTACATTTAAAACACATTGGTCCATAAAACCATCTGTTTCAAACATGTTACATGTTTTACATTTTTGAAAAAGTCAGTGCTAACATTTTGGTGGGAAAATAAGTTATTAAGAAGTCGTCGCAATTGATATTTCACATTCTCGAATTAACTCAATTTATTGCGAGGATAACTACTCATCGCAATAGACTTGGTTTCGTCGCAATTGGTTTCCAGTAAACGTTTGTGCAAAAAATTTAATGAAAATTTTATTATTGCGAGAATCAGTTGTCGCAATTAGATATCACATATCCTCCTAATAAAGTCACTCTATAATGGTGATATAAGCTGTCCTCTCAATAGATTTAATGTCGTCGCAAATGGTTTTCACGAAAAGTTAGCACCAAAAAATTTATGTGACTTTTTTAATTGCGATAAATAGTCGTCTCAATTTGACATTACACGTTATCGTAATAAAAACCTACTCTATTGCAAAGATACTATCATTGCAATAGATTTGATGTCGTCCAATTAGTTTCCAGTAAACTTTAGGTGTCAACAAAATGTTGGAAAATTTAATATTGTAAAAACTAATAGTAATTGAATATTACACGTTACTGCAATAAACTCACTCTATTGCGAGATTATATGGGGATCGCAATAAATTTAGTATCGTCAGTCGTCACACTTGATTTTTTAAATAAAAAATTAGTGTCGAAATTTTAGTGAGAGATATATTATTACGAGAAATAATTTATCACAATTGAATACTACACCCAACATAATAAACACAATGTATTGCGATAATATGCGTTCATTCAACGAATTTGGTTCAGTTGGAAGATTTGTTTTATTGCGACTAGGACACGTCGACGGTGTCGTAATAATAGTCACCGCAATAGACTAAATTTATAGGAGTAATAGTGTTTTTTATTTTATTCAGTTTGAACGTACATATGTATATAATAATAATAAAACTGAAGCAATTTAATTAATTAAGACATAATTAATTCAGTTGTTAATTAGGTGGTACGCAAGTATGAGTAGCGTTTATTGGACACGCCGATACAGGCTCCGGTGCAGCAGGGGTTTCTGGAGAAAACGCTCCTCCATGGAAGATGACACATGTGTATGTGATTGTTTTATTCTTGGATAAAATAATAAACTTCCCATCTTCTTGCAAACCCTGTAAGTTTTTTTTGGAGAATTATTTAATTAATGTAGAGATATATTAAATAGAAGGAAACTAAACAACTCATTACAAGATGGGTTAATTTCCATTAAAACAATTTTTTTTTTGCAAAATTAATAAATGTTAAATACTGATTTTTGTATGCAGTAAAACTTATATTTTGCTTCCTGAATTTTGATAAATCTACGAATTGCTACCCGAACTTTATTTAAAAAAAAAATTAGCTACTAAAACTTTCAATTTCGAACAAACTGCTACATTTATTTTAATTTTTAATTTTTTTGTCAAATTGTATCGAAATTGAATCTCTTTTCGCCACGTGGAGTCTTTTCACGAATGTGAATTCGAATATATATTGAAAGTATTCCAACAAAATATCTTCAACTGTATGCTCAATTGGACTTCTCCCAATTTAAATGATGTATTTCAACTGAGCATCAAATTAAAACTTATTTTGTTGCAATTCTTTCAGTTTATACTAAAATACATCTCTAGTACACATGAAAAGACCACAAGTGTGGAAAAATGCACAATTTCTATCCAATTTGACGAAAGTTAAATTAGATGTAGCAATTTGCTGAAAAATTAAAAGTTCGGATATCGAATTTTCAAAAATTGAAATTTTGGTAGTGATTTGTAAAGTGATCAAAGCTATATATATATATATAACATATGTCAATATTGATTAATTACCTGAAAAGTTCGGTTGAAGGAGAAGGTAAAGAGGCCAGGCTGAATAGGACAACGCGTTAAGGCACACAATTTATGTTTAGTGGTAACTCCGGCGAGTGTTATCCTTACTCTCCCGTTAGGGATAAGTTGTCCTGCATGTATATATATACATTATATATAATTACGTACATGAAAGATTAATGAAGATCACATGCACAAGTTATATAATTTGATTCATAATAATATACTTCAAAAAGTGAATTTGAAAGAAATAGAATAGAATGAAGATAAACTTACTTGCTTCCAACGTGACGTTGTAGGTGACGGGTTGCACGTTGTATGATTCATAAAAAGTAGCGACCCACATTGGAAAATCTTGATCCGTTGACGGGTTGTAGAAATCTATATATAGGGAAAAAAAAACTTATTTAGTATTTCAGATTTATTTCATATGTCAATTTGGTGTCTCGGGATTAAATTGTTACTTTTGACTGTCCCATGTTTCAACTTTGCTACTCCGTCAAATTTTGAGGTTAAATTTTACAGAAACTGGTCATGTGCTGGTCACATGACCGAATAAATGAAAACTCCTAAATTACCCACAAAATGCTTGGAATCGGGTCAACTCTGAATCGGAGGTGGGTGACTTTGAAAAAAGAAAAAGTATAATGGACAAAATTGTCATTTCATCTCAATCTGTTAAAGTTAATCTCACAATTGGACGGAAAACTAAATCGCAACAAAATTGAAACCTGAGGGTTGAGACACCGAATATTAACAATTTAATCATGAGACACCAAACTGACACATGGGGTAAACATGAGACAATAAATAGGTTGTTTCCATATATATATAATCAAGAACCACACATATGTAAGAAGTAGATCAAAATATTATTGAATAATTGTTTGAGTATATAAAGCAAAGGAAGATTCTTATAATACCAGTAGAACCGCAGTAGGTCCATGGTGGTGTTCCATATGGCACGTAAGAGGGCTTAGCTAGAGGGAGCAACAGCAGCACTAACAGAGCAACTGAAAGTATGAGGCAATCCCATATTGAGGAATTAGTTGAAGCCATCTTTTGATGTATAGGTATCATAGAATTATATATATATATCTTTATACCAATATAAAATGTGAGAGTTGTCCTCACCCCCAAAAGGTACCTCTTGAACAATTTTATTTTATTTTTATTTTATTATATATATATATATATATATTATATTTAGTTTCCATATTTTTTATTTAATTATATATATATATTGTTATATTTAGTTCCCTATTTTTATAAAATTGGTGATTTAGTCTTTTTATCTTTGAGACCCATCTATTTATCTTTACTATTACTAAAAAAAACAATTTAGTTACATTTTGTTATTTTTAGTTTTTTAGGTCGCTTAATTGGTAGGTCACCGTATTTATTATTAATTTCTCCATCATATATACTTATCAATTAGAGTCAACGTGTATTCAATAGGTGCAAATGTAAGGTAGATGCATTTTTCCATTCACTATATCACCGATTTGAGGATGTTCCGCTTGTTGACATTTTTTTATCAAATAAGTTAGTCACTTGCTAACTCATATAATATATCAAATATGGATCAAACGTGGTTCTTGAAATTTGACTTTACATATAACATGTTACTCAATGTTTAATACTTAATGACTCGAACTATCGATTTAGTTATTACGTTTATAAATTCAATCATATTTGGTATCTCCTAATTGATAGTTGAATAAATAGTTAAGTTGAATTCAAGTATAACTTTAGACATTAGTGTTTTAAAAAAATTGATGATTTAGTCCCTACAATATTGGTGTATTACTAAAAATTTCATTAGATAAATTGCATTAACTTTTTTGTTAAGGTCGGTTAACTGACATGTTACATTAATTATCATTAACTTATTAATACAATATACCTATAAATTTGAGCCACCCATAAAGTATGATATGTACTCAACTCATGCAAACTTCGAGTACATGTTGAGATTTTTTTGTATCACAAAGATCAGTCACTTGTCAAATCATATCAAATGTCAAAATATGGGTCAACCCAGTTCTTGAATTTTGATCTTTTACAGATAACCTGGTACTCATTGTCCAACATTTAGGGTCTCGAATCATTAATTTAGTTCTTCCATCTGTCAATTAAATCAAATTGTAACCTAATTAGTAGTTAATAAGTAATTGACATATCAAGTATTTTTTTTTCCTTTAGCGTTAAATTAATTTTTGTTGGTATTATGATATAAAATTGCATAAAAAGTGTATAGTTACGTTTGTATAGGTCAAACTGCTTCACCGATGACTCTAAGTGGCTAATTACAGGCTTACATTCTTCACTCCTCAAGTTGATAAATTAGATACAACTTTGTCGTTAACATGCTCAATCCAACTCATTATTAGTTATAACAGTAAATTAGTATCGTAATTTAAAACAATAGTTAATTTTTTGACTAAATTATCCTCTTTTATTTTTCCTGTTTTGAATTACTTTGTGTCGTTCTTTTCGATCACAGATTCATTTCTCGTAAACCCTAAACTTGGCCATGTATTAACTACATATTAAAATATTAGAAAACTGAAGATAAATTATATATTTTGAAATTTAGACGATTGATACGCGTGCAACGCACGCGTTAATAACTAGTATATATATATATAGTGTTTATTTATAGGAGCAAGCATTCTTATTTTATTTATATTTTCTTTTTCACGTTTGTTACATGAAGTCTTTTAATGTGGATGAATGATGAATTTGCTAAGAATTTAAAAATATTACAGCGAAATACTTTCGATTTGACGCTCAATTGGACATCACCAAATTATCTAATAGTATTTTTCAATTAAGTATATAACTGAATGTATTTTGCTTCAATCTTTTTAATTTATTGTCGAGTCAAAAGACCGCACATAGTCGGCACATACTTCTTTTCTGTGTCCAATTTGATGGAAATTATAATGAATGTAAAAATTTGGAATGCAATTGAAAATATCAGTTAGCTAGCTAATTTTAAAAAAGGATTAAATGTACTTTTGGTGCCACATGTTTGACCTCTGTAGGTTTTTGGTGTCATATGTTTCATTTTGTAGGCTTTTGGTGCCATATGTTTGAGAGGTTGTATGTTTTTGGTATTTCCGTTAGTCAACAGTTAGTTTGACCGTTAAATACTTTTATTTTATTCAATTTAGTCCTTAAATTTATATTTCTAAAATTTAATATTTACAATTTAGTCCATATTGTTTGCTCAAGTCACCGTCCAAGGCCGCCGACCACTACCCACCACCTCCAAGGCCGCCGACCGCCATAAAACGGGCCGGCCACCACCCCACGGCACCGGCCACCACCGCTTGGGGCCGAAAACCACCCCAATTGGTGGTGGCCGGCCCCAATTGGTGGTGGCCACCTCAATTGGGGCCGGCCACCACCAATTGGTGGTGGCTACAGCCCCAATCGGGGCCGGCCACCACCAGTGGTGGTGGCTACAGCCCCAATCGGGGCCGGCCACCACCAATTGGTGGTGGGTACAGCCCCAATCGGGGCTGGCCACCTCCAATTGGGGCCGCCGGCCCCGATTGGAGCCCTCTGTGGTCCCAATCGGGACCGGCGACCCCAATTGGTGGTGGCCAGCCCCGATTGGGGCTGTACCCACCACCAATTGGTGGTGGCCGGCCCCGATTGGAGCCGTAGCCACTACCACTGGTGGTGGCCGGCCCCAATTGAGGTGGCCACCACTAATTGGGGCCGGCCACCACCAATTTGGGTGGTTTTCGGCCCCAAGCGGTGGTGGCCCGGCCCGTTTCGTGGTGGTTGGTGGCCTTGGAGGTGGTGGGTGGTGGCCGGCGGCCTTGGACGGTGACTTGAGCAAACAATAGGGACTAAATTGTAAATGTTAAATTTTAGAAATATAAATTTGAGGACTAAATTGAACAAAATAAAAGTATTTAACAGTCAAACTAACTGTTGACTAACGGAAATACCAAAAACATACAACCTCTCAAACATATGGCACCAAAAGCCTACAAAATAAAACATATAGCATCAAAAACCTACACATGTGACACCAAAAGTACATTTAACCCTTTTAAAAAATCAATGTTTTATAACGATTTGTATTTTGGTCAAAATTGAGCTAGTGAACGTGTATGTATATTTAGCGTGCATGCATGCATGTGTTACTAACTTCACTCAGAGTTTGAGTAGCTCTTTTTGAATCTTGATGTTTCAGTTTCGAAAGTCAATTTTGCCAAGTCAACGCATGTGCCTTTGGTTGCCACGTGCAATGTTTATACGCAAAGACGTAATTAAGAAGACCTTACTCAAGCTAGTTATTAAGCTATGCAAGAATTTTTATTATTATTTAAATTTAAATTATTTGACATCATCAATCATCACTATGTAATATATATCTTTTTGCCTAAAAAGATAGTTTGTAAATAATTGTAACATAAAAAAGTATTTCTGACTTTAGGTATAATTAGAAGTTAAAATATGTGTTGTAGTAGTAAATACAAAAGTAAATAAGTAACCCAAACTTATATAATCCCGTTAAGAGTGAGATTAAGAGACGAATAGTGAATGAGGGATGTTGTTAATAGCAGTGAACGTTAGTATATAAATAACAGTCCATATTACAAGCTTGAATATGAATGAGCTTTCAAAAATTAAGAAGTGTGGATGAGGCCGGTGAGTGGAAATTGAAAGTTTGGAAAGAAGGTTTATTATATATATATAAGAGTTTTTTTTTTTCACTTTACATTAAAAATCATACGTACTAAATATAATGTTTGGATGGACACTTATACTAGGTATATATACTTAGGGAAATGGTAGACACTACTAGAAATACCAGCATTTGCAACGAAAAAATTTGGTAGGAATAACCCTATTTTCGTCGCCAAAATCAAAGTTCTGAAAATCAGTCGCTGAATGCCTCGTCCCTAAAAGTATTACTGACAAAAAAAGGTAATACAAATTTCGTCGCAACAAGATAAACATATAACGACGAAATTTTTGTCGTTAAATTTTTTCCTAACCGAATCTAATATATTTTGCCATCAATAAATTTCTCGATAAAATACAATATCAATGAAAATATTACGTCAGCAAATCATTTGCCGACAAAAATATTATGTCGGTTAAACGATTTGTCAACAAAACTATTTTTGTCGACATAACCCTTTTCCGACAATTTTTTTTTGTTGGTAATTGTTTTGCCGACGAGTTATTTTCGACAGTAAAACCATTTGACAACGTAAAAATCCATCGCCAAAGCGCATTATCTTGGCCCGAACTTTTTTTTGCCGATAAAAAATACGTCGGTATTCCAGTTTAACTGGAACACCTGAAGTGTGTCAGGGTGACATGATCTGTGATTTTTAGAAACTTATTTGACAATTAATTAACCAAACACATTCGAAGTGTTTCAGAAATTTTCATCGGAACCATGGATGGAGATATCGATTTTTGGTGATGTGTAATTTCAATTCTTAAAATTGTAAATTTTTTTAATATGACCATTTAAAATCTTACATTTGTCCCAACATTTTTTTACATTGAGTTCAGTTCTTTCTGAACAAAATTTGAGAGACTTTTTCCCTGATCGGAACATATCTATCATTTCTCTTATACTAATACATGCATAATGAGGAGGCACATTAAAACACAATGAAGATATATACTTGGGTATTTAGTTAATACGAGTGTAATAATTAATATGATTAAATATTAAATCGACCATAAATATTAATTTTATACGTATTTTAACTAATCATAATACGAACTTAATGCGTTAACCAAACACCCCTAATGTAAAGCTTGTGTGGGCTATTGTATATATGCAAACATGGAGGATATCACTAGTTACCCTCAACACAACTTCATTCGTACAAGAGGCTTCCCAGAGATCTCATCCGTATTTATTCGATAATATATAAGTAACCGAAAATGCACATTGTATAATGATAATTATGCATTGTTAATTTGTTATTGATTATCATTCTATTACGATCAATTAAACGAGCCCTTAGAAAGTTGAATATTAATTAGGAACGATACCTTACAAGAAAAATCCAAATTGCACACCGCCAAAGTGGTGTGCAAATAAGTGTAAATCAAATATAAAATTTATTCAATTATTATTTATTCAGTATGCAAATACATTTTAACTGAAACGATACATAATAATTCAGAAGTTTTTTTTCTTCTAATATTCATAAGTTCATAATAATTAAATAGGGCGAAACACGGTCTTTATGGCGACGGTGGTGGTTGCGGCAAGCTATCCACAGTTATTGCCGAGTAAATGATGCATGTTAGTAATTCCGATCCCGATCCGAACAACCTTGGTAATATTTTGTTGGATTTGGAATATATGGTCAAATTCCCACTGTAAACACCCTGTAAATTTAGAAAGTAATCGTATTTAATTAAAATGAAGAAATAAATCATGAATAATTATAATATGACATGGTAATTAAATAGTAAGTAAGTAGTGGACTTACTCTAAAACGTTTATTGAAGAAGATGGTAAAGTCACCGGGGTGAATAGGACAGCCGCCGATTGTTACGTCGCATAAATTATCCTCTAGAGTATTGTCCCCATCAACCTCACCGGTTATTGCTTTGAAAACTATTTTCAACTTCCCGCCAGAAAGAAGCTTATCTGCATGCATTATTGCATGAAAAAACCACGTAATTAATTAAACACGCTCATTAATATACATATATATGGATCACAATCTTTCACTATAAGAAATACTTTATTTACCGGCGAAAAAATAAGAGTGGCCGGTAAAGTTATTTTCCCAACAAAGTAAAAATTTAGGCGGAAAAAGATTATTAGCGGCGATAATTATATCTTCGCCGGTAAAAGTTTACACTTAGCGGCGACTAAAATAGTGTCGCCGGTAAAAATTTAAGGAATAAATAAATAAATTAATACTTTAATACAATATATATTTGAGGCGAGATAGTTGGCCGGTAAAGGTTTACAATTATCGGTGACGTCATTTTAGTCGCCGAGAAAAAAATTAAATTATTAGCGGCGAAATAGTTGGTTGGTAAAAATTTACAATTATCGGCGACTAAATTAGTTTCGCCGGCGACTAAAAATTCAGATAGTGATTTGGTTGTTAATCATATATATATATTATATGATTAACAACCAAATCACTATTTGTACTTTAACATAATTATAAATCATTACCTAAAATTTTAAAATTAAAATTACTACATGAATTTGCTATATATGTATTGCAATTTTCGTTAAATTGAATATAAAATGAGCATGTTCCAGTCACTTTTGATGTGTAATTAATGTGTAACTAAGATGGATTCGGTAGTAAACTAAAAAGCTTGTAGTAATACATTCAATTAGATCCTTAATTGAATTTCCACACAATTCTAACAATGTCATTCAATTGATGGGTGTCTAATTGAAGTTATTTTGCCTCAACTTTCAATTCCTCTAAAAAGACCTTACGCAACACTTGCTTCATTTCTGTCCAATTTGACGTAAACCATACAAATGTAGTCATTTGCTTAAAAATTGGAAGTTCTCTCCAGGTATTATATTTAAAAAAAATTAAAGTTCAGATAGCGATTTGTACATAGGTCAAAGTTAAGATCATGATTTAGGTCATTAACCTTATAATATCTACTTTAATCAGTACTTACTTATATATTGTACATGAAAAGAATGATTGTAATTAAATTACCTGTGTAAGCAGTGACGTTGAAGGAAATAGGTTGATCACCTAAAGTCTCATTAACAGCCGTCACCTTCACCGCGTAATCTTTTTCCGATTTCGGAAAATCATAATCTACCATCAACAATAACAGATCAGATATAATTAGGTCATTATATATATATATATATATATATATATCATCTTTAGATATATAATTATAGATGCTGACCATCAGAACCGCAGTATGAATATGGTAATGGAAAAGCGTTGACTAGAGGAAGCAACACTAGCAGAGCAGCTGATATTGTGAGGTAATGCATAATTGTAGTAGTAGCCATCTCTCTCTATCTTATTGTCACAAAGAAGAAATACTGATCATATTTATAGGGATTGAATTGAGTTGTGAGCATTATTCAATTCTTAAATTTGACTCAATTACAAATCGATATCCAAACTTTTAATTTTTTTAAATTGGCTACTTAAATTTTTAACTTTCAAACAGATTGATATATCTGTTACAATTTCTGTTAAATTGGATATAAAAGGAGTATGTTTTGACCACATGAAGTATTTCGATGTGTACTTAAGATGGATTCGGTAATAATTAGAAAGAATTGCAACGAAATGTTTTCAATTGGACTTCTACTTCATTTAAAGGGTTAAAAACCTAATCATAGTCTTAAGTTTGCACCATGTTATTTTTAGGTGTCTCGTGTTTAATTTGTTGCTAATAGATATCCCAGGTTTCGTTTTCGTTGGTTTTTGGGTTTCTGTCTGTTTTTATGTTAAATTTGACGAATTGGCATAAATATACATGAATTGAAGAAAATTCATACATAACCCTATCAAATTTAACCAATAAAAACAGACGGAAGACCAAAAGGCAGTAAAACTTTTAACACCTATTAACAACAATTTAAACATATAACACTTAGAAGCAACATGATGCAAATTTGTGATTAGATTCTTAACATAAATTTCAACGCTATTTTTTAATTGATAGTCCAATTAAAGATATTTCGATATAATTTTTTTTAATTTTTTTTTTTTAAATTACATTGGATACATATAAAAGAGATCACGTGATCAATACTTGGATGTTGCAATTTACTCTAAAATTAACTTTCCTAAAAGTAGTATCTGACTTAAAATGCACAGAATTCATAAAGTACCACCGATTTTGGTTACTTACAATTTCAGTATGACATGGCTAGCTAGCCAACAGGACTTGATACGCTGAATTGAATTGCACATGCTTATAAGTTTACCTGGTTTATTCAAAGTCAATTATGAAAACAATAATTAATTCGTTAATTAGCGTTGATCATAAGGTTTGAATTTCAACAGCCAGCCAAATAAGAGATAGCTTATACAACAGATTAGAGATATCTCGTACAAAAGCATTTCATCAAAGTAAGTTCAACTCAATCTGCAGCAACAGCTTTTCAGAAACATGTTTAAAATTCTCAACATTTCTAGTAGAAGCGCGAGCCCGCTTCATAAGATCGGCCCCCTTGATACGGGCCGCGGGGTTCAAACCGGTCCCTCGGACCACCTCCCGATATACGAGCCCGATCACCGTAGGACTCGAACCGCTCAGGGTTATATGGACGGTGGTGTTGTCCTTCAACAGGGACCGGGCCCGCGATGTAATCTTGTGGGTCCGAAGGTCCCATGCCACGGTTAGTGGCGGGGTACGGGTCTAGCAAGACGGCTTGCTGGTACTGGTGTTGCCTTGCACCCGTTTCTCTCCGGAGGAACTCGTCTCGCCGACTAGCTTGCCGGGTTCGAAGAGCTTCTAGCTGCTTTTGATACTGGGAGTCTATAGAGTTAAGTTTCTGTACAACATAAAAAAAAAAGGTTAAAAAACCTAAAAACAGTCTCAATTATAGGTCATGTTGTTGAGAATAAGACGTAACATTAACCAATGAGCCCATAAACTTGAAATTATGAATGAAGGTCTTTGACATACTTTTATTCATATGCTAACGCATGTTGTTAATAGATATCCCAAATTTAAAATGTTGATATTCAGTTTCCCAACTATCAGATTAGTTGATTTCAACTTTTTTTTCTCTTTAAGTTGAAGGAAAAAAACGTGTTTTTTAAGCATCAAATAAGCATAAACCATGAGTAACAGATTTGATACTTCGGAAAAGTGAAAAAACATGTTTTTGTTGCTTAAAACGTTAATTATAATGCAAAAATCAGTAGAAAAAAGTGGAAATCGATCAATATGATAGTTGGGACACTGAATATCAACATTTTAAATCAGGGACATCGATTAGCAACATGGCTTATATTGCAACATTTACGCTACAAGCACAATAATACACAAATCTTATCGGGTATCAACGATAATATATATATCTACTGAAGTTTATTTGGTTGGTGAGTGATATATTTGCTTATGAATGTAAAGATCATGACTTAAAAGTCTCAAATGTATCATTTTTTGCTGAATCTAAACGTTTTGTATGGGCAAATTGGAAATAAGGGCCAGGACTTACCTCTCTGTGTCGGGCATTCTCAGCATCCTCAGCATCATTCAGTTCTTTTGTTAGTTTAACAATCTCATCATGAAACTTCTGCTCGATACCTTCAAAATTCTGTGAAGGTGGCAACTTTTCATAGCCGACAGGGTTGATTTTGATTTCCTTGTCGTCGTGAGATTGAGACCTAGTGTCTCTGTTCGGTCGTCTGTCTTCAGAAGTAGGCTGTCTAATTTGTTCTTGCCTCATGCCCTGGTAGAAAGATCTAGATGCATCACCGCCCTGACCTATATATACACCATAAAATTAGCATATCTTATTGCAGGTCGAGAAAAGATATTCGAATGTCATAGCTGTAACAAATCGACTTTATCCTATCCAGATAACCGATAGGGTTAAGAACCTAAAAGCAGTCTCAATTATAGGCCATGTTGCTAATCGCTATACCGGATATAAAATGTTGATATTCGGTGTCTCAGCTATCAGATTGGTTGACTTCAACATTTTTATCTTAAAACTGACGAAACAAAACATATTTTTTAAGCATCAAATAAGCCTAAATCATAAGCAACAAATCTGATACTTCGAAAAAGTGAAAAACATGTTTTGTTACTTAAAACGTCAAAATCAGTTGAAAAAGGTGAAAAGCAACAAATCTGATAGTTATGACACCGAATATTAAAATTTTAAATACGGTACATTGATTAGCAACATGGCAACGGATATTGCAGCAAGCTCATTTTAATTTTGCACCAATTCCATTTTTAATTGGGAAAAATATCTCTATGCAATATAGAGAAAAATAAATATAGATGGAGAGAGTAGAGAGCTTAGTTACCATCATAATATAGATGAGATGCCATGGGATTTGATTTTGCTGGACCGTCACGGTCCCAACCCTGTTGTTGCTTTTCTTTAGAAGTTGCAAATGGATCATCTCTCTCGGGGGTGAAGGCCTCCAACTGTCCTTGATAGTCACCAGCTCCATGCTCCAATTGTTGTGCATGCTGCTGCATCTGAGCAGCCACATATGGATCAGCTGACCCCGAGTTATGGAACTGGCCTTGTCTTCTCATTATTGACTATCCGCTATAGGACACCTGACACAAAAGCAGAACTTACTGTCAGCAATGGCATGGAATGTTAAAATTAAAAAAAAAAAAAAAAAAAAACTGCTGCTGCTCGTTAGAAAATGCTTTCAGGACACAATAGCAATATTTTGGAAATGGTCATGAAGTAACAGAGCCTTAAAGGAATGAAATGCCATACAAATTGAATGGATAAATATGCTTACATTCTATTGAAAAATGAAAATTTCCAGATTCTATTAGGACTAAAGGGAGCTTCTGGATAAATATCTCATCAGTACCTGAACCCCAATAAGGTTTTCAGCAACGAGATTAAGCACAAATTTAACATTTATCAGCTTCAAGTAGGAAAATAGTTACAGCAAATATTTTCTTCATCGCTAAAACTGGGAGCTGGTTCTAATACAGTCACATTGCAACAAAACTCAATATTCAGTATGAATATATCAGACGTCTTCTTCCACTGAATAGTAGAAAACCACTGGATATCAGCACATCTCAGAGCCACCCCATGCTGATTATGACTTAAAGAAATTATATCTTCCTAAAGTACTCACTTTTTACCTCTATATATCAGGTTATCTCAGAATCTAGTTAACCTGCATAGTGCATAAAGGAAACATAACTTCTGGTGTTCATATACTAATATGTATGAATAATACATACCAAATAGCGGAAACAGATCTTTACATCCATACCCACTGATCACCTACCAGAAGCATGATAACTCTTAACAGAGATGATGAATGACACAACTTGTTACCGCTAATTCCTCTCTATACAATAGCTACTCGCCGCAAACGGATCCAAGATTAATCAAATCAGCTAAAAAATTGCATACAACGCACCAATTCAGAAACCAAAGTAGCAATTTCATCACTCATCAGCAACAAGAGACCAATTGACGCCGCTAAACACCATTCGGCCGATTGAAAACCAATCCCTAATTGATGTAATCAACAATTCAACTGGGCTCCTAAAGAATGAATTCCAGAAAAGGTGAAGCAGAATTGCGATACCTTGTTGTGTACTTCCTAGACCTTCGTCTCCCTTGTGAACTAACAGTGTAGAGAGTGTCAGCTGAATCGATATGAGAATAGTTCCGGCACCGCAATTAGGGCTGACCATTTAGGCAGAGCCGTGCGGGTTTGTATTCTACTGTGCCAGCTTCGGGTTGTGTTTTGGGTCAGTTCAAACTCGGCCAACACAACCCAACATTAAAATCGACACAAATAGTAAGTTGAATAAAAAAATTAATATATAACAATTTTTAAATTAAATTTTTAAATTACTCAATTTAGAGTGTTCAGTCTAAACTTCTTAAAGTATTATTGCAAATAGGGCTGGGCAAAAAAACCGGTTCGGGCGAACCGAACCGGAACCGAACCAATACGAACCGGTTCTGGTTGAACCGGTTCTTAAATGGTTCGGTTTTGATAAGGAATATATGGAGCGGTTTTTGACTGGTTCAAAACAGGTTCCGAACCGGTTCTGAACCGGTTTTTCAGAACCACTTTTGTTACCTAAAGCCTAAATTGTTAGATAGTATTACACTCTTGCATCTTTTTTTTTTTTTTTTTGTAGAATAAAGAGCTATAAACAAGCCGAGTATCCGACAAGCTCGACTCGACTCAGTTTATTCGAGCTCGAACTCGAACGAGCCTTAATTTTTCAAGCTCGAGCTCGACTCGGTGCCATGCTTGACATGTTCGAGTTCGGCTCGACTCGGCTCGATAAGGTTAAAAAATTCAATTAAATTATAAATGGTGCACCTTAGCTGGAGGTCGAACTCGACTCGATTAGGCTTTTGACTCGAGCTCGAACTCTTCCTCGACTCATTATATACATATATAATATTATTACGTAAAGCTTGAAAAACTCAAACTCGAACTCGACTCGAATAGGCAAAAAAAAAACTTGATTAGGCTCGCGAGCCTCTCGAGTCGAGTACAAGTGAACTCGAACTCGAATCGATATCAGAAAAAGATCGACTTGACTCGAGTGAGTCGAATTTGAATATTGACCAAGCCGATTTCGATAAGCTCACGAGTAGCTTGATTTGTTTACACCATAGGGTAGATCCTTCACTATTTGAGTTTGGTTCATATTGGATATATAGGTGGTCGTAGCAGGTTTGTTTACTTATATATAGTTATTATATATTATGTTAGCCCAGATCAGTTCTACAATCAATTGAGTTCAGTTTTGAACTCGAAACTTAACTCATAAATAGTTCTATATTTTAACTGAGATGATAGATTAACTCGCTTAATATACAAATTTTCAACCAGAGATTTGCTGCACTTTTGAAGTTTGAGCTACGCCTCTTGACGTCGCTTAAATTCTCGATATTTATATTTTAAATTATTGACTTTTTTATAATTTTAGGTTGTTTCTAATTTAGACTTTGATACTCTCTCCTCTGAAGCGATCAATTGTGTTTATAGTTTGTATTTTGCAAATTTTTTATTGCTTATGGATTATCAACTTGGGTGTGTATTTTGAATTTTAGTAAAAAAAAAAATGAAAAAAAGGTTCAAAACCGGTTCGAACCGGTTCAGAACCGGTTTTGCTATGGTTCGGTTATAGGACCTAAAATGTGGTTCGGTTCTTACGTGATACAGAAAACCAACTGAACCTAAAATCCGGTTCCGGTTCGGTTCTGAACCGGTTCGGCCCAGAACCGAACCATGCCCAGCCCTAATTGCAAAAGAGGTCATGTAAGGTTTAAATATATTTATTTCAGTAGAAATTATTATATGTATACATATAATTATCGTGTTATCATATCGTGTCGTGTTACTAATATCAAACTCAAACCCGTAATTTTCGTATCGTGTTTGTTTCGGCCCATTGTGCTGAGCCCGAATCCAGCTATAACCCCAATCAGTCGAAGAGAGTGATGACTTAACGGGTCGGATCCTATCTCGCCGGCGAACTGATCAGGTGGGCCGGATTCTCGGGTAGTTTAGAGCCTGATAATTTAGGGCCTTGGTTGTGTGCGACTGTTTTGTTGTGCTTCTAATTTACGCAATAAATCATATAAAAAGTAAATTATAATATCATTAACTTATAATATTTTTTAAATTAATATATTAAAAGAACAAATTATTATCATTATTTTTTGTTTATGTATGCAAATTATAAACATATAAGGACATGTGTTTTTTTTATAAGTTTTCATCTCTATTTTTACATAAAAAAATATACATTGATAAATCAAAGTTATTCTTTGGTTACAATATAAAGAGTAAATAATATTATAATAAATTTTAAAAAATAATATGTTTTGTAGAAATTAAAATTTATAATTAAAAATAATATTATTTTAAAAAATAATATCTAAATCTAATCTAAATCTAATCTAAATCTAAATCTAATCTAAATCTAAATCTAATCTAAATCTAAATATAATACTAACCTGGATTTTAGCTAAATCTAAAACTGCCACGTGTGAGTTTTAATTTTCACCCAGATTTATCTATCTTAAAAACGCATATACTGTGTGTATGCTTCACATCAAAACGACAGTGGGCTCCACCCGTTTCACTTCTCCGCCTGTATCACTTCCATTGTAAACGAAACTGTAAGCGACGCCGCTCCTCATCACAGTCCCCTCATCGAACAAAACGACTGCGCATTAGCTATATCCTTT
Source organism: Clarkia xantiana subsp. parviflora (assembly GCA_036873135.1). Classification (NCBI taxonomy): domain Eukaryota; kingdom Viridiplantae; phylum Streptophyta; class Magnoliopsida; order Myrtales; family Onagraceae; genus Clarkia; species Clarkia xantiana. Next base: position 1,159,385 of record JAPTYO010000008.1, on the reverse strand, counting down.
CTAATACGGATTGTCTGCGTTCATCCTCAGCTTCACACGTCAGCCCACAAACGACGCCGCTCCGCTCTGTGGTTTAATCCTCAAACCGACGTCGCTCCGCTCTGTAAGTCCGCTGTTACGAATCACACAAACGATTAGAAACCATTTATAGCATTGATTCGTGTTCGCGTTTTAATTCATCAACGGAACAGTACTATATCCGACTCTCGATGGCCCCTCCATCGTCTCTCGATTGCCACTCCATCTGCTCTAGGGTTCCAGATAACGGCCCCTCGATTACCTGGGTTACAGAATAGTCAGAACGTTTGGTTACTATCGATTAATCACAGTGATTGGCTGCGTTTTGCAGTTTATAATTCCTGAAGGTGAGACGCTTCAGTTCTGATGCTCCAATTCTTCAAGACTGGTTTTAGGGTGAGACGATTTTTATAGCAGCATTAAGAAGCTATAATGAAGTTATTTTTTTGTGTAAAAACTATATAAATAGAGTGGAAATCAGCAGACTGTGTAAGGACGGCTGGTTGGAGCACGAAAACGTCAAGGCGGGTGGCCATTGATAGAACCATTGATCTTGATCAACTTTAATTTCAACAAACATAGTTTTGTGGGTTTGTTTTCGGGTGTGCTATTTAGGTAACTTGATCGCTACCTGTTCGACGGAATGTCTACAGACTCTATGCATCTTGATGCTAACTCGATGCAGATCAAACTGAACTATTTTGGTTTCTATTTAATTCTCATTCACAACTTTGCATAACAATAGCTGATTCGTCATTTTTTTTTGTCATTGTTAATGATGTTCTTTGTAGCTAAAAGAGAAACTGTGTTCGTACAAGATCAGCTAGAGATCAAGTTTTGGTTAATGAATGGATATATCAGACCAAAAGAGCTCTTTTACTGCCACCAGCATTGTTTCATTGAAGGAAAACATCATTACTCAATGAAAAGGTTTTTTTAAGTCCTGCATGAGTTTCAATATTTCTAGTTATGTATTGGTTGCACCATATTTTGCAGAAGAAATTAGCAAAAAATTGAATTTATCATAGAACCTAGAATATGTTTTGTGTACTGATCGGATCTTATTTGCAGGGTTATTATAAAACAATGACCAGGACAATAATAGTGATGTTGGCTGGTGTCGAGCTTTTCATAGCGAGTGGTTGTATGCATGCTTTTAAGCAGTTAGGGAAGCAACTTTTCTTAAACTTGCATATGTCATGATCTATCATCCAACAATGATTGCTTTTTTATGGCCTCTCGGCGATGAATTTAAGTATTGTTATAATGTGGTGGGAAGGGAAGTTGTATATCATTGTTTTAGTACATTGTATGAGTAGTTTATGGATGATTATGAAAAGTAGTATTTTTTCACTATTGCTTTCTAGGTTGTAGAAGAAATTTTGGTTTCTCTATGCATCGGGGAATGAAGAGTATCAAATTAATTTTTAGGGTATTATATATATATACTGATCAACATGTACGAATATGCTATAAATCTAGATTGATTGACTTTGATTACTATAATTTTTTGAAATAATGTGACATTATATATATTCATAGTATAAAGTCACTCCCACATAAGTCATATTTTTAAAATATTCTTACTTTGTTATTAATTATATAAAATATATTTTCAATTTAAAACTATGAATTTATTAACATCATAAAAATAAACATTCTAATTATTAAAATATTATTTTATTAATTTGACATAATAACAAATGACCCGCGCAATGCGCGGGTATAGCAACTAGTATATAATAAATTTTAATGCATGCAGTTTAAAGATAAAAGAAATGGTTACTATCAAATTTTTAACTCATAATTGAGTATTATTGCTAACTAAAGTTTTTTGGGATAAACTATTAGCTTCAGATCAACTTTGTGGATATATTGTTAATTGATTTTTTTTTTTTTTTTTTTTTTTTTTTTACAATTTTCTAGCTCAGATTTTCCTTTTGCGGACAATTTACGAATTCATATTTTGTTTTATAGGCAATTTACTAACTCGAGTTTCACTTTATGGACAATTTGTTAGCTATTATACTGTACACAATGAAACAACCAATTGAAAATTATACACAAAGTGTAACCTGAATTACCAAATTGTCCAAAAAAATATCCAGTTAGTAATTTGTTCACAAACGAAATCAGAGCTAGCAATTTGTACAAAAAAACAACAACTTTAACTAGCAATTTATTAGAATATTCAAATATGAGCTAGCAATTTATAAAATCACTTTGATAAAAATAATTTAATATATTTCTAAAATTATTTATAAAATTGGTATATTTTATAATATATATATATATATGTGTGGACTTTTTAAAATTCTGTTATTTGAGGAAAAAAAGGAAAATGGGGGGACAAAATGTCCCACCCTCCTTAATGGCTACGCCACTGGCTGTAGGATAGACATAGTGCACCCACATAAGGAGTGTGCTCTTGCGTGATGTAAGAAATCGAGGACTAAATTCACAAACTTTAAAAGTGTGTAACCGTCGCCGCTTGCCCCGTACCCGCCCCGCGGGTCGAGATGGTCGACCCGTACCCGCCCCACACAGTTTGCGGGGCGGGTCGACCAGCAGGTCACCTATTAGTGGTACATAATATAGTATTAGCAATTTAAACCCTAAATTCTATATTTACAATATACAAATTCAATTTAAAATTTAAATCACAAATAATAAATTTAACTTCAAATCCAAATACAAGTCACAAATCCTAATTATTTTAACTATGTATTATATTACCTATATAGTTTTATATAAATATGTGTAATATATATATATATATATATATATATATATATATATATATATAAATTATTCACATACGGGGCGGGTCAACGGGGCGGAGCGACCCCAAAACCGTACCCGCCCCACGGGTCAAGGATCGCGGGTCAACGGGCCAAAATCGGGGCGGAGCCCCGCGGGTCACGGATTACCCGTGACCCGTTGCCACCCCTAGTCGCGGATTACCCGTGACCCGTTGCCACCCCTAGTCGCCGCTCTATAAACAGTTATGATTAAAGTGTTTTTTGGTGCTATATGTTTGATCAATGTTAGTTTTTTGTGCCATATGTATTGTTTTGTAGACTTTTGGTGTCATATGTCTGCATTTTGTAGATTTTTGGTGCATCCGTTAGTTGACTGTTAAGTTTGACCGTTGAATACTTTTATTTTGTTTAATTAAATTCTCAAAATTATATTCCTAAGTTTTGAATTTTACAATTTAATCCATATTGTTTTCTTCGGTCACCGCTCATGACCGGCCACCACCCAAGACCGCCAACCACCACCCAAGACCGCCAACCACCACCCAAGACTGCCAACCACCACAGATCGGAGCCAACAACCACAAATCAGATCGACCATCACCAAATCGAAGCCGGCCAGCCCCAATCAAGCCGGAAGCCACCAATTGGTGGTTGCCGATTGGAGCTGCTGGCCCCGATTTGGGCCATAGAAGGCTCCGACCGAGCGCTCTATGGATCAATCAGAGCTCTAAGGCTCTAACCAGTGCCATAGAGGGCTCCAACTAAGCCCTATGTGGCTCAATCAAAGCAAGGGCCCCCGATATGGAGTTCTCTAGCTCCGATTGAGCCATAGAGGGTTCAGTTAGAGCCCTTTGTGGCCCAAGTTGGGGTCAGCATCCCCAATTGGAGTTGCTGACCCCGATTGGTGGTGGCCGACTTTAATTTGATGGTGGTCGGTCTCGATTCGTGGTGACCGACCTCTATTCGTGGTTGCGGCTCCGATTCGTGGCAGTTGGCGGCCTTAGGTGGTGGCTGACAGACTTGTGCAGTGACTGGAGATAAGAATAGGGATTAAAACTTAAATATTCCCAGGCAAGCATATCGCTTTCAGAATACATGATTCCATCAGAGATCTCATCAGCAACAAAATTGATAATCCAACCAAATACTACCGCATCACACCTATCCCACAGATCATGCAATATTTCTTCATAGGAATCACGCTTACATGAACTAGTAATAAAACCTATTTTGTTCTTGCCTTACAAGATAATCTGCATACCACGACTCCACTTCCTATAATTCTCTTAGCCAGACAATTTAAGAGAAAGTAAACTTTGTCCAGGATTATCACTAGGATACGGAAATAGAGGATGGTACGAGTGAACCTCAGAGGTAAGTTCTAAGTTGATGTTACCAGGGGTTGCCGTAGGTTGATCAGAGGTCCTAGTCCCCGTCAGATCCAATCTATTATCGCCGTCTGACATGGCTTAGCACATGATATAGAAATTCCTCGAAGAAGGAGCGTAGATCAATCGATTCGCAAATTGCGAACTAAGCAAAGAAACCGTGAGGAGAAGAAAGGCAAAAAATAAATCGATTCTTCAGATAGAAGATGACGAATCGAAGATCTTTCACCCAAAGAATCGCGAACTTAGAAAAAAAATCGAGCGATGCACGATCGAATCAGAGAGACGGCGTCCCTTGCATGCAGTAATCCAGAGCACCATAAAGCAGCGGAACGACCCCTTGAGCGAAGAACAGAGGCTAGATCGCCTCTTTCTGCTCTGATACCATGTGAAGATGTGAAACCCTAACCCTAGATCGCAGAAACTTTGGGAGAGAAGGAGAGGAAAAGGTTAGACCGATTAGCGGCTCATCGTACTAGAGTCTGAAAACTCTAACCCTCACCTATATATATGGAGGGGTCCCGAGCTAATTGCTCAAGGGTCCCCTATGTTTACATAACCTCCAAAGGAGTCCATGAATAAACATGGAACTACAAAACCAACCAACAAAGAAAGAGTTGGGCTCCGCCCATCCAACCAAGCCTAAGGCCAATAACCAAAACCGACAAGCCATCAACAACTGAGCCAAGCCATGTATCAAACCAACAATATGACCAAAGCCAATATTTACTGATTGGCCCGATCTCAACAACAACCATTTTGGAGAAAAAAAAAATCAAGAGTAGTCATGGTAGCTTTAGTGTTCTACATTGAAAAGAGACAGACAAAAATTATAGTTCGGAAATATGTTGCATAGGATCAGTAAAGGAAGCAGGGAGGTTGTACGAAGAAGGAATTTGAATGACAGAAAAACTACGCAGTAAGTATCAGTAATCAAAGAAGTTGCTTAACTGAATAGCTGGTTTTATAAAGGATAAGTCTAATAAAGAAAATCAACATCAATGAAATGCAACAAAACATGATCAATTGCTCGACATTGACACACATTAGTGTAATAAAGATTTCTAAAAAAATCAAGAGCAAACATATATTTTCCCCAGAGTATTACAAACGTCCACTAAACGAATAACAATATTTTATCTCTATCAAGGCATAGGCAATATAGAAAGTATACTTGCAGGTCGAGTATTTAAAGTCTTCTAAAAAATTTAGAAGTATTTTTTATTTTTTATCTTTGTTTCCATTGTGCAAATAAGTATTGATGCTATGAAGATCTTCTGATGGGTGAACGAACTTAAGCATGTTATAAATGACTTGTCAAATGTCTTTTCGGTCTACAATTCTCAATTTACCTAGTTTTTCGTCTCCAGTAACAACTACATGACAAACACAATTAGACTGGAAGACATTTAGATTAAGGTAAGCAAAACCAAACATAAGATACAAACAAACCTTTAGGTTTGAGGTTCCCTAAGTAACCTTCAATGCGTTGACAGTTCATGTAACTGGCTATCTCACTTTCTTTTGGAAGCACATAGACGAATATTCCCGTGAACCATACTGTCACGATGCATGAGTATTAAGCTTTTTAACACTACTTTGAAGATAACCCTAATGTAGGGTATTATCTTCCGTTTCCATTGAGCAGGAGTCAACGATGAAGGGGAGGACCTACTGCTTCCATGTTCGTTTGCCTTCACGCCTCTAAAATAATTCACAGCTAGCTGCACCATCGTGCCCAAGGTACCATAACCTTGCACAATTACCCCTGTTGCAACAGTGGTCATCGGGACAACGATATTTGGTATTTTGTAAGCCGGCTATGCGTATCAAACCATTCATCGGACTTTCACACCGAGTCTTGAAGAAAACTGGTGACAGACAAATGCGACTTGTCTGGTATCAAACTTGTTTGACGGGTGTAGGAAAAGATACATTTTCCATCTCCGCCATCACCACGAAACTGATAGTCATCTATGTGTAAATATTGAATGTCGCCAATTATAGCCCCTATGTAGTAAATATGAAACAACAACACAAACATATAAAATGACTTCAGCCTAAAACATATAACAGTCACAATCTTAGGTAATCAATTTCATCCAAAAAGTTAACACCGATAATCAAAGGCTTCTTCCTTCTCCAATTACTTAATACTCATTCTGCTACATGTGAATCCTCTATGATCAACACTTATTTTGTTTTCCACGTACATTTATTTACGAAATATTTAGAGTTTATAAATGTTGATTTTGTCGCTTTATTATTATTATTATTATAATTATTATTATTATTAATAGATATTAAATTATTACATACATATGTTTACTTTGTCCTTAGAACCTGATATTATTTTTTTGGAAACTGATATTATGTTTTTTGGGCATACCCATTATAAATAATAAAAATGTCAAAATAAATAAAATATGTACTTATTAAATATATATTACTATAACTATATTCTTAAAATTATAGTATAAATATAGTTATAATAATATTTATTTACTAAGTACGTATTTATTTATTTTAACATTTTGATTATTTATAATGAGTATGCCTAAAAAAGCATAATATCATATTCACAAAAAAACGCATAATATATTCTCAACAACTATCTAGTTCATAATCCTCCACCTTTACCATTCGTAACCCAAACCGACAAGCCATCAACAATTAGGCCAAGCTATGTATCAAACCAATAATCTGACCAAAGCCAATAATTTCGAGATTGGCCCGATCTCAACAACAACCATTTTGGAGAAAAAAACCAAGAGTAGTCATGGTAACTTTAGTGTTATTCATTGAAAAGAGACAAACATAAATTATAGTTCGGAAATTTGTTGCATATGATCAGTATATGAAGCAGTGGGGTTGTACGAAGAAGGAATTTGAATGATAGAAAAACTCTGCAGTAAGTATCAGTAATAAAAAAAGTTGCTTAACTGGATAAATGGTTTTATAAAGGATAAGTCCAATAAAGAAAATCAACCTCAATGAAGTGCAACAAAACATGATCAATTGCCGACATTGACACACATCAGTGTAATAATGATTTCTAAAAAAATCAAGAGCAAACTGATATTTGCCCCAGTATTACAAACGTCCACTAAAATGAATAACAATATTGTATCTCTATCAAGACATATGCAATATAGATAGGATACCTGCATGTCGAGTATTTAAAGTCTTCTAAAAAAAATTAGAAGTCTCTTTTATTTTTTATCTATGTTTCCATTGTGCAAATAAGTATCGATGCTATGAAGATCTTCCGATGGGTGAACAAACTTAAGCACATTATAAATGACTTGTCAAATGTCTTACTGGTCTGCAATTCTCAATGCACCCATTTCCTCGTCTCCAGGAACAACTACACGACAAACACATTTAAACTTAGGGAAGACATTTAGATTAAGGAGAGCAAAACCAAACATAAGATACAAACAAGCAAAACCAAACATAAGATACAAACAAACCTTTAGGTTTGAAGTTCCCTAAGAAACCTTTAATGCCTTGACAGTTCAGGTAACCGGCTATCTTACCCTCTTTTGGAAGCACACATGCGAATATTCCCGTGAATCATACTGTCACGGTGCATGAGTATTAAGATTTTTAACCATCTTTGAAGATAACACAAATATTCTAAAATAATTCACAGCTAGCTGCACCATCGTGCCCAAGGCACCATAAACTTGCACAATTACACCTGTAGCAACAGTGGTCATCCGGACAACGATATTTTGATATTTTGTAAGCTAGCTATGCGTATCAAACCATTTATCGGACTCTCGCACCGAGTCTTGAAGAAAACTGGTGACAGGCAAATGCGACTTGTCTGGTATCAAACTTGTTTGGCTAGGGTAGGAAAATATATATTTTCCATCACCGCGAAACTGATAGTCATCTTTGTGTAAATATTGAATGTCGCCTATTGTAGCTCCTATGTAGTAAATAAGAAACAACACAAACATATAAGACTGGTTTATGTTTTTGGGCATACCCATTATAAATAATCAAAATATTAAAATAAATAAAATATGTACATATCAAATAAATATTAGTATAACTATATTCTTATAATTATAGTATAAATATAAATATTTATTTACTAAGTACGTAATTATTTATTTTATTATTTGATTATTATTTATAATGAGTGGCAAAAAAATATATTATCATATGCCAAAAAATTCATAATATTTTATCTACAACAATCTAATTCGTAATCCCCACCTTTTCCATTCAAGAAAATTGATACGAATCTTTGTGAAATCGACTCAATCTCGAGTCGGGTGTCGATTTGAGCCCATTTAATAAAAATATTATGTCTAACCCATTTAATAAGGTTATAGGTTATATGTAAGTATATCGGACCCTGTAATGTAACCTTAAAATAATGAGCTGATAAATAGAATGAGAAAAACCTAATTTTGATACTTCTGTTATTTCCTACGCTTTTAATGTAACAGCTGGTATGAACCCTATAATCTAGTATTAGAGCCACCGGCCTCCGACAACCATCACAGGCTGCTATATCATCCGCTAGCAATGGCTACCTCTAGTGGCGGAGCCACACGAGATAATGTGGGTTCATCTAATAGGCTAGTCCATATGCTGACGTGGCAGACTGGGTCCATATAATAATTTCTCATAGCTTGTCCGAACTATAAGGTAGAAATGGCGAAAAGAATGAACCTCTAATTTTTTGCTAAATTGAACAAAGTGTCACAACCACACTATTAAAAAAAAGTACACAATATATATAATTTATATTATAATTTTTCATTGATTATACATAAAAAAAATTCTTGTACAAAATGTACAAATCATTGATTATAATGTTTGTCTCCAATGTTAAGTTTTTTAAGAGTTATTGTTTGATGTAGGCAGGCGAAGTCAGTTTTTTCAGGTTTCCCATAACAATCTCGGGTTTTAACCCGAGCGGGTTTTTTGGGACGGATTGGGACGGTTTTTCTCGGATTTCATGTTCTCAGTTTATTATATCCACCATCAATATACATCACGAAGCCCAAGCATATATCGCGTAGTGATCCGAATCAAGAGATTACTAGTCACAAAGAAGATTCGTCAAGGAGAGACGGATCGATCAAGAAGAAATAGATGAACATGTCAATTTGTCGAAGGACACAAACAGACTTAGGGAAGATTTTAATCGACTATAAGGGATGTATCGTCATGAAAGCTTTCAGCGGATCGCGATTAAAGGTCGGATCGATCAACAACCAATAGCGATTGTAGTGAGATAAAAGAGGAACACCAATAGCGGATCATTTTAATTGTTCCTTTAGTTGGATACTAAACACCTTAATAGGCCCTAAAGGAATCCGAACTCGAGTCTTTCTATCATGCTCTAAAAGCACCATACTTTTGATATTTTTTTCTTTATTTTTCTATTGCCCTAAAGGTAAACCCTAAAGAGAGATATTATTAATAGTATGATGCAAATATTATGTGTGGTTAAAAAATTTCATATTTTTTTTCATACTTTTAAAGTTTTACATATGTTACAATTAAGTCCACTCTAGTAATAAAAAATCAAAAGCATGGTGCTCTTGGAGCATGGTAAAAAAACCCTCTGAACTCTTAGTAAAGTTCAGTACTAGTGTTTTATAATTTTAATTTAACAAAAATAATGAAGGGGTCATAATTGTTAATTTTGATGCGTTTTAATGTAAAATTACTCATCCATTCTGGAAAACTTTATAAGAATATTATTATTATTATTATTATTATATAACCTATTATTAATTTGTTAAGTAGTGATATGCTAATCCAAATTTTTATTATCTATATCTATATATATATAAGCAGCATGTGAGAGAAATGAGAGCTTCTAAACGTGCCACATCAACACCGGAGAGGGCTTCTTAACGCGCAACATCAGCACCGAAATTGACGCCAGTGTATCTCACGCGCTGGGTCCAAGACATTCACTTCAGTGAAATCACTCCAGTAGCAGAAGCGTCAAAGGCCCAACTGTTCCAAGAAGCGTTAAAAAACCCCAACTCTCGTCCCACTTTGTGTCACATAGGTGACAACTAATAAAAAATAATATAAAATAAAAGTGTCTAGGTGTTGTCCATGACTAATTCCATGGTGTCTACCATATTCAACACCTACATGTTATTTTATATCATTAAAATTAACACTTAATAAAAAGATTAACTAAAAAAGATGATGAGAGATAAAATAAAGTATTGATATATTAATGATGAGATGTGAGATAGTGAATTCCTCATTTGAGGGTTTGGATAAAATATTCGGGTCATCTCCGATGCAAAAGGACAATACTACGTGCCACATGGAGGAGTTGTCTTTCACAGTTGTATTGCATTATGATGCTCTGAAGAACCTCCGGGCAAGAAATTTGAAGCGCTCTTCTGTCCAAGCATGTCGCCCGTCGTGGAGGTCACCGTTCCGTCAGTCGTCTTCGCTTCACCGATTGCCATCCCGCTCGCGGTTAAGCGCTAAACTCTAAATTCTTGAGCCTATCGCATCTGGAACTCGCCTGGTGTTGTAGTCGAGGTCACCGTCCCGCAGATTCCCATCGCATTAATTTGTTGTGTTGAAAAACTGAATCAACTTCTGCTTTTCTTTATGAACAGTCAGCATAGCAATATCTTCATTACAGAGCAATACGAAATCATCTATAGCAGCAATTTCATCCCAAAGCCTCTTCAATTTTCCATAGTAAGCTGTAATCGGTAACGTACCTTGCGTGACAAGGTAAATGTCACGAGTCAATTGGAAGAGACGAGTTCCATCGACTTTGTTGAACATAAAGCTAAGATCGTCTCAGACACTTTGAGCGGTAGGATTATAGACAAGTCCGCTAATCAGTTCCTTCTCAACTGAATAACGAATCCAAGCTTTGACAATCACGTTACATCGATCCCACTTTTGACGATGTGCAGCTGGAACTGAATCTCGAGTACAGGAACCATCGATAAAACATATCTTATTCTTCACTAAGAGTCCTTCTTTAATTGATTCACTCCATAGCTGATAGTTGTCAGTTCCTGTGAGTTTGAACAGAATTAACGAAGTTCCAATCGTGTCTGATGGATGCAAATACAATTTCTCATCCAATTCTGACATTACACCATTCGCCATGGCTAAGAGAAGACAATAAACTTCAAAAATCCAAGGATTCAAGGAGAGAACTATCTCTGAAATAAGAGATGATTGACTCGCAATGACGGTACTGCCTCGCTGATGCAAGCTTCCCCGTCAAACCTGAGAATCAGATCACCAAGACGATTGCGAATGAAGTCGCAGAAGAGATCTGGATCAGAAAATGAGAAATCTGATCACCAAAGGATCGACGGAGAAGATAACAGAATGTTCGCCGAAAAAGTTAGTTACAAGACTCTGATACCATTTCACCATTTCAGATAATTGGAGATCAAACTTTATCATTAACTAACTCAACTATTACAATGAATGAAGTTCACTATATATAGTACATCGACTAACTTAGTAACTAACTAAACTGAAGCATACAGTGCTAATCTATACAACTCTAATAATGTAATGGTGTATATGCATACACTTATGTTGATAGATTTGTTGGAAGATTGTTACATATGGTTATATATCTATATACATTTCTGTTACGGCCAATACCAATATTGCCGATAATAGTGGCTAGAATACATCTATATCTATATCTGATATTAGGGATAATATTATTAGGTTAAATAATATCTTTATAATATTTAGTTATCTTATAATATTTAGAATATCTATATTTAGGTTTCTTGTCATCCCTATATATAGGGTATTATTATCAATGAATTAATCAAGCTTCCAACAAGTAATCTTAGTCTCCTAAAAAAATTAGGGTTGATTAGGAAATAAGCTTTCCTATTTTTAGATATTCGTGTGTTATTCGTTATCTAAATATCCGGGCACGTATCAATTTCTTCATTGCTCGCGGTGGTTAATTAATCTTGGATTGTCTTAGAGTTTCAAGCAATTGAGCATAGTTTTGTAGCGATTTATGGTTCAACAAAACGTATGTATTGCAATTCACAGTCTTATATAATTGAATTTCACAGGTTGCTCAAATTAGAGGGCATTCTTGGAGTAAAGCCACACCACACAAGAAAGGAAGTACAATAGTATAGTATAGTATATAACTTGCTTTCAATAAGATTATTTAAACCATAAACTTAAAATATAATACAATATATACATATATATATATATTAAGATTGTTATTAAAGAACAGCATGGTATATATATATATATATGTGTGGAGGGAGGATCAATATCCATGTGTATGTATGATGATATGAATATTACGAATTATAAATAAGATGATCATGAGCTGGAAAATGCAGATGGAAGACTAATCCTGAAGTTGAAGCTGATGCAAGTCAACTGCTCAGTCTCCTTGTCTTCCATTGTTATTCTCAGTGTGTAGAAACCCTGTTTTCAATATATTCATACATACATATCAATAACTAGTACCATTTATTATTAAAAAGAATCATAAAATAGTTTTAATTTTAAGGGTTAAGAGCTTAAAAATAGTTAATAATAGTTGTCTCATATTTAAAATGTTGGTATTCGGTATCTCAACTATCAGATTTGTTGATTCCCTCATTTTTATCTTAAAATTGATGAACCGAAAACATGTTTTTAAACATCAAATAAACATAAACCATGAGCAACAAATCTGATATTTCAAAGTGGAAAACATATTTTTGTTAATTAAAACGCTAATTTTAGCGCCAAAATCGGGAAAAAAAATTAAAAAAAAGTGGAAAGCAACAAATCTGATAGTTAAGAGACTGTATTAACATTTTAAAACTGGAAACAATGAATAGTAACATGACTTATAGTTACGACTGTGTTTAAGTTCTTAACCATAATTTTAAATTACCGGAGGAGTAAATGCCGGTAACGTTTGATTATGAGTGAGCACGAAGTTTCCGGCAGTAATCGGACACGACACGCTGTCGCAGATGTCACGAGTCTCGGTGTGGACCGGAAGACCGAAGTAAAGCACCCGAATCTCCACGATACCGCCGGAGAGAGTTTGGGCTGCAAGAAACCAACTCAAACACCACAAAATAAGTAACTTGCTACCCAAGTAAACTAAAAAACTTGCAAATATAAAATCCGATCAAAGATTTACCGGTGGAAGCAACGATGTCGAAGGCAGCAGACCGGCCAGGCACCACCGGATCGGGCGATATATCGACATCCTTCACTTTCACCACGTAATCTTCCGTTCTATCTGCATTGCACGCAAAATCAAGAACACGAATCGATGAAGAAAGTGTTAAGATCGAGAAAGATGCGGACCGCAGTATCGGATCACGGTAGCGTGAGCTGATAGAGGGAGAAGGAGAGCGAGCACGATGGCGATTCGGCAAAAAGACATATTTTTGCAGGTTTTTCCGGTGGAGATGGAGTTGTGGGAGAGGGAGTTGAGTGGTATTTGAGTCGATGAAAGTTGCTGAGATGAGGAAAGGAAACAGGGAACTATAGGAGGAAGGTGTTTTGAGTTTGGAAGGTAGTTAAGTATTATGATAATGGTGATAATAATTCATGGAAGTGCCTCCGAGAATGTTTTATCAGTAAGTAGTGATGATGAATATGCCTCCAAATCATCATTATCCATTGAGAGTGCCGTTTCTTAAGTGGATTATTATTGATGTTAATAAGATAACTCCAAAAAACACTAAAAAAAAAAAAAAAAAAAAAAAACTAGTAAAATATTCATTACTCTGACCCTTTACCAAATGTATATAAATTAACTCAATACGAGTGATAATTATTTTAAATATAGAATAAACATATTCAGCTCTTAAAACATTCCTTTAAAACAACGCAGGTTTTATTACGGTTAATTAATTACTGGTTAGGAACCTAAAACAATGTTAAATATAAATTATTTTACGATTTTACATGACACAAGAATTTGGGCACTTTACCGAACTCGATGATGTGTAGCCCAAATTTTATTGAGATTTGAAATCTCGATTATGACTAGTTTTATATTTTTATTTTTTTTATGACCTATATGTATATTTTGATGTTTATATAGTTCTAATCGGTCAAAAACTCTCATATTTACATACCCAAACATTCTTTTACAAATGACCCAATTTTCGACATCGTGGGAATAAGTTCAGCCGACACCTGACCGACTGCACCCTCTGGCCACCTCCTGCCATGTCATCATCTTCATCGTACGCTTCCTGAGTACGATGAAATTGATTAATTAATTAATATTAATGAAATTGATTAATTAGTTAAATTTTTTTATAGAACTTTTACAAATTAATTAATTTATAAGGGTTTAAAATTTGCATTTTTCTATTTTATGGAGTTTAAACTTTAATTTTGCAAGCTTGAAAACGAAACAGTATGAAATAAAATGTGATGCTTTGCTTAATATCTAGAGTTCCACGTGTAAGTAATATGATGATGTAACGTACAAAATTTGACATGACGAATCAATTAACATGATTTTACCACATAAGAAAGAGCAACTTGTGCAAAAAACTTACTTGTAAAATGTAAACATGTTAGATGATTTTTCAAAATATTATATATAGATTAATATTTATCTACTAGAATTCACCCGGTCATATCTTTTAGGGAATAGAACCTAAAAACTGTCTGGATTTTAATATGAGTGTCCGTTTGGTGTCTCAGTTTTAAACTGTTGATATTTGGTGTCCCAATTTTCAGTTTTGTGCCTATTTGGTTTTCCGTTAGTTTTTGGGTTAAATTTAACAGACTTACTTGAAAAGACAATTTTCCCCTTTTTTTTAAAAAAAAAACAACTGACAATCTGGCCACCCACCTTCGACTCCGGCCACCCACCTCCAATCGATCGGAATAGGCCGTAATCGGAGCTGCCTAACCCTAAATCGGCAGGAATATGCCGTAATCGGTCGGAACCCTAAGTCAATCGGAGTTGTTTAGCCCTAAATCGGCCGAAATCAGAGATACTTAGCCCTAAATCGGCTATAATTGGCCGAAAATCGGCCGGAACTCTAAGCCCTAAATCAGCCGGAATTGGCTAGTCGATGGTACTTTTGGAATTTTGAAAACAGGCCAGTCACGTGACCAGATTCCGTCCAATTCCGACCAAATAGCAACATATATAAAAATTCGGACAATCATTCTAAACATCAGACACCAAACTGACACATGAGTTAAAATTAGGACAACTAATAGGTTCTTAACCCTATTTTTTTACTTAAATTAATAAGTTTTCATAAACACAAAAAATTATGAAAACTTATTGCTTTCTAGTTTATTGACTAGACTGTTGGTCAGCCTAAAAGGTTAGTAGAATTTTTTTTTTTATAAAACTACATAAACACATTTGTCTTCTAAAGTCACCCGTCCATAATGTTTATCCAACCTAATGATATTTTAGAAAAAATATATTCAAACGATCTAAACTCATTTCCTTTAAAAAATTACCCGGCCTTATTGTTTGAAGTTTGAACACTCAATACGTTTTTTTTTTTTTTTTGCCCAACACTGAATACGTTTAAAAAAAGAACATAAAACTAATTAAATTCTGTTTAATTATTTATTTTCATATCGTGACAACTCTAAAAAACCTATAAAAAATATATTAAAAGCATAATGTAATTAATATAACTAGCAGTCGCACTATGTACTATTTTTACACTTTCAATTTTTTTTTTTTGATTTGATGAAACACTTTCAAAATTTGATATTGATATTTATATTGAAGAAAAATATGTTAATAATATTTCTATCGTAGAATGTTTAGAGACTTCAATTATAATAATAGATTAATTTATGCATCTTAGGCAGTCTTATCAGAACCGGACCGGACAACGAACCGATGAGGTTACCGGTTTCCGATTTTTTCGGTTCGATCCGGTTCGAACCCGTACCGGAACTGGCAACAAAGACCACGGAGGCTGCACCTGCAGTAAAAGCAGAGCACACTCGCCGCCGCCGATTAGACTTCCCTATAGACTTCTCCGACGCTGCTTCTTCATGTTCATTAGGCACAGTCCACTCACACAGCACTAGCACGCTCGGACTCTGGTAGCCTGAACCTCCCTATTTCAAGCTCCAATTGGTCAATAGGCAGCAGCTCCGGTGGCCCTAGGTTTCGCCTGACCACAATCTTGGTAACTCCGGGACGGAACTCGACGGTATAAGTCCGAACATCATCGCCGATCCCCTCTGTCTCCGTAACGAATCGGAAGAAACCAGGACCCTCCTCGATCTCTTCTTCTGGATTGGATGGATCTTCATATTCATTGGCGAATTTTATGGTTTTGAGAAAGGAGGTGAGGTTGCTTTTCACTTGCTGCGGCGGAATCTTTTGTTTAGCAGCTAGGGTTGTTTATCACTTGTTGCCGATTAATTAACATTCATTGGGTTGTTTTACTTCTGCGCTTGGGATTGACTTGTTGAAACGCTTCTCTTTCTCTCCTCCGTCAAATCCAATTTCCATTGGCAGAATCACGGACACTTTTCTGCTCAACGAGTATAATGCAGAATGGAGGATTGGGTCTTCACTTCACCGACTGCCATATATTACGGGCTCAAATTAAGCACCAGGAGAAGCAGCTTATGCTCAAGCGAAGGTAACACCACTCCCTCCTACAATTTTCTCTGCTATATACTATACTACTTCATAATCCATGTTTGAACATAAATAATTTCTCAACCCAAATATTTAAAAAGATGAATTTTATCTTATCGTACTGTCACATAATCGTCATTGTTGAGGCATAGCGATTTGTTGCTTGAAAGAGTAATTTATGATTGGTCTAGCGATTGATTTCGATTCGGAGCTTACCCACGGTCCGCATGGAGATACTAGAAGAGAAGAGCTTTCTTAAATTTGATTTGTAACTTGTGTGCATGCTGATACACAAATTTACAATTCAATTTTTTTATGTAGATATATTTACTGAGCATTTTTTTAGTCTGAGGATTTGTACTCCTCCCTTATTGCTGAATATTGTAGTTGTTGAATATTGTAACTGTCACACATAACATAGTCCATTTTAGTTTTAGATACTTTTCTTTTTACTGTGCCTTAACAAGGATGATTGCGTACTGTGCTTTTATATTGCAATTGGAATTTATTCAAGAAAACTTGCAGGTGGTTGATGGGGCTCCCATTCTCCAAATCAGAAAAGAAGCGCTTTGAAGGCCCCGAACTATTATCTTTAAAGTAAGTGTTCAAGTTTTATCTTTGAAGTGCCTATGCATTTATGTCTAGTCTCAATATACTGATGCCATTTTTCTTTTTGACAGTACCTTACCTGAATCGTTGCTTAGAGAAGATGATGTAAGTTCTTCTCGCTATTGAACTTTGCGTTATTTTTTATGTAAATTTTCACTATTTAAACTGGTCTAAAGTCTAATATTAATCGCTTTGACAAGTCGTCTTTATCTTTCAGTTATTTTACGAGAGAGTAAAAATGCATGTTGAAGAGGCATGTGGAGTTCGTGATCCTGAAACAGAATGCAGCACAATTCCTGACAGCATAAGATCTTTTGACACGCTTAATGAAATAAAATATCTTCAGTCACACCTCAATGATTTGACCAACGAGGGGCTCTATCATTTTGCCGTGATAGTTGCTGGAGACTCTGCCAGATTTGACAAGACTCGTTCAATGATGAGGAAAGTTATTAAAGAATCTCTTCCTAAGTTTATCTGCGATCATCAGAACAATGAACAAGGCCGTGAGATGTCTAAGCAGCTTTATCAACTCATGAGTGATCCTCACAACTTTCGAGTGGATTGTCCGATTCATTTAGCTCCACCATCCAAGTCTCTGAGAACTAGTGCCATAAAGATTCTAGATAGACTTGAGAACTTTCCTTCCCAGGCTTTGATTGCAATGCATCGGAAGCTTAAAGGGATGCCATTAAAGGTGCCTCAATTACAGTCTTCCAGATGTGGCCGGAATCGAGATGAGTTGGTTAGACGGGTGAGAAAAACTAGTACACCAATACTTTCGAAGCTTGGCACGTGGGACATGTTGCCTGATCGATTAGCTAAAGCAATGGCTATAGCAACTTTGTCTTTGAAGCTTCTTCATCCCAAATGTGAAGAACTCCAATTCTCAACGGAGTTTTGCCAATTTTCACCAGAAATAAAAAGTTTGCAGGATGATATAGTGAAGGCTGTTCAGTTGCTGAGGAGGAAAAAAGTAAGTTTCCGGGAGCTGAAATGGTTGCAGGGTTTGTTGGATGCTGAATCTAAAGTTCCGAAACACGGTCTACGGAAAGCAGTTGTGAAAATGTTGACTGAGTATCTTTTCCAATGCAGTGAGTTGGATCTTGTTCCCGATTCTTTGTTAGAAGCTTTGGATGTCATTAACCGTGACTCAAGAGCCGCACCCGAAGCTTGCTTTTCCAACAACACTGATGTTGAAGCTGATGTGGACTGTATACTTAATGTAAGTGCCCAGATGAAGCAGGTTTTATTGGATTCACTTCCTGAAAATGGTTATTATTATAAAGATTTTGCAAATGCTTATGTTGAGGAACTAAAGGAGAGTGATGATGAAGATGAAAGCAGCAGGCTTGGAGAGGATAATTCAGATGATTATAGAATGGAAGGTTTTGGGGACTCAACAGCAGTTGATTCTCATCCACCATCTTCTTCTTCTTCTTCTGTTACTGAAAAAGCTTCTTCTGCTACCTTCTTCACTCCTAGTAAATTGTTCAACAGTGATATGAAAACCGAACCAGATTCATGTCATGTCACATCGTCAGTACAATACCGTGCCTCCAATATTTCTAAGGCGGAAATGGATACAGATGAAAGAGACTTGTGTTCTCGTGGTGATGACAGAAGAAGGAACTTGTCTGAAGATATGGACTGGAAAGCAGAAACTGCTAGCCAGCAAGAGGATAAATATCAAAATCAATATCTTGGCATTCAAGAGGTTTGTGATAAGACAAGTATGGTTGCCTATAACCTCATTGGATCTGTTTTGGAAGGATTGGCACGAGCAGAGAGTAGTTGGGATTTGGACTTGAGACAAAGTTTCTACCTCAACCGGGGGATCTTCCAGGTAAATAATTTTTCATTTCAGCTGACTAAAACTAGTCTTAATTAGCTGGTCGCCGGAGGGGGGTTAGGGTCGCCGGAGGGGGGGTTAGGGTCGCCGGAGCTGGGGTGGTGGTCGCCGGAGCTGTGGTGGTTTAAAGGGCATTTTCGTCTTTTTAGGTCAAACATGTGAAGGACACACTTTGGTCAAAGGGCATTTTCGGATTTTTAATTTATTTTCGGTCACATGCCAAGCATGTGACCACTTTTCGTCACTTTTAACGGAAAAAATAGACGGAGACCTTTCATATAAACATAACTCAAATTCAGGCTCTAAATAATATCATTTTTCAATTCAGACCCCAATTGGCAACATGGGCAAACATTCAGGCCCCTATTGTGTTATTAACCTTTTTCTTTTTATATATGCAGTTGCAAGAAAAAAAACATGCTGGTCTTAATGAAGATTTGAAAGGTTTCATCATGGCTGGTCTTGCCTCTCAGGGATGAGTAGTGATGATGAATATGCAAATCAATCATTCATCATCAGTTAGTTAATCGGATGGTGCAGATAGTGCCGTTGTTAAGGGGATGGACTCAGTTCAGAATATAAGCAGAGTATATTATTTTTCGCATTTAAGTCAAAAAGCAAATTGTGATTTTAACGCTGAATCATACAAAATAGTTAGAAACATAGTTTAAAGACTAAAATTAGTAACCAAAAAGCTAACGCTAAATTTAAAAGCAAAAAATCGAAACCAAAAAAAAAAAAAAAAAAAAAAAAAAAAGAGAAATTTAAAAAAACATATCAAAACAACATAAAAGTTGAGAGATTAACGATAATGAGGAATATGAAATAAGAATAGAGAATATGAAATAGCAATTACTAATATGATGCTATTTGATTGACATGAGAAATATAAAATGAAATAAGGATTTCAAATCCAATGTTTAGTTGATAGAATATTATATATAAAGAAATAGAATATACTCAAATTGATATATGTATACCCTTTTACTATATATATATATATATACTAGTTATTAATGCGTGCGTTGCATGCGCGTCTATCATTTAAATTTCAAGATACATAATATATCTTAAATTTACTAATATTTATAATTAATCAAAATACAATATGGGCAAGTTGATTCGTTTTGAGATACAAATCCATGTGATAGAGAAGAGCGACATAATGAAATCAATAGTATTCTCGAAAGTTCTTATATAGGAGCTGCCCCCCTCATTACTTTCTAAGAATTATCTGATCTTATCCTCTGATCTTAGCCGTTGTTAGAATTCAAAACGTGAGAAATAGAAGAGGATAATTAAGTACAAAATTAACTAATGTCTTCAGTTATGATACTAAGTTAGCTTATAGTTAGATATATAAATGAGTTGGGTTGAGCATGGGTCATTATCGGCTCAATTGTATCTAACTTATCAACTTGAGGTGTCAAGAATGTAAGCTTGTTCTTAACCACTTAGAATCATCGATCGACAAGTTTGACCTATACAAATGTAATTATACACAATATCATAATACCAACAAAATTCGATTTAACAATAAAGAAAAAATTAAATCTCAAAAATATAAAGTTTTACATGAAATTACAACAATTATTTATTTAACTAATAATTATGCTGTACAAAATGTGATTAAATTAACAAATAGAAGAACTAAATTAATAATTTGAGTCAATAAATATTGGACGATGAGTAATATGTTATTTGTAAGAGGTCAAACTTTTAAGAACCACATTTCACCCATATTTTGACTTCTTATATATATGATTTGGTAAGTGACTGATCTGTGTGATAAAAAAATATCAACAAGCGGAACATATATCACCCGATCTTTATAATTCGTTGAATTTAAAAATTACATGACCCGGAATATGAACGGGATGTGTATGATTGGGTTGACTTAAATTGATAGGAGTGTTGTATTGAAAAGTTAATTAAAATTACTATGACCTGCTGACTAAACGATCTTAAAAACATAATGAAATTTATATAATGATATAGTAATAGTATTAAATAAATGTGTTTCAATTATAGTAACGTCTAAAATATTAATTTTTTATAAAATATAGGAATCAAATATAATATATTTTTACTTAATAAAATGAAAAGGTGTCTATTAGGGTAAGGACCCAACACAAATTATATATTGGTCTGGGCGGGCGACATCATCGGTCGAGGCGAGCGGCGGTGGATAGGTAGCAAAGGACAAGCGGTGAAGGGGCGGCGGAGGCGGTTGGTAGGCAACACGCAAGCAGCGGCGAGACGGTTGGCAGGCGGCAAGCTGCGGCAGCGGGCAGGTGGTAGTAAGTTTTAAATTATCTTTCTATTTTTATTTTTCAGTTCCAGAAAATCAGGAATTAGAATAAAATTAGATATTTATTTAAAATTAAGAATTGAAAATACCCTATTCCACACAATTAAAATAACCAAACACAACAAGAAAAAAAAAATCTATTCCTTAAAACGTGCCATAAGTCGCAACATAAATGTAGCATTTTTATATATCGAATGAAAGACAACATGCGCAGGAAAATCATGGATCAATCCATCAATTAAAAAGAAATTTCGACCAAGTGTACACTTTGCTTCACAACTCAGATTACTGGAAAATGATGTAGACGCAGTTTTCCCTCCACAAAATAATATAGTAGTAATTAGACCTTCCAAACAATAATGGCAGCTATACCAGCCAACCTTCACCAAAACGTTTCTTTATCCAGAGTTTACACAACCAAACATTCTTCTTCCACAAATTACCCAAAACCGCAATTTTCGACATCATCAATCGGACTGAAACCCTATTGCTGGGCACACTGCACTCTCTGGCCGCCTCCTGCCATGTCATCGTCTTCATCGTAAGCTTCCTGAGCACGAGCTTGCTGCTTCCTCCGCATCTCCTCCTCAATGTTAACATCGTACAAGGTTGTCTCCTCGCACTCGTCCACCTCCATGTCTGTCAGGTCGGATGGCTTTGGAGGAAGAACAGCCTGGAGAGCCGCCACCTGATCGGAGCTCAGAGTCTCGGGGAACTCTACTTTGAAGTTTATGTAGAGCTTCCCCTTCATGAAGGATCTCTGGTACATCGGCATTCCCTCGTCGTTTATCGCCTTAAAAGAATCTGGAAAATTCCCAGATCATCATCATCAATATATATGAGTTGGCTCTCATGAAGAACTCCATTCAATTCAACTACATAATAATGTCAAAATCTAAAGGGCATGTGTTTCTTCAGCAAAACCCTAAACCTGAACGCTAAATGTTGGAATCTGACAAATTCCCAGATCATCATGAATATATGAGTTGGCTCTCATGAAGAATTCCATTCAATTCAACTACATAATATTGTCAAAAAATTTTTTAAAGGGCATGAGTTTCTTCAGCTAAATGTATAGAATCTGAGGTTACCTGGCTTAATTACTTCACCGGGCTCTGATTTCAGAAGAAGCTGTCTGCCATCCAAGTGGGTTAGTACAAATTTGAACCCACACAAGGCTTCTGTAAGAGAAAGAGAGTGCTCCACAAAGAGGTCATCTCCCTTTCTCTTGAACTTGGGGTGTTCCTTCTGTTGGATGACGAAGACAATGTCCCCAGTAACGGTGTCGGGCTGCAAATATCAATAGAAAGGAGTAACATCCGTTAATTCCATATAAATTAAATCCTGCAAAACCAAGGGGTGATAACTTGAACACCAAGCAACCCTACCGCTTCATCAGCTTCACCCTCAAATGTGATCTTCTGGCCATGCTGCATTCCTTTCTCCACTACCACCTCCAATACCTTCTTTTCAGGGACGACCTTCTCGCCCTTGCACTGGGGGCATCGGTCCTTGTCACTTATTGTCTCACCTGTGCCCTTACACTCATTGCAAGCATGCTGCATCTGTTGGATCATGCCCGGGCCAAGTTGCCTGATGGAAACCTTCATCCCAGTTCCCTTACATCCAGAACACTTTGAGGAGGCCCCAGATTTTGATCCTTTACTGTAACAAGCAGGCAATTGGAACCCACCAGTCAGATTCAGATGATTGGAATGAGATTGAGCAGAAATTTCAAATGGACAATTGGTACTCACCCACTGCATTTCGAGCATATCACATTGCGCGAAAGGGACAGCTTCTTGGTTGTGCCCAGATACAAATCCTCCAAATTGACCTTTAGGGGATGAACAACATCTTCTCCACGTCTTTGACGCCGTCCCCTGCTGCTGCCTCCTCCTCCTGATGGTAAAAACAATTCAATCCATTCTCAGTTAACTGTTGAACAATATGCGATTTAGGGAAAGGCAGATCTGGGAATACAAGAATTGTTATCAGATAGTCATCATACCTCCAAATGGACTTCCTCCGAAGAATGATTGGAAGATATCGAACGGGTCGTGACCACCTCCACCGCCACCCATCCCTTCCTTGAGGGCATCTTCACCGTACTGGTCATATATCTCACGTTTCTCTGGATCACTCAAGACCTCATATGCCTGCGCAATCTCTTTGAACTGCAAGAAGCGTGCAAGGCTTCAACATTAAGCTTGAGAACTCAAGCAAAACTTTCCTCATTTTTGTTTTGGCTATTAAAACTTTCCTCGTTTAAAACCACCAATCATACAATTAATAGATTCATCACATCTACAAGTATCAGGTCATTATATACGTGTTCTCATAAATTCCAGTCCTAAAAAGCACTACCAACACCCAACAATAACTCACTAGACTACATCCGATTCAAGGCACAATCCTTCACAGCTACTTCTGAGGATCAGAGCCCAACCAAGCTTTCAAAACATTATATGCATCAGGGAAGAGACCAAATTCATAATCAATTATCATCGGTAGATGAAAATATTCATCTTCCCAGCTAAATTTAATAAGATTTCTCAATTTTATATCAGCCAAGCCATCATCTGCTATCCATTCCGCCCCGTCATTTCGTCGTGATAACAAGGGGTTCAGGAAGCAACCTTCTAGGTTCTAGCAACCTTCATCTACACTAAATTCACCGAATAATCAGCTAATTTTTCATAATCAACAAAAATCAGATCATGTGATATTGTGATCGGTTTGCTGCAGCGACAGTAAAGAACGAGAATCGAAGTACCTTCTCAGGATCGCCTCCTTTATCAGGATGATTCTTTATCGCGGCTTTCTTATACGCCTTCTTCAAATCATCCTGCGACACGTCCTTCGAAACACCCAAAATCTCATAGTACTTTGTGTTGTCGCTCTTCTTCGGCGCTCTCCCGAACATGATTCCAGCCTAAAGAACAAATCGCGTCGCCGGTGATTAAGTCGGCGAGGCTGAGACGGAGAAGATTATTCAGCAGAAAAACTATAAACAATACAGAGAAAGAATCGCAACAATTGTGATCGATCGTCGACCGGAAGAAAGGACAGTGAGATATGCTATTGGAAAGTAAGAGGGTTGAGGCTTTATAGTGAAATTTATTTGTGGGGAAGGAAGTAATCAAGATGGACGGCTCAGATCTGCGCTTGACTCGTGCAGATTTTGACTGAAGAAGGGTCTAGAATTTGGAGGGTCGAGATGCTTCGGGGAGAGTTCAAGTATTTTTTTCTGGATCCTTCCTCCACTTCTCATTCTTAAGAATGTTTTTACTTGATTAATATTAATATTAATATTCTTATTTTTATTATATATATATATCATAATTATTATTAATTTTTTAATTATAATTTATTGATCCACAATTTGTGCAATATTTTACTCAAATAAGAACATTTGTTAAAATATAATGGTTCACATTTTGCGTTTAAATTTATTTTTTTAAAATTATATATATATATATATATATATATATATATATATAATATTAAAATAACATATACATTTTATTATTATTAAAATCAGTATATATATATATATATATATGATAAAATAAATGATATGGTATGTTATTAGGAAGTTCTTCAATTGCACTTTCGCATGAAACTGAATGTTTGTAAAACATGGTACCATATAAAATATTACCACTTTTTGAAAACGCTATTCACGCATAAATAGTACAATGATAAATTAATTTACACAAATATATTTATAGATATTAATAATGTTATTTTACGACTTGGATTTGATAGGCTCATTTTAAATTTTAGAAATGTCGGTTATGTCACATGGCTCAGTACTAAGCATTTGATGCCACAAACTCCATAATTGATTTTACATATTAGAATTGCTGGTTCCACCACACTTCATTATTTAATTTTTTTTTCATTAATTTGAGGAGATTTATAATTTAAGTTGTAAACTAATAGACATTGAATACACATTTAATTTATAAAATATAATACGAAGCAGTAATAAAAAAATATAAAAAAAATATTATATACTTTGTAGTTATACTTCATTATTCTTACATTTTCGTTTAATAAAATTATTTATCGGTTACATTCCTCTTTTAAATATCTTTTGCTGGTCAGAAAATATATCTTAACTTAAAATATAATAATAGAATGTTACGAACATATATAATTATATACAATGACTATTATCCGTGCAAGTTATTGGTCAATGCTTTACTTATACTCGTGTTTTGTTAAGTTTTATCGACGTTTATATTCGTAATATGTACAAGTTATTGAAAATATTCACTATTGAGCTGGACTTTGAAAACATACAAAAAAATTATAAGTCCATTGTAAATTGAAAGGAAGTAGATATATTTATAAACATACTTTTTTTTTTATAATATATAATTTATAAATATGTGTTTTTTGGTGCATTTTAAAACAAAATTATTAACTGTGCCAAGTGACAGGATACTATATATTTGAATTTGATCTTAGTTTTAAAATTGATTATAAACGTTCGAATTACCATTTTAACCATATATAATTATCTAATGTAATCCAACAAAATTATATATTTCTTTACTATTATATTTGGGCGAACGTGAACATGTCTGGCCCGTTAGTGGCCGAAAAATATCTGGCCTGTTCGGTCTTTCAGATCGGCCCATAAATCGGTCCACCGATATTTTAACAGCCTAACCAAGAAATTCCCTCCAAAAACGCCGGGAAAAAGGAAAAACTCTGGTACTCAATTGCTCAGCCTCAGTCAAACACCTGAAACGGTCAACGATAAAATGCGCGGCAAGTTCAGTAGACGGACGGCGTGGACCCTCTCTCAATCAATGACGGCACGGTGGATGGCGTTCCCGTGATACTTTGAAAACTATTTAGGTAAATTAGTACATTTAACTATATTTAACCACAATTTTGGATCGATAATTGAAGCAAATACTAATTATCACCGTTTTAAAATATATAAGTACAAAAAATCATATTTTTTAAACATTTTGTATGTGTTATATAATTTCTTTAAAAAATATGTTAAATTTTCACAATTTTTTAATTTTTTGCACAACATACCAATTATCAACTTCTTAGCTCTGCTGATTATACTAGGTTAACGGGCGCTGCTGATTATTTAAATATATAATATGTTCGGAAATAAAGAAAATGGTTTCAATAATACGCAACATAATGAGTCGGGTCGCTACTACTAGCTCATAAGTCGATACCTCGATTATACTGACAGCAGGTAACCCGATATATACAACGCCGTTACATGCATAAGCGTATTGTTCAAATGTACGACATACAGACGCGAAAGAATAGAAAAAACGTAACTTGAGAATGTAATGAAAAGTGAATATATGGTAGTTTCTAGTTACTACTTACTACTGTTACATTTAAAAAAATAAAAAAAATAAAAGACTGCTGCTATGCTCCGTGCACCACTGCACCCCACCTCTATCTCTCTCTTGCTATTTCATCTCCACGTTGAACTTGTAGCTCCGATTAAGGAGCTCAGAATTGATAACTGATCGAAGCGGGGTCGACGGAATTGATGAAGAAAGAGACTGGTGATTTTGACTCTTCGCTACTCGTCTACTGATCCACGCCCTCAAAGGTATATGCTCGACTCATTCCTGATGATTTTGCTTCCACTTCTTCTCCATACGGGCTATTATGGAGAGTTATTCGTTGCATCGACTGAATTGAGGTAGTTTAAGCTCTTGATCTAAGGATTGGCATTGTCTCGGTGCAGTGTCTGTGCGGCAGTATCTATCGATTTGCTCTGACCTAGACGTGTCTTGCATTATGTTGTTTCGTGGACTGTTTTTGCTATAGTTGCGGTTGCATAAGTTTGGGAGCTCGCAGATGAGTTTTGATTTCTGAATTGCAGTAGTGTTTTTCAATTTTGGGGGAATTCGTTGCCTTGAGGTGCGGTGTTTGACGGTTTGTTCTGCTGGAACTCACATAAGCAGTTACCTTTGCCTTTTAGATGAAATGAGGTTACCTTTAAATCTCAGTTTGCTGGGTTTCTTAATTGATTAATGTGCTAGGGATTAGGTTGTTAGATTATCACCTTTTCCGATGCACTTTTGGTTTAGACATACTCGCCTGAGAAATGCAAGAGTGATTACGATGTCTGATTCTTGAGCATCTTTTAGTGGACCTTGCTCAATGAACTTTCTTTTCCTATCTTCGATTAGGGAAGCTCTGTAGTTGTTTTTTGGCTTATTTTGGTGAGTGGTATGCCTTCTTATGATTTCCTTTGTTGCACAACTGTCTCATCAAAGTTGTTAAACAGTCACTGAATAGTGCAGATGAAAGTATTTTCACTGGCAGCTAGCTAAGTTTGGATTCGTGGCTATCACTATGGGTGTTCCTGGAAGATGGATAAAAGCATTAATTGGCGCAAAAAAGTCTGAGAAGTCGCCTTCTTCGTCTTCCTCTTCTTCAAAGAATGAAGTTGTAAGTTTCCAACTCTCTTTTGTTTTTACATGAGATAAAAGTATTTTACTTTCCTCCATTTTCCTTTGGAATTTTAGCTCTCTTGGTCACTTTATTGAAGTTGCGCAGTTTGAACCAAATTTAGCTATAAATATAGCGAGACTTAGTATTGGGATGTAATTTCCTGCCTTGTCTTTTGGCCTCTCACTTAAAAGCCAAGCATGATTCACGATCATTGAGATCAGTTGAGTAATTTTCTCATAAGACTAGGGATTACACGCCATCAGGCTTACACGCTTCTCTGTATTTCAGTCACTAATACCTTTGGTTTTGTAATGTAGTTAACCATGGTTGCTGAGTTGAGTCTTATTTTGTGCATTATTGTTTACTGAAAGGCCTAGCATATTTCTCCCCATAAAATCCCGGAAGATGTTATTTGGAAAAACTGGAAGAATCTAGTTCTATCTATTAAGCTGTTAAACTTTTTAGAGAGTTGGTGTTACTCTTTATAGTTGTTATATTATTTCCCATGCTACCCCCTATATTTATTAATTAAGCGGTCGAATTCCCCCACTTGATATGTACTCTACAGAATGTAAATATTTTCTGTTACAAGGTTCTAGTCACATGTCAAATGTTGTCTAGGTCAAGTTTATGCAAGTTACATATGGTAGCACATCAAGGTTATGCTAGACTGCATATCTCACTGAGTTCTCATCTATTTTATCCAGAAAAGCGGAAGCAAGTCTCGGCACCGAAGAAAGCATTCTACTGAGTTTGAAAGTGACAAAATTGGAGTTGAATTTGATCGTAGTTCTGCTGCTCATATTGAAGAAGGCAGTCTACCAATTACTGTTGATACTCACACTTCATCTCGACTTCAAGACAGAATTCATGACCAAGAAAAGCTGAGAGAAGAATGGGCCGCCACCCGCATCCAAACAGCATTCCGAGGATTTCTGGTGCTGACTCATGGCTTCCTAGTTTTACATATTATTATGATTGAATTGCTTAATGAGATTCACTATTTTGAATAATCAAGATAATTACATTTAGGTGTTTCTAGAAGTCTCTAGTTAGTTTGGCAGTGTTTTTTTTAGCTTACACAGCATCCTTTCATTCTCAGGCCAGAAGAGCTTTACGGGCACTGAAAGGATTGGTACGGCTTCAAGCCCTTGTCAGGGGCCACTCTGTCAGAAAGCAGGCTGCAATAACTCTACGCTGCATGCAAGCATTGGTGAGAGTTCAAGCTCGTGTACGTGCAAGGCGTGTTCGTTTGGCCCTGGAAGGCCAAACCACTCAAAATAAGTTTCAGCAACAACTTGCAAATGAGGCTCGCAATCGGGAGATTGAAGTAAGCATTACCTTCTTAGTAGGCAGTTTTGCAATGTTGCAGATGTTATATGTGTGAGTGAGTATAGGCAGCAAAGCATTTCCTTTTTATGTGGTCGTTCTGTGAGAATGAGTATAGGCACCAAAGTGTTTCTTATTTATATGCGGTCATTCACTCAACAGTTCTCAAACTAGTTGTATAAAGGTACTCATTAGTAGCTAAGATTGTGTTTTATTGTTCAGATGATGACAAGTCAGACAATAAGTGCAATGAAAAAAATAAACCCGAAAATGTTGGAAATGACATATTTGCTTTAGATTACATTTTGGAAATAAAAATGCAGTAGGAATTTTGCGAAACTAGTAGATTGGTTCAGTATATTATTGGAAGTGTCCTAAGGAATCTTGTCTCTTCAGCTAGCGAGTAGCTCTTATTGGGAATCTAGAGATAGAACTTTTACCTTTGAAGTTAAGACTGTTCTTTGTTTTGTAAACGCATTAAGGACATAGTTGAGCCCATGAATGGCATAGGCAAAGACTATCTAGTTAATGTATATAATTTATATACATTTTTTAGGAATTTTAAATCCCGGATGCATAGCTCATGTATGTCTATCCTATGCATTAATATTAGTCCTCTTTCTTGAATACTTTGTTCTGTCTGTTTCACAGGAGGGTTGGTGCGACAGCATAGGATCTGTTGAACAAATCCAGTCCAAACTATTGAAGCGGCAAGAGGCTGCAGCTAAACGTGAGAGAGCAATGGCATATGCTATGACCCATCAAGTAATATGAATTCTTAACTTTAATTTATAAGCACCAACATTTCCCTGGTTCGAGTTTGTTCTTTTAAAATTAGGTCTGAAGCAAGATCTCAAATGTAGACATATTTGAATTATGCTCTTACCTCGGTCGCTGTAATCTACACGTTAGAGTGGATTAGTGTCAGGATTCAACTTATTATGCACAGCTCTTTCAGTGATCTTGTCTGTGCAGCAGATACAGATAACAATCAGTACTTCATCAATCTGCAGTTGAAATCACATGCTTAAAGTTAATGTTCCCCATTTCATCGAACAATCAATTTCCTTATCTTGATATTTGTTTTTCCCAATGAATGAAGTGGCAAGCAGGGACAAGGCAGCAGGCTGCAACCTTTGGAGGGTTTGAACCAGATAAAAGCAGTTGGGGTTGGAACTGGTTAGAAAGGTGGATGGCTGTTCGCCCCTGGGAGAATCGGCTTCTTGACATTAACCTGAGAGACGGTGTAACTATTCTGGACACAGAAGCACCACCCTCCAAGGGTAAATCTGGAACTAACAAACCTCAAGTAAGAGCTTCGGGTAAGAAACAAGTCCCATCGAACATTAAATTGTTCGATGGTTTTGGTTCTTCTTATCCTGCTGATTCATCAGAAGCTACCATGCTTGAGGCAAACCAAACTGTGCCCACTATGACAAAAGCCAAGCCAAATGGTGTGAATGCAGCTGCAGAAGGAGCCAAGTTTGCTAAAGCTGGTATTGGTTCGAGATCGCACAGCAACCCTAAGGAGAGATCAAACCAGTCATCAGATAATAAGCAGATGAAGACGCGGTTGTCTCTATCAAGTGCCTATGGTAATCTCTCTCTGCAATTCTAAGTACACTGGGTTAATTACCAAAAAGCAAACTTAACTTTGAGTGTTTTGCAAAAAAACTAACCCAACTTCTTTTTCTTTGGAAAAAACAAACTCAACTTTATAAAACAGAACAAAGTGCAAACTATGCTGATTTTTCTATTAAAAAATGATGAAATTTGAACACTCAAAGTTGGTTTACTTTCTTATACATTCTGTGGCGAACATTAGTTAATTGTCTGGTTCCCGCAGGAGCAGGTAGTATTGGTGGTTTGCAGACAGCAAAGAGCCTGAATAGAAGTATGGTCAAGGAGACACCGAGTAATAGGCTGCGAAAGGCGACCCTTAAGGATCAGGCAAAAACTATGGGAAGAACCGAGGTGATGTAAATTAAACCCTTTCTAAACCCGATGCTTCATATTTATTCGTAAATCTGCTTCCACAAGTTCTATCGTGGTGTATATAAGTCTCCCTACAACAGTGTGGTCATGTTGCATCTGCGCCTAGTAAAGAAGAAAGAACAATAAGAATGCAGGTTCTTGTAATAATGCTTCAGTTTTGTGTAAATTTCCACCGAGTCATTTATTTTTCTGCAGAAAGCATTAGTTTATTTGTACGTTGATATATTACTACTAGTGTGTTACATACAACATTATGTTGGCTTGTACTGTGATAGAGTTGCTACTCTATATATATCTATGGAAGAGGGTTAGTTATCAAATTGCATGCTGAAGCTTGGCTACGCAGACAAATTACTACTAGCTCATAGCTCAGGTTTCGCACTGGACAAATTGTTAGCTTTGTCAAGAAATTAGTCACATATTTTGAACATGGTTGAATAAAAAGTAAAAATCTGACTTAAAATAATAGAATTGCTCTTAGATCTTTAACTTTTTTTTTTATTATAAAAAATATATATAATCATTAAAAATGCTAAATTTCAAAGGAAATATATAGTTTTCTAAAGAAATTCCAGCGACATTTTGTCATTTTAGATTATTTTTTTGTAGTTCTTCAATTAAGCAAGGGATGAAGCCACATGGGAACTTAATTTCTGGCTTCGTCCCTGTAGGTAAGCTACATACTAATTTTGTCCAAATTAAATAGAACTAGGTGCTGACCCCGCGAGCGCGGGACACGTTAAATTGTGAATATTTGTATTTGTTTATTTCGAGAGTAATTTAGTTTTAATGAAGTGTATATTTTTTTTATATATATTTGAATTGTTATTGGTATGTTAAATAGTATATTGTTGTAATTTGTATATTCAAATGATTTTATAAATATTAGGTTCATATATAATTTGTTAGGTTGCGTATATGTTATAATTGTTTTAGTGTTAATTGTACTTGACAATATATTAATACTACTTTTGTTAATAACAAACTGTATTTCGTAGAGTTGAATCTTAAATTTTAAAGTTGAATTCTAATGTATGAAATGTACTAATGATAGGGTTATGATACGGGGCATGTTAGATTGTGAATATTTACATTTGTATATTTAATGTGTATTTTGAGAGTAATTTAGTTTGAAATAATTTTGTGAATTTATTTGATGTTTTTGAGTTGTTATTGTTATGTTAAACACTAACAGACTTTATACAGTACATACTTTAACCATTCGTTCTGCTGATTCTGTTGATTGCAATAGATTAAACTGTTTGTCGATACAATTTTCGATTTCGTTTGAATTGAACTTTCAACCTTCGAAGGTATCGTGCATCTGTAGGTAAAACCATTCTGATCTGAATTTACTTCAGTTGGACTGTATAATGGTAAAATATTATGTTTTGTTATTATATAATCAATTTTTACGAAAGCAATTATATGATTTAATGAAAGATTTTTTTTTTTTTACAAAAAAAATTAAATATCCAATTTTCCTAAAATTATAGTATAAATGTCGTTTATTAAATTTATTGTAGCGTGTAAATAAAAGTTATTTGTACTTTTTTTTTGGAAAATATTGTTAATAGTTAATATAGTTTTAGTGTTTTAGAAAGATGTTTTTGGTAATAAATAAAAATCAATATGTTCTGTTTCCTAAAAAGAATTAGTATGGTTTGTAAATGTTGCAATCAAACGAATTGTTGTCATATACAAATCAATTACGTTAGAAATTTATTCTCCATATAAGAGATGGTATTAAATATTTTGTTTTCTATATGTACTATTTTTAATTGATTTTATATGGTCAGCTTTTAATTATGGAATTAGTAAATAATATTTATTAGGGATAGTTTAGTTTAATGACCGTTTGATTTTATATGCTAAATTTTTAATCATGGAATTAGTAAATAATATTTATTAGAGATTGTGTAGTTTAATGACCGTTTTTTAGCAATGTGTGAATTATTTCCTTGAATTGTGTAGTATTATGATGAGTTTAGGTATGATGGTTTTTAGTATAAATGGAAGTTTCTTAGCAATGTTTGAAGTTCGCCAATGACTCTTAACCCAAAGCAAGATGTATACATTATTCCCTCTATAGGAAAATTAATTGCAGTAACTGCAGTAATTAAGTGAAGAGAGTGAATAATTTTGAAAAATGATAATGATATAGTACAATGTATGATATAACTTTATTTTATTTAAGTTGATTATGACCAAACTTAAAAGTTCAACTATCATAGGAAAACAACAAAAAAAACTTATTCATAATAACAAACTGCATATTTAAAGACATATTTGAAATCTCAAATTATGAATTATTGATGACATTAGCAGCTTTTGAAACAGATAGCCTTCATCGACCAACCTCTTCCCAAAGTGTTGTGTACCAACATCGATTTTCATTTTCTGGCAAACAAACGTATTATTAAGGCATTTAAAACGATAACGTTATTGTATATATAATGTAAATTTTTAAAACATATGAATAAAACCTGCGCATTTGTTGAAGCGTAGACGTGTTTTTATCTTCGACGTAGCATCATCTTCACCAACATTTTCATTAGGTATCTTTACAAACATATATTCATATTAGTAAGCATTGACAATTGAAACGTTGGTGTACATAATAAAACATATTAAACCTGTAAAATTACAGAATACTTGTTCTGCATATTCATCAATGTGACATCTTCATCATCAACATCCGTAGGGAGTATCAATTGACGTCGTTTGTGTACCTACATATATTATAAATTGCGTTAACGATCATAAATAGTTTAATTCATGAAATGACAATATAACTTTTCATCATACAAATATTATATATGATAATTACAATTTTGTTTTATATCTTATTTAAAATGTAAGATACAAAACCTGTTCACTCTTAAACTGGTCGACTATCTCTTTTTTCCCTACGCAATCTTCTTCATCCACATTTTTAGACTGTATCAATTGATGTCAACTCTTCTCCTTTACAAATTATAAAACGTATCAGTGATGAAAATGCTTTGTTAAAGTAGAAGAATGCTTTGAAAGATTTAATAACATAGCAATTGTAATATATATTTTAAATATTACCGTTTTAACTGGCGTCAGAATCAATTCTGATGATGAAGAGCCTGATGAGTTTGAAATTGTCTTCGCATTACAACTTGTGCCATCAAATATCTTATATACAAAACACCCGATTAGAATTACTGAAGATCTTTAGTTAAACAAAACATATACTGCAGATATTTAGTATTGCATATCTGCAGTTTTTTTAAAGATTATAGATATCAGTAAACACGGGGAATCAAACGAATAGTGAAGATCTGCAATTGGGTTTTTTTTAATGCAGAATAGATGACGAATATCATAATATCAAATGCAACCTGAAAAACATCGACTGAATATCAGAATATCAAACACAACCCGAAAAAATTGGCTGAATATCCAACGCAGAAGATCCAACTTTCGCTAATTCAAACACAAAAAGAAAAATGAAAGGAGAAACATGATAGATGATAATATCAAACGCAAAAATAAAATGAAAGGAGAAACCAAACGCATTCCGAATGAATAACAACGTGGTTGAAGAATACAAGCACAATGAAGAATACCAACACGACGCTGATTTGTGTATAGTAACTTCTGAATAACATCCGCACTGAAATAGGCTTCTCCGAATAATGAAACGTCGATTCTGCATTTAGTCGCCATTTAATGTAATTGATTAAGTTGAATTGAAGATTGAAAACGATTGAATCGAAGATTGGAAACGAAAGGCTGAGAAGAGAGAGTTGTGGAGTTGAAGAGGTGAAAGGGCGCTGAAATGAGGCTTGAAGATGGAGATGTAGGGTTTTAGTTGATCAAACCGGTCCAACTGCTTGGTTAAAATTGAACCGGTTCGTTTGGTTAAAATTTCAATCGGTTCGGTCCGTATATATAAGGTGTCAAGTTGTGGAAGAACGAAGAAATTGCTGACGTGACGACCATACACTCATCTAAAAACATCTCTCATGCTGCTACTATATATATAGAATATAGATATTTAACGAAGCTAGCAATTTGTCTAAACGCAAAATCTAATTAGTAAAAAAAAAAAATTCAACTAACAATTTTTTCCCCAGCTTTTTCAATGCTCCAACTTCAGCTTTTATTATATATATAAAAAAAAACAGCTTAGCAACTTGATAATAAATCCAAAATATCGGGTTTTTCTATCATGCTCCACAACCACAAGCATTCTGCTTTTGATACTTTTTTTTTTTGTAGTTTTCTATTGTCCTAAATGTGAACTCTAAAAGAA
The DNA here is from genome assembly GCA_036873135.1 of Clarkia xantiana subsp. parviflora. Lineage (NCBI taxonomy): Eukaryota > Viridiplantae > Streptophyta > Magnoliopsida > Myrtales > Onagraceae > Clarkia > Clarkia xantiana. Next base: position 1,123,752 of record JAPTYO010000008.1, on the reverse strand, counting down.
AATTGATATTATTAATAGTATGATGCAAATATTAGGTGTAGTTAAAATTTTTCATACTTTATCATATTTTTAAAGTTTTTCTTATGTTACAATTCAGTCCACCCTAGTAATAAAAAAGTAGAAGCTAAAACATGATACTTGAAGAGAATGGTGGAAAAATCCCACGATATATTAAGATGTAAAAACTTGAGTACTTTGGGATGTAAGTTGACTATGAATAAACTATTATCGACCGCCCAAATATCCTTTCTTTGTGGCCCATGGACCGTCTCAGAGGAACCCTTTGAAAGAAAGAAACGTTTCCAAGTTGTCCACACAAACGTCTAAACCTTAGAGCTTCCTTCTTCTCCTCCTCACCGCCAAAAGCTCCGAACTCTCTCCATCTCCTGTGATACTTTCTTTTTCGCGACGCCGCCGTCTGTTCCTACATCCTTGGAATTGGAGCATCGAGCTACCGTTTGATTGAGTTATTCTGCGATGGGGAAGAACGACAAGGCGGCGCTCGGTAGGGCCCTGGTGAAACACCACAATCAGATGATTCTGGAGACCAAGGAGAAAGGCCGGTTCTACCGTAACCAGCACAAGAAGGTTCTCGAGTCTGTCACCGACGTAAACGACATCGACGCCGTCATCCAGCACGCCGAGGAGTCGGAGGAGCTCTTCCCGGTCGATCATCTTGCCCCTAATGTTCCCATCAGTTTGTATGTTTCTTTATTAGTTTGCTCGTCTATTTGCAGCTTTCTATTATTTGCTCTTCTATTGCAGCTTTCATTTCTTTGCTTGTGATATAAAGATTTGAGTGCATGGTTGATTAACTGTGATTACGGATTATTGGCGGCGTCCTCACGATAGAACAACATGTAGAGTTCATTTAGCAAAACATTAGTTCATTTCCCAGTTTCTCTTAATTGACAGTGGAGTTGATTATGCAGCAAAGAACTGAATTTGTGTCCTTTTTTTGCTTGATATAATGCTGTTTTTAAGCTTTTTTGTGCCTTTGCTTCAGATTAAAGAGTATGTGAATTTATTAAGTTCGTATTTCGCTAGCTATCGCATTTGGTGTATGCATTTCTCTTAATTTTAACCATGAGCATTCCACACAGTGACACAGTTGTATAAAGCTATCGAACTGAGCACTAAATTCCCTTGTCATGTCATTTTTGCAATACATAGATTCTGTTTACCTTCTGAATTCCCACTCAGTAGACTTTGGTCCTTTCAGTTAATGATAATGTTAATTAATTAATTAGCCTCTCAAGTTTGATATTTTGCCAATGTGCTTGAGCAGGGACACTGCATCCAGCACTATTGGTATGACACCGGAGGAAAAGAGAGAGCTGCAGAAGCAAGAGGAGGCCATGCATTATAGCAGTCTCCAAGTTCCACGAAGGTATTTGCTCCTCACTTTTCGAGATTATGGTATTTTCCGTCTTCATCAAGACATGGATAGTGAATTTGATCTTTGCTTTTATTGCAGACCACCATGGAACCCTTCAATGTCTGTGGAACAGCTCGACTACAATGAAAGACAGTCATTCTTGATTTGGCGTCGGAAGTTAGCAAAGTTAGTCTGTTCAACATTTTAAGCTCAAAATAATTCCCTTCTGCTTTTTATTATGCTTCTTCTGAGATTCAATAGAAAAGTACAACTGATGTATATTTTCTTTATTAGTTCTTTCCTTGGATGGGTTATTTTCTCTACTCTTAGTTTATTTCCTTCTTTGAAACTTATTACTGATGTGTGACTTTTCTTTGTGCGATTTAAACCTTTTCTGTGTCAGACTCGAGGAGAATGAAAAACTTGTACTTACTCCATTTGAGAAGAATCTCGACATATGGCGACAACTTTGGCGTGTGGTTGAACGTAGTGACCTGGTAACTATCTTTGTCTTTATCGTCAAACAGTCATACCTTTTTACTAGTCTCTCTGTCAATGGTTTTTGTTCATATGGTAACACCTGTGTGCTTTTGTGCTATCCCTCAGCTCGTAATGGTCGTGGATGCTAGAAACCCATTGTTCTATCGTTGCCCAGATCTTGAGGTGAGTGTCTATTGTCTTGTTTGTCGATGCATTTTCCTTGTCTCACATTATTCTTTGTCGGTAGCATGATTACATTGTATGCAAGAACCCACTTTATCTGTTGTCTTTGTAAATGAGAGAAATTTAGGTAGTTGTACAAGTGCTATATAGTCATCTGTTTTGCAAGTGCCTTTTTGGGTCTTATTCCGTTACATTTTTTTGTATTGGTAAAATGTAAGAAGATATTGGTGGTTTATTGGGTTTTTTATACAGGTCTATGCTCAGGAGGTTGACCAATATAAAAGAACAATGCTGCTCGTTAACAAGGCAGATCTTTTACCTTATTCTGTCAGGTTTGTTACTCCCCACATAAAAGTCTTTACCTTATTCTGTCAGGTTTGTTACTCACCACATAAAAGTCTGGACAAGTATGTAAAATGAAATATTTGGTGAGCATGATATATTTGCTTTGGCGTATTAACACGGATGAACTTTTTGCACAAATTTAGAAGAACCACATTTCCCTGGTTCAGTTCTTCTTATTGGGGGGGCTAAAGTATATATTCACATGCATATTGCATACTTATAACTAGAAAAATTGTATTGAACCCGGTTTCTGGAAACTACTTGGAATTTATTAATGGATATTGATGCAAGTTCATGCAAGTTTCAGAGCATGAAAGCATGTGAGGCCTATGAATTTCAACCTTCAATGTACATTGAATTAAAAGTTTAATTTGTATGGCATGATTTGGTGAATTAGTTTACGTATGATAGTTCAAAAGAAGTTGAACCCACATTTCTAAATTTATTATGAATCTGCCTCTGCCATGGTCGAATATGGTATCAAATTATTATTGGATATTATATGCCAAGTCATAATACTTCGTCTTCTGGACTAGTTTTCATGGTTCCAACTTGTCTGCAGGTTAAAATGGGCAGAGTTTTTCCACCAGAACAACATTCTGTTCATCTTCTGGTCTGCAAAAGCCGCTACTGCAACCCTCGAAGGAAAAACCCTAACCGCTCCATGGATAACAGAGCAAGAGGTTGAAGAGGACCCCGACACCAAAATATATGGCAGGGACGAGCTTTTGTCCCGATTGCAGTCTGAGGCAGAGCAAATCGCTAAGAGAAGAAGGGAATCAGCCTCCAACACCAATTCATCAAATCTCAATTCTTCCAATTCTTCCACCAAAAGCGTCATGGTCGGTTTTGTCGGGTACCCAAATGTTGGAAAGAGCTCGACCATCAACGCCCTGGTTGGGCAAAAGAAGACAGGTGTCACCTCTACCCCGGGGAAGACAAAGCACTTCCAAACCCTAATCATGTCTGAGGAGCTAACCCTATGTGATTGCCCTGGACTGGTGTTTCCATCGTTTTCTAGCTCGAGGCACGAGATGATTGCTTGCGGGGTGCTACCAATCGACCGGATGACAGAGCACAGGGAGGCAGTACAGGTGGCGGCGAACCTGGTTCCAAAGCACATGATCGAGGGTATCTACAACATCAGTCTGCCAAAGCCCAAACCGTACGAACCTCAGAACCGACCCCCAACTGCACAGGAGCTTCTCAGAGCTTACTGTGCTTCTCGTAGGTACGTTGCTTCAAGCGGGCTGCCGGATGAGACTCGCGGGTCCCGACAAATATTGAAGGATTTCATCGACGGGAAGCTGCCTCACTACGAACTGCCACCTGGCGTTTCCGTTGATGGTGATGATGGTCGAGAAGTACCGTCACCAAGTCTTGGTGAGATTCCTGAGGAGGAGTCAGAGTCGGATTCCTCAGATGTGGATGCTAGTGCAGTAAATAATGATGTTCTGGATGATTTGAACTCGTTTGACATGGAGAACGGATTGGCGCCCAGGAAAGAGGCAGCCCAGAAAGCGACTGCTTCGCACAAACACCATAGGAAGCCGCAGAGGAAGAAGGATCGTTCCTGGAGGGTCACCAATGGTGGTGACGATGGAATGCCTTTGGTGAGAGTTTTCCAGAAGCCGGTTAATCGAGGTCCTGTAGCCTCCTAGATCATGATGCAGGAAAGTTGGTAAATTCTACAATTTTCTAAAAGATTGTGATGAAATTCTGCAGTATCTTTGAATGTCTTCTGGGTGATTTTGATGATTGGATTGGAGTTTAGAATGTAAGATGCGTTTGTACTGTAATGGGGTTATGGATTGATACATTATTAGTAACGATATTGTAGCAATGCTACGACAAGGGACAGATTATTGTAGTGTTCCATGATTAATATATGTGTGTTTTGATATTGGGGGTGGATACAGTGAAGGATAACCAACCAACCTGGCAAATGAAATTGTCACGTGTTGAGGAAAAGTAAAGTATACCATACTATCACCAGCTTGTCCACACTGACCAGCTTGTCCACACTGTCCTCCATATCTCCATGTGCTTTTTTTTTATTTTTTTGATGAGAAAATATATATTAATATTCGATTGCTTGGTGTTCTGCGTTGGTTTGTGTGTATTTGGATTAATTTAATTATTTATGAGCTTAATCCTGGATTGACAGAACTTATATGGCTAATTTGGTAGTGTAATTTGTGAAATCTTTATTATTATAATAATAAGAATACAAAATGTGAAGTAGCAGTAGAACATGGTACTGATACATGATGAACCAACAAGCATCATGGGTAATGAATATAGAGAGTTGGTTTGGACGAATTTGAAAACCAGATAAAACTATTGAGGGTAGTTATGAAAAAAATGATAAACTCTGTCCACTGAGACAGTGAGGGACGTGGCAAAAATAAATAAAGCTTGATCTGGAGGGAGAAAGTGACAGTAATAAAGAAGAATAATTAAGCATAAGTTTCTCCGTGTAATTAACAATTAGTCATTGAGTAATAATACTTTCTAAATAGTTGTTGATGTTATCGATCAATAGTGACTATGTAAAAAACTTGTAAAAATGGAGGATTAGTAGTGATTTAATCTCATTTTGTTACGTAATGCTTGAATTTTTATGCTTACAGTTTATCAATTTTTCTAATCAAAATTAGTAAGTTATCCACGCGTACTTTAATTCTGTTAATATAACTTTATGATAACTTTATGTGTTTATTATTTTAATAAATCAACGCAATGTGACTTTTCAAATTCAAAAATATATATAACGTAAAAAAATAAACGTTTTTAATAACTAGATCAACCATAAATTTGGATAGTGGGAAATAATATATATAAGGGATAAGAACCTACCGTCTGAAATTTGTTATATATGAAATTTTGGTGTCTGAAGTTTATATTGTTGATACTGATTATCTGAAGTTCAACGTTGTTGAAATTTACTGTTTCTGTCCAAATCTACTGTTAAGATTGACATAACTTAGTCATGTGCTTGTCACATGACCCGATAAAAATAAATTTCAAAATTGCCCCTAGTTGGGTGGTGGCCGGTCGGATTAGGGTGGTGGTCGGCTGAAGTTGGGTGGTGGTCGGAGTATTCATAATAGTATCAGAGGCAGTTTCAACTTTTCACACAATTCTGTCAAATATAAGAGCAAAAATGGACGTAAATTTTTTTTCAACAAAGTTGAAACTTTACAAATTAATATCAACAATTTAAATTTTAAACACAAAATATCACATATGTCAAAACAGTTTCTAGGTTCTTAACCCTATATATAACTATAGTAAACAACTTTTTTAATAATTTAATACTTTTAATTAATAGTTAAACAAAATTTTCAAGGAGGATTAGGGTTGGCGATGGTGAGGGTATGGTGCGAATAGCACTAATACCATAACCATACCATATTTTTTTCACTCATACCATAACCATAACCATAACCACTGCGGTTATGATTCTTCATACCATACCCATAACTATGGTTTTTAACCACGATTAAACCATTTAACCACAATCATTTAAACTAATACAACATCATTGTTTCATACAAGAAAAGTAAATACACATTCATTGTTTCATACACGAAATCCAAATTAAACATAACTTCATTGTTTTACTCAATTAAAAAAAACACATCTTCAATTGGCTATCACTTGTGATCATCGATCCTCATTCGCCATCACTTACAATCGTGGTTACCTAATAATAAGAAATATAGACAAAAAAATGGCGGGTGGGAAAGGGAACAGAATATGAATTATTGAATAATAATTAAAGTATAATAATAATGTATATATATATAACAATATAGGTATTAGTAATATATATATATATATATATATAGGGAATTGCTATTCTTAAGTCGACTGATATTTCAGTCGAATTCATAGCCTTAGGATCAACTTTATTAAGATCCGTGCGTCCAAATCAGTCATCCCTTCTCACTTATGTCTACTACCTCTCTGTGACGATTACCGACTCTGTCTCTACATGTTTTCTATATTTTTTACTCCAACTCTTTTTCATCTTCTCTCTCGTGCTGGTTTTCCTCTCTCCTTTTTTTTTCTAATTTATTATTTATTAGATTATTATAATTAGAAGACACAAGATTGCAGTATCAAAATTAAGATCTCTACAAATATAAAATAATCGTCGTTTGAGCCTTCGAGGAGGTTATCAAGCTAGGCGGTGATGGAGGCTGTGGGTTGTGGCTGTTTAAGAGACATTAAAAGTGTGCTCCAAGATAGCGGCAAAAATGGAGGTGGATACGAAGGTAATCGAAAGGAGAGATGGGGTTAGAGATGAAGAAGAAGGGCTGAGGCTGCAGAGAAGAAAGATTTTACCATCTCATGTGGACAACAAGTTAAGTAAGGAAAGATCGGGGTCTGTGTAGATTACACATTAGCAAAACACACCTTCCCTAATCCTTGTATATTAATTAATATTAATATATTTAACTATTTCTATATATATATATATATATAACACCAAAACATATAACTCTTGCAAACGTGAATTTTATGTATAATACTAATATGATTGTCTAGTAGTCATTTTCAGATTTCTCATATATATATATATATATATATATATATATATATAATAATAATAAACTAGAAGAAAAAGAGAGGAGAGGAGAGAGAATTACCACCACTGGAGAAGACGAGACGGACAGTGAGGTTTTTTATTAAAAGAAACGGAGACGGAAAAGTAACAGGTAAGAGAAGAGAGGACTGAGTGGGACGCACAGATCTCAATAAAGTTGATCCTAAGGCTATAAATTCGACTGAAATATCTGTCGACTTAAGAATAGGGTTGTCAACGGGGCGGGTATCGCTTGCCCCGTACCCGCCCCGCGGGTCGAGATGGTCGATCCGTACCTGCCCCACACAGTTCGCGGGGCGGGGCGGGTCGACCCGCGGTCACCTATTAGTGGTACATAATATATTATTAGCAATTTAAACCCTAAATTCTATATTTACCAACTTCAATTTAAAATTTAAATCACAAATAATAAATTTAACTTCAAATCCAAATACAAGTCACAAATCCTAATTATTTTAATTATGTATTATATTACCTATATAGTTTTATATAAATACGTGTAATGTATATATAAATTATCCACATGCGGGGCGGGTCAACGGGGCGGGGCGACCCCAAAACCGTACCCGCCCACTGGTCACGGATCGCGGGTCAACGGGTCAAAATCCGGGCGGAGCTCTGCGGGTCACGGATTACCCGTGACTAGGGCTGGCAATGGTGAGGGTATGGTGCGAATAGCACTAATACCATAACCATACCGTATTGTTTTAACTCATACCATAACCATAACCATAACCACTGCGGTTATGATTCTTCATACCATAATCATAACCATGGTTTTTAACCACGATTAAACCATTTAACCACAATCATTCAAACTAATACAACATCATTGTTTCATACAAGAGAAGTAAACATACATTCATTGTTTATTCCACAAAATCCAAATTAAACATAACTTCACTGTTTCAATTTTTTAAAAAAACATCTTCAATCGTCTATTTCTTGCGATCATCGATTCTCATTCGCCATCACTTCCAATTGTGGTTACCTAATAATAGGGGAAAGTATGTAAAACACGCAACATGTTTGAAAAATATGGTTTTATGGACCAATATGTTTTAAAATGTATAACATGTTTGAAAAAGATAGTTTCATGGACTAATATGCATTAAAATGTACAACATGCTTACAAAAGATGTTAAAATGACATATCGTCCACTTGTTATCAATAGTCTCATTAAGTGGACACGTGCAGAACACATTTTTAGAAAATAATAATAATAATTAAAACAAGAAATTAATTTATACATATCAATGATTATTAATGGGTGGATTTAGATAATAATAATAATAATTATTATTATTTTTAAAAAACGTGATCTGCACATGTCCACTTAATGAGAGTAGTGACAACAAGTGGACGGTACGTCATTTTACCATCTTTGTAAGCTTCTTGTACATTTTAAAACATTTTGGTCCATAAAACAATCTTTTTCAAACATGTTGTACGTTTTAAAACATAATGGTCCATAAAACCATCTTTTTCAAACATATTGCATGTTTTACATGATGGTGGGAAAGGGAACGGAATAAGAATTATAATATTTGACTAATAATTAAAGTATAATAATAATGTATATATATAATATATAACAATATAAGTATTAGTAATATATATATCAATATTATATATATAGAGGTGATGGTTATAACCACGGTTATGGACTGAATACCATAACCATCGTGGTTACAAGATTCATCACCATAACCGCCCCTCACCGTAATGTTGCGGTTAACCATTGCGGTAAATGGTGCGAATAACCATGGTTATTTGATTTCTACCGCACAATTGCCGGCCCTACCCGCGACCCGTTGCCACCCTTACTTAAGTAACAATCCCCTTATATATATAGAGGTGATGGTTATAACCGCGGTTACAGACTGAATACATAATCACACCCATAATCATTGCGGTTACAAGATTCATACCATAACCGCCTCTCATCATAATGATGCGGTTAACCATTGCGGTAAATAATGCGAATAAATATATTTATTTGATTTTCACCGTATCATTACCGGCTTAAGCCTAGGGAGGATCCAAAGAAAGAGAAAGTGGAACATTTTTCTGTTTGAGCAGGAAAGAGAGAGATTAGTTGTGCTTTGGGATTTTCTCTGCGATTGTTTGTCTCCGTCGCGGTTCTCCATAGCTTCCCCGCTCCACTTCCTCGCGGTCCCATCGGAGAGGCAACACACAGTTACGGAAGCAGAGACCAATCCGAAGCTGTTCAATTAGCCGCGGTTCAAGGAGCTTTCGCGGGTAATTTTTTTGATTGAGCTTCTCTGCACTGAGAGAGATTGGAGGAGTTCGGCTCTCATTATTGAGCTAGGGTTTACGATTGGTACCAATTGAAGGGCGAGCGAGATTGAATTCTGCTATACGATTTGAAATGTTGATCAGGAACGGAGATTAGTAGGGGCTAGTTACGGCTTGGATCTTGAACTTAGTGGCGGAACATGTCTGACAAGACGATGGACATGGACTCGCCGATGGTGCCGGAGGGGGATCAGGTTCCCGCTCATTCGTCTCAGTCCACGGGGATGGAGAAGGAGCAATCAGAGGGGAATTCTCAGGTGGCTTCATTACAGCAGAGTCCGGTGGCTGGGCCGAGGCCTGCACCGAATTATTCAGTGGTGAATGCAGTAATAGAGAAGGAGGATGATGGTCCAGGGCCACGGTGCGGCCACACCTTGACGGCTGTGGCTGCTATAGGGGAGGAGGGCTCGCCTGGTTATATTGGACCTCGGCTGATATTGTTTGGAGGTGCCACTGCACTCGAGGGAAATCCAGCAGCTTCAGGGCCTCCAGCATCGCCTGGAAGTGCTGGAATTCGTACGTAATCTGACTCTTATCCACTAATTTGGCAATTTATTTGATATATCATTCCTTCAATGACGCCAGCGTTATACAACTCCATCATTTCACGTCCTGTATGGGATACGCATCTACTTTCTAGTATATGCTTCAGTTACAAACGCTTAAGCTGTCACAACTTTTAATGATGCCAATTGTGCCATTCTTGCTGCTCTTGTACATTTTTCTTTGTTGGAGAACATGCTTGCAGGACTATTCCTTGTGCAGAAGTTGTCAATTTAAACCTGCTTGCAGCCTATAAAGATTGTAAAAATTTATGGAATATGATCGGAAAAGTTTGGTTCTTAATTTATAGTGCTAGCCTTCTATGGTCAATGGACAATTCAATGAAATCGTCTGTTTTGCTTCTTCCTTGAGCAGAAGATGTCAATTTAAACTTGCTTGCAGCCTATAATGAATAATAACACGCTCCATCCTGTTGCCTGGACATTTGATCTGCTAATGCATTTAAAGATGTAATACAAGTAATCAATCATAGTATATCGTGCTCTGTAATTTTATCCTCATGTGTGATATTTTTGGTGCTTGATGTTTCATGATCATTTTGATACTGTATTATTTACAGGACTAGCAGGTGCTACTGCTGATGTACACAGCTATGATGTCTTAACAAATAAATGGTCTAGGTAAGTCCCTGCCCAGGACCAATTGATCTACCACTGAAGCACTGTAATGCTGTTTATTCTTTTTGCCAAACACTGTAGTGCTGTTAGCAAGAAATTTTTGCTTACCATAATTTGTTTGGCAGACTCACCCCTCTTGGAGAACCACCCACACCAAGGGCGGCCCACGTGGCTTGTGCTGTGGGTACTATGGTTGTTATTCAGGTCAGAAAATTGATTGCCTTCTTCAGTAGTCCTGGATTATCGTTTTCACTTTGCCGATTACTGTTTCATGGCTATAGTTTTAATCTCATGATTGGGAAATACAGGGCGGAATTGGACCTGCTGGCCTATCAACAGAAGATCTTCATGTACTTGATCTTTCGCAGCAGCGACCAAGATGGCATAGGTTAGCTTGAGAAGGACGTGATGAATTTCCTTTTAATTTCATGAATGATATTATTGCTAATTCGTACATTCTTTATTTTTCAGAGTTGCTGTTCAAGGTCCTGGTCCAGGTCCACGGTATGGACATGTTATGGCTTTGGTAGGTCAAAGGTTTCTCATGGCAATTGGTGGAAATGATGGTAAGGATCGTGCATTCCCAACGGATTCATCTGGTGCCTCTATTCATGTAATTCTTTGTATTTCTATTATAAGCAAGATGTATGGTGTATGTTTTCAGGGAAACGGCCTCTGGTAGATGTATGGGCACTCGATACAGCCGCTAAGCCTTATGAATGGCGTAAATTGGAGCCTGAAGGGGATGGTCCACCCCCATGCATGTACACACACACTCTCTCTCTAAAATGCAAATGTTATGCCACTTTGCATGCATTGACAGACATATAGAGTTGTCAATGATGGAGTTATGAACATTTTGACCACAAATGATGCCAAGTTATGGACTATTCTGGATCCACTAATGTGAGCGTGTCCATTGAATTTTTGTTTTGACTAGGTATGCAACTGCAAGTGCACGCTCCGATGGTCTTCTCCTGCTTTGTGGAGGTCGAGATGCTAATAGTGTGGTGAGTTATTGCGATTGTAAACTATGCTGGTAAAAAAAAAGGCCTGGTTTCATTGGAAGTTCTGTGTAAGCCAAATATTGAAGAACTAAGTTATTTCTCTGAATTGATTTTCGGATAAGGTAATATGGAAATTGGCTGGGGATCTGAGATTAAACATCTCCTGTTAAATGAACAATTTTTAGCAGTGAAATATGAAGTATTGATAAAGGCGTGGGCTCTGCAACTATATATACAAAATGAGTACGAAAACTATCTCGTCACCTGTCAAGTTCTGTTTAATATCTAAAACATATACCACGATGTTAATTCACATTCCAAAGAGGCGGACATTTAAACATCTAAGCTGCTTATCTGGGATTAGCTGCATAACTCTCCAGTCCTCCAAACTTGCGAAATTCCTTACCCACCATAGTTCCTGACCAGCCAAAGAACAAGACATAGTCTCATGAGAATTCTAGTTCTGATTGGAGATGAATAGACATCTGTTTGATGCACTTTCAGGCTTAGTCGTGTACTTTAAGGTTTTCACTAATCTTGGTATGGTGAATCATTTTTGTGTTTCAAAAACGTATTTAACGGTAGTCTCAGAAAATTCTACAAGTGAAGTTTTATAAAAGTGTTGTTTTGGAATGGTTATTGTGTAAGTAAATGATACCGTCCTCTGGCTCAGTTTCAACAAATTTATTCTTTTTTTTAAGCATTTGTCAATGAATCTCACAGTTTGCTAACCATTCTTTTGCTGTAATTTTTGCAGCCACTTGCTAGTGCATATGGGCTTGCAAAACATCGAGATGGGCGGTGGGAATGGGCAATTGCACCTGGTGTCTCCCCATCACCAAGATATCAACATGCAGCTGTAAGTTTTGTTTTCCCTTATTGGTTGATTGTCATAGGATTTTCTATCTTTTCTGTGTTAGTCAGAAATGTGGCGTTTCAAGGTTGAAAAGACTCTTTCTTGATATTGAACCTTTTAGGTGTTTGTCAATGCACGACTTCATGTATCTGGAGGGGCACTTGGTGGTGGACGCATGGTCGAGGATTCTTCTAGCGTCGCTGGTAAGTATTGATGCCTGAACTTTTTGTAGTATTTTATTAGTATCTGAAGTGGCCTTCCTTTTCAGCAAAAAAAAAAAAAAAGAAAAAAGAAAAAAGAAAAAAAGAAAAAAGATAAAAAGAAGTGGCTTTCTTCCTTATGTATGATTGATGTTACTAATTTTTTTTCACTTAGGTAAATGAAAGGTTTTATGAGATATTTTAAGGTTCGATGTACTTTTGCAGTTTTGGACACTGCAGCAGGTGTATGGTGTGACACAAAATCTGTTGTAACTAGTCCCAGGACAGGAAGGTACAGTGCTGATGCTGCTGGCGGTGATGCTGCAGTTGAGTTGTCAAGGCGTTGCAGGCATGCTGCTGCTGCTGTTGGTGATTTAGTATTTATATATGGTGGTTTACGTGGTGGTAAGACATGAATCTTCTATTTAACCTTTTTGGGTACAAGCATCTTTTTGTGCTGTTCTACTGTCAAATTTATCCTGAAATTAATGGGACTTGCTATTATGTTTTGAATTAAGATATTTCACCATTAATATAAACAAGCTTCATAGCTTCTCTAGCAGTTCTCAAAGTCAATCCTTCGCATTCGAGTTAGCTTCGCAAGAAAGTATACTGCAAAACTAGTTGGTGTTTATCTGGCTAAGTCTTCTTGGTATCCTGTATGCTAGAGACTCCTAAGATAAGACTCTAGTTATTAACATAGTATTAATAGATATGTACTGATGCATATACTATCCTTGTCACAGGAGTGTTGCTTGATGACCTACTTGTTGCTGAAGATCTAGCTGCTGCTGAAACTACGTCAGCAGCTTCGCATGCTGCAGCTGCAGCTGCTGCAACTGATGTACAATCAGGACGGATGCCTGGTAGATACACGTCTGTCGATGACAGAATGAGGCAGATGGGGCATGATGCATCTGATTGTGCAGTTATGCTTGGAAATCCTGTTGCTCCCCCTGTAAATGGTGACATGTATGCTGATATTACCCCTGAAAACGCCATGATCCAGGGAACTCGGTAAGTTGTCCATTGGAGATAGAATTACCACTAGATAGGAATTTCTATTTGAACCTCCCTTGATTTAGAAGCTCTTTAACATGTTTGTGTATTAACAGAAGAACGAGTAAGGATGTCGACTATTTGGTTAAAGCATCAGCTGAAGAAGCTGAGGCTATTACTGCTACGTTTGCCGCTGCTAAGGCACGGCAAGGTAATGGAGAAGTTGAATCTCCCGATAAGGATCGTGGAGCAGAGGCTACCCCAAGTGGAAATCAGATACCTAATTTGTTGAATGCAGCTAGTCCGAACAGTGTGCCCACTGGTGTACGGCTGCACCACAGAGCTGTAAGTACTATATTTCATGAGCTCTATCTATCCCCAATATTCGTCTTTTGTTCCTTTTTGCATGGTAAATATGAGTACAATAATTGTTGTATCACGTTCAACAGGTAGTTATAGCTGCTGAGACTGGTGGAGCTTTAGGTGGCTTGGTGAGGCAACTTTCTATTGATCAGTTTGAAAATGAAGGCCGGCGGGTGAGCTATGGGACCCCAGAAAATGCAACTGCAGCTAGGAAATTGTTTGATAGGCAAATGTCTATAAATAGTGTTCCCAAAAAGGTATGGGATTTTTTTTTTTTATATATATATATATTTTTAATATGATTAAGCATTCCGATTTATTGTCCGAGGCAATAAAGACACGTGGACTTCGAATGATATTTGTATAGCTTACCAATTCTTATTCAAATAAAATACCTTCTAGAAAACTAAATTTGTATGCATCCACTGAATGTCATAGTCAGGGCAGAGAGTGCCTGAAAAAAGTTGTTTATGTTGAGTGGCCATCTAACCTTTTTTCTTGGCTTTTTTATTTTCAGGTTATTGAACATCTTCTGAAGCCTCGTGGATGGAAGCCTCCTGTGTGCCGACAGTTTTTCCTAGATTGCAATGAAATAGCTGATCTTTGTGACAGTGCTGAGAAAGTATTCTCCAATGAGCCAACAGTTTTAAAGCTCAGGGCTCCAGTAAAGATATTTGGAGATCTTCATGGACAATTTGGAGATCTTATGCGGCTTTTTGATGAGTATGGCTCACCTTCAACAGCTGGGGACATTGCGTAAGCGTCTTTTGCATTTGCTCCCAGTTACCTTCCATATTTCATTACAGTTTACATACAGTTCATGTTCAGGTTTTTTATATATAATAATGCTAATTAATGGAAATGAAAACCAGATACATTGATTATCTCTTCTTAGGAGATTATGTTGACCGCGGCCAACACAGTCTAGAAACCATTACACTTCTTCTAGCTTTGAAGGTATCTATTTTGACATCTTTTTATACGGACAAATATTTCCTTCTGTGTTGTCTGCCCTGTCTGAATTTTATCGTCTTTATTTAATTGGCTCAGGTCGAGTATCCTCACAATGTACATTTAATCCGTGGTAACCATGAAGCTGCAGATATCAATGCTCTCTTTGGCTTCCGAATTGAATGCATTGAGCGCATGGTACAGCCTTTAGTATTGATTGGGGTTTTTCCTGAAGGTGTATGATCATTCTCTTGCATTAGCTAACTGAGCATTCATGAACAGGGTGAGAGAGATGGAATCTGGACATGGCACCGAATAAACCGGTTGTTCAACTGGCTTCCTCTGGCAGCTCTAATTGAAAAGAAGATAATTTGCATGCATGGCGGGATTGGACGTTCAATAAATCACGTGGAACAAATTGAGAACCTGCAACGTCCAATTTCCATGGACGCGGGCTCTATCGTTCTCATGGATCTATTATGGTAAGCTCACGCTTTGTTTAGATAAATTTGTTAAAGAAAGGGGAAGATTATCTTTCCTTCATCCGCGTAGATTTCATTAAAGGAATGATGACCCTCCAACTATTTTAGGGTTGCAATTGTTATTATTAACTAAAATCAGAAGTATTCGTAGCTGTAATTTCTTCATGCTCGTACCTTGTTTCTCCTCCAAATCCTTCTGCTTGAACTTAGTGCATGTTCAAACGATGGAAAAACTTTCCTGTTATTCTGTTCTGTCTATCCTTCTAGTTTTACTGCTTTCCAGGAAAAAAAAAAGGTCTTACATGGTAGTTTTATATCCATTACCTACTCAGGTCGGATCCAACCGAGAACGATAGTGTGGAAGGACTCCGTCCAAATGCTAGAGGTCCAGGATTGGTTACTTTTGGGGTAAGCTTCTTCTTTGTTTTAATTTAGACCTAAGAACGTTATTCCATGTCGAACTTACCGGAACTTTACTCAATTACGATAGCTCAACTTCAACTGCTCATTGGTACATCAGGCAACTTTTCAGTCAAATTTAATGGAAAACCTACAATCAGGTTCTCAAACTCATTTATCGGTTAAAATTAGCCCCAAACCTAATTTAGCCAAGGGGGCTTGATGTCGGAAAAGTTGACTGTTGTAGTACCTAAACTCAATGAGGCATATGAGTTTCATTATTTATTTCACTTAAGACCATGTTTGTCTACGAATGATATACTATTGGAAAGTGAGTTAAAAGAGAAACTACTTTGCAGCCGGATCGTGTAATGGAGTTTTGCAAGAACAACGATCTTCAGCTAATTGTGCGTGCTCATGAGTGTGTGATGGATGGGTTTGAGCGGTTTGCCCAGGGACACTTGATCACTCTATTCTCTGCTACCAATTACTGCGGTTTGTTTCTTACTTAACTTCTTTCAGCTGAGTAAATATCCAAAGAGTCGTGTAATATATACATATAATATGCATTTGCAGGTACTGCAAACAATGCAGGGGCAATCTTAGTGTTAGGGAGAGATCTAGTGGTGGTTCCCAAACTCATCCATCCTCTTCCACCCGCTCTTTTATCACCCGAGGCATCCGACCAGCAAAATGAAGATACGTGGATGCAGGTATTTTTAAAAACAATAATAATTAAAAAATGTTAAAGGGTCTTTTGGTGAAACATATTTGACTAAAATTGGTTTATGGTGCATCATGTTTTTTTTATAGAATGTTGGTGCAATACGTTTGCATTTTGTTGACATTTGGTGCATCCGTTAGTTTTGACCGTTAAGTAGCACGTCCAAGTCACATGATGACGTGACTTACCTTATACTTTTGATTTTTTTTTTCAATTTAGTTCATCAAATACATTCCTAACCTTTTTTTGTTTAATTTAGTCGTAAAGTTTTCAAATCGAACCACTTACTCGGTGGTCCCCTGGTTGGCTAGGTCTCAAATTGTGTTAGTGGTGCTGTTTGGTGAGAAATTGCTTGATTTTGATAGAAACCCATGCTTATTAGATGTTTGCCTTAAAATCAGGAACTGAATGCAAACCGACCGGCAACACCAACCAGAGGACGTCCTCAACAACCGAACGACCGGGGTTCTCTTGCTTGGATTTAGTAGGTGTTATTATTATTAGACCTCACTTTCCCTTTGTAGATCGACACGATGCTACATTGTGAATACGACCTTGAATATCTTCCTCTCCACCGGGTTCCGAATAGCTGCAAGATAAAGTTTGTCATCTCCGAGTCCTTGTAAAAGTCGATCCGATTTCAGCTCGTGTATTGTAACTTATGAAATATAGATAGAAATTTACACATTGTATTTTTCTACCTTGATGATATTGCTTGTGTTATTCCTTAGTCTTCTTCTTACTTCACAAAACGTTGGGGAGTCCAGGGATTGTTTGTTTTGGTCACTATGTGTTGTACAAGAGTGTAGTGTGATTCTTTTTCTCCATTCATAATGGCTGCTATTCTCTTTTGTTTTGTGGAAAGAAAAAGTGGAGTGATTTAGGATTCCTTTTTGCCGGACAGAAAAAAACAAAATGGATCATGTCATTAAAACATGAGCATTATGTTGAAATCTCATTGGGTAATGAGTCAGTGACAGACAAAACACAAAGGCAGACTACTCTAAAGCAAAGTGAGACACCATGATTAATTAATGTTGGGTATTATGTAAAGGGATAAACACTTGATCAAATAAGATTTGAGACACCATGATTTAGGCTACTGGTGGGCTACGTTGACGAGGCCGGTGCAAGCGTTGGTTGCTCGCTAAGTCTGGTTGGAAAAAATCCAGACTTTGAGCATGAGAGCTCGAACATTACGTAGCGGGATGGGTCTAGGGTCGCCACTATTAGCTCATTCCTTTTCTTTGGCAAAAAAAAATAAAAAGAAAAAAATTGCGCACAATTTATGATTATTTAAACTTTATCTTAAGTTATATATTACTTAATTTAATTTAAAAAAACAGTGAAGAATTTTATAAAAGTTTATAATAGATTTTTTTTTTTTAGAATAATTAAAATTTTTGGAATTTTTGTTCAGATTGAAATGAATTCAAATTAATAAGGAGATGGTCAATGATACTCTAACATATACTTATTTTGAATGCCTATTTATTTCTATTAATTAGTACTTATGAATTGAGACTCGAAATATTGTTAGGGATCATATGTGCCTTGGACTTATACTGAATTATGTTAATCTAAATTTTGTAACAATTTCGGATTTTTTAAATAGTCACAAATTAAAATGAGATAATTCTTATTATAACTATTGCAACAACTATTGGGTTGTCTATTGTTTCGTTTTATGGATACAAAACAATTTTAAAAACGGAGGGAAAAATTATATTTTTCATAAAAGTAAAACCTATTATTTGAGGTTTTATTTGTATACAAAAATAATTTCCGTTTTAACTTCTTCTTTTTTCTTCATATTTTTCCATTTCAAATTTTACTTTCCATTTTTTTAAAAAATAAGTTTAAATATTTTTATTTTTATTTTTAGAATACAAAACTAAGAAAACTTAAAGAGTAATTTAATAATTTTTAGCTTGAAAAATAATTTATAGTCTAAAAATATAATTTTTCATATAATTTAACCATACACACCACACATCTCTCTCATCACAACAAAACTACTATTACACTAAACAACTGACCCGACACGCGCTTTGCGCAATACGTTATATCCACTCTCCCACACTCTTATTTCTTTGCTAAAGGGATCTGGCATCATCACAACAATGATGGGTAAAAACTAGCAACAATAATAATGGGTGATCATAATCATAATCCTTGTTTGTTAACAACATAATTAGGAGGTGGCTATGCAGTGATTCTCCCAAAACAGGAGAGACCTCCTTTCCTTGCAACTCCTCATCAATGGAACAATGTACTCGGTCCGGTTCCCTCGAACCACAACCACCTCCTCCCGGTTCGATGTCGGTTCTTTCGACACAACGTACTTATTGTTGAAGTTCTTAATGATTAGGGTTTGGTTGTGGTTCGGGGCTGGGCTGATGATCGCAGTCGGCTTGGCCCGCCAGAAATACTCGTACACATTGTACGGGCTGACCGGTGCCACCCGGGCCAGCCCGGGAATCGACTGAACCACCTCCTTCTCCTCTTCTCCGAAAAGAACTACCTCACTGAATTTGTTAGACCAGGTCGGGTTCCGGTTCGATAGAACCGCCGGTTTGTTGATCAAAACCGATAGCTTACTCCTACTTAATTTCTCCTCCTCTTCATATTCTTCTTCCTCGGGCTCCGACTCGGGCTCGGGCTCATATTCGGGCTCGGGTTCACATTCGAGCTCGGGCTTTGCAATGACGTTATCATCACAGAAGGCCACCAACCCATCATCATCTTCTTCTTCTAGAAGCTCATCGGTGGGTGGATCTTCCATAAAAGTGAGGACAAGGCGGCCGTCTTGTCTGTGGGCCCGGAAGTTGCTCTGCTCAGTCACCGACACAGCTTCCAGGACCAGCCGACCGTCGTCCCGGTGTGGTCGGACGTACAGAGATTTTCCATTCTCTTTCGAAATCGACGGTAGTGGCGGCGGGAAAGACCGAGCGCGACACAGAGGATCCCTCCTCCGATAAGCTGACGTCACTACAGGCTCATCCTCCTTGGCGTCGTCTTCAACGTCACCGCTCTCCGACGACGGGTAAGACGAGAACCCGTCCGACCCGGTCTCCGACCCGAGACTCTCAGTGCAGACCTCGAGGCTCATCTTGGACAGAGAGCTGCCGGACCTCTTCACCAGAGGGTGGACGTACGGCGGAGCGTCGGGTCCACCGTCACTCTTCTTCGTCAGGATCGACGTCCAGACGTCGACCTGCGGCGGCGCGTGGAGGTTTTCTTCTTTCTTCCTGTTCTCCTCTTGAATCGACTTCCAGATGTCCTCTCCAGATCCTTGGGAGGTGGAGATCACGTCCTTGCTCTTGAGTCCGTTCGCCGCCATCCATTTCCGGGACGACATGTCGGCCGACAGCGTCCGGCGGAGCGACGGCGGTACCGGCTCCTTGTCGGAGGTGAGAATCGTGGTTATCCCCTCCACAGCTGCGTCCATCTTCACGAAAGTTGATGACATAGCTGAGCGATGAAGATTCGAGATTGCTGGATTTAATAAGAATCTGCAGGGGCGGGAAAATCAAGAAACCCAGATGAGAAAACAAAGTATCGAGTTTAAGTAGATGGGTGGTCAGAACAGAAACATGCATGGGGACATGTAAAAATGATTTGCATGCATATACGTACAAAAAGATGAGCTGGATGAGCTGCTGCTCAATTACCTTAAGCAATAATATTGATTGCAGTTGCAGTTGCAGAGATGTGAAGAAGAAGACGATGAAACGAATGAATGGATGTGTTGGGAAGAGAAGGAAGGGGAGGGTATAAGTAGTAGTGAGGATGCAATGGAATCTTGCATTTGAGGACCCCATCTTTCGTAAAGACACCTTTCATTACCTTTATTTCCTTTGTTTCAACATTATCAGAAATATTAATTGATGGGCCGATACTCTCTCATCTCATCATTAAATTAAAATAAATAAAATAATTAAGATGCCCGTTCCACACTTTCTTCACATGAAAATTACATATTATATTTTGCTATTTTGTTAAACTACCAACATTATTTGCGTGATTTTATTTCATTATTATACTATTTCTTTTTTAAATGTAATTAGTCAATAGTGATGATCTACTCCAATGATACTAGGTAATGTTCGGACTCTTTTTCTCACAATCAGGATTTTTTCCGACCAAATTTTGTAAACAACCAACGCATGCACAGTGCTTATTATAGTTAAGAGTCGATTTGTTATAAACTCAGTTCTAATCGTCTTCTCTTATAGTATGTAAGTCAGATACAACCTAATATTTAATTAGATCGTTGCGAAGAGACTTATTTCAAACTTGAAACTTCATAGCTAAAAGCTTCGTAACCACTAAATAATTGTTGAAATAGACATACATCGTGAGTCTGGAGCACTAGACCGGTTGGTATTTGTACAATAGAGCAGTATATAAGCAAGTGAGTCATCTCCTCCTGTCACCAATTAGTTGTAGGATGGAACCCTATTTGCATATATGGTTGCTTTATGCTTGCCTGTTGGACTTGGCTCGGCCCAATGTAGAATCTAACATGATATCAAAATCCGGATCGGGTCTAAACCTGAAAAAGAGTATGTTGAAATTAGAGAGCCCTCACGATGAGAAAGAAATGTTAAAATAGACACCGTGAATCTAGAGTATGTCTATTTCATCAATAACCATTGTCGGAGTTCTCTTATTAGAGCATCCACAGTGGTATTACGTAAGGATTACGTAAACGTGGGTCCTGAGTCCTACATGTTTATTTATGTAAAGTGAAAAAAAAAACTATCTACAATATAATTTTACATAGCAATCCTTTAAAATGGGATCCACGCGTAAATTTATGTTTTTACATAAAGCATTCATTAAATATAAGGAATGATTTATGTTTACGCAAAATTAATTGTCCTCATTTTTTTTCCAATCACAGTTGTTCCATTCCATATGTATATATATATATATAACCTAGCAGATATATAACTAATATATAAAACAAAATATGTATAATCCTAGCAGATATATAACGAATATATATATATAATGAATATATAGCAGCTATCTTATTTATATCTTAGTTATATATATAAAATGAATATATATATATATAAAATAACACAAATCTCGTTGTAAAATTAGACAAAAACTTAATTGTAATGATACAATTTTTTAGCCGATTGTAACGACACACTTGAAACTTTAATTATAACTACTTTTTAAAATAGTTGTTAAAATTTAATAATAAAATATGTTTACGTAAGATGGTTAAGTAAAACCATTGTAAACCTACTATTATTTAAACATTACATAAATTTATATATTTCTTAAACTACACATAAAAAGTTTACGTGACACCTTTATAGAAAGCAAAATATACAATACCATTCTGGATGCCGTTATTTACATTGTTTTTTAGTACATAGTGGCCTTGACTCCAAAATATCGTGGTAAAATAAAATTTAAAATACACATAATTAGGCCCGTGGACTTCCGACGTCTGCCAAAAGGACACGTAGCTAGCTAGCCTTGGTCGAATAATAATATATGATGATATTTATTGTCTTTCTGTCTGCTATTGAATTAGTAAGTAGAGAAAAAAATGAGCTAGGGAAGGTGGACGTACGTGTAGATAATAGATAGATAGAGAATAATAAAAAAATGGGGTCTTGGTAGAGATATATATATAGCCAACGATCGAGGACCACAAATCTCCATGATTGAACAAATAAAGGAAGAATCCATACTATTTATTCCACAAATATAATGTAACAACCCTTGTACCATACTCTCTCCTTGCACAAATATTTATTTAAATAATAAAAAATCAAATAAGGTTTCCTTATATATCCAACTAAACGCGTTCATTTCTTCTGTACGGACCAACCCTAAAATTTACATTATGTAAACATCATCAATCAGAGGATGTTTACCAAAAAAAAAAAAAAATCAGAGGATGAAAATGTCAATTCTTTGAAATTCCAGATTCGAAACTTCTTAAAAGTCACATCGTGGCGACCTAATTAAAAAATATCAAGCTATGTTTGGTCAAATTACATCGTCATGCATAAAAATAAGGCGAGTAGAATTATCTTAACAGAATGACATATTGACTATACTAGGTTGTTGGTGGGTCTATGCTGACAGGTTCAGTGCATTCACTAGTTATTCACTAAATCTGATCGGAAAAACTCCAAATCTTAAGTAAAAAAAATATGAATATTACATAGCATGATGAATTTATGGTCGGCAATACTAACCGGTTCTTTTGTTATCTTGACAAAAAAATGAAAAAAAAAAAAACGTATTTATTTATGGTTAGGGTGCTTATAAATGACCCTCCCTCCCACAACACTATCTATATTATGAATAGAAGTAGAATAAAGCAGACACATACATTATTGTGAAGTTTGGATTGAGACCGCGACACGGAATATATAGGAGTTTGTGTGTTTTCATTGGACTTGTTCTTATCAACATCATGTATATATTGTCTACTAGACTAGATCCGACCCCTTCCTTATATTTGGACCTCTCCTCACACCTTATCTCTACTAAAGATAGCACAACTGAAAGCTACACTTATGGTTTATACAAAGCTTCCTATATCAACCCGTTAAGCCTTCAAAAAGGGTATATCATAATTCATATAATCATTATATATATATATATAGCTAGTGCTACTTCTTAGTATGCATGATTAGATTTTCGCCCACAAATTTGAGTTTATAAGAAAGCTGGTTAAAGTGTTGATATATTTCATCCAATAACACTGTATAACGATATCAGATTAGTGTACGAGAAGTATGAAGAAATATAGTTTGGGGTCTCTCTTTTGTCAGCACTTAGAAGTATGAGGAACTATTCAGATTTTCCGCATTAGAAACATTGAGGGCCAAAGTTTATCTTTTTCATAATTTGATTGTTAAGTCTTTTAGCACTTTCCTTATATAGAACTCAGATTCATTCTGTAAAATTAGTTCGATAATAAGAAAAACTGAGAGTTCGGAAGATCCTCTGCTTCATGCTATCTGATTTCCGATCATAGCCCATCCAGATTTCACGAAGTTTACATGGTATCAGAGCCCGGTTCTGGTTGACGGTGCTGGGTTTGTATCCCCTTTGTTGGCTCCACGTACAAGGTTACTGGGTCGGGCCTGGCGTGAGTGTGGGATTTGTTGAAATTAAGTCCCAACCCGTTCGAATTTGAAAAAAGTCGGTGCTTAGTTAAAAAGAGTCATCAGGGTGTGGGAGGTGTGTTGAGTGCACCGTGAGATTAAAGTCTCACATCGATGATTGTGGATAATTAAGCACCATATAAGCAAGTGGGCTACCTCCTTCTATTACCAATTGGTTTTAGGGTGGAACCTCCTCTTGTAAAAATGGTTGCTCTCTGGCTCGTTGGGTTTGACTCGGTCCAATGTGGAATTTACATAGTATCAGAGCCCGAAGATCTGGATTTCATTGCTCGATTTGATTGAAGATAGGGTTAAGAACCTATGAAAGGTCTGAACTATCACCCATGTTAACGGGAGATGTCTGAAATTTAAAAAGTTAATAACGGAGGTCTGAAATTTCAGTTTTGTTGATAACAGCGGTCTCCGTTAGTTTTTTCCGTTAAAACTAACGGAAGTTGGTCACATGCTTGGCATGTGACCGAAAATAAAATAAATTTTCAAAAATGCCTTTCTATCAAGTGTGCCCCTCACACGCTTGAAGTGAAAAGACCAAAATGCCCTTGAAGCCACCACGGCTCCACCAACCCAGCTCTGGCGACCACCAACCGTACTACGACGACCACCACCGTACTCCGGCGACCACCAACCGTACTCCGGCGACCACCAACCGTACTCCGGCGACCACCACCAAGGCTCCGATTGGGCCCAAATCGGAGCCTCCGGCCCCGATTGGGCTCCGATCTGGAGCTCTGTGGCCCCGATCGAAGCTTTGGTCGGAGCCACAGAGCTCCAGATCGGAGCTCTGTGGCTCCGACCAGAGCCACAAAGCTCCAATCAGAGTTTTTTTGCTGAGGTGGTGGCCGGAGTCGGGTCGCCGGAGCCGAGGTGGTGGTCGTCGAGGTGGTGGTGGCCGGAGTCGGGTGGTGGTGGCCGGAGTCGGGTGGCGGTGGACGGAGTTGGGTGGTTTTAATTTGACTTTAGGGGTAAAATTTTCATTTCACATTTCCTTAAATAAGATATTAAATAAAACAAAATATTAAAGGGGCAAAAATTTCATTTCACACAATTCTGTTAAATTTAACCCTAAAAATGGACGGAAAACCTCAAATCAACAAAATTGAAATTTCAGACCTCCGTTATTAACTTTTTAAATTTCAGACCTCTCCCGTTAATATCGGTGATAGTTCAGACCTTTCATAGGTTCTTAACCCTTGAAGATATCATGAACTCCGCTCAACGACAATGTGTGGCCAAGATTCAATGGAAATAGAGCAAATTCAGCTGCAAATGTTGCTAATGCGACGAATCAATTAACTTCAGGAGTTAATCGAGTTCAAGGTCAAGGACGTGGAAATGGAGTCCAGCAAGTGGAAGATGACAATCCGCTGGAAGATCGTCTCTATCTATGTCCTTCAGACACTCATTCGATGTCGTTGATAGGTTATCAACTCATTGTCTGCAACAATTATCAGGTATGGGTAGGGATGGCAACGGGGCGGGTCGGAGCGGGTCGGGGCGGGTTTCCGCAGCCCCGGACCCGCCCCGGCCAAATGCACCTTCCGGGTCGGGTCGGGTCAAAGATCTAGCTAGTCGACCCGCGGGGCCCCGACCCGCCCCGCCATGTGAACAACTTTTTTTTCACTTCTCAATATTAAATACAATTTTTTTTGTCAAAGTATTACATTATATATAAATTTAAAACATAAATCTAACACCAATCAAATACAAACAATAAACACATCAAATTCATTACAAAATACAACTTCAAACACCAATTTCAAATCCTAATAATCTAAATATACATCTATTTGTAATTTGGTCCATGTTATTTATATAGGTACTATATTAACCATATTGTTTAGTAAATGTTAGATCAAATTAATATAATTTTTTTTAAAAAAAATATTATATATATATATATATATATATATATATATATATATATATATATGCATTTCTGGGCGGGTCTAAAGGCCCCGGGTCTCTAGACCCGGACCCGCCCCGACCATGACCCGCCCCGACCCGACCCGTGACCCGCGGGTCGGCGGGTCAAAACCGGGTCGGGGCTCCGCGGGTCAGCGGGGCCCCGATACCCGTTGCCATCCCTAGGTATGGGTGCAATCTATGCATAATGCCTTGCTCGCGAAAAATAAGTTGTGCTTTGTCGATGAATCTTGTAGAAGAGAATATGTGCATGAGAATATGCAATTTAAGTGGGATAGATGCAATGTTATGGTTAAAGGATGGTTAACATGAGTTGTAGCTAAGAATCTCATGCATGGATTGATATATAGTCCCACTGCTTTAGCTATTTGGACTGAACTTCAAGAAGGGTTCAATAAGATAGATGGAACTCGGATTTTTCAACTGACTAGAGAGCTCTATCACGCTAAGCAAGGATCACAAACTATTATTGGTTATTTTGAGAACATGAAGATGATATGGGATGAACTTGCAGCAGCAGAAGATGAGTCTATGTGATCCTAGAGTGGCTGCAAAGTGATAAGCAAAAACTCATGCAGTTTCTCGGACTCAATGAAACTTTCAATAATATCAGAACTAATCTCCTGGTGATGAGAAATTATATTCCTACTATGAATTTTGTTTACTTAGTCTTGATTCAAAAAAAGAATCAAAGACTGGTTGTTGGAGGAGGTAGCAGTGGCATTTCAGACACCACCATGGCGATGTATGCTAACAATGCTCAGAATAATGGAGAAGGAAGTGCGTTCAAGGGAAATAGGAACAAAAGGGACTTGTGAGGGACACACAAAATATATATATTGGAAGAAGAATGGCATTCCAGACCATGTGAGAAAGAGATGGGCTGAGAAGTCACGTATTGCAAACAATGTTAATGATGTTGATGATTCTTCTATTAAAGCTTCTTCTCTCAATGTCAATGTTGGTTCTTCAGGAAGCACAGTTAGCGGAAATCCATTTTTTACTGAGCAGATTAATCAGTTTTAGCAGATGGTGAAATTCTTTACTCAACATTTAAACACTAAGCAGCTCACTTCTGGTTATAAAGCCAACATGTCAGGTATATTATTTAATGGCCTTACTACATGTTCTTTTATTGAGAACTTGATTATTGATAGCGAAGCATCACACCACATGACTTGTAATAAAGAATGGTTATTCAATATTCAAGTGAACTCTTCAGAACACAGAGACGTTTATCTGCCAAATGAAGATTTATCTCCCATAACTCATGTTGGTTCTTACAATTTAGGATCCTCTTTTGTTCTTAAAAGGCTCTTAATACTCTTCAGTTTAGATATAATTTGATATCGATTCCTCAGTTGACCAATGAATTAGATTTGTATGTATGTTTCCACCCTAACCGTGTGATATTCAAGGCCCTCTCCAATTGGAAGATGGTGGGACTGGTTCTCTCCATAATGGCCTTACACTTTGAAGATTCCATCAAGAGAAAAAAGAAGTAAGAATGAGGTGGAATTTTTTAGTTGTGAAGCAAAGAAAATGGAAGTATCCTCAGAAGAAATGCAACTTTGGCATCGAAGAATGGGTCATATGCCCGTTGAAGATTTTTTTTTTTCCATTTCAGTTCACATTCTGAGAAACTGATTAAGGATTATAATGTCTGTCATCTTGCTAAACAGATGAGGTTGCATTTTCCTAAGAGCATCTCTAAAACTGATAAACTCTTTGTTGTTGTTCACTTGGATGTTTTGGGTCCATACAAAGTTAAGACTCATGATGGTTTTAAATTTTTTCTTTCTATTGTTGATGACTATAGTAGAGCAACTTGGTTCTGTTTGTTGAGATACAAAGATGGAGTGATTCTCCATATCAAGAGTTTTAATTCGATGGTGAAGACACAATTTGGAGTTGTAGTGCAGTGCTTCAGAAGTGACAATTGACTGAAGTTTTGCAATTCCATGAAAAAACAGCTATTTCTTACACTAGGAATCACTCATCAGACCAGCTGCATATATACACCTCAGCAAAACCATCGACATATCTTAGAAGTTGCTCGTGGTTTGAAGTTTCAAGGTTTTATTCTTGATCGTTATTGGGGTCTATGTGTATTAACTGCATGCTACCTGATACATGTGATGCCACCCGCTGCCATAGAGGGTAGGATTCCCTCTATGAAGTGCTTTATGGAAATAGAGTAGATCATAAGAACCTGAAAGTTTATGAATGTCTTGCTTTTACAAAGGATATTCACAATGCAGACAAGTTAAAGCCTAGAATTATTCCCTCAGTAATGATGGGGTACTCCTCTACTCAGAAGGGTTATGTTCTTCTTTGTAAACAAAAATAATTTTTGTAAGCAGAGACGTCATATTTAGAGAAAATACTTTTTCTTTCAGCACTGCACAACAAGAGAAGTTGCAGGTTATGCCCATTTATTCCCCAAATTTCTCAGAAAAGCTGAATTTAAGGTGTGAGAAAAGAGAAGAATTTAATCTAGAGGAGTTTCAGGATAATGAAGGAACTCCAACTGATCAAGTTGAGGCTCAAGAAGTCAATGAATCACATGATTCATCTTTCATTCCTACTGAGTTGCACATTGAATTCCTTAGTGCTTCTGAAGAACAAGCTGTTGAAAAGCCTCCTCCTAGAAGATCTGCTCGTGTTACTGAAAAACCAAAATGGCAACGAGAATATATTATGACTTGCAAGGCAGTAAGCTACCCAGGGATAACATCAGAGTACAAGAGCTTTCTGAGATCCCTTGAGAAGATCAGAGAACATGCCTCTTTTGAAGAAGCTGCAAAGATGAGAAGTGGATAAATAAAGGTTATGCAGGAGGAGATTAAAGCACTAGAAGACAATGGAACATGTGAGCTTGTTGATTTACCAAGAGATAAAAGAATCATTGAATGTAAGTGGGTATTCAAAGCCAAGTATCATTCTAATGGTGATGTAGAAAGATACAAGGCATGCTTGGTGGCCAGGGGTACACTCAGAAAGAGAGAATCGATTTCAAAGAAACTTTCTCACTTGCTGTCAAGATGGTAACAATGATGATGATTTTAAGCATTGTTGCAGCATATGGGTGGCCTTTACACCAAATTGACGTCAACAATGCATTTCTTCAAGGATATTTGATTGAAGAACTGTATATACAGGTCCCTCAGGGTTTCAATGAGTGAATCACTTCAGGAAAAACAGTTTGAAGGTTACTCAAGTCCTTATATGGACTCAAGCATGCTTCCAGAAAGTGGAATATAACGCTTACTGAGTGTTTGATTAGCAATGGATATACTCAGAGCATGTATGAGTATTCCTTATCTCAAAGAAGAAGGGATCAACACAGGTTCACGTGTTGGTATATGTTGACGATTTGTTAATTATTGGGTCAAGTATGGCTATGATAGATGAATTAAAAGGCATTCTGAAGCAGCATTTCAAATTAAAGGATTTGGGAGATTTGAGATATTTTCTAGGCCTTGAGATAACACGTTCAAGAGAAGGAATTGTGCTCAATCAAATGAAGTATTGTATGGAATTGGTTGCAGATGCAGCTTTGTTAGAGGGAATGTCAGTTTCATCTCCTATGGAACAGAATCTGAAGTTGACAAGTATATAGTATGATAAGTTGTATGATTTTAACAAAGAAGACAAGAGACTTGAGGACGAGGAGCAATACATAAAAGTTATTGGAAGACTTCTATACTTAACAATGACTCGACATGACATTGCTTATCCAGTTCAACATTTGAGTTAGTTTATTCATGCCCCTAAAACTTCTCATATGACAGCTGCTATCAGGATTATCAGATATCTGAAAGAAAAACCTGGTCAAGGCTTATTATTTCCTCCAGTCAATTCTCTTGAAAAGCTGACTGCATAATCTGATAGTGATTGGGGTTCTTTTTCTATGAGTAGGAAATCAATGACTGGGTTCTGTGTAAAGCTAGGGAGTGCCATATTTCCTGGAAATCGAATAAACAAGACACTATAAGCGCAGAAGTAGAGTATAGGAGCATGGGTTTTGAACCAAAGGTCATACTTCTAAAAGAGCTTGGTTTTGAACCAAAGGTGGCAACTGAACTATTCTATGATAATGAAGCAGCATTGAAGATAGCATCAAATCGTATGTTCCATGAGCGAACCAAACACTTTGAGATTGATTGCCATTTTGTGAGGAGTTTGCTGCCGGAAAAAATCATTCAAACTAGTCATATAGCTTCTGGAAAACAGCTTGCTGATTTACTTACGAATGCTCTTGGAAAGCAGCAATTGTCTGAGCTTCTGAAAGGACATGGGGTCAATAATTTGTTTGTAGCAAAAGCGGAAGAAGAGTAAATAAGAAGGAGAGGAGAGAACAATGATCGATGAATGAAAAAAAATATAGTATGGGGCCTCTTTTGTCAGCACTTAGAAGTATGAGGACCTATTCAGACTTTTCGCATTAGAAACGTTGAGGACCAAAGTTTTAGCTCTTTCCTTATACAGAACTCATATTCATTATGTAAAATTAGTTCGATAATAAGAAGAACTGAGTGTTAGGAAGATCCTCTGCTTACAAAGTATGTTATAAACTGTTGTTTATAAACATCAGCCGACCCCGTGATGTGTAGACCAATATGGACTATGCTATATATAAATTTTTGTTCGAAACCATAAAATTTTAAAAATGAGTGTTGAAGTATGTTTACAAATAGTGACGAATCTATCAAGAGTTGAGAGAGCAATTTGACCCCTCAACTTTTGATGATGTGTAATTTTAACATTAAAAATAGTTTTTTTTTCTCAATTTGACTCTTTATAAGCTTACATTTCTTCAAATAACTTTTTTTTACATTGATTATTTGCTCACTTATAAATTCTTGCCCCTAAATAAAATTTCTAGCTTCATCATGTTAAGGTCTATTTCCAGGAGTTAGTTGAATCATTCAGCAACATGTGGATATACATTACATCCACATTGTCAACTGTGCCATCAAATATATGCATGATTAAGTAGAGGACAAACAGAGAATGACAAGTAGAGGTATGGCTTTATAACATGAGTACAAATTTTAAATAAATTAAAAGGAAGCTACCATGGAATTAAACTAGCTAGCTAGCTAGTAGCGTACGTGCCCAAAAAGGTTGTGATAGAGATTTGCATGGTAGCTGCCATTCTTGTGGGAGAAGAAAACATAATGGAAGAGGACCATGCATATATAGAGACAATATATATAATGACAATTTGACAACAATATATATTGTGGATTTCCAATTGTCCATCCATATTCTAACTCGACCCACATAAAAGTTGTGGCTATATATTATTTGAATACAGTGTTTTAAAAACTGGACCAGCAATCGGGGTCAGATTGTAAACTGATCATATTGGCGGCATGGTTTTAGTAAAAGAACAGTATGCACAGTAAATCTAGTTTGCCGACTGAAATCCGGATTAGTCCAAATAAATCGGTGACATTCGCCGGTTCAAATGACAAAAACTGGATTAAATTGGATCTGAATGTTTAAAAAGAAGATTGAACTGACTATTCTTTTGCTGAAGGCGGTCGAATTGGGCTGGACCAATCTGAAACAGTCAACTTGGAAACCAACCGCCTTGCATGTTCAAAATCCGGTTCGTTTTCAAAACTTTGTTGGAATATATCAAGACGGTAAGGATTCAGATCTGCTGCCCCACTCTTCTTGTCTCAGATCGTGCCTCACCATTAAAATTTTGACACGTGTCCTTAGATTTAGTATTTTCTTTCTAGGGTTCACCAATCCAATAGAGTTTAAAAAAAACCAGAAAAAAATGCGCATAACACGTGTCATGATCTTAACGGTGAGACACGATAGACACAAAAAATGGGACATGAGATATGTATCCAGGCGGTAATACCGATCATCTTTAATGGTGCAAAAAAATTAATTTTTTTATTTATTAAATTTCAAATATCACGTTAATTTTAATTAAATAGAACAAGAATAAATGCAATAGGGCAGACGACTAAAGTTTCATACCATAATGAATGAGTGGCTTATTATAGGATGACAAAGGTTCCACTACCAAAGGAATTTCCATACTAAAATTATTTAATATTAATACCCTAATAAACAATGAACTAATTTAATTCGCCTGTTAATCCTATTGGGAGAACGTTTAAAATAGCGGTGCTTGCTTCGTCATGGAATTTCGGAAAGGTACGTACGTAGTGCATGCACTAAGGCCTAAGCTAACTAAGCTATATAAAATACTAAGCAGTGTCCATTTTTATATATAAGATTGCTTTCGTAATTATAATCCGGGAGCGTTAAATGTTAATGTTAAAATTTTCCTTAAATTAGTGTTTTTAGCATATTTAAATTTGATTCGTCTTTGTCCTCTGAAAACGCAACTCTCTTGAATAAAATAACTAGCTAATTACTAACTCTTTCCATCTAATAGTGTTGCATTTAATTCTTATATTCTACTTAGTTAAGTAGTAGTAAATACAACTCGCAAGGGACATTCAATGTGTTTAATAATGTCATAAATAAATAGACTAAAATGAAGTCAGTTGTAATTCAAGTTGATTTTTCAACAGTTAGATTATGAAAGAGAACTTATCATATTTTATGATAGAAAACAAAAATTATAAATATTTCTTCAATCTACTTAATCTAAATATATAGTTGAGAAAACGACTTGAATTTAACCACTATTTAGGTAAGATTGTTTACCTTTTTTTCCTTATATATTTTGTTTGCATTGTATACTCTTCTGCTTTGCTTTTGATTAATCATCTAAAAAATCATTTTAGTGGACTTGTATGTTACAATAATAATAATGTATAACCAATATATAACGAATTAATGCATGCATAAATGCTTCTCGTCCTTTTTTTCTAAAAAAAAAACAAATAAATGTAAAATCATTTCGTCCCTCGATTGGTCCTTCGATTGAGAGAAGGGGCTCCCTCACTAATTAACATGAAAATTAAATAAATGAAATTACTAAAGCACTTACACATTATAAATATTATCCCGATTATATAAGGTACGGATATATATTTTTCTACGGTTCCTTGTAGTAAAGTCGAAATGAATGAATCGATACTTGAGTTGACTTATAAAACTAATGAAAATGTCGCGGAATACGAACTTTGCTTTGGATTGGACGGTGAGGTCAAAGTTTTTCTTATAATTTCTTTTCTATTCTATCTTTAATATTATCTTTTACAAAGATTTGATAAAATATAAAAATAAAATATATGTATATGACAGTATTCAGGTTGACTAGCTAGCATATAGAGAATTGTTTTGTTTTGCATACATTTGTTTTTGTAATTCATTATTGATAGTTTAAGGTCGAAATCGAATGATTATTGGTATCAATATTTGTGGAAAAGCTCTGATACTAATTGTTGGTATCGTTGCATCGGGTTATCGTGCTCACCTTTATATGACCGGAACCGGAAAGTTCTGGTTAAGGTATCAATCGTTAAAAAAAATACACTATAACAAAACGATTACAACTATAATAGAAGAAACGCGTCGCTCTATACCTAATAAGAAACAATAGATATTTATTAAAAAAAATAATAAAAAAAAACAAAAAAATTAACATTTATTAACTCTAGCAATCTTTAACGACTCGGTTCTGCATACTTTTGTTTATTGGATTTGGGCGTCACCTATTATTCTCACGGGCGATGCTTCAATATATCCAATTCAAATGAGCATAGAATATATATGTATTATTATAAAACCCCTTCATTTCTTTTACATTACAATAAATCATACTTATAGTGACAAAAAATATTTGTAACTACTAGTGTGAATGCAATTGTGTTAATACTGTTGTCACTAAAGATCAAAATTGTTGTAATATTATGTACATCTATAGACTGAGCTCGGGATGAGACCAATGGGCTTTTCTGTAAAATATCCCGTCGGGCTCACTCGCGTACCGAAGAAAAGAAGTCCCGTCCAAAAGTCGATTTCTTTAAATAAAAATCTGAAGAAATACTATTTGAAATACCACAAATTTGAAAAATACAATTTTAAATACGGAAATGATTCCAATTCCGACTTTGAGGATCTTCCACAGGCCGACTGTGAGTTATAATTAATTGACCTAAAAGTTATTAAAAATAACACTCTATGCCACACACTTAAATATCGGAATATGTCGGACTATGAGGCCGGAATTCATATCACTCCTCTTTTAAATATGTAGTTTATTATTCATTTCAAATCCATCAAAGTCCAAATCAATTATATATATATATATGTATAATTCTTTTATTTTAATTTTGTATTATATAATATTATGTCAATTTAGTATATATAAATTTTTTGGTTTAATTTCATTTACTATTACATTCTTTTAATTTGTGTGAATGTCGTAGTTAAAGTTTCCTATATTTTTATGGTATTGTGATTTACGAAAATGGTATTATTTTATGTGAAAATATATCTAAAGAGTTTTTCTAATAACATATTATATAATATATATTTCTATTTGAATACACTTCTCTAGTTAATTAAATGGTAAAAACATAAATTTATATTTTTAGTATATATTAGTTTAAAAATAATGTTGAGATAAAGCTCAAATTAATCACTAACAAAACTTTTTAATTTGAGTGCCAAATTAAAAGTGGGAACTACTACTATTATTATTATTATTATTATTAGACTATTGAGTTGTACGGAAAAGTGTTATCAGTTAACAGCAAAATCCAACAAATGGAAACATTCGAATACGTTGCATGTTTATTAAAATTGGTGGGGCGGAATTAACTAATTAAACCAAATACTTAATTTATTTATAAAATATAATGTAGTTATTCCAACAGTGCATGGGTCAAGGGTCGCGAGCCAATAGAAAATCGACACGAGATAGTGTGAATTGAAATACATCGTTACTAAAAGTGGCAATTTGATGGGATTCTTTAGCAATTAAAGAAAGGACAGAGACCAAGTGCCATGGAAAAAAGAAGCATATGGTTCTGTCCTCCATCCATCATCTATTGATTATTATTACTATAGTACACATACACCCCATTTTACATAAATGTGCTAACAAGTTTAAGAATTATGGTTTGATTTACTAACAACTCTATCTTGAATGGCTAATTACTCAATTTGAAACTATGCTTATCTTTTTGAATTGCATGAATCTATTGCTCCGGCTTATTATATATATAAACTTAGATATATTTATCGGGAAGCATACTCAGTTACAGATATGGGTGTCAATTCGTGTTATCTTGTGTGTCAGTAGTCGTGTTGTGCTGAATCTACTGAACACGAACACGCACGGTAAGCTTATCGTGCTACGTTTTACAAGCACGAACACGACACAGAATTTTTCGTGTGTATTCGTATCGTGCTATCTTGTTGTGTTACGTACGTTAATTTATTCAATTGTACATGTCTATACGAGATCTTTAATCAAAATTAAAAATAATTAACTCCATACAGTAAAAAGATTATGAATAAATATGTTAGTATCCTGAGTTTGTAATATGTGATAAACTCTAAAAGTAAAACCACTAATGGAGTTTTAGAAGTTATTAAATAAAAAAATTCTAAAAATTACTAAATAGTTAAACTTGGTAGCATAACTTTACCGTGTGTGTCGTGTTGTGATACGTGTAAACACAAACACGACACGGAAATTATATCATGCTAATCGTGTTCGTGCTATCGTATTATCGTTCTGTCATATCCTTGCACATACATAGTTTTTTGTGCGTATTCGTGTCGTGTCACAAATTGCCGGTCATAATTATGATTAGAGTTAAATCAACAACCTGACTCTTTTTTGGACATATTGTACACCTCCGAATGAAACTTTTTCTATTACTTTGATATTACGGATATTTGTGAGCACCAATTAACTAAATATAGCGGCTAGTGTTTATTGTCGGAAAAGTTTAAACTAATTAACCGTTTAACGTCCTAAAACCTTAAGGTGATAGGTGAAAGTATAATTTAATAGTTTAATCTTTATACTTTAATATTCCCCTTCAGTGTAAGTTGAAACATTTTGAAAACTCATCATATGAAACTTCTTAGTAAAGGGTTTAAATGCGGCGCTACGAAAATTCGAAAGTACGCGTTTGATACATGTAACAGTTTAGACTAACTATTTCATCACCTTAGGTGATAGGTGAAGATATATGATTGAATATTTAATTTTCTATACTCCGTCATGTTGGACTTTGGCTAGACCAGTTTTGGTGCATCATTTAGTTTTGGTTTTTTTATTTTTTCTATTAAAAAAAAAACTGAACTAAATGAGTTTGAACTATAAAATAAATAATTTTGACAACAAAGTTCATCATGTAGGTTTGTTTAAAATAAATATTATTGAGACAAGCTAAACCATCCGCTATAATAATGTATATAGTATGCCTACTATATATATAACGATTTAATAAAAGGTATACAAAATGGTCTCTGGAGCAAAATAAAAAATAAAAAAATCTCAATGTTGCTAAAAAAATCCATGCATTTTGATATATATATGAATCAAAGCTAGGGCAGGCTAATTCAACCCACGAGTAATCTTTTAGAAATATTTTTAGTCCTTTCTATATCTAACATTAATTAGTGACAGTTAATAATAATTGGGAGATATGCGAAATTGTAAACATACACAAACAAAGAAACGGGAAATATATCTATAAATTAAAAAAAAAAAAAAAAAAAAAAAATTGAGGAGATTAAATATGATAAACAATACATATAATGTAATATGAATTTTAATAATTATATAATCCAGCTAATATATAATTTGTTGTCGAAGCATACGTATATGCTTCATGACCACGGAACACTTCTAAAAGCTCCTGTCAATTTTCTTCTTTTGGTGTCGACAAAGAATCATTTTTGCTGCCGTCCCACCTTTCTTAATATCTAACTTAGAATAAACATATACTTCATAATTTCCCAATCATGTCTTACTATTACCAAAATCCACATTTATACCATCCCGATCAATTGATGGTCATTATCGATAGGCAGCATCAATATCATTAAATAATATTAATTTTTATTCGAGAATTAAAGGTTCGAGCCGAAAGTCGAAAATTAGTGTGCGTAAAAAAATAAGATAAAATTATAAATATGGATATTTAGAGCAACTCCATGCAAGTATATATTGATGTAGCTAGCTATAAAGAGTAGCTTTATTTAACCCTTTTCGGCCTCATCACATTTATTATACTTCCATTAATTGGTTTTATCTTTTGTGGTACATTGTAACGCGCTTAGAGAAAAAGAAAAGGAAAAGCTAGCTTGATTAATTAAAAGTGACACTTCCATGTCGAGCTACCATTTCAGAAGATAGCTAGCTTAGCACGACGTATTGACGAAGCTAGCTAGAAATTATATATGTCCAGTGGGGGGAAGATTAACGTTTTTGGTAAATAATTAGTATAAAAAGAGTTTATCGGGCAAATTTAATAAGATCTTAAATATTTTGGCAAAAAAAAAAAGAAGATTTTAAATGTTATTGACAATAATTATAAATTTTATAACTAAATTTGCACATTATTAAAAGTTAAAGCCTCGTTTTTCATGGTGCTTTCATCCTAATAGTAATTATTATCTATAGTAACTATTCAATATATACTATATAATATATAATAAGTGTGTGCTCTTTAGTTTCTAAAAATTAGTTGAACCAACTGATAAATCGAATTGTATTTCAAGGATTGATTCTAGTTTATATCCCGCTGAAAATGTCACGTCGAAATGGTTTTTAACATTAACTCCTGACTCTAAATAGTAAAAGCAATTAATATTGAAAAACACTCGTGAACACTTTTGTAATTGATTGGCTGATCACTTTACTAAGTACGACAGCCGTTCTCTTTAATACCACCAATTGGTTCATGCTTTCTTACTAGCTAAGAAAATGAAAAATCAACTTAATCAGCACAACTAGCTAATCAGTAGATATCCTTTATATATATATATATATATATATATATATATATGTAGGGTTTCCTTCATCCTATGTAATTGTAAGTACGTAATGTACGTACTATATATACTAGATATCTGCGCGCGCTACGCGCGTGCGCATTGTCTTCCTGAGAATGTTGTAATGACATCATTATAATGACTCCGAGAATGATACAACATCGGCTCGATTCCTAGGATGATACAAGAACATAACCTTATTTTCTTAAAAAATTAAATTAAACTATGTAACATACTGTTATAATGAAAATAAAAAAAAAGTCTAAAAAATTTAAAGTAAAATGCTCGAGGGACCGGGAGCAAGAACATTCACTATAAAGCTCCCGGTCCCTCAAAAACCCTAACCCTTTCGCAACCTTTTTTTTGTACGTCATTTTCGACCCTTCGAAGTGATAATAATCCATTTAATTATTAATATTATCGACTGCATCCGTGATCTCTAACACGATCAATCACCCGAGACCCGAAAAAACGGTATATTTGAAGAGATATGGAAGATAAAAAGGGAAAATATGCCAACATATCTTGGGTATGTGGAAATTTATTTGGTATGGTTTTGGGGTCGAAATGAATATATGTAATTGATATGTTTATCCAAAAATAGATAGATCGGTCGATATGACTATAGATGAGTGTATCTAGTACGTCTAGACTCTAGCTAATTAATGTTAAATGATTCGGAGGTACATATTCAGGTACTTTTGCGTTACATATGTGTCCGTCGTACAAAAAGATATATTAATAGAATATATGCACAGATCATACCAACTGTGAGTCATTATCACATTAACCATTTTTGGTATACATATTTTGTGCGGTCCAAGTAATTCAGCAACTGGACTTGTCAAATTGGGAGATCAATATATATATATATATATAAATATAACGGGTTCGTTTGTACGGACGAGTTGAGTTATTGGAGGATCAACCGAAGCCGATCCAAAAACTTGGTGGCTGAAAATGATTAAGCCGTGAATTTATATTAGAGGGACAAGAATAATTAAGTATGGGAAAATATATAGTTGAATAAATATTATTTAATAGGGTAAATATACATATAAACATAAAATTTTGAAAGATTACGTTAAAAGTTCCAATTCCAAGTGTTCAACATATTTGAGTCATGTGGTGCTTTATGTTTCAAAATGTTGTCAGGGGTAGGTTTTTCATTAATGCTTCTAACGTAACTAGCATATAATGTGCTGAATAGGTCATGTAGATAAATAATCTAATATTTAACTTAGATAAAGTTTATATAATAAAAATAGCTAAAAAATTCAAATCAATATATTTTTTTTTTTAAAAGAAGTAATTTTTGAGTAAATTAAATTTAAAAGGTTAATTTCTTAAAATTAAGGGAAAAATATAAATATTCTTTACAAAATAACAAAAAATTATGTAATTCATAAAAAAATAGAAAGGATTATCTCATTTAGTAATTTATTTATTTATTAAAAAAAAAGCGGTAAAAAATGAGGGTTCGGTTACCCTACCCAACCAAAGATTTGAACCTTAGGCTGAGTCCAATCTAGATCAGGTGGTCTGATTAAACCAAATTCTCACTTTTCTTTAAAAAAAAAAAAAAAAAAAATCTAGATTAATTTTTACTGGAAGTTAACCTTACTTTTCGTATTTTTTTCTAAAACCAAATATATAATAATAAGAAGAATTTAAAAGTATATCCATTCCGAAATCAATGTATAGTAGTGTTGTTAGTTCCTATCCTACCCAAGTCTAGCGAGAGTTAGAGATTGTGCCACGTGCCTCATGTACTTTTTGGGTTCAAATTTGAGCTTTGTGGGTATGTGGCCCAATGAGATTATAGGCTTAAAGGCTTCAAGACCTTATTAGGCCGAAATTGGAGATTTGGGCCACAAAATTAGAAAGTACAGTGTTGGATGACCCACTAAATATGAAATCTTGAAATAATTCAATATATCAAGAAAAAAAATCATAGATTGTGGATAGGAGAGTCCAAACATTACATAACGCGATGAGTCCACAACACTCACAATACCCAGTTCATTTTAACGGTTATTGTTGCGAAGATTTAAATGTGCACGGTTGGAGACTAATATATATACTCGAGTCAAACTTTTTCTTTAAATACGGATTTGTGAGTGAAAATATTTATCACACTCTTATATTATTTCAAATTTTAAATTAATCACTTAACTGACTCTCATACAAAATCTAATGTAAGGATACGTAGATCCGTAATTTAATATTTATATTTCAACATCGACGTAGGATGTATGTTATCACGAAATAATAAGTATTCAATTTCAATACAACTCTTGTCAAACATTATGGCCAATAATACAATTATAATTGTCAACATTATGGCCAATAATAATAATAATAATAATAATACAATAATGGTAGCCCAAAATTTTGGTTGGTCTTGAAGAATTGAACAATTATGGATTCAAGCGAGGGCCAGGGGGGATTTTGTATTGTCCGCATGCATTGACGCAGCTTTTCGTGACCATATACCCGCTCCGCTCCTTCCTTTTGGGACTGACTTGCCACATTAAATTTTCTTTGGATTATTTTATTTATAGTCTATCTATTTATTTACTAAAATTAAATAAAAGGTTATTTATTAATTCTTTGAGAAACTAAATCAAACTTATACTTTTTGGACCCGACCAACTATATTCATAACTAAGATAGGAGAAACGTGACTACTAATAATTGAGTTCAATAATATATATATGAAACATAACCTTATTATTGTAATTAACTTAAGCAATGTTTTGAAAACTAAACCGTCCGCCAGTCAAACTATGAACCAGTCACACTGATAATCCGGTTCTATGAAAAAATCATAATGCACAATAAATCCGGCTTGAGAATTAGTATGACCGGTTCTATCCAATCCCCTTTTTTTTTTTTTCCCCGAGAATCGGTTTATATAAATATTTGAACCAGATATATTATATTAATTATTAATTATTATGATATCTTTAATTATTATCAAATTGTCAAACATTATATTGTCTCTATACTTTTTTGGTAAAGTTATGTTGTCCCTCCAAACTGGGGAAAAGTAGCAATTATATATATATATATTTACATGACATTTCTTGTCTATATATTCCAACTAATAATTTAGTCGAATTTGAAGATTGGTGTATAATTGACTAGCAAACAACAATATATATAATTTTGCTCCATTTCTAGAATCCATAGTCTTCGGTTGAAACCAAATAATAATTAATTAAAGTGCACAAGTGCCTCAAGTAGGTCCACTTGAGGGAAAGATACATTACCTACCATGCAAATTGCAATATATGCATATTCTCCACTTGAGAACTAATTAGAGGCCGAATTAGTAGAGTATGCATATTGTATAACATCAACTCTTTCTCTTATATTCTGCCACATTAGTATTAACTAATTAATATGTCATAAAAAATAAAATTGTCTTAGAGTTGTCTATTATTACTCTAATAATATCTACTATTTTCAACCCCAATTTGGATTGTGGCAGAAAAAACCCACTTGGGTCCTACGTTTTTTTTTTATATTAACAAAGTGAATTGACATTTTTTTTATTTATTTCATGATAAATAATCTATTCTTAAAATTTATTATTGGAATCTTCT
This sequence comes from Clarkia xantiana subsp. parviflora, assembly GCA_036873135.1. NCBI lineage: Eukaryota > Viridiplantae > Streptophyta > Magnoliopsida > Myrtales > Onagraceae > Clarkia > Clarkia xantiana. Next base: position 1,082,599 of record JAPTYO010000008.1, on the reverse strand, counting down.
AAATATTATCACTTTAAACTATAAAAACTATAAATTGATAATTTCACGTAATATTAAAATTTTAAATAAAAAAAATCATACATTTATTAAATTCAATCAAATCTAACAAATTAAATCTCAGTAATACTTCAATACATAGAAAAAGATTTGCTAATAATAAAATTAAGATAAATATTTAATAGAAAAGATAAAAATAAATAAAAGTACAAAAAATATGAAAGAAATTTTTTTGAAACATTATATGAGATGCAAATGACTGAAGTCCTCCTTAGTAGTAGGGTTTGGCAAAAAAATTCAGTCAGGCAGACCAGGATTGGTCTGAAACACTTCCCATGAAAATTCGAATTCCAATTAAAATGTACTCAGATTCGTTAGATAATATTTTCTCATTTCTTGACCATTTAGAATCGGTTCTAACTGTTATATGTTCCAAAAGGCTGGGATTTACCCAGTTCCATATGGAACAATACTATGTGAGAAATGATTTATCAAGAACCGTTAGTATACTTATATGGAATCGGTTCTGTAGTGATCGGGACTAGTTTTGGACTATATTTATAATAATAAAAAATGTAAACCTTCATTAAAAAAATGACCGAACCAGTTCAGAAACGGTCCGGATCTGTTTTTGGCAAAAACAATTTTGAACTAGTTCAAAACCGATTCCAAACATATTAATTTTTCGATAGTAAACTAGTTTTTTTTTTTTTTTTTAAATCATTTTCTTTTTACCAAAACCTATCCTGCTGGATCAGTTCCATACACAACCCTACCTAGTGTGGGTTGGACAAATTATATATTGGTCATCTTCGATGCAATGATATATAAAACCTCTCATCTCCAATCCATGCAATGAATGCATATGCATAACCCTACAGCCAGGATCCAGAAAACAGTTTAATATATTCACAAAGAAACAATGCATGAACACACAACTAAAGTTTTTTTTTTTTTATAATAATAATGTCGATAGAAATATACACATCTCGAGGGACATGGATGCATGCAACAGTCCCTCACTAATTAACTATTATATAATATAATTAATATAGGCATACTACATATAACATTTATATATTATATTATACGCCTTTTTGCCATACCGCAACGACCATGAAATTAATGCATGAGGTGCCCCCTAGCTAATCCTGAAATTCATCTATGTTGATCTTTAATCGAGTCAAACATGTTGTTTTATGTTGTGTAAATACATATAATTAGGCCTCGGGCATACTATATTATATTTTAATACTAATTTGTTTGAATAATCCCGCTCCTTATTAGTATTCAATTACCTCATGTACTGTAATTCATAATTATTAATATTATAAATAAATTCAGTTAGGCAAACTAGGTAACTAGAATTTAACCAACCATTTGTTTATTCATTAGTTTCAGTGAATGGGATATTGGATATCACCCAACTTAATACGTGTAATGTTTTGATTTGGCATTTCTAGTTGTTTCGGTAATCCACATGCAAAATTAGCAAGGATCAAAGAATACTATTATTTTATTATATAATTTGTGGACATTTAATTTGACAGTTCTTGGAAGTTGAACGAAGATTAAGTCAAAGCTCAAGAACAAGTTGAAGCTCGCAGCTGAGCACCGTCGACGACACCAACGAGGCTCCTCCTCCACAGATTTTCATTTAATAAATATATATTATGAGAAAATAAATAACTTATAATAACTATATATAAAAAAAAAAAAAAAAAAAAAATCAAAGAGAGTCTGTTTGATTTTACCGAAAAAAAGTCCGCTTGGTAATTAATGTTTATGAATATTCTAATTTTGCCGCCGAAGTTACTGTTTCATTCATTTAGTTCTAATTAATGGCAACAGGCTGAACTGAGCTAACTAGTCGTTTTTTTGTTCATGTTGGGTTTTCCTTTAAAGTTTATTTTCACATTTTTGGGTATAGACGTGCTATACATTCTCTATGTCTATAACATTACCGGAAATCTAGTTATTTATGAAAAAAAATATTGTGAGGTACATATAATTAAATCTATTTGTAAAGAAAATGTTAAAAATTATTTACAAATATAAAATTTAAATTATTTTTAAAGGAACGTCTTCTAATAAAAGTCGGCTAGAAATTTGTGAAGATAATCATTTATAAAAATTTGAGTTTTGTAAGAAATTTTTCTCAAAACTTAAAAAGTTTCTTAAAAAATCTTATATTATATATGAGTAAGGATGTAGTCATGAATTTTGTATATGGGGCAAGAATTGAATAATTAGAGACAAATAAATAGTATAAAAAATTTAACAGATAAATGTAAGATTCTAATAAATGACTATATTGACAATAATTACAAATTTTACAGTAAAAATTACGCATCGTAAAATGTTGAGGTGTGACAGATTGCGGTAATAACCCCTTCTCATCCTTACTTAGCTTCGTTCTTGTATGTGACAAATTGCTTCCATGGGAAAAGAAAAAACGTCGTCATAAATTACCAATTTTCTTATATTGAAATAATGATCATTACTATCGGGTCAGTCGTAAACAGGGACGAAGTCACCATGAAACGATGGGGCCTTCAACCTTTTCTGGTTTCATCGCTAGTCTTAATAGAAATTATTAGTATTTATTTATTTTCAAAATTTAAGTTGAACCCATTTTTTTAATTAAGAGATAAAACGATGAATGATGCTATATTATTATTATTATTATTATTATATTAGATTGTTATAATTAATTTTATTTCTTCTTCTACTACTTTCTTCTTTAAAAATCAAAACATTGGAAATGGTCCCAAATGATACACTACTACTCAAAGGACTCTCTGATCATCTAATTCTCCTCACCTCTCGATTCCCGTGTGTTGACTTTATCCCTCTTTAATGATCTTCATATAAAAGAACCCACCACTACTCCATACCCTCTCCAACGACAACTCCATTAATGCCCTTCATCTTCTTCTTCAACCTCTAGCAGCTATTAATAAAACCCTAAAAACCTCCATTCTCTCTCATCTCTCTCTAACGAAACAATGGATGATTCTGAAATTGAGGTTCCCTCTCATTTCCTCTGCCCCATCTCCTTACACCTGATGTCCGACCCTGTCACCGTCTCAACGGGGATCACCTACGACCGTGACAGCATAGAGACGTGGATCTACAAATGCAAGAACGCCACGTGTCCCGTCACGAAGCAGCGATTGCCGGACACCGAGCCCACCCCGAACCACACCCTCCGCCGCCTCATCCAAGCCTGGTGCACCCTCAACGCCGCCCATGGAGTCCAGCGCATCCCTACCCCGAAACCCCTCATCGACCGGTGCCACGTCATCAAGATCCTCTCCGACGCAAGGAAAAACCCTACCGCCCACCTCCACTGCCTCCGCACCCTCCGATCCATTGTTTTCTCCGGCGGGGAACGCAGCAAGAAGATCCTAGCCGTCGAAGAGCTCCACGTGGCGGAATTCCTCGCGTCCGTCATCCGATGCTACACCAAAGACTCCTCCGAAGCAGCAGACGAAGCTTTGCAGATCCTACACAGCCTCGATCTCTCCGAAGCTACGGTTCGGAGTCTGGTTCGGAGCAACGGAGGGGTTACCCACGACTTTGTCGAATCATTAGTACGTGTATTGACAATTAGCGAGAGCTACCAATCGAGAGCGTACGCTATCGTACTTCTAAAGACCGCATTTGACGTGGCGGACCCGATGCATCTCGTGACCGTCGGATCGGAGTTTTTCCGAGAGGCGGTTAGGGTTTTAACGGACCGGATATCCCAACAGGCCTCAAAGGCAGCGCTGAAGCTTCTAGTAGAGCTCTGTCCATGGGGGAGAAACCGAATCAAGGCGGTCGAAGGCGGTGCTGTCTTGATTCTTATCGAGCTCTTGCTCGATACCGATAATAACGCCACGTCAGATAAAAAACGGACATGCGAGCTAATTTTGACAGCGTTAGACCACTTATGTGGATGTGCTGAGGGGAGGGAGGAGCTGTTAAAGCATGGCGGGGGTATCGCGGTAATTTCGAAGAAAATTCTTAGGGTTTCGCATTTGGGGAGCGATCGTGCGGTGAGGATTCTGAGTTCGGTTTCGCGGTTTTCGGGTAATGTTAGGGTTCTTCAGGAGATGCTGCAAGTTGGGGTGGTGGCTAAGTTGTGTTTGGTGCTGCAAATGGAGTGTAGCTTGAAGACCAAGGAAAGGGCAAGAGATATATTGAGGTTTCATTCTAGGGTTTGGAGGAGTTCACCTTGTATTCCACCTTATTTGTTAGTATCTTACCCTTCATCATAGAGTGATTTAATTTCTTTAATTTAGTTTGTTTATTTACTTTATTTTCGATTTGATATACATTTTTAAGGGAACACAAGAAGTGTATAAAGTGACTACTTGATTGATCCTCGAGATAAATGTAGCTTGGAGATTGTAATGCTATTATATTTGTTAATTAATAAAATGAAATTACATAGATCCGTGAAAGGTGGGTTTATCTCTATTAACTAAATAGTGCTTTGAGTGTTGAGACGTGAGATGATGGTACAAACTTCGAAATAAAATGGTATCCTTTGAGTCAGCTTCAATAATTAGATGTGTCATTGTTTATTTAAATTTGTAAGCTAAAAAAAATATGTACATTTAATTGTTTAATTATTTTTAATGCACGTAAAATAAAATTATATGATATCAAATCTTATTAAAAAAAATATTTACGCCTAAACATGAAATGAATAATTTGTAAACAATAGTGTATACAAATTATAACTATTAATATTGAAAAACCTATAATAAAAAACGGTTAAAAAAATATATTTGGTAGATATTAAATAATATAAATGTTTATTAAAACAAAATAAAATAAATATGTGTATATACCTTACAGTGTTATCTAATAATGTTAACTTTTTAATGTGTTTTATCATTATATAACTTATAATTGCATGTTTGACATAGAATACAAGAGATTTAGGGCGCGCCCAATTAAATGTCTACAAATCTCTCACAATGATATGATTCCTATACATTATGGGCACGCCCAATTAAATGCCGGAAAAAAATGGTATCAGTGCAGTGTTCTGAATATACGAGAGGATAAAGATAAAAGATTCATGCAGACACTGAAATAATTTTACTGAGTATCGTCATGTTGCGATGCTCATGTCCTAAAGAACACGATTGGTTTTTTTTTATGTAGGTCGGTATATTATTGATTAATGCGTTACATGTCTTTTGGATCTCGCTGGTTTGAGGAGTTGATACCACTCTCCCGATGATGGTTAAGACACACCGAAAACGAGTAAAGCTGCTCTAAGGAGTTATACATGTAACTTTATATATATGACTCATTAGAGCATCCACAGTGGTATTACGTAAAAAATACGTAAACGTGGGTCCTACATATTTATTTAAGTAAAGCAACAAAAACTATCTACAGTGGTTTTACATAGCATTCCTTAAAGATGGGACCCACACGTAAATTTATGTTTTTACATAAAGCATTCCTTAAATTTAAGTAATGCACTATGTATGACGTAAACAATTTTTTATTATAAATTAATTCATTTTATAATTAATGCTAATATCTTATTGGTGGTTGTTGGAAAATTTAATAATAAAATACATTTAAGGAATATGTTTAAGTAATACGATTGCAGAGAAAATATTTTTTACGTATGTCTTAAATTTATGTATTACTTAAAGTGTACATAAATGTCTACGTGTCAACTTTAAAGAATACAATTTAGGTAAAACCATTGTGAATGCTCTTAATCATTATGAATGTAAATGATGTATTAACTGTCTGTATGCATAGTACGAGTGTGAGCTTTTCAATTCAAATTAAAAATATATTTTATCATGTAAATATATTCAAGTATCAAAGGCATTTATATCATGTAAGATAGACGACTAAAATTATAAACCTTGATTTTAACATTTTTCATCAAATCCAATATTCAAAAGAAGTGCTTGTGGCGGTATGCTATCGATACAATTTAGCAGTCTTTGTGTAACGGTCATCTCATATATTATTGACAACTTATCAAGTATAAATAATTAGAGAAGAAACTTCCTTTGTCGCTAGTCGTAAAGATTAATACAAGCTAAGTGATGAGATTTGGCTATTCTTTTCTAGACCCACTGTGTGATACACGCCAAGAGTTCTTATTGAAATTCAAAATCAGAAATGACATTTCAAAGTCATTTCTTTTCTTTGGTTGGCCAAAGTCAGGAACTAGTCGAACACGGATTTAATTGGGTGTGAATTTCAGAAATATACCAATTGCAAAAAAATAATTCACAAAATCTAATAAGTTTGTTCAAAAACTAATTCACAGTATCATTAGTTAATGACAAAGACATTGTTTAGAAAAAAAATGGATTTTTCCGGATGAAATGAAAACCGGATTCATGTAACAGTAGAAGGGTTTCTCATTGCTTAGCCGGAAAAAAATGTGGCCATAAAATAGGGATTAAGTGGAAGAGAATTGACTAAGTGGTAGAGTCGTGGAAACACCTGTTTCTTCCCTATTATGGACCTTAGCTTCACGGAACAATATGCTACTGCTGAAAGACGGTTGCTCCAAATCCTTGTAATAGAATAGAGTACCTTATATTTACCGGAACACATACAAAAAGAGAATCTGAACTAAGAGCGCTTTCTAATCACAATAGCTAAGACTGCATGTAAGGACAAATAGTATTTTTTTTTTTGAAGGGTACTTCTAGTCATCTTAGAACTCAACTTCATTTTCCTACACACATAATCATACTATTTATATTTTGTCTCCTAACTCTTCCTTTTTCTTTTTCTTTTTTAATGCATTTTCCACTATTTTTTTAAATAAGTATATTTTTTAAAATTAATTACAAAAATGTAATACTACATATGCTTGTGTACCACATCGGTTGGAAATCAGAAATTTGGAGCCCAAATAAGCCTAGAGGGTACTGCTCAAGTCAAACAAGAATTCCTCATTTTTCTAGGCCCGAGTGAAGACAACGGGTTTAGTTAGGCTGGGTTGGGCTAGTGGGGACAATCGCTCGGACTTGGGAGGATGACAACAAAAAAGACCAAAGCGTGAATGATATTTAACGATTTGACAAAAAAAAAAACTAGAAAAAATATTTGAAAAAATTGTAATTGATTTTTATTTTTCTTCATATTAAAATTTTGATTTAACAAATGTGATCTCACTTATATTTTCTCATACACTCTCGATTAGCATTCACGATTTTTACAAAATAAAAATAAAAAGATTTAGCAAACCCGCACATGTGCAAACGATTCTTAATAAAATTCATTCATCTCTAATAAGTTCCTAATTAAAAGCCCTTCAAATAATAAAGTACGTAATAGAGAGTTATTGAACAGAAATTAACACTTAACCGCTAAATAACACATACACTTACAACGTACATAGCAATTACAAAATAAACATTTTAATTTAGATTTTTCTGAAGAATAACTTTAGAATTATTATTATTACGATCAACAAATCAAGAGTTTTCATCCGAGAAAGTTAATTAATAAAAATATTTATTAACAATTGTCTGCTCATTTGCATATTTGACCAAATTGTTGGTAAAACTCGTGAATATTCGAGGGTGTATTATGAAAAAATAAAAGTGAGAACATATATGTTAAAATCGAAATTGTTGATTTCTAATATTTTTTATTATGAAAAATAAAAAGATTCAGTTACATTTTTCTCTTTTTTTATTGTTTATAATTATATCTTTATCCGTACTGTTGAATCTCATTCACGTTTTGGTCATTTTCGTAATTATTTAATAAATAACTATTAAAAAATTCACAAATTAAGGACAAAAATGAATCCATTAAAAAATTGGGAGATAATATAATTGTCATGAAATTAAGTTTTAAGACGACTAAAATGACATGCAAGTAATTATTAGTATGAGAATCGATCGATATCGGTCTAAAGATGATTAGTTAGTAGTTACCATACCTATCTCATCTTCTAAAATAGTTATTTTATAATCATTTTCAAGGGATTATGTATATTGGCCCTCTACAATTTAGCTTTGGTTTCTTCTCTACAAATGACTAATTTAAGTTTCAAAGGAAAACGCTGGGTCAACCATGGCTCATTCCTTTGTGCAGGTATCAAGCACAAGTAATAAATACTTCGGGTAAAAAAACTATCGTAATATCTATAATTGCGGACACTATTTATAGTGTAATTTGATTTTGTTACAAACAAATTACAAGATAATAATTGATTATACATATTATACGAAACATAAATAAAGAATTAAATATCCTTCTGTATAGGTTTAATAACCAGGTATATGTATATATATATCGACATATAGGTTAGCCATGCTATTATATACTATCTATCCGCATGCATAGTTAACAAATAAACCTGAATACAAGGAGAATTATTCCATGCATTCGGGTGCATCCGTAGCACCGATCTCGCCCTACTCTTCAACTGCGCCGTACAATCGGCTTGCAGCACCATGCACAGCTTCGACACCGCCCCGACCCGCAACATCTCCGACAAAACCCCGTGGGTCCCAGAATGTTTCGAGACCAGCGAAAGTATATGCACCGCCCGGTCATCGACCAACGGAGAAACCCTAATCGTCCGTTTCGCCACCACAGCGATGCCCGCGCCGTGTCGCAGCAGATGGGCCCGCCCGTCTGCGGTCGCGCACATCTGGGCTAGTAAATTGAATATAAGCTCGGTGGTTCTCTTGTCGGGTTTGTTAAGTTCGAGCTCGATGAGCTCGAAAACCGCACCGGATTCTACGATCTTGAGCCGGTTTCTTCCGTATGGGCACGTGTCGTTGAGGACTTGTAAGGCCGATTTGATGCCGTTCGGAGAGGTTTTGATCGATTTAAGGGAGTTTACAAGGTTTTTGAAAAGTTCGGATTTGAGACGGTCGAGAAGCGTTAGGCTCGCGAGTTGTATGAGCTTATTAAGAATGATTGATGCATGAACTTTGAGTTGAACGTTGTTATGCTGGTCAAACTTAACCTGCAGTCACGATCCGAGAATTGTAGTATAGTTAGTATATAGGTGTACACTGTCATACTCTAGTATTAATTACGCAAAAGAAAAACAAAAAACAAAAAAAAAAAAATCAAGTGCCTAACTATATTAATTAATTGGGTTAATAATTAAATGGTTTTTAAATTAGCTACCTAAACTTTCAAATTATGAACAACTTGTTGTATCAGTTATAATTAACATCATATTAGACAGAAAATATTGAACATGTTTCGCCATTTTGAGTATTTTGATGTGTACTTAAGATGGACTATATCGTAAATTGAAAGGATTGTAACGAAATGCCTTCAATTGGACGTTCAATTTGATCCCAAAATTCCAAACGATGTTTTTCAATTCAACATCTAACTGAAGACATTTCATTACAATCTTTTCAATTTTTTGACGAATCCATCTTGGACATCCACCAGAAGACTCACGTGGTCGGAACATACTTAATAATTTTAGGTTCAGTTTGACGTAAATTATAACAAATGTAACAATTTGCTCAAAAATTCGAAATTTAAGCAGCTAATATTGAAAAATAAGTTCCGATAGCAATCTTGAGTCAAAATTCATATAGTGATTTAGTTATTAGCCCTAATTAATTTTTACAAATTCGAGCCTAAACTACTAAAATTTCCAAAATTACCGACAAATTTTTTTCGTTATTAACAAAATAATTTTTAGTCGACAAAAACAGTTTGGTCGGAAAATCACAAATTTCATCAGTAAAAAACACTATCGCTAACCTGTAGAATCCAAGTCAACGCGTCGACAAGTTCGTGGTTATGTTGAACAACAATCTTAAGCTCAGGCCTAGTCGAGCCCCATACCATATTAAGAACCCTAAGCGACTCCTCCAAACCAACCACCTTCCTCTCCTTCACCAACTTCACCACCAAACCGACCACCGCCTCCGCAACTCCCGCTTCGGCCAAAACCGCCCGGTTCTTCTCCTCCGCCGCCAGCTCATCGAGCTTCATAACCGCCCTCACACATAAACCCTCCACCGCTAGGCTTCCGACAAGTGTCGAGATTCGGGTTCTATCAAGCGGGCCCGACTCTTGTAGTATCGGGATCGTAGTTCCCGACCACGCCTCGATGAGTCTCCGTAGGGTGTGGTTCGGTGTTAGGTCGATGGAGGCTCGGGGAAGCGGTTGGTTCGTGACGGGACAGGTGGCGACGCCTCGGGACTTCGAAAGCCACCGTTCGATGCTGGTTCGGTCGTACGTGATTCCGGTTGTGGCGGTTACGGGGTCGGTCATGATCTGGAGCGATATCGGGCAGATGAAGTATTCGGGGATTTCGGCCATTGCTGATCGAGAAATTAAGGAGAGAAGCTATGGATGTAGATGTGCTTATTTTCAAGATTCTAATGCTAGTAAGAGATAGCGGCTATTGTATTGTATAATATATATAAGATGAATTTGATCAATCCACGTCAATAGTCAATTGTAGTGATTTATTAATTCATTTCATGCATTAATGATGATATATGCAGTTTTAGTCTATTCAAGTCAATAGAATTTTTTTTATAAACACCATATAGTATTATGAATTAATTCAGTGTAAATTGGAATTTTATTTTTAAAATGGAATGAACGTATTAAATATTAATAGTGTTAGTCTTCCAACGGAGCTCCTCTTGACCACAAAAAAACGGAGCTCCTAAAAAAATATTCGGAATATTTTCAATATGTTATTCCTGGTTTACTTTTACCGGTCAGCGGTCAACAGACCAGATGGGGAAAGGACACGTGGCTAGAGTCTGATTGAGAAATTATACTATGATCGGAGATGAGTGAGAAAATCTTGGATAGCACCGAGACAACACATGTTTCATTGCTGGTACCCCTTCAGCAAATCATAATTTGACATGTCTTAGAAATTGTCTGACACGTGGACACCTATTATATGTTAATTGGCCAAAGTGGCACCAACAGTGAGACATGTGTTGTCTCGGTGCTATCCAAGTATTTCTCGAGATGAGTTATCTCATCATTGCACCGCTCCACCACGTGTTGCTTCTGACCTCGAGAAAGTATAAGGTACCTCCGTCCTAACAGGTGGCCTACACCTAGTGGCACTCCTTTAATAATAACATGACACCTATAACAAATAATAAAAGTAAAAAGTAACAAAAATCACATGTCATTATGTGATTGGAGGAAGTGTCACCAGGTGGAGGCCACCTGTTAGGACCGAGGTACTGAATAATTCTTCCATGACCTCTCACACAATGAGAAATTCTTTGCTTACCTCGGTGGTAACATGTGGAATCTATTTGTTACTCATCTCACCAGTAGGAAAGTGACATTTGTCATTGCAAATTTCAAATTTTTGTCACTTTGCACAGGTGTGTCAATCTGATTAGAGATGGGTTACCACATGCCCTCCACATATTGGAACCGAGATAAACAAGAATTTCTCCTCTCACAATAGGGTGTTGCTACAAACTGTGAAATTTTATGTGAAATTTCTATAGAAAGTGAAATAGGGTCCCACCAAGCACCAATACATTTGTTCATTTACTTTCTCTTTCTTACTTTTTTTAAAGATTTACTCCTCACAATATGCTGAATCCAAGCAGCTGGGTCCTACATGTTTGTGAAATAGGTAAGGCCCAACACTTGGCACAACCGATATATTCAATATTTTTTTAGTATAAATTCATTAGTCGAAAGTCTACCACGTCAGTGTCATAATGTAGGTCTTATCCATAGAACAATCTCTGCCATCTGGTCATTACTATCGTTCAGCCATGAAAGGAGGAAGAATTTTTTTATGGATCAAATTTACTACATGTACGTGTTACCTATGTTGCAAATGAGAGAATAGACAAAGACGCATGGCATGATTTTACTGGTGGACTACCACGTCAGCCTTACGTAGTAAAGTCGATCCATACATAATTTCTCCGTTAGGAGGTTCGAGGACAGTGTTTGGACGCCAGCAAATAGCACAGTGGATCGGGGAATATTCAAATAAAAAACAGAACCCGACAAATTATTGTGGGCGGGAACCGAATTGCCAAACGGGGCACGGCAGCCCTCGGTGTCTTTCGCTGTCGGAAGAAAATTGCAGCTTGGAGAATGCATATACACACTTTCACAGTTTCACTGTATGTAGTATATACATATACTGATGTGTTTACATTCAATTTTTTGTTGGGTAACGAAATTGTTATATGAGTTTTGATACCATTACAAATTATTACTCTGATTTTTAATTTTTTTTTTAAATTAGTTATATGAATTTATAATTTTTTTAGCAATTTGTTAATCTTTTATAATTTACGTCAAATTGAATAGAAAATGAGCATCAAAGTATTTTTTAACCGCATGAGTATCTTTAAGCCGCAGGTAATCTTTTGAGTTGTACCTAAGATAAATTATATAATAGAAGGATTGCAATAAAATGCATACAATTGAACATTCAACTTGACCTCCTCAATTTTAACGGTGACTTTTAATTGAACGTTCAATTGAAAGTTTTTCGCTGCAATATGTTTCAATTTCTTTTCAAATTCATTTCGTTTACACATCAAAAGTCACACACGGCAGAAACATACTTATTTTTTTTAATCCAATTTGACGTAAATTTTAACTGATATAACAATTCACTAGGAAATTAGAAGTTCATATAGTCAGTTTAAAAAAATAAAGTTTAAGTAGCAATTTGTAATTATGTCAAAATTTAGATAGCAATTTAGTCATTAAGTTTTTTTTTATAAAAAATTGGTAAAATACATACATTCAATTTGTATTCAAAGTCATTATCAACGCGCAGGTTGGTATCGGTTTACATACACCAAGTGCAAGTGGTGGATGGTGGTTTAGTCAAGAACTGAAATTTCAGTCTAAAAGAATAAGTAGAGAATTCTCACAATAAGTATAAAGAATATAAACTCGCGTTGTACGTAGAATTTCACTTACATAGAAGTTATGCTATAACAATAAATAGTTGTTATAATTTGCAGTTGCCTCCTGTAGATAAATATATTTAGTTTTAAATTGATACTAGCTACTAACCCCGCGCACCGCGCGGGTAAAATTTATCAAAATAAATCTAAGTTAAGAATAGTTAATTTTGCTATTTTTTTAAAAAAAAAAGTAAATCAATAAATATTTTATAAAATTAATATACTTTCTTAAATTATTCATATTTATATATATATTTTTTTATAGCTTTATGACGAAATTTTTCTCGCTCCCAATTATTGGATTGATACGTTAATATTGGCATTTAATTTGTCCTTCGAGGATTTTTCTGCCAAATCATAAAATATAAAAAATTATATTTTAGATATATTTATATTTCATTTATATTTATTACTGAAATATAAATAGATTAGTATCATTATTTACAAATTAAAATGAAAGAGAATATATGTATTAAGTGAACCACTTTTTTAAAGTAAAAATATTTCTTAACCTAGTTTAATTTTTTCATTTATAACATAATATTTACAAAAAAAAATAATTCAATTACTTACAACCAAACATAAAAATATGTTACCTTCTAATCCTAAATTGCAATGACTCAAATGTTACCTTCTAATCATAAAAATCAAATGTTACCTTCTAATCCTAAATTGCTAACTTTAACCGAACTATAATTTCCATAATTTCACTGTAAAAATATAAAAGAAAAATGTAGGTTAACTATTAAAATTATAAGGGTTTATTTTTAAATTATTAGATAAGGAATTCATTTACTTACTGAATTTATAATTTATTTATTTTCAAAAATAATTTGGTAGTGTAAAGATTTAAAATTATTTCCACTTATATTATTATTTATTTTGTAGGATTATAATATATATATTTTTCCATTTTTTTAGAGAATTTTCCATTTTAATTCCTATTTAAAAGGGATAAATGGAAGTTAAAGTAAAATCTAGTTATTAATGGAGAAATAAAGCAATCTATAAAAAAAAAATATATATAAGAGGTTGGACCAAGAGTCATTGCCAATAATTAATGCTTTGCAATCAACATATTAATTTTTAAACATAATACTATTTAAAGAATAAATGTTTTTTGGCCATTTAAATAAATAATATTAAAAAAGAACATTTTTAGAAGTTGATGAACCAAAAGCATAAGTTTAATATTTTATTTGCACGGTATGTGAATAAGAAATAAAATTATACTTATCACTAAATTATCCCAAAATATCCGATTAGATTACAAAATAAGAATTAAGAATCAAATGAAAACACTAAAATAATCAAAAGTATATAAATAAGAAAGAACAAATAAAAAAATAAGATTAATTCATTTATATAATATCATTGGTTATAGTACATAAACGAAGGATATAATCTCCAATGAATGATGATCTGTTATGTGTGTAAAAAAAAATAATTTGATTTAAAAAAAAAATATTATTAATGACCAAAACTCGGAGAAGAAGTGAATAAAGCAAATGTAAATGTAATTTAATGCGCACGTCTAGCTAGTTTAACCATAGATAACTATAGTCTATATGTATAATAATAAATAAAGAATGTAGATATCTACACGAAGAGGATTGCTCAATCTCTAAAAAAAATTATTGTAAATCTAAGAGACATGATAAAATGAGGAGAATTAAAGGGAACTCGACTTGATGACTTTTATATCATACCTCAACATGTGTTCAAGTAGTACCTTTTTTTCATATCCATCTTTTTTGAAACATTTCGATCCGAGTTCGATATCTAAAGATGTATATGGTTAGAAAACTCACGTCAATGTAAGTATATCTTAAAAGTTGGGAAACAAAGAATCAAGAAATTAATATGACATACGACAATAGAAATATAAACACTCAATAATAGACAATTAATTAACAACAGCATCAGCACCAGAATTACTTACAATTTTGGTGATTACTCACACTTCAGGTCTTGGTGATGACAACATCTCTTTAGGTCCGGTGTCCTCTTCGAGATCACGTATTTCCAGAGAATGTCTTTGTGAGATCTAATTGATCAAGCTCTAAAATAGCAAGTAGACATGCATCAATAATGAAATGGGAAGATTCTTATCGGGAAAGAGAATTCACAACTCCAGTTGAAGCGAAAATGGTGATGGCGAACTTGTGGTCGGTCTGGTAGTCCATTTACAAAATATCTAAGCAACATGACAATATATAATTAATTATCATAGCAGAATCCTAAAGTAAAGTTGAAGATATACAATAAAATTTAATAGTCATCGAGAAATAAATCGAGCAATACCTCTGATTTTTCAGTGTAGAGATCCGGACCCTTACTCAAGGTTGAAGATGGGCGGATATCTGACATAACAATGAAACACCAGCAAGAGAAAAATTACAGAAAAGTTGAAGGATGTTTCTTCATTTTAAATAAAGATAAATATATGATAGAAAAATATTTTATATATTTATAATTACCCACATTAAATCTGATCTTGTCACAATTCGTGAAAAAAAATCAAAGGATGAACCTCAACTCTAATAGTTGCTGCAAGGAGCCAACACAATACAAAATCCAGTTCAGTCTTACAAAATCAGAAAAATCATGCACATAACTAATAAAAAAAAGTATATCAGATACTCACACTCATGTTTCATCTGATAGTCGAGTGCAATCAAATCCAGCTTAACCTTAATTCGACCAAAATGAGCCACTATCTCCACAACATGAGTCTCATTGCTTCCCGAGTTTCGGCCACTATTTAAGAACGGTTGAATCATGACTGCAGCATTCTTGAAAAAATAAAAAAGAATCATTACTGTAACATTTGTTATATTGTATCGGTCAATAGCCTGTGAAAATAAATTGATTCATTAGTACTGTTGTTGAAAAAAATGCAAGACAACGAAGATTTACTGAGTTCGCCTGAGCAATGCCTATAGATGCAAAACCCATATTATTTATAAAGATAAATTAATTATTACACGCACAAATTAATCCAACGCAAGGGATCGAAGCATCTGAACTCACATTATTATAATCTAAAAAAGTATGAAACCCCATTAGCTAATTACTAATATATATAATTAGAGTTGAATTATGTAAATCCTACTAAAGAACTGAATTTATCATCATCACATAAATTTAGCTAAGTTAATATAGTCGAAGCTAAGTCTAAGAACATACCTCTGTGTGGATGGTTTGAGAATACAGCTGGAGTAGTTATTGAGAAGAAAGAACAACATTAGTTCATTAACTCATGTAACTTAAAATTCAATTTTTTAATAGAAAAAAAATACAACAACTCAACAAAAAATTAATTCAAATTCAAGGGATTGAATTCGAAACATCTGAACTCAAATCTAAAAATGTATAAACCCCATGAGCTAATTACTAATACAGTTTGGGCAAAAAAATTATTAATAGACTTGAAGTATGTAAATTCTACTATTTCGGTAAAAAAAAATAAAATTATGAGTATAAAGCATGTATGTTGAGTACCTACTCTCAAGTTAATGCTAGGAGTTAGACACGTTGCACCAAGTTTCAACCGCGCTTCCTTTCATGGTCTCGTAGGAACTTAATTATCACATACCATGCTTTACAGGTTAAACAACCCTGCTAGGCTGCTACATCCACATTTACGTTATTTTGTCTCCATGCTACCATGGGTAGGTTGTCGTGCATATATATATATGCAATGTCTCTCCCTCGTTGTTTACAGCCTGCCTTGCGGGACGGGCTCAAACCCTAGCTATAAACGGTGATTGTCCATATATATTTATAACTAAAAAACATTGCTTTTTTATGTTACTTATATTCCATACTTTGTACATGGATATTTTTCATTACGTTGTATTTAAAATTTTATTATTAAAAATAGAACGCCTACATGGCGGTCTATGGTCTTCCGGTGCCAAACTGTATAAATTTGCTATTTAAAAGGAAACTTTTAATTAATTTGTTTCTTTAAATTGCGTAGAGACCAAAATAGGAGATAAAAATACTTCTTAATTTTAAATCAATCAATATTATACGTCTAAATTTAGAGAACCTCTATTAAATTAGGAAACGGTGACAGGACAAACTGTCCACGTGTCAACCAGAGGGCTTCCGATGCCGAATTAATATAATATAGTAGATAATAATATTAATATATTACAACACAATGTTTGTAAATAAAAAAAATATCTGACAATATTTCATTAAAAAACTGTTCAAATCTATTTTAATATATTCAATATTTCACTTATGGACCAACATTTCTCCAAGATTTTATTAGTATATATATAGAATTGAGATGTGTGTTAGATTTAATAAATTTATAAAGTGTGCAATTAGCCCTAACCTATGTAGCAAATACAATATTATCCTCAACTTCATAAAATCGTGGAATCAAATCCTATAAATGCATGAATGACGGTGTTGAGTGTTGACCCGACCCGATCGATTTAAGCCATGACGGGCGCCCACTTTTTTTGTCGGCATGGATGACAATTCAAATGTTTGACCAGGAATGTAAAAATCTCATGACTGCATGCATCTGGAAAAAAAATGCAAAATACAGTGGACACAACACATGCACTAGTTTCCTTTCCACAACGTGAAACTCATGCCTCCAATTCAAATTCTAGAACCAATGATACAAACCATATGAATCTTCTTCGTTACAAAATGAAAAAAAAAACAATCATTCTTCATGCAAATTCCATATTGAATTTCATAATTTGTAAGACTGCTCAAATATATATTCATATCTCACACCGAAAATTCTAGTATTTAAAATTAATTCTACAATCGTTAGCCACAAACTTGTGTCACATGTTAAAAAATGACAATATAGTAAATGTGAAAACACACTTATTAAAAAAAACATTCTTTAATATTAGGGAATGAATATATTAAGAAAAAATATTTTATTATATACTTATTAATTTATATATTATGAATAAATATATTTTTAATATATTATCATATTATAATTTCATCAGCATATAATAAAATATATTTATATTTATTCTTTAATATACAATAACATAATACAATTTTAATTTATATAAATATCTTTGTTTCATTTAGTTTCCTATATAATTATTTTTTCATCAATTATTGCAATTAAAGTGATGTACTCTAATTTACAAAAGTAGAGATGAACAGCCTTCAAAGAAGCTGATGGGATTTGTAGTTTGTCCAAGGATAAACCTTGACTTGATTATTAGTACAAGCCGCGCTCGAGTAAAATCGGCTCGGCTCGAGAGCTAAGCCGTGAAGAAAATAAATTCTTAGACGTGTTTGCTTAGGCTAGGCACAATATTCCGTAAGGGGTTCAGAAGCTGCCACGTGGAGTTTCACGTTTCTTTGATTTAGAGGGCTCAGTCTATCGCCCGACATGTCAGCTCCTACGAATATATAGGTACTTGAGCTTGAGCAGAGTTGTCCACTGCACTACACATGATGGCCCCACAGTGATACACTTATCCATAGACACGTGTCGACGTATAATTGCTTGTACAGTGGGGGTAACGGAATTTCAATCACCGATGGTACACGTGTCAAGCAGAAGAGATGCGGGTCTAGAGTAAAACCGGGTAGCATAATGGAGAATGGGGGCCTTAAAACAGCTTTGGGCATTCGGCACGTGGGCCGGAGAAGGAATAGATCGATACACGCTCTAGCTCTAGCCCGAATTGATTTAAAGAGAGAATAATGGTCTATTTACAAAATAGTGGTATTTAAAAGATTTCCAGAAAATAAAAAATAAAAAAAATTACATTAATTGGAATATGTGAAAATATCGACATAATTTCACAAGTCATTTTGTGTGTGAATGCCATAAAAAAGATATATAAATGAGAACTCTCCTACCAAAAAAAAGCAATGAGAACTCCTTTCTGATATAATGGGCCTTCAAGTACTTTCGTGGGTCAATGGATTTAGTCATACTGGAGTTGTGGGCTGCGTTATATTTCTCCATTATATATATATATATATATATATATATATATATATATATATATATATATATATATATAAATGAAATAAAGTAGAAAACCCGAAGGTAGTGTGTTAGAGAACAGTTGTGTTAGAGAAAAATATAAATTAGAAAAACGTTACTCATTAACATAGTTCAAACCATGCTGAGATTTTGGGAATAAAAAATGTTCATTATCAATATTTTACCCATTACGAGCTAATTCGATGCGAGTGATGATTAGTTTATGTGTGAAACAAATATGATACGAATACTGCTCTCCTGATGGGACTCCTAGGTCCACCTTGCGGTAAACAAAACCAAAATAATTGTGTTAGAGCACTTTATTGATAATTACTCGATTAAAAATAACTACATCTTAATATGATAAGATTTAAACATATATTTATTGTGAGAGTATCTAATTTACTCCCTGGATTTTTTTATTTTGTGCTTGATGCATATCGTGGATTCATGAACTATAATTAAAAAATTTGAAAATATTAAGCTAAATTCGTGTATATTATTAAAATTCTATTAATTGAAACATTTTTTTTAATTGTATAATATATTTTTTTATAAAATATCATGCGAAAGACTTTAGTCATTTTGTACGGATATTGTAGAAACTTTATTTTCAAAGTAGATCTAGTTATATTTATTTTTTATTATAACAATAGTAAATAAAATAAAGAAAAAAATACTTATAAACTGAAATACTTATATACAATGATTTTTATTTTGGTTAATTTTCTTGCCCCCACCAAAAAAAGAAGAATCTGACATTTTGAGCTGCAAAAGGAAGAAAACCAAAATGCTTCCTTTACTTTCTTTTTTCACTTTGCAGAAAAATAAATACAAACATGGAAGGAAATGAATGAATTTGTTAGAAAAGAGACGAGAATTTATATTATCGTGTAAGGCACGGCTACTCTCATTTGAGTGGTCGATCCACTTTCTTGTTTTCAGAGCTATGAATGCACCCTAAAATTAATTTTTTCTTGTACATTTTCTAATATAAATATAGTCATCAAACAATATATGGTACGTACATCGGTACATAATAGTTTTGTACCATTATTTGTATTTCTGTTTTTTTTTTTTTTTTTTTTCCAAAAGGGTATATAATTAACTGAAACTATATATAAATCGATACAATATAAAGCATATTTATTTCATTCCGTGTCTTGTTTGCACAAAGATTTAGCATGCAGACGGGAAAATGTACTATTAGATTGAAAAAGTATGTAAAATATATAATATATCTAAAAAATATGATATTTGGTATCATCGATCTATTATGTTTTTAAATGTATAACATGTTTCAAAAGAATGATAATTGAATTATTTCCTTCAATTATTCGTTCAAAATTGTCGTTAAATATATTTTAAATTTACAAAATTAAACGAATAATTATCTAAATATCAAAATTAAGACATAATATAACTTATACTAACGTAATAGCAATGTCTCAAGTATCTCAACTCGATTGTGACTCAATTGGTTCTCTAAATCGGCTAGTTATCAATTGACTCAATTATAACATTTAGTATAAGTCATTAGGTCTTAGATTTTATTTTTAATTTTTAAAAGGTACTCAATTAATTTTGTACAATTGAAATACATTAATCGACAATTTTGGATGGATGATTAAAAGAAGTACCAATCACTATCATTTTAAAACATGCATGTTATATATTTTAAAACATATTAATACTAATTTTTTTTCAAACATGTTGTATACTTACCCTATTAGATTTTTTTTTTCTTGGAATGAATATTGCTAATATCTATTTTGATGCCATAACTAGGGTTTTGTGGGGGCAATGATAAGTTGTGTCCTTGTCCACCAATTAAGCTTTTCTTTCATATGGCAAGCACCATTATTCACTATATATCAATCATCAACGACAAGATATATGAATAAATTGATCGTCTATATATATTGAGAAGGGATTTTCCTACAATATCGTATCGACTTTAAAAATCAATCCTAACAAACAAGATAAGATTTTGAACTATCCGATGTGTTCGAAGTTATGCGGTTTTGGCCAAAAAAAAAAAGTTATGCGGTTTTAAGGGGATCGAATAGATTGTTATATTTTGGCAAAAAAAAAAAAAAAGATTGTTATATAATACTCTAAATTTATGTAAGTTTAAGTTTGCTCCCTGAATTTATACAACCTACGCGATACACATTTTTTTTATTATTACTTTATATTATAAACCAATAAACGTTTTGATTTGTTCCATTATATTTGTGGGGCATTACAATTTACAATAAATATGGATGCTAAGGGACTGATCATAATGCTGAATGCATGCAGTATTATCTTTTTTGCTATATATATAACAAATATATAGATATACAAGCATGCAATATCATATATATATTGTTAAGACTTAAGATGATATATATTTCTTGTGATCTGTTATATATAATTATATATCGCCCTGCATTTATCAGTTTTCGTCACCTATAAATAAAGATAGAACAATAAAATCAACAGAAAACACAAGATTCAAAATTTGATCAATATAAATTAAACATAGAGTATAACTACGATGATATATATATGCTCGACATCGATCATTTATAATCATTCACAGCCACGGCCCTGCTTATAATTAGGATATGGGCTCGTAACATTATTATTATTATTATTATTATTATTATTATTATTATGTGGAGGAAATTACGAATTCAAATTTATTTTATTTTTTCCCCTGTGTGTGGCCATAAATTATGTGTCTGAAATATTTGACGGGCCGCGAAAGAAAGGTGGGCGGCCCACCATCGAGGGGGATGAGGTCCATTGTCCCACCTAATAATGACACGTTGTTAATTAGGGTCTGTTTTTCTTTTGTCGTTTTTGCGATATATGATATCTTATCATAATATGTAGATTTACTTAATAATTGTGTTTTATTTAGGGTAAAAATAGCAATAATCATGTTACACTTGCTGTCATTTTCTACAAATATTTAAGAAGGTGAAGTAAGTGATTACTAGACATAGATGCCATACTTTAATGGATATTTTATTATTATTTTTTACCAACTATAAAAACAGTTTATTAGTCTAATGTCTAAACTCATCATGTTACGTAATATTTAAAATCTATTCCTAATAAGTCAAGATTATCATGCAGATTTTGTCCCTTGGGTGGACTTGTATGTATCTTTATTTCTTGCCCTCCATAATTTCTAGAGGGTTTCAATCAATATCATATATTTGGTGAGTGAGTGAACCAATTTGTTTGTAATGTAATGGTGGCATGGTGGAGCACTTAACCTATCTATTCATCTACCTACAAAGCTTCTCTCTCTATCTAGGATATGCTTTACCCATTTTCAACTCTTACTATGATAAAAGGCTTAGCCAAGAAAAAAATCCCTTTTAAGAAAAAAGATTGGATGGAGAGTGGATTTGACTTTTGTAGAACACTACATAATACATATGATTTAGGGTTAATAAGGTCTTAATTCAAGTTCAACCACGTAGTAATATAGTGCAGCTGTTCAACACTTTACATCAATTAGTCAGATGTTTCAAATTTAAAATTTAATCGAGCTCTTATATAAATAAATCGATTCAAGTATGAATTATTCTTAATGTGAAATAAATACACTTCTGGTGCTACACTTTTAAAACCCACAAAAATAAAAAAGCATTGGATTCTTTTACACGAATCTTGCTAGATATAGGTCAACTCCACAAAGATCATATAATAATGATTATATATATTAGTATAGTACAAACATAAATTATTATTTTGACTCATTAAGTTTCGCCAATTTACTTAAAAGTAATCATTAATATTTTTACTGAATAGTCAATAAGAGATAAAATGATTGGCAGTTGATGGTACACGCACGAGTGAAATTAACAGTGGTGGGATTTAACTATTTATTTAGTTTGGGGGGTAAATAATTGAAGAGATTTGATAAGAGTGCAAAATCTACAAATACAACCACATATATATCACTAGCTATATATATCATTTGGTGGAAGAAGCAGTGATGATTAACCACAATAATCTTGTCATTTTCCATTGTGAGCCCAAAAGCTATTGATAATAGCCCTCCACTGCCTTGGTTAGTGAATGATCGGTTGTTAGTAGGAAATTAAAACATCATGAGATGACATGTTGGATCTAACATTACCTTGTCCGACCAATTATATCCTCTTTCATAATTATGAAGAATATTAGGGAAAATTAATCACATTTTAGTACCTTAATTATCAATTTGTTCATTTTTTAGTACGTTAATTTATTTTTTTTTACTTTTACGTATCTCAATTATTTGAAATTTGATTATTCAATCACACATGATTCCGTTCACCTAGTTAATGGGCTCAAATTGGTCCGAGCACATGCTAGACTTGATCACCTTGAGCAATAAAAACTTTAGATCAGTCGTGACTTAATTAGCTGAGCTAGATGACTCGCCTTGACCCGAGCTCGGGCTGAACATAATCTCACAGACTATGTGATCAGGTCTAGCATGGGTTCGGGCCAATGCAAGACCCCTAACTAGATGAATCGAATCACGCACCATAAAAAAATCACACTTTAAATAGTTGAGACGCTTAACAGTAAAAAAATTGAGGTACTAAAATTCAATATTCAATAGTTAAAGATACTAACAAAAAAGTAATAGTCCCAAAATATTATTAGCAACGTACAATTTTGTGTGCACCCATCTAATCTCGAGATTATGGAGGCACGTAACTATCGAAAGGCACCGAACAACATTCCCATAATTAATTTTTTTTAAAAAAAAAACTAGAATATTCATGAACATTTTTTTTTATTTTTTTATTTTTTTGCTCGTGGAATATTCTTGAACACATTCACATGTTTTTTAAAATCAGTCGGGTGATGTCACTAGTGATTTTATTTTGTAACAAAAAATATTATTACTCATGGTTTTATCGTTAATTGTTAATTTCTCTGGATTTTTATAAGTACTAATTAATAATCTCGTTTCTACGTACCTATTAGGATGAGTGTAAAATATAACTTTTATTTTGTAAAAAATAATATAAATCCTATATATGGACTATGGTTGGTAATTTATTAAGATTTTTGTTATTTTAATGATTAGTGGAATTATATATTGGAGACAAATATTAAACGCGATATTTTGTTATCTTACCCGAAATGAGTCTCTATTAAATCAAAGTCTGCATACAAAACATATGTAATTCTATAAAGAAA
The DNA here is from genome assembly GCA_036873135.1 of Clarkia xantiana subsp. parviflora. Lineage (NCBI taxonomy): Eukaryota > Viridiplantae > Streptophyta > Magnoliopsida > Myrtales > Onagraceae > Clarkia > Clarkia xantiana. Next base: position 1,058,488 of record JAPTYO010000008.1, on the reverse strand, counting down.
AAAAAATGAAGAGCACGTTGGGGTTAGAAATAGAATGAGAAAATAAAATAACACATGCAATGGTGTACGTGTACCTTTCAAATAGGAATCTTTTATCCCTCTTCCCTAGCAGAAAAAAAAAACATAAAGTATTTATTAAATTTATCGAACCTTTTCCTTTATTTAAACAAATATTGGGCAAAAAAAAACAATCATATTTTAATAAAATTAAAATAAGCAAAACCCAAAAAAGGAACATATAGGCTCATGTGTATCCAACTAGTGCTCCTCCTTTTCATGTAAATAAATAATATAACTGAAATAATAACAATAATAATAATAATATATAAAATAAACCAATTTATTTGTACATTTTTATTTTATTTTTCACATCTGATAGAGCTCAACTGGACTGTTGTTACCAACCAATGACCAACCCATCACAATAGTTTATTCCTCTTACCAGCTTTTGCTTTCCTTTAGTTATTTAATCAAATTTGCTAATTATCACCAAACTTTAATTTAATTATTATAGATAAGGGATAACTATTATTGTAATAATTTAATATGATAGGGAAAGAATTAGTGTACGTATCTTTGTATATTAACTGAAATTTAGGTCACAAAATACAAACTAGTTGATTAGTTTAAGAGGGATGTTTTGTTGTTTATTGTTATTTAAAATGGGGTTATCTCTTAATAATTATATTTAGTTAGGACATTGACTGGCTTTGTCAGCCAACAAGAGTCCTACATTGCTTTCTCACCATCATTATTAAGCTTCCAAGAAAGCTATATAACAAACAAATGAATAAATTTCATCTATTTTAATTAAAATGCAGTCGATTGTAAATACAGTTAAATGTATAAAAAAATGAATTAAATTTTAAAAAAGAAAAATTTAATCAGATTTTAAATCGTTACACAAATATCGGTATGTATAATTTATGAGTTGTAAAGTCGATTGCATTTACAGTTAATTGTATTTTAAACAAACCCTAATAATAGCTAATAATAATATTAATCATAGACTAACATCAAGAATTATAGAGAAATTCGGATCCCCTTAGTTTTTTTTTATTCCAATTAATAAGAATATATAACAAAGCAATGCAACGTGTGTCGTTTTTAAGTGCCCTTGTTCTTTTCAGTGATGTCAAGAGGAAGGGTTGATAATCTTATATATAAATTATATATCAAAGTGTGTTGGATAATATATATAATATATGAACTGATAATCTATAGTGAAAGTAGTTGATAAGCTTCTATATACAATATCAAAGCGTTTGATCGATCATATATAATATCAACTGATAATTTATTTATAGTGAAGCTTGCCTTATAAGTGGCCGAAACCCTAACTAGCTAGTTTGCGTACGTAAGATGCTTAGTGGTAAGTGGTAACCATATACATGTCCCAATTATAATCAGGAAAAGTGGCAAGTAATTCATATAGATACGTTAAATATAATTTTACTATCGCAAATTATAATTAAGGAGACATCATAACTTTTTATAACTTTTTATACAGTACTCTGATTTACCAAATAATTATTTTATGTGAAAGTATATGAAAAAAAAACTGTCAAATTCAAAAATATGATATATTTTTCAATAAATGTACATGATTCTAAATAAAAATAATTTTACTTGATAGAATCAAATAATAAAATGTGCAGAATCACGATTAAAATAGAAAAAAATATGTAAAATATTTTAGTACATAATTTATTTAAATAAATTCTCACACAAAATTCAGGCAACCCACTTATTAACTACTTGTATAGTTATATTTTAGTTAAATAGTGACAATTTCAATCTTTATATATAATTCGAATGGCCTATAGCTAGGAGAGTATGTAAGGAGTATAGTTTAGTCTTTTAAACGCAAATCATCTACATGACTTATTTTTTTTATTTCACTTCGCCTTTCACTATTTAGATCTTAGCACGTGTTCTTTATATATCAAAATCACAACAATAAAATACAATATGATATAAAAAGAGTTGGACAAATTATCTACATGTAATGTTTACTAAAGACAGAAAGAACTTAAATTTTTTTTTTTTTAAAAAAAAAAACTTAAATTCGTCCTCATGTTTTATACTTTAATTTGTAAGGGTATTGCCACTTTTTTTTTTTTTTTTTTTTTTTTTTTTTTTTTTAAAGATAAAATGGAAGAACCATGTGTATATTATCAAGTACACATATAAATAGTAAAATATTTGTCATATAATATAACAGATAGATAAACAAAGAAATTGGGCGGTTCACAATTTGAAGAAGCTAGGGTCAATTTGCGCATCTCATGATAGCCCTTTCCAAATCCATAGATCATTGGTGATAATGGACATGGACCCTCCATATTTCCCTATCCACAAAATAACTTGATACAACAAAATCACTATTTTATGTATGAGAATAAGAAATAATGATCGTTAGAGATGTAACGTGTTGCTTAGCGGTTTGGTGTTTATTTTCTTAATTAAAAGTTTTGAATTTATAATCTATCGAAATTATAGGAATGAAAATACATTTTATGATCAATAATTTATTTTTTACAGACTAGCGAATGTTATTAATTGGTGTGAAACATTCGTCTTATATGTGCTGCCTTCTTAAGAACTTTAGGACATTCACGAATTAAAAAAAAAAAAAAAAAACAGTGTCCAGTTAGTGGCAATAATGCAAATTCGATCAATCTACAGGGTTAACTCCGGAACTTCACATACGTTGTGAAGTAATTATTATGGCGCACTTTAGCAAAGGGAATATTTTCACACCCCCACAAATTCTGAGACATACATTACAGAGAGAGAAGAAGAAGGGAGCTCTGAAAGTGAAGGCACTGCTTCTTTGTCTCCTACACCCTGAAGAGATTGCCGCAATTCTTCTCATACGACACCGTTTTTGTCCTCCCGAGCTTCTTCACTCCTCTCCGCTCTTTTTCTCGACCACCTTGAAGATGGAGCAGATCAAAGCCATGTACAAGCTCGAAGCTTTTGGAATCATTTAGGGTTTTTCGTTCTTCAGAGTTTCTATCTTCCTCCTTCTCTCTCTAGCGAGCTTCTCTCTCTAGAAATGGTCCGCAGTATGGGTTGCTGGAGAACGATGATGGCCGAGAGCTTGGATCCGGAGAGGAAGAGGAGTGGGGGATTGAGGACTAAGCAAGCAGGAAGAGGATCGTGCCGTGGGAGTTAGGCTGCTGCTTCCGACACTCTGCAATTTCCGGCAAATGCCCATAGTACCTTTTCTAGTTTAGTTTCTGTCGAAAGGTGGGATCTTGTTGGATTTCTGACACAATTTATCGTCGGGGATTGATCGGAGTTATGGGGTACTTGTTGAAAGAGGCTTTGAAGACACTGTGCGGCGTTAATCAGTGGTCCTACGCCGCGTTCTGGAAGATTGGCTGCCAAAATACCAAGTATGTCTCGTTCTTCTTCCTATCGTAACTCGATATGTTCTGACACAGATCTTGTACAATGCTGGAAATTTTAGGATTTTGGTTGTTTCCGCCGAGAAAATGGAATATTGGAGAAGATGGAGTCTTCTGAAAGCAGCGTCAGTCTTTAATTAAAAATCAAGAAAGTGCAAAAATTGAATTTTATTTTTTGGGTTTTCTTCATCTTTTTGAATAGTCAAAGAAACCCAGCTCCAAGCTTTCTCTTAAACAACTTTGAATCCAGCATAGATGCACTTTTTTTATTTTAAAAAAATATTTATTTTTTTGGAAATTCTCTGTTTTTGTGTTTTTTTGTGAAAGAATATCCAATTTTGGCTTGTAAGCTTTCAGATTGAAGTCTTCTCTAATTATCTCTAGCTAAATTCAAACTTTATTTATTTATTTATTATGGGATCGCAACTGGTTTAGCATTTGGTTCAACTATTCTGGGTTGTCAATCTGTGGGTGTAAATTTTTTTACATTATCCTCTTGTTTGTCTCCTGAATCTTGTGAAGTCTACTGATTTCTTCTTGTCCCAGACTGGTTGGGGGTATTGTTATAGTTTCATTCCTTATTTGGAAGTTTCTGGTTTGGTTTATTCTTCTTGTCTACAAGAATCCTAGTTGAGAAAAGTAGATTTTGCTTCAACCTTATACCAGTGGACTCATATGTATCTCTATTATATATGTGTAGAGCTTTATATAGATTGAGGGAGAATCTACTTCCCTATGATTCTATACTGGTGTCTCTTTTGTTTTATGCGAGTGACGGTTTCTCGTTAATGGTCCTAAGTTGATAGATTCAGGACCAATTTGCTTTGTACTTTCTCTGCTTTTTAGTTCCATGTATATATCATCGTTGAATGGACACGATATGGTTCGGATCCAACTGGGTTGTTAATGGATTTAGATGGTTGTGTTATTGTACCAGGTTTCTAATATGGGAAGAATGTTACTATGAACCTGTACTATGTTCGGTTTCGTCTCAAGATTCTGGAATCGGGACGAGTTTGAGAGAGTGGGAAGGGTGTTTAATTGCTCCTCATCATGATGTTCAAGCCAGGGAAAGAATTGAGCTGTTGGTTAATCAAATGATGGTGAAGAATCAAATCAGTATTGTTGGTGAAGGGTATGTTTTTTTTTCTTAGCTACCAAAAACACCACAGATGGATTCTTTTGTTGAAAAAAATGTGTTCTTTTTTTCTTAGCTACCACAAACATTACAAAGATGGATTCTTTTGTTGAAAAAAATGTGTTTTTTTTGGGCAGAATTATTGGTCGAGCGGCATTCACAGGAAGCCATGAATGGATCCTATCAGAGAGCTACAATGGAGACTCCCACCCTCCTGAGGTATGCAAGGGCCTTATTTCTGCGGTTTTTCGGGATAATATGGATGAAAATATTATTACTGAGCTAAGTTTGTGGATTTTTTAGGTATTAAATGAGATGCAACACCAATTTTCCTCAGGCATGAAGGTACCATTAAATTTCAGGTTTTTGTTTGTTTCGTACGAGTTTGGTGTTGTGTTTTTGTTTCAACATGCTTAAATGTTACTTGCAGACAGTTGCGGTCATTCCGGTTTCACCACACGGAGTTGTTCAACTCGGTTCTTCGTTATCGGTAATTTCCTTAGTTCCCAATTTGCAAATTATGCTCAGTAATTATGCTTTTAGTGCATTTCATACCCAAAAATTAATTTCTGTATATATATATATACATATACTATCAGATTATGGAAAATGCGGGGTTTGTCGATGAAGTCAGGAATATGATTCTTCAATTGGGGTACATCCCCGGGGCACTATTTTCCGAAGGATATGAATCTAAATCACCACTCGAACTCCCTAATCACGATAATCCCAAACAGATCGACTCTTCATTATCTTCTTCGTCGGCATTTCAAGCTTCCAGTGGGATCCTGACACGTGGCGTCTCTCTTGGGCGTAACTGCTACCCCGAGCTCAGTGATTTGGTTGCATCTGATATTGATATGTTGCTGAGTCAGCACGCTGCTTCATCGAGCCATCGAGGTGATTTTGCCAAAAAGCGCAATAATTTGGAGCGGGTTCCCTTGTTTCACAAGACGGAGAATAATGCAGACAAAGAGTGTTTGAAAAACAAGAACATGTTGGTGGGAGAGATTCTTCCGAGCTGGATTGACGAAGTTGAAGAACACGACAATGGAAGAAGTCAAAGTATTGTCACGAATGTTAAGTACGAGAAACCGTCGTTTGAGCAGTATTCCTCCTTTGGAGACGACTTGTTCGACATATTTGGGGAAGATTTGAAGAACAAGATTCTTGGTGGCAATTTTGCAAATTTGGCCGAATCAAGCTCGAAGAAAAATATGAATGGTGATTTCCCTTCACATTCGATTGGTCAAGGCTTCTTGGGCAACAATGATTTTGACGGTGATGATCTCTTAGATGCCGTGGTGTCCAAGGCACAGTCTTCTTCGAAGCAGTGCTCGGAAGATAACGTTTCTTGCAAGACAAGTTTGACTAAGATAAGCAGCGCGTCAGCTCCGAGCGGTTCTCCTGCTTATCAGAGAGTTAATTCGTCTGACCGAATTGCAATGGAGACGATAATCTACCCAGAGAAGATCACAGCTCCTGTTTCTTGCTCACCAAGTAACTCCTTCTACAGTTCGCAGATTAGTTCATGGGTTGAACAGAGTCATTCCATGAAAGTCGAAAGTAGTGTCTCTACCGCTTACTCCAAGAAAGAAGACGGGACCATGAAACCAAACCGCAAGAGGACGAAACCCGGAGAAAATCCACGACCCAGGCCCAAGGATCGTCAGATGATTCAGGATCGCGTGAAAGAGTTGCGGGAAATCGTGCCAAACGCTTCAAAAGTAATGCTTTACTTACCAATTTCACATTTTTATACAACCCATGTTTTATAAATTCATACCAATGCTATTATAAAACTAAGGAATTTCGTCAAAAATTGAATCTTTTACTACTTGAGGAAACTATTGATAATCCCATCTAGTCTCTTTTACCTCAAAAAAGCAAGTTTTTTTTCTCAAATTTCACACCAAGTTCTGGTTTTTGTAGACTTTTTCGTAAGTTATTAATGTTTTGCATCCTGCAGTGTAGCATAGATGCATTGCTTGAACGGACGATAAAGCATATGCTTTTCCTCCAAAGCGTCACGAAACACGCGGATAAACTCAAAGAATCCGGACAATCCAAGGTAATTCATGTCCCTTTCGTCCCTCGTATCCATCAACGAAGCACCAACAACTCATAATCTTGTTAATATTTAGATAATGAATAAAGACGGTGGCTTGGCGATGAAGGAAAACCTAGAAGGAGGGGCAACATGGGCATTTGAGGTCGGGTCACAGTCCATGGTCTGTCCAATCATAGTCGAGGATTTGAATCCCCCTCGCCAAATGCTAGTAGAGGTAGCATTTCCACTTTTCTTGTGTCCCAGGTAATCTAGATTTGTCATCCGTTGTTGAAAACTTGAACTGATCCCGAATTATGGTAACAGATGCTTTGCGAAGATCGCGGCTTCTTCCTGGAAATAGCTGACATAGTTAGAGGATTAGGGTTGACAATCCTGAAAGGGGTCATGGAGTCCCGGAACGGCAAGATATGGGCTCGGTTTACCGTTGAGGTAGGTAACTAGAATTCTACATAAATTTCCAATAATACCCTTTTCGTATTTTTTTTATTTAAAATTATATATTTATTGTAGGCGAATCGGGATGTGACGAGGATGGAGATTTTTATGTCACTCGTTAGTCTACTGGAGCAGACCGTGGGGGGTCCATCGGTGCACTCTTTAGCCCAACCGGGACCCGTTAGGCCGAGCTAGTTTGCTGCCGGCTAGACCCGGGCTGTGTTAAGAGCGAGTTGATGAGTAGTTTGACTGCATTGCTTGCTGTGACCAACATAGGTTCGGGTCGGGATGATGTCTGTTTATTTCTAACTTACGAGCCCGACAAAGACTGACCCGACCGGGCCCGTATTCCTGACCGAAGTGAACAAGACAAGGGACCGGTGTCGATTTCTGGTTCTGCGGTTTTTGAATAATTTTGAAGGTTGGTGGGGGAAGTAGTGTTGTGTTCCTTTTGATGTTCTTGTTTTGGTGCAGTAGAGTTGTTGTAAGGTTGATGGTTTGTTTGGGAGGAAGTATAGCAGTTTAAGTTGTTTTTCTTAACTGATAATGATGATGTAGAAAATGAATGCAGTGCTGAAATTCACATTTTCTGGAATTAAGAGTTATTTAGAATGTTATGTTTCTGGATTGTGGAAGAAAAAAAAAGGGTTAATATCCTGTCCATTATTATTATAGTTAGCTTTTATGCGGTTTTTTTTTTTCCCTGGTAAAACAGATAGTTAAAATGGAGAAAAAAATAATAAAAAAGCAACCGGAGCTAGTCTCCAGCCGGGGTAAATAACCTATGAAAGGTCTGAATTTTGATCCATATTAACCGGAGAGGTCTGAATTATTAAAAATTAATTTGAAAGGACTGAATTTTCAATTTTGTTGAACTTTGATTTTCCGTCCATTTTTATGGTTAAATTAAACAGAATTGTGTGAAATGACACTTGTACCCCTTTTAATATATATTTTTATTTAATACTTTATTTGAGAAAATGTGAAATGAAAAAATTACCCATGAAGTCAAATTAAGAAAATGCTTTTTTTTTTTTGCTTTAAGGGGTATTTTCGTCTTTTCAGGTCAAACATGTGAGGGGCACACTTTGGTCGGAGGACATTTTCGAGATTTAAGTTTATTTCCGGTCACATGCCAAGCATGTGACCAAATTCCGTAAGTATTAACAACAAAAATTGACGGAGACCTTTTTATCAACAAAGTTGAAAATTCAGAACTTCCAAATTAACTTTTGAAAATTCAGATATCTCCGATTAACATGGGTCAAAATTCAAACATTTCATAGGTTATTAACCCTCCAGCCGAGATAGTCCTAAATTCTGCAATGCTAATACTATGGAATGGAGGACTTAGATGGACAATCAAAAGCTGCTTCTGATTCACTGCCTTCTTTACTAAGTTATTCGCTATACAATTTGCTTCGCGGAAGACATAAAAATCAAAAGTAATGTGGTATTTTGGTTGAATGGCTCACTATATTTTGTGGGATTCAAAATTTTATGTAGTTGGATGACTCCCTATGTTTATGTTTTGTGAATGTGGTTTTTTGTTATCCCATAGTCTTTTATAAGTTTTTTTTTTTTTTTTTTCTGAAGTCGTCATCTGAATGTAAAGTAGAAGAACAGGCATAATTTTTTGAACTTGAAGAATAATAATTTAAAATTTTAATGCCACGTAACATTTAACAAAGAAAATAGTCTGAAGTTAGTGGAGTGAGTAAATAACCTCATTTTTCAAATATAATGTCCCATTGTGTGGATGAAGACAAGACCGAACATAGTGGACTGTTTGGGCTATTAGCCTAGACACAAAATGGGTTGGAAGTAATATAGAAGAATACCACATTAGAACTTATGTTCTCTACTTTTTAATATTTGCATTAAGACCCTAGATTTATTTATAAAGAAAAATATATATTCTGAATTATTATTTTTTCTAAAATCATTTGGTCACACGTTGTGTATGAACTTAAACATTTATTTTAGTTTTATTAGTAGTTAAGAACGTTTATTTTTATATAATTTGGTTTCGAAATTTCATATATAAAACTCCTTAAAATGTCACTTTACGAGGATCTGATTGAAATACCGTAACATGCCACTGCAGGATATTAAAACCTAATAATATCTAGTGGTAGCTTGGTGATGACTTTTTATCTCGTCAAGAAAGTAATTTAAGGGAATAAGTAAATATATCTTATTATATTTATAAGTAATTCATATATTTGCTACGTGGTAGGAGTTTATATATATATATATAAATTAATCGGGCTATATCGGTGGCCATGCATATGATAGAGAGATCTCGCACGTTGAAGAATATATTCTAGTCTAGATACGGACGCCAAGGCTCGAGACCGACAATAAGTATTATTAGTACGTACGTTGTTTCCATGCATGTCTATATATATATATATATATATATATATATATATATATATACACTTGATAACAACAAGTGCGATGCATATGTATCAAATTCTAAATATGCGTTTTTAAAAATAAAAATTAAGAAAGTTAGAACAGAGTTATCGATTTATTGAATAATCTAATAAGTATGCTTTTACAATATATTCAATTAAGGCGACGATTCTAATACGTGTTGTTATGAGAGGGACGATAAAAATAATATCACACAATAATGAGGGAATGTTCGTACATATATAGAGGTAATGATCTAATTATTAAGAACATGTTGTGTATGTTTACCGTCGGCATGTATGTACTAATGATACGTATGAGGTATGTACTTTGTAATATAAATAATGGTGGTAACCAATTAATCAGTGTGACATTTTTTTATAAATAAAATAAAGAGAGCATATTATATGTATGTAGTACGTAGCATGTAAATGAGCATGAACTTTAATTAAAACAGTACTAAACGTCTTGTTGAGAGTTAAAATTGGAAAGACTATCTTGATATTTAAGATCACCTTATGAAATATTTTATTATTTATGGTAATATTTAATGTGAAGAGACATGACTTTTGGGGTTAGGGTCATTGAGATTTTTATAGATGTAGTAGATTATAGTAAAATTTATATGTGAAGAGACGTGACTTTCGGGGGTGAGGGTCATTGAGACTTTTATATATGTAGTAGATAGATGTAGTAGATATATATATATACACTAGATACTGGTTTGTGCTACGCGCACCGACAATTATAATGAGAATTTTAGAGTGGCGTGATTATCGCAACTTCGATGATACAAATGTATATATGATCGACAAGACTTGGAGAATGATACAATAATAAAGTATGATAGACTTTTTATTTTTTTTCAATTATTTAACATAATATTATAAAAATGTTCACCATTAAAATTAAAAAGCTAGAACGACCGAGAGTTTTTTGATGGATTTCCCGAATGATACAAGAGTATTATCGACTCAACTCATAATTAGGATGATTCGATAGTAAAACTTTATTAAAAAAATTAACACAAACTATATAAACACTATTACATATTCTTTTATAAATAAAAAAAAAATCTTAAAATTTTAAAGTAAATTACTGAAGAGATCGAGAGTCTTTCCATTGACGTTTTTTTCCCGGTCTCTCGAACATTATTAGTAGTACGTTATAGCCATGCATGTCTATATAATAATATATTGATGCTCATTTAATTACAACCATCAATTATATTACTTTAGTGTCAAAAAAGAAACTGTAAGAAGAACATGTCGATTTCATAAATGTCGCCATGAGAAGGGTATAATATGGATCCATTGGGTAATGATTTGATGTCTGTGGCTAATATTCCTTGAATAAATCTCTTATATTCCTGACAAAATTAATATCATGTCTTCTCTTTACTAACCTAAGAACCCCTTTAATTATTATATTCTCTAATGTTATCCAATCCCATTTTGGATCACATTGCTATTACGAAATGCATGGTTTTGGAAAATTTTACAATTCACATGGATAAGAAGAAAGAATAAGACATCTCGCATATATTCTTAATATTAAATATACGTTAGAGAAAACTACATACATATTATGTGTGTATCTCGACAGCTAATAACCAATGTGTAGTAGACATTTACTTGTGAAATATGTGATATTTCGTGATTACTTACTTAAACACCGGAGAAGGAATTAACACCCGACTTCCACTTTTGCAGGTATAGACGAGATATTATGCATAAACATGACCATTCTGGTCGTGAATTTCCAACTCTTAACATAACTAATGTGCCGGACTCAACATTTAACGAGTGCGATTGTAATATTCCATAAAATTTGTACTACATTGGTTGGAAAAAATGAATCTCGCTCTTAATAAGCAAGATGAGTATTAATCAAGCCCAATAGGAATTCCTCAAATTATGGGCTCAAGTGAGGATTCAGTCAAGCTGGGTTGGACTAGTGGGGACAGTCGTTCGGACTTAGAGGTGTGTCAGAATGGTATCAGAGCCGATCCGGGGCCATGATCGGGTTGCAACGTAAGAACTGTCGACCCCTAGAGAGTTCTGATCACCTACGAGAGGAAAAAGGTCATGATTTAGGCTATTTAAGCCCAATAGAGAATTTCTCATTTTCTAAACTCAAATGAGGACAACTGGCTCAGTCAGGTTGAAATAGACTAGTAGGGACAGTCGTTCAGACTTAAAAGCGTGACAGTAAAAGTCAGTTATTAATTCTGATAATACAATTACGTGAACTTTTAATATATCGTGATATATTGTTTTCACTATTTTGGGTAGAGAAAATTAAAGGTTAAAACCGTCCACAAAGAGAATGAGAAATTCAAACTTAGTGCATTATCTGAAAATCAATAACTCATTATATCCATTGGTTAGTTGAACCGGTTTTGAGTTCACGTGAGTTTATATAGTAATAATTAGTATGTAAGGTGTGTCTAAGTAAGTGTATGACAGTAGGGTTTCCAACAAAAAAAAATTCCTGTTTTTGTTCGTTGACATTACAAAAGAACAAGAAGAGGCCTTCCGGTTTGAGAAACTATATATGTCTTGTTTGAGAAACACGACACTGGCAGCTTTAGAGAAAATGGGTTACAGTACGTATTACACTGTGTTTTGTACTTATACATTGATATGTGGATTGTAGTGGAAACACTTTGAAGAAATAAAGGTGAAATTTAGAAAGTGATTTAGTAACTTCTTGAAAGGAAAGGACCATGATAATATGAATAAATTTATAATATTTTATTAGTTACTAAAATAAATAAAAGTTTGAAAAATTTTATCCAAAACATATTTATATATATATAAAACTATGAAAATAATATTAATTGATTTTTTTATTATATATATAGCTTGAGCCGATATATATTTTTCATTTCCAACTGGTGAGTGATGAAATATTGAATTGTTATAATAATATGATTTAGTGGCTAATAAGTGAATTAAAATTTTAGTAGCACACTTAATTGATATAAAAATGGTGTAATATAAAAGTGATTTTGGTCAATGATACTTGGACTATACATTTGGGTCCGGATCCACTATGCATAATCTAAACACCATTCGATCGGCTCCCAAGTTGATGTCAGTGGGAAACAGAACCCAAACCAACGTGTGTTGTCTTGCTTTCCGCTCGGTAGAAATTTCTTTGTACTTTCTTCGTACAACTTTATTACCATTGTATATGTCTAGCTAGTAGCCACCAGTACCAGGTGCTCACATTTTCTAATTCTGCGGATGTTCTAAGGAGCTATTAGAAAGACAACACTCGTAATATATTTTTACATATTAGGAATAAGGTGGTTAAACTATTGGAACTTAGCAAAATTTAAATTAAAAATCTTTAAAAAAATACAGTATTGAATTGAATTGCTATAATATTGTATCACTTTTTTTTTTTTTTTTTTTTTTCCTGCTAGGTGGTCTTAGAAGGGCCCGTCTAGAGGATAATACATGTGACATGGTTGCCCACACCTAGACTATTCCCCATTCGACCGGGTCAGCTCTTAGTGGTAAAGTGTTGACCTTGAATATCTTTACAATCTCGTTATCATTAGTAGGGGTGGGCCTAAAAGCCCGGTAACCCGGGGAAACTCGTTCCGAAACCGTCCCGAAAAACCCGTCCTGATTGAAAAACCGAACCCGATTTGAAAATTCCCGTCCGAAAATCCGGGTTCGGGTATTGAGCTGAAAAGTATGTTTCACCCGAACCCGCCCGATTATTATTATTATTATTATTGTTGTTGTTGTTGGATGATGTAGTGAAGTTGTTTTTTGATTTGGTTAGAGTCTTCGAGACTTTGTTTGACTATGTATGCACACAGTGGTGTTGTCTTTTGATTTGGTTAGAGACTTTGGTTGTGTAATAGATTGTTGTTAACTTCTGTGTTTGAGATGGATGGCTGGATGCATATGTTGGTGTATGAGGATAAAATATGTGTATAATCCAGGTAGTCAATAATCAAGATGGTTATCTGATTTCGCTCTGTATAATTCAGGTTACTTAGTCAAGATGTCGATGTGTGTGTGATCATGGTCACTTAGTCAAGTCATGGTTTGCTTACCATTTTTTTAATTAACATAATCTGCAAAATTGTGCAGACAAATATTGCAAAGTTGTTAGTTTGGTCTAACCCGAACCCGCCCGAAAAAACCTGAAACCCGAGGTCGGGCGAGAATTTTTCTCATATTTTCCCGCCCGAACCCGAGTCTAAAAACCCGAACTTTGGTGGACGGAAATTATTCTTCAAATTTTTCGACCGAACCCGTCCGCACACACCCCTAATCATTAGTGGAAATTGAACTCTGACATTTGATTAAAAGATAAAGCGTTGAACCGCTACACCTTGCATATTAGAAGTGTTCACTAAAACAAATAAATATCATTTATAAAAAAAACAAATAAATCAAATACTTTCTCTCTCCATTTCATTTTCAGTGCTTCTCTCTCTCTCCTCTATCTACACCTATATATATGTGAGATCCATATGCCAATCAACTACATAGATAGAAACACACATCTCCATCAACAACACTTCTCCAAAACTGCCTTATTCCCCAGGAGAAAACAAATGGAGATGGAGTCGGCAACATCAGCCACGAAGACAACTACCGCCGCCCTGCACAGATGGTGGCAGCGTGTGGCTTCCTTGCCACGTGACCTGGCTTGTAATGCAAGAAAGCTCGGGGAAGATGACCCGAGAAGGGTAACCCATTCTTTGAAAGTGGGCATGGCTCTTACTATGGTCTCACTTCTCTACTATTACCAACCACTTTACAACAACTTTGACGACACTGCCATCTGGGCCGTAATGACCGTCGTTGTCGTTTTCGAGTTCTCTGTAGGTAGGGTTACTTTACATCTTTAATGATCAATGATACAAATTCCGAAATTAAAATTCCTAAATATGATGTATTTTTTACATTTTTTTGCGCATTTATATAACCTCTCACAGTCGATACATCTCGGATTCTGAGAGTCAGACTGTTAATATTTCTCTTATTTAATTACCAATTTAAGTAAAGAAATCACATATTTTTCATGCATGATCATATATTTTCCATGCATATAGAAAAAGGCATGAATCATTTATAGAATTACTGCCAAATTGCAGACGAATCACTTAACTAAAAGTCACAAAACCGTAAATGCGCAGTTTTACTGGTGTTAGGGTTACTTTATATTTCAACAATTAGTACAAATTAAGTAACTTCGTATGACATTTTACAGGTGCTACGCTTGGTAAGGGTCTAAATAGAGCTATAGCGACGCTTTTAGCGGGCGCACTAGGCGTCGGGGCACACCATCTAGCTAACCTCTCAGGCAAGAGCGGCAAGCCGGTACTTCTCGGGTGCTTCGTATTTCTACTAGGTAATTAACCGATAATTAATCTCGACGTATCCCATTATTTACCTCGAGAAAATTTTACCGGATCGAATGATTAAACGTTGTTGTTCATATTCTCGCAGCGACAACCTCGACTTTTATGAGGTTCTTTCCGAAAATTAAGGCGAGATACGACTACGGGTTCTTGATCTTCATATTGACGTTCTCATTGATAGCGATATCCGGGTTTCGTGAAGAGGAGATTCTCGAGATGGCGCATCGGAGGTTATTGACGATCTTCATCGGTGGTGCCACGTGTGTTATTGTATCGATTTGTGTGTGCCCGGTTTGGGCTGGTGAGGATCTTCACAACCTTGTGGCACTCAATATGGAGAAGCTTGGGAGCTTCCTTGAAGGTATATATATATATATATCATCAATACATTATTTCTTATAATTTAAATACTCATAATTAATTATAAATAAGTGTATTAATATTTTCTCAACTTTGATTAATGATATAGGGTTTGGAGATGCATACTTCAAATCATCCAAGAATACTACAGAGGAAAACCCATGCCTTAAAGGATATAAAAGTGTTCTTGGCTCCAAAAGTGTAGAAGAGGCTCTGGTTAGTGCTAAAAATTAAAGACAAATCTTTCTCATATCAGTAATTATTGGTAATTATTAAAAGTAAAAATAATGAATTTGTTTATATTAAAAAAAATTTACCTTTTAATTGCATGATAAAAGATAATAAACTATATCATTTTCCCTTAAAAGTGTTACATAAATTATACATGTATGTGACAACTATAAAATTATGTTGATTTGTAGTTGTTACGTGTATATATGAACTTGGTCAATGTTTAATGAAAAAATCAACATATAATTAGCTAGGTTGCTTTTGTTATAATTAAGCCAATCAATATTCAACTTTATGCTAATGACGTTGATCATATCGTTTAGGCCAACTTCGCAAGATGGGAACCATGTCACGGAAGGTTCCGATTTCGCCACCCGTGGAAGCAATACCTTAAGCTAGGGATATTAATTCGCCGGTGCGCGTATAGGATCGAAGCTCTCGACGGATATCTTAACACCGATGCTCAAGTAATTAATTAAACCTTACAAAAATTTTAAAAAATTACAATTTTTTTTAAATCCATAATGATGAATTGCGCAACATTTCTCAATCGGTCATGTTTTGCTATACAGGTTCCTTTGGAAGTACGTTATCAGATCGCAGAAGCATGCATGGAGGTAAGCTCAGAAGCGGGCGAAACCCTAAAAGAACTCGCGGCGACTGTGAGGAAGATGACTCGACAACAGAACCCTAATTTCCACGTCGAAAATTCCCGTAACGCCGTGAAGAAACTCAAAGCGATGCTGACCGTTGGATTCTGGAAGGACGAGGATTTCCTGTCGGTGTTGCCGATCGGCACCGTTGCTTCGCTTTTAATTGACGTGGTCGAGTGTACGGAGAAGGTGGCCGAAGCTGTCGAAGAACTTACGGTTCTTGCTAGGTTTGAAGAAATAGAGCCGGAAGCGTTGCCGGAAAAGCCACGCGCCGAACCGGACCGTGGTGTATGTCACCATGTTGTTGTGACAGTCTTAGACGAACCAGTTTTGTCGGAGAATGGTAGTTGTCGGAGTAGTCATCAATCTGTACATACAACATAGAGTATGATAATAATGAAATAATCGAGTCGAGGAATATTATTGGCTCAATGTATACGATGTAATAAGATGACGTCAGTATGATGTGAGAAAAATGTTATTAATTATTATATATATTTTTTATAAAAAAAAAATGGACTAGTAGTGATAATTCTACACTCATTCGACTATATATGTTTGAGATTTTTCGACCAAACTTAGTGAACAAATAACGCATGCACTGCTTCATCAATATAACCACATCAGCAGTCTAGTATAATTAAGAAGTTTATGCATTAAGTCTAGTTCTACTCGCGTCCTCTTATATCTGAAGCGGTAAGTGGGTCAAGCATAACGTAATATTTTAAATAGATCATCGCGATGTGACTTCCCGATAGATTTAGAACCTAAAACTACAAACGTGCTTTTAACCACTAGATCATCACTGTCGGTAAGTGGTTCACCAGCAGCGGTCTAGTATAATTAAGTAGTTGACGCATTAAGTCTAGTTCTGCTCACTTCCTCTTACACTTGATTAAGCGGTAAATGAGTCGGACATAACCTGATATTTTAATAAAATTGCGATATGACTTCAATAGATTTAGAACCTAAAACTTCAAACACACTTTTAATTACTAGATCACCACTATCGTTGGTGAATCTGGTGATATTTCATATTATTGAACTTGTGTTCCCCGTGGGCGACCCGAGGTCGAAATACGCCGGAGACGCCGCCTTGGGGAGGACTTTACGCTCCCGGTCCGAACTTGCGAAAGCAATGTAAATATAAAAAAAAAAAAAAAAACTTTGTTCGCAAAATATATTGTCAAAGGTGACCTAATTCAATGAACCAAATCAAAGATTACTTGCTTTTTGGAACATATATTAAACAAGGAGAGTAAAGTTAAGTGAAGATCACGCGTGGTCCACTATTAATTTTAAGTGTTGTTCATAGTGTATAGTGATTATAAGTTTAATCACTGTCGAATTAATCTGACGAATGGATGAAGGACAAGTTACGGGATCTTATTAAGCTTTTGTTGTACGTCCCCTGTGATGATGTGGGTTGCACTGCACTTCTATTTCTATCACATTTTTGTTTATTTTTTATTTTATAATTTACGTTAGGCAAATATCATCATATATATATTATTATAATAATTACATATAACATACGTATTTTACGTACCTATATGAGTTGCACCTGTCACAACTTAAGCTAGCGTGGCAATTTGTAATGAATGGTTCGTATTGAGAATGATTAGTTAATTTTTTGTAAAGTAATAGTGTTTCGGGCAGAATATGTATATTTTTAAAAAACAAACCTAAAAATTTATAATATGTATGTATATTTTTCTTGAAAAATAAATCTAAACTGCTATAATAATGAAATCCATTAAAATAGGGGGAAATGTGTCTCCATTATTATTAGTGTATCTGTCACAATCGTCAGATATACACATATATTAATATTAGCTAGCTAATATCTAATTATAAACAGATACATGAATTTCGATCTAATTATACTTCGTTTTTTAATTTTTTTTAAATGAACACATGAATTTTTCAATTCTAATTAGTATATACATCATTTATTATTTCCATCGAATTGGATATTGATGGATATCTGCACAATTCGGGTTCGTATTTGCATTCCAGACTTCGTAAACACATCGAAAATCACATAACGGATCCAAACACGTCACCCGATGTTCAAACGGTCCGGAAGCGCGGCGTGCGCGTCCGGACCGGACCTCCCATCCGGGTTGCCCTTAGGCAATCCGGACGGCCCGGATTGTCCACAGGCAATCCGAACTCCGTCGGATTGCCTAAGTCCGACGGGGTTCAGAATGTTGTCTAGGTACCGCGCGCTACCCCTGTTTACGTACACTGAGTAAAGATTATCCTAAAGCCAAACTTAATCAAACCAGATGACGGTTCCTATTTTCCTTTAAGACCGGCGTCGAACCGCACAAAAACCGGGCTCAGTTTTAAGGTTGCCTATAAATAGGGGACCTTGGCCACCCATTTCAAGGCATATTCTCAAGAGATTGGCTTTGGAGCTCTGAACTCTCTCTAGAAACTTTCTCTCTCTAGACTCTTATTTAAGCATCGGAGAAGGCTCAACCAGCGCCACCCCCCTCTCCGTGCTGGTTACTGCCATTTGTGTAGGTAGGGAGCGCGCGAAGCCGGCGAAGTGCACATTGCCGACAACCAGCTGCCGTCATCCGACAACCAGGTACCGTCATCCGACAACCCGACACGATCACAACCCGAAGTGCCGAAGAGTCCGACTCCCCGGTTGGATTTGGTCGCAACAGATAAAGAACATTATCCGGCCAGATGACGCATTTTATTGTGTATACAAAGATATATTCGCCATGAAATTGGTTGTAGTAAAATGTGTAATTGGATACTCAATTGAAATGCACCGTTGGAATTGAGTGGATGTCCAATTGAGCGTCTAGTTGATGCTATTTCGCTGCAATGCTCTCAATTTATTTCCGCATCCATTTGGGTACACATCTAAATACCCTACGTAACCAGAACATGCTCATTTTATGTCTAATTTGACAGAAATTATAATCCATATAGCAATTTGATTAGAAATTAGAAGTTCATATCGCTAATTAAAAAAAATTAATTTCGAGTATCGATTTATAATTGAATTAAAATTCAAATGGTGATTTGGTTACTCACTCATATATATATTTTCTATGTTAGCATACTTTGTCTTTTGTTTTGATGACGCTATATATTAAAAAAACTAATTAATTCTATCAAATTTTAATTTCTCTAGCAAAAAAAAATAATTTATATAAATACGGCTTTGTTATACTTTATTCGTGTAATTATTTTAATAATGCAACTTCATTTTAAAAAGTAGATCCACCACCCCGGGCTAGTACATACGTACGTCCATTAGTTAGTAGAACAAAAGTTTTCAATTTAGGATGCACAATAATTAGGGCTTAATACAGGCCGGGATTATTATATTTATGTCGAAGTAGCCAAATATTCAAAAGAAAACCATTAAAAAATTGCGCCACCACTTAAAAAAAACATGCACGCACGATAGAATAGATAAATTACAGCCGGATAAAGACAAAGTTGACTCATTACTGTACGGATGTCCTCACACCCCAGCCAGAATCCACTTCCACCGGTTCACCTCCACCGCCAATTTATCCACAGTGTCGTCCAATGCGAACAACAAAAAAAAACATGTTTTATTTTACGTCCAACACGGCTCCCGTACTCAACTTGCAACATGTTGAAGTATATATATAATAAATATATATGCCATGCATTTAAACATTTCGAAATTGTGTTACTAATTTTGGTCAACATATATGGATGTATATGTTTGTCTAAGTATATTGGGTTAATTGTCAAATTACTAGAGTTGAACTTTATCTGAATGTATAGTTTGTTAGTCGGATTTTTTAGTAGAAACTTGCTATCTATACTTACTAATGTGCAGTTTGCTAACTCATTCAATTTTTCTGTTAACTATGCATAAAATACTTTCTAAAATCATTAAAAATATCCTAAATTTACAACATGATTCTAAGATATCATCAACTTTTATATAAAAATAAAAATAAAGAAAATTTTCAAATAAAAGTTTAGAATGCTGCATATATTATATGATATACATACATATAACTTAAATATATAATAACTCTAAAGCTAAAATATTAAAAAAAAATTTAATTTTTAGAAGTTTAGGTTTTATAGAATTTTTAAAAATATTTTAATACATTTATTTAATTTTTATATTTTTGGGTTACATTTGTTTCTTTTATGTATTTTCTAAATGTACTGTTGTTTTCTTTTATATATTTCCTAAATGCACTGTTTAAAAACTTAAATTTATATAAAATCTCATGTCATTATATTATCATATTAAAAATTTATAGTTTTTATTTTTATTTTTAAATATTCTCAATCTAAGCTTAATAAAAAAATGAACGGCATTATTTTTTATTGCATAATATAGAAATTTATCTAGTAATTTGCTAAAAAAAACCAGCTACTAATAACATATTCATGTCAATTTCGACTAACAATTTAGAAATTAACCAAAATATTTTTTTACCAAGTAAATAATTTTAATTAATTAAGCCGGAATTAAATAAAGAAAATGTTATTCTGTTGGCGCGTGTTATAAGGGGTGATTAACATTTTTCTAAGCCAATTAAATAGCTTATTTTGTGAAGCCACATGAAAAATCAAAACAATAAGGCATTGCAAGTTGCAACATGAACACGGCCAGACAAATTTCCAGTTGGATCGAGTGTATAATAAACGCCTTCGACTTATTCTTATTTTACTAGCTAATTCACACTTTGTCGGATAATTTTATTAAAATAGTACTTAAATAAAATACTAAAAACCAACTTATTCAATCAATCAAAACTTTATAATACTCTCTTGTTAAGAATTTGATTGCTTGGATGATATATTTTTAAATAAATTATAATGAAAAAAATATTAATTTAATTAAAAATAATACATTCATAAATAGTTTTTTTTTTTACAGCTTAGTTATGTTATTGTGAAATTGTTGTATATATATAATTTTCTATCTAAATTCTCAATGCACAATGATAGTGATGTTGATTTAAAACTAGAATCCAAGAGTAAGAGAAAAGAATAAAATTGTTGGGATTATAATAAATAAATAAGAAATTAGGAAATTGAGGGGGCATGGCCATGGGGTCTGAGTTGTTATCCACTAAAGTTAAATATCCATGGTCCATTCGCTTCTGTCGTCTTTTGGTGATCGCTGATATTGTCTGCTCTGATGTGCTGTTGTAATTAAAAGGAGATCATCGATCAGTGGGGGAGATGATGAAATGAGCAACAGATTTTCAAAGTGCATATATCACCATCACTTTCTATATATCTATATAATTTTATTCTATTTGGGATAGGAAATGAAAGAGCTAGTAATGTTTAAAATTTTATGCTTACCATTTGAAATATTTTCCGATTAAACATATATAGTGAATGACCAGTGTATGTACTGACCGTTAAAATAAAGATTGGGCATGAAACTGGTCTGAAACTGTTTTAAACAGTTTTGTTCCAATGACAAACGATTTTTGTTAGAATTGGTTTATTGCACTTAAAAAAAGATTGTTGCGACTTTAGAATTAATTTGTCGCGACGCTAAATTGTGTCCCTATGAAGCTAGTGACGCTTATAGTGACGTAAATCGATATGTTTTTTCTGATCGTCGTCGTAATAAACTCTGCGACGCTTTAGAGTAGCGTTGTTAAACTTAAAAGACGTGACGTTTTTGCTTGTGTCGTCAGCGCATGCAAATGACAACATAACGACTAAGCGTCGTTACCGTATTTTTTCTTGAAAGATTGTGTTACATGAATCAAAACTTAACGACGCTTTGAAAAACGTCGAAATAATATAAGAAGAAACGACTCTACTACACGTAAGAAGCATCGCTAAATTTGAATAAATTGATTATTATGAAGAAGTTTGTGACGCTTGAGCAAGCGTCTTCAATGAAAATTCAGCTAAAAACTCTTTTTCGAGTAGTGTTGTAGAAGAAAACGGGTAGTTTGGAACCGGTTTTGGAATGGTTCGGAACTGATTTACCAAAATCAAATATGAACAGATTCTGAACCGTTTTGAATGAAGGTTTACACTAAATTCTTAAAACAAAAAAAAATGTCCAAAATTAATTCCGGATCAGCATAGAACTGGTTCCACAAAAGCATGTAAACGGTTCTTAGTACTTAATCACCATTTGTAGACCTTAGCTAATATGTTCGGGCCGTTCTAGACTGATTCCAAACGGTTTGGTTCCGACCCGGTTCGTCCAGACCATCTTTTTGCCCAACCCTAATCAACGTAGCCTCTCACAAGCAAAATTATATAAGTTTTTTTTTGGCCAAGTATATATATATATATATATATATATATATATATATATATAATTTTGGCAAAAAAAAATATATTTATATAATTTTAATATGTATAGTAGTGCAATATTAGAGAGAGCACTTATCATGCATTTCCATATAAGTTTAGCATGAGACGACCTCTTTTTACTTATCAACCCACATTCTTATATATTCATGCATTTTGTAGACAAAAGATGAAGACCAATTAATAGTGACAATCTTGGTGGACTCCATTAACTATACCACTTTCTACTTGAATGTCTTATTAATCTCAGCAACTCATGATCAAAGAGCATATTCTGTATTCCAAAGAAGCATATAGATTTCATGAGGTCAATGAAAACTAATGTTCATATTTAAATAAACATATATATACATAAAATATCCAATATTATGTGGTAAAATGTGGTTATATTCGTTAGTATATTGACACTTTTACATTTCTTTTATGTATTAGTTATTATTATTGGAGGAAAAATAATAAAAATTCATCCTTAATAATAATTGTCATAATGAATGTGTTAAAAATTATTAGAATAGTTACTTTGTAATCTTATAAGAAATAATTCTTCTTAAGTCAAATGAGAAATGTCACTCAAAATGTGCAATTTTTCATGTGTCACAACTATATAACAATTTATGGGCTCTAAGCACGTACGATTGAAAAATTTACACTGTTAACAATAGGGTTAAATGTACTTTTCATACCACAAGTTTGACCGAATGTGACTTTTAGTACTGTATGTTTAGTTTTGTATACTTTTGGTACCAAACGTTTGAAAGAATGTGGCTTTTGGTACATCTGTTAGTTGGCCATTAGTTTTGGCCGTTAAATGACACGTGCAAGTCACGTGATCAACCCTAAACTTTTGATTTTGTTCAATTTAGTCCCTCAAATATATTCCTAACTTTTATTTTGTTTAATTTTGTCCTAACACTTCAAAATCGGACTCAATTAAACCAATAGAATTCAATTGACCTAGCACCATTTGGGTCAAATTGACCCAATTGGGGATAGGTCCCAATATGTGGTATGAAAAGTACATTTAACCCTTATCAATATCATGTTATATATTGATTTTATTTTACTATGTTATATTATGATACTTGAAGGTGACATTAGTATTTAAAAAAAAAAAAAAAAAAATTCTCCCTAATAAAATAGCAACAAAATTTATATTTGAAAATAGTTTGATATACAAATCATTCTTCTCGTGTGAAAATAGTTTTAAAAGAGTTATATAATTAATTAGATATTTTTAATTTATATACTTTAAGGTTAAAAAAAAGACAATAATAAGAACTAAGAAGTATATATTTTTCTAATACATTAATTTGAAAAATTCTTAATACATAATTATTACAAGAAAAATTCTTAGCTAAAATCGCGCAACATATATATATATATATATATATATATATATGTTTCCAATTTTGGTATGACAAACTATGAATGTGCACCTCATCATTTCAGTAAACATGTATAATAATAATAATTTATAATTCTGAATAAAGTTATTAGTAACTAGTCGCTATCGAGCCGAACGAAATGGAATCTCTATGGAAAAAGTTAATGGAGGGCCAAAATAAGGATTAGGTCAGATTGTACATTTTGGTTCTATTAACTATTAAGTAATGGGAGGTTAAGATCATTTTCATTAATAATAACAATAATAATAATAATAAGTACGTATTTTGTTATAAAAAGAAGGATAAGAAAAAGTGGTGTATATTATAGAGTCTATACTATAGGAAGTCATAATCATTGCAACTAATTCTTGTGAGTGGGATACATATGAAGGGTGAGATATTGACGGGTGCTAAATATATATAATATAATATAGTAGTGAGAATGTGGAACTTCTCTTCAATCTGGCCGAATTAATCTATTTGTATGGTCATGTTCAAATGCTATATATACACGTTAATTATACAGGTCATATGTTAGATACCACGTGGTACATGCATTTTGAACTCATCAGTTCGGTGAGGCTGCACTTTTCTTCTCGATAAAAGAAATGGTTAGTAGTGACGATTATAAGTAGATTGTGTTACGTAATGTTCTATTGTTTATTTGTAAGCCTACGTATATTTGAACAATTAGCGCATGTGTTGACACTATTAACGATCATTCATCAATAACTTAGCATTAAAACCGGTCTAGGCCAGAATTGGTCTGAAACTGGAACGTTTAGAATCGATCCAAACTGATTCTAAACAGATTATATCTATAAAGAATGAACCAATACTAAGAACTGTAAGTAGACTTTTTTAAAACTAGTTATTATATACTAGAATGTAACTGATTTGGAACTTTTTTTTAACGTAAACATTCATTAAAAAATGATAGAACCAATTCGGAACCCAGAACTGTTTTTATTACAAATTTCAAACAAACTAGTTCTTCAAGGATAATTTTTTTTTTTTTTTTAAATTAATTCTCCCGAAAGAAAGATTATTAGTTTAGTAAAAGTTTATTGGGTATTAATTCGGCCCAAAATAATTTGGGTAGTTGGCCCATTATCCTCAGAGCCCAAACCAAATGAGTCGGTTCTTAATTAAGGGTGGTGTTTTTTGTAATACCCGTAATTATATTGGTAAAGCATGTCCTGTCACTCACTTTGAGGTGTCTTTAAACCTGACATGTTAAAACATACCATTCTTAAATGTCTCCGTAATTGCCTGATATGAGCTAACACAAACCTGTACATGCACGACTTAATAAAAAAAATTCATATAAAACAATTGCATTTTTATTGCAATTTTTTTTTTTTACAAAATACAACAATATTATAGTTTGAAAAATAAATTAAAATATTCACTTTTAAAAATTGTTTAGTTTTTACGTATAATTTTTCTTAATAGTAAATATCATTTATATTTCTCTAGATTCGTCACGTGTTTGGTTCAAATGTTTTATTTAGCATGAGATTCATGAGTTTATTGGTCACGCGAAGAACACATTGTTTTGTCATGCTTTGTGAGGACAGAAGGAGATGGGGTTAGTCTCTAAAGATTGGTGATTAAAGTGAATCCAAACATCTTTAAATCCAACAAAAGCTATGTTCTGGCCCATTCTGTTGGTATCCAATGGATTTGATGGTTAACATATCTAGTCCGGCCCGGGCATAATCTTTATTTTAATAAAAAAAACAAAAATCTAAAAGAAATTAGTGACAAAGCGCTTAATATAATCTAATATATTGACCACATCTAATATTAGGGATGTCAATGGGCGGGGCAGGTATCGCCAGACCCGGACCCGCCCCGCGGGTCAATATGGTCGACCCGGACCTGTCCCATGCACTTTCGGGTCGGGTCGACCCATGTGAGGTATAATTTATCATTTTAAATTTTAAATTCCATGTTACCGTATCCAAATTCAACTCCAAATTTAAATCATAAATTATTAAATTAACTCATAATCCAAATATAAATCACCGCATTCATTAGAATAATTGTTATTTTGACTATGTGTTATATTACCGGTATAGTTTTATATAATATACATATATTAAATATATATATGTAAAATGAAAGCTCGGGTCGGCGGGTCGCCGTGAACCCAAACCCGCCCCGCGGGTCGCGGGTCATCGGGTCAAAATCGGGGTCGGGTACCCACGGGTCGGCGGGTACCCGTGACCCGTTGCCATCCCTATCTAATATAATTCAATCCAATCTCGATCATATTTGTTAGCATCGTAGTGCCGTTATAATCTCTCGTTATAATAAAATCTAATCATCATAACATACATATCTCTGAAGTATTACTTTTGTGATGATAACAATGTTATTTCAAAACCTTATATTTTTGTTCCGCTGTATATACATATATATGCATGTTTTAGTCAATCGCAATACTTCGACCACATATTTGTTTATAAGAATTCACAAGGAATACAAAATTGAGAATTATAATAAAATATTTAATTACAAATAAAATTTATTATAAGAATTTCAATTCTATCTTTATAAGAAATAACTATTCTAAACTATACTTCAATAATAAATATTTCATTCCGCGTTTTATATTTTATTATATTCTGTATTATCCCATTCTTTTTATTAAAATATGCAGTGAATTTGCTAATTCTACTGTAATCTTCATAACAAATTTGCCAACTGTAACATTGAGAGTCATTGAGACATCAACATGTGAGATATAGGTGAGTGAGTGCATGGAGCAGGGATATGTCACTCTCAAAATGAAGGTTAGATAGAGAAATATTAAGTATTGGCCAACATAGTAGGTTAAAAAAATGTTTATGTATTTAGCATTTTCACTACTAAATTTAAATGGAATTTCATTAGGGCTGGCAATTCGTGCGGGTCATGCGTGTTCGTGTCATGCTAGCTTCGTGTCGTGTTTTGGGGGTTAGCCCAAACCCAGCACAACACGGCCCAACATGAAAAACCTAAAATAAATTGAATAAAAAATCAAATATAAAATTTTTTTAACTAAAATTTTAAAATTATCGTGCTATCGTGTCGTGTCATCAATATCAAACCCAAACCCGTAATTTTCGTGTCGTGTTCGTGTCGGCCCATCGTGCCGGGCCCAAATTGCCAGCCCTAAATTTCATTGTTGAAGTTAAAAGTAAATTGCCATTAAACTGATAGTTTTATTTTATATCGCATAAAATGAATGAGTTAATAGTGTCGTTTTTTTAAAACCATTTCGATACATAATATTCCAATTTCTTAAACCGACAGTATTATTACTAATGAAATAATTAGATTTGAGAAAGCAACATTTTAACCGAAATAGCAAATCGCGGACCCTAATTTGACGCCGTCATCAATAGTAATTACAATGGCCCTACAAGCTTTTGACCCCTTTAATAGTTTGTTTAACTTATTCACCAAAATGCCATTAGTGGGCCCCACCGAGATTTAATTTTTGCACACTTTGATTGATTACTTTCTTCCGTCTCCCCTATCCCCATCATAACTGTCGGTCACAGCTTAACAGGTGCCAATCCCTACTTATCAAATAGGGTAAATCCTTAAAGTGTGAAATTTTTAGTGAAAAATCCATAGAAAGTTGTCAAGTGACACATGTCAAGTAATTATTGTTTATAAAATGGAAAGAGAATGTTGTTATGCATTGCCATGTGGACTAGAAATGCTTTCTATAGATTTTTCACAGTTTTTTTCACATGCTCTAGCATCACCCTATCAAATAATAACGGTTAAATCTGAGGTAAATTTACTAAAATGCAAAAAATACTCAATATACAAAAAAAAAAAAAAAAAAACAAACAAAAACAAACAAAAAAATTACAAAACTATGTTATATACAAAAGTAAAAATGTTCTAGGGTTCAAGTTTTCTTAATCTTGTTTTTTTGCTTCTATTTTTCATTTATACCTATACAAATTATTTTAACAATTTATAAAAAAAATGTTATTTTTAGCAGAAAATAAACAATATAAAATTTTGGGTTAAAATTCTATAAATAGTCCAAAATTTGTCAAATGTTGAAATTTGATTTTCGAAGTTTAAAATGTTAAAATGGACAGTCTTATATTTCGTTTTTGTTAAAATTTGGTATCTCAGCGCGCATTTTCATCTCCATTGAATCATTTTCATCAACCATCTCACGCACTCATAATTCGATACTCTTTACTTTTCACAAAATCGCTAAATTTCATCCAAAAGTTGCATCCAAAAGAAAAGGTTTTCAGCAGAAAGGTTTGGAGCGATTTCCAGCAACAACGGAGCGGGATTTACTTGCGCGGATGTGGCCAGCTTCTTAGATAATGGTCTCGGCAATGTGACGAGAAAGGAGCGTGCATGGAAGCTCGAATTTGACAGTCAGTTTCCTCAGGGTTAGTTTCTCTAAAGTAATCACACCGAAACATCAAATTTCAACCAAAATGAAATCTGGAACACACAATTTAAACGTCAGACACTAAATTTCAGACAGTTTATAGTAATTTTTTTATTTGTCTACTAACAATATAAAACTTAATGATAAAGTAAAAATAACCCTAAATTAAGAGTTTTGTATGACTAAATTGAAAAGTAATTAAAGTTTGAGGGTGAAACATGGCAGTAATGACAAGTCACGCCGAATCCTTTTTTAATTTCCTCTTTAGCTAATCATATTCTATCTACTTTGTCTTCAGTGTAGAGCAAGCCTCTTTTCCCTCATGCAAGCTCCATTTTAGTATCTGTTCATGGCTGCCCCATGAAATCAGCTCTAGGGCTTCCGCCTTCACTCTCCACCGTTTTCCTCGCCGTGATGCGGATTCCCGCCGGAATTCTCCGCCGCCGCTGAGTCCGTCAGTTTGGTACGTCGCCTCCGTTCTCATCATCTTCGTTTCTGACAGTGTAGCCGCCATGTTTGATATTGCAAGCTTAAGCCCTCCCATTGCACTCTTCTTCTTATGGTTAATCAATGCGAAATTGGTAGACGCCGCCACTGATCCGTCTGACCTCAAAATTCTGAACGATTTCCGAAGTGGTTTGGACAATCCAGAGGTTCTTGAGTGGCCGATTGACGGCGATGATCCTTGCGGCTCTCCCAAATGGCCGTACATTTACTGTTCCGGTGACAGAATTGGGCAGATTCAGGTGCAAGGGTTAGGTCTGAAGGGGAAATTGCCTCAGAATTTCAATCAGCTGTCAATGCTTAGTAACATTGGCCTCCAGAGGAACAAGTTTTATGGGGCATTGCCTAGCTTTAGTGGATTAGATCGGCTTCGGTACGCGTATTTGGACTATAATGATTTCGATTCGATTCCTTCGGATTTCTTTGATGGACTGAGCAGTGTAGAAGTCCTAGCTTTAGATCATAACCCCTTGAATGAGACCTCTGGATGGTCCTTGCCAATTGAACTTGCTAAATCAGTTCAACTGAAAAATCTTTCACTCACAGCCTGCAATTTGGTTGGTCCATTACCAGATTTTTTAGGTTCATTGCCATCTTTATCTGTCCTGGAACTCGCATACAATAGGTTATCCGGTGAAATCCCTGCGAGTTTTTCTCAATCTTTGATGCAGATTCTGTGGTTGAATGATCAAGATAATGGTGGTATGTCTGGTTCCATAGATGTGATTGCTTCCATGACATCCCTTACACAGTTATGGCTTCATGGAAACCAATTTACAGGGACGATTCCTGAAAACATTGGGGCACTGACCTCTCTGAAGGATCTCAACCTCAATAGGAACAAACTTGTCGGTCTTGTTCCTCAAAGCATGGCCACAATGGGGTTGGAAAAACTTGATTTGAACAACAACATGTTCATGGGTCCAATACCTAAGTTCACGATAAAGGACGTTTCTTATGCTTCCAATTCCTTTTGTCAGAGTGATCCAGGTGTTCAATGTGCGCCTCGAGTTAATGCACTTCTGGATTTTCTCGGTGCTGTCAATTACCCAGAAAATCTTGTCACTGAGTGGTCAGGAAATGATCCATGTGCGGGGCCTTGGTTCGGTTTAAGCTGCAATCCGAAATCTGAGATCTCCATCATAAACTTGCCAAGGCACAACTTAACTGGAACCTTAAGTCCTTCAATTGCAGGTATAGATTCGATTGTGGAGATTAGGCTCAGTGGAAACAGGTTATATGGTAAGGTTCCTGAGAACTACACTGAACTGAAGTCACTGAGGGTGTTGGATTTGAGTGGGAACAATCTTGAACCTCCATTGCCAAAATTCAGAGATAGTGTAAAGATTGTACTTGATGGAAACCCTCTTCTAAATCACTCGAAAACCCCAGTTCCTGCACCGGATATTTCACCAGATCGCAATTCCTCGAGCAGCATCCCATCCTCAGAACCTAGTGATTCACCTAAATCTCTAGTACCTATCTCATTTTCATATACTAGTCCACCAACAGCTAAGGTTCCATCACCACAGAAGAGTGACAAAATCTACAAATATGTCAGGTTGGCTGTGATTGTTTGTCTTGTCCTTGCTCTCATAATGGCTGTAGTTATGTCAATATATTGCTGCAAGAAGAAAAAGAAGAAGAACAAGTCCAATGTGGAGGCTCCTTTCCCTAAATATCCTTCTGACACAGAGAACAAAATCAAGATTCCTCATTCGGACAACACGGCCCTGAGCCTCTTTACTCAGTCTGGAATCAGTTCTGGGAGCAGATACAGCAGTGGCACTGAACATTCACATGGAGTTGATACCAAAAACCTCATCATATCTGTTCAAGTCCTGAGCAAGGTGACAAAGAACTTCGCACCTGAAAACGAACTTGGTCGAGGTGGATTCGGAACAGTTTACAAAGGAGAACTATATGATGGGACCAGAATTGCTGTGAAGAGAATGGAGGCTGGAGTTACAAGCAGCAAAGCTTTAGATGAGTTCGGGTGTGAAATCAAGGTGCTCTCAAAAGTTAGACACAGACACTTGGTTTCTCTTATTGGGTTCTCTGTGGAATTGAATGAGAGACTCTTGGTGTACGAGTATATGCCTCAGGGAGCTCTAAGTAGGCATCTTTTCCACTGGAAGGCAAATGGAATGGAGCCGTTGTCATGGAAGAGGAGGTTCAGTATTGCGTTGGATGTTGCCAAAGGGATGGAGTATCTTCATAATTTGGCAGGTCAGATTTTCATCCACAGGGACCTCAAGTCTTCTAACATTCTGCTTGATGATGAATTCCGAGCCAAAGTTTCTGACTTTGGGTTGGTAAAGCTTGCACCTGATGGAGAAAGGTCCGTGGCAACTCGACTTGCTGGGACTTTTGGCTATCTTGCTCCTGAATATGCTGGTACGTAAAGTCATCATTGCTTGTGATCCAAGTCAACCTCTTTACTTTTTCAGTGCAAAATTCTCCAAAATTTGAAATTCATAGCAAAACTTAAGCGATAAAGTGAAAAAATTTATATTTTCAGGGAAAAAAATGTTATGGACGAAATAATCAACAAGTTTAATGCTACAATACATGAAATTTAGCATGAAAAAGTGAAATGTTACATCTTTTTGGGAAAATAAAACTCATATTTTGGCTATCTTGCTCCTTACTATGCTATGCTGGTACGTAAAGTCGTCATTTCTTGTGATCCAAGTCAACCTCTTAACTTTTTCAATTCAAAATTTTCCAAAATTTGTAAACTCGTAGCAAAACTTAATCGATAGATTGAAAATTTTACATTTTTAAATGTTATGAGTGAAGGAAATGTTGCATCTTTATGCTACAAGTTTAATTCTACAATCATGAAATTTAGTATGAAAGTCATGAAATTTAGTATGAAAGTGAAAGAAATGTTACATCTTTTGGGAAAATAGAAGTGATTGAGTTAGATAGTAGATACTTCCTGTAATTGTTTTATGTGTTGTAGCATTGTTCAGCCAACAGTTTCTGAAGTGGAACAGATTCCAATTTCATACTACATTTCACTCACTCTTGATTATGTTCTGAAATATGCCATATATGTTGTTTTTCGATCTATTAACTTGAGGTTCAGTATATGCAACAATTTGAGATGAATTAAAGTTCTTTAACAATGGTCTTTTTTGGCTACTCTGCAACACAGTGATGGGGAAAATCACGACGAAAGTCGATGTTTTCAGCTTCGGAGTAGTTTTAATGGAGATTCTGACCGGATTAACCGCTCTCGACGAGAGCCGCCCCGAGGAGAGCCGATACTTAGCTGAGTGGTTCTGGAGAATCAAATCAAACGAAGAAAAGCTCCGAACCGCCATCGATCAATCCATCGAGGCAGACGAAGAAACCCTAGAGAGGATCGCGGTGGTGGCTGACCTGGCAGGCATCTGCACGTCGAGAGAACCGAACCACAGACCCGACATGGGCCACGTGGTCAATGTCTTAACTCCATTGGTGGAGAAGTGGAAACCCATTGATGAAGAAACAGAGGAGAACATCGGCATCGACTACGATCTTCCATTGCCACAGATGTTGAAGGTTTGGCAAGAAACGGAGAAGAACGAGTCGGAATCGACAACGACTGATAACAGCAACGGCAGCATTCCGGCCAGACCGGCCGGTTTTGCTGACTCATTCACTTCTGTTGATGGTCGTTGAACAGTTTATATTGTTAAAATGCTCTGTTTTCCTTTCTGCTATGCTTTTAGTGATAGTAGCATGCTTTTGTCGTAAATGTCTCTGTATTTTGAGTTTGTTACGTGTGAGTGGCACCAAAAAAAAAAAAAAAAAAGTCCTGTGAACTGATTTTGATAGTCAAGTATATACATATTTATTATATCTAAAAAAAGTATATTCTTATGTTTTTTGTTAAGATTATGATGTAATATCTAAAAAAAAGTAAATTCTTATGTTTTTTGTTTGTTAAGATTATGATGTAGAGCTTACTGTCCACACCATAAGTCATAACTACTAACTAGATATTATACACTGAATATACAATGTGTATAAAATATTCAGTATATTGATTATACACTTGCTAAATTAGCAGTGTTCGATGTATCTGGACATGTGAATCTCAAGGCATCTTTCTATGTCATTCACACACATGACTTGGGCTTTGGTCTTGGTCCACTGCAGCCAAACCACGACCACAAGTCCAACACTTGACACATGAGGTACGATTTGGGGCATAAATAGTAGGGCATGCGATTTGAATCCGCTATTTACGAATGCATATCGCCTGCCTCACTCTTCCTACACTAGATCATGCCTAATTGCTGTGATATTGACATTTGTCCTTGTCACCAAATACATGTGTCAAGTAAGAAGAGTTGGTCAGAGGATCTGTATGCATATACGTACAACAGTAATTAATTCTCTACTGATTGATTGAAACTTTTATCTACTACGGTTGTAGTTGAGCACTTTCCCAGGATCATGGTGTATTACAAAGGATCAGTTCCAACTGAAGCCGATGTCGAAGCGCATTCTCAATTGATTGATAAATACTATTTTTAGTATGAATAAATTTAGAAAACATGTAATGTTTCTAAAACACTCAATTGGTGCAATTTTGAGTTCGAATCAAGTATTTCGGGTACAAAATGCCGTGTTCATGTGTTGACATAGATAATTTATGATGAAGATATTTTAGATGACAATGGAAGAAATATAGGAACCATTCATCTTCTTCATATGGAGCTCAATGAGTTTATCTAAATACAGATCGACCGGTTCTCCTTTCAGTAAATTGGAGTACCAATGAGCTGATGCCTTGGGTTATCTTTTCTGATCGGGGTAATCAAGTTCCACATAAAATAACGCAAAACCTGACATGAACCCATCGATTAGTTCAAACACGTCGAGGAACGACCACGCTTTTTAATTTATGTAAACATTCATTAAAAACGGTCAAAACCCGTTAGAAATAGAACCTGAACAATTTTTTATTTATTTATTTTTATTTTTCAAACCGGCTCCAAACATACCAGTTCTTCTAGGATAAATCAGTACAAAACAAACAGTCCACTCTGAACCGAAACTGTTTAAAACAATTTTAATTCGGACCGGTTTCATGTCTATCCCTAAGTATAGTCAATAAATCAGTCATTTGGCGCATTTCTCCAAAAAATGATTTTATTCTAAGTCACGTATAGATCCGAACGCACAATTCTAACACTAAACCGTATAAAAATGAGCGCTATTAAGACTTAATACGTCACAACTGTATTAGTGAGAATGTAAGAGGCTGCGCTTATGAATATAATATACGCATCTGCGATTTAGTTAGTTGAAAAATAATATTTTTTTTAATTAATTGTCTCCCTTAAATTAGTTACATATTTATGTATGTATTTTAATTTCTAACCTTCCACCCATTAATAAAATATACTCCGTCACATTTATTTAATTATAAAAAATATAATTTTGCACACAAACATTATGTTAAGTTAGTGAGTCATGAAGAAATTGTGTATTGACCAGAAAATGATGTAATAGTTACTTGAGTCACAAAAATAGGATTGATTTTGTTATTATATATCACCCACAAATTACTAACTACACACTTGGAGTTTTATTATTCAACTTTGATTTAACATGGCGGCACCTGCTCCTCCACCCCCACCCCCACTTCCACCTCCTCTAAGCCAAGATAGATACATTAGGTTCACGGCTGTTGCTTGCTCAACTTGGTAAAAATAATTAACTAACTTTTAATAACTAAAATGCTATTAATTAAACTTTTAACTTAATTTTCAAAGTCTTCGAATTTTATCACTAAGTTGATACTTCTGTTTTTTTTTTCTTCCAAACCCTAAATCAAAGTTCAAGTAACCCTAAACCAAACCCCACGTAAATTTTTTTTAAAAAAAATCTTTAATTATCAAAGTTGATATTAATTGCCCTCCTTATTTGTTTACAGCTATCGCTTCTTATCTGCAAGTTACGACAGAGAGCTGAATATGACTGACTTCACTTGTCCTTTTAATAATCAACACCCGCGGGTTGCATATATTTTTTCATTATTAATAATTGAAATATAATTTTGACCACATTATTTAATTATTAATAATCTTCTTCTTCAATTTGTGTATTGAAAATTGTGCGCAACCCTGCTGTTGAAGCCTATCTAGTCCATGAGATCAAGAATGCGCCTCAAGATCCAACCCATGCTGTTGTACCTATCGCCTGTCCCAATAGAAACAATACTCAGTGCGTGGGCACAAAGTGCACCTTGTACAAGGTTAAACCCTAAACTTACTACTATGTTTAAGCTCGTGGACTGATCTTAATTATATGAAACTAATCTCTAAGATTTGAAATTTAACAATCAATATTGCAGATTTCGAATGGTAACGGGTGGAAGGAATTCCTGGTGTGTCACACTTGCACGCGGTACTGGAGGGCGACATAAGTTGGATAACTGTGGAGGCGGGGATTTCATTACGATGATGGGAGTTATTATATTAAGTATTAAGGAATAAAGTAGAATAATGAATAAAGGATATGTAGTAATAGATGGTTGCTACCATCTATTATCTATGTATGGCTATCTATCTGTCTTTTATTTTTAATAAAACTTTTATATTTCGAAATGTTTGTTATTTTAATTTGAAGTGGTGCTTAGATAATGCTAATAACTAATTTAACGATAGCTAGCTAATTTACAAAAAACAAACCATCGGAAAATCACTTTTTTCTTTCTATTTCTATGTTAG
Organism: Clarkia xantiana subsp. parviflora; assembly: GCA_036873135.1. Taxonomy (NCBI): domain Eukaryota; kingdom Viridiplantae; phylum Streptophyta; class Magnoliopsida; order Myrtales; family Onagraceae; genus Clarkia; species Clarkia xantiana. The sequence continues at coordinate 1,023,004 of JAPTYO010000008.1, read as the reverse complement.
ATGTGTTCCTAAATCGTAAAAAGATAAAAGAAAAAAGCTAAAAGGAAAAAGGAAACAGCATACTGCGCCGGCCAATTAAGCCTTAAAAAATATCAATATTTTGGGAGCAATTGCAAATAGAAGCTTTAATTTCATGGCAGTTGAAGTAGTGCAATATTTGATTATATTCAGATCAATAAATAACTTCCAATTCCAAATTAATGATTGAGCTAGCTAGTTCAGTAGAGTAATACCAACCAAGTCAAATGCCTAATTATCTGTCGATCTATTATTAGTTATAAAAAAAAATTATTTATTTCGTGTAGGTGATACTATGAGCTCTCTTAGTGAATATTACTCATAACATTCGGAATGTATCTTTATATTAATCTTACTTGCACCATATCAGTTCCTAAGAAATTAATTGTTGATTATAAATAATTTTCGATTTAAAGGATTTCAAAGTAACTTGAACCACTAAATTTTTAATTTGAAAAGACATACTTGAGTGCCAATTCTACGTGCTCTCAGTTATTTATAGCATGATTAATCCATCCTTAAATTAATTTCACTATCACTATAGATCAGTTCGTAACATATAAATTAAGGTTATAAAAAGTCCCGTGAACTGAATAGGAGCATTTGAATTTTGATACTCAAGTATATACATATTTATTATGTCTAAAAAAAGTATATTCTTATGTTTTTTGTTAAGATTATGATGTAGAGCTTACTGTCCACAGTCCACACCATAACTACAAACTAGATATAAAATCCTAATGATTTCCGATTTTTTTTGCCGATATTATATTTGGTTGATTATTAATCTTAAATAGAAGGAACAATATATGGCAAAATAAATAATATTTAAATCAGTTATTCATTTATGTTAAAACCCTGAGAATTGAAATACGTGTTAAGAATTTTTTTTGGCCAATACGTCTTGATTTAAAGTCAAACTCTTACGTCTTGATGCATTCGGAGATTAGATTAGTTTAGGTGACTGGGTCAGTAATTTTGAATGGAAAGTGTTAATATATTGATACTCAGGAAATAGATAAATATTTATGATTGAGTATTTATTGATGATAGTGAAAATTAATTTAAATAATTAATTATTTCGGCTATTTATACTGTTTACGCTAAAAAATCCTCCCTAACTTTTCTCTGAAAACTCAATTTGCATTAATATTTGATATGGTCTAACGAATTTTGGGTGGACATTTAAGTTTCAGGCGAATAGACAGGAACTTCTTCCTTAATTTTTGAACCAAAAAATGGTCTCAAATTAGTATTGTATAGTATTAATTAATATTCCCATTGTTGGTCAGTCGATCCAATTAATTATTTGGGGGTTGAAGAAGGAATGGCGGCGATTTTGAGGAAGATGCTGGAGCGAGCCTCCGATCCGTCGGAGTTGCGGCCGGACGGGTTCAATAAGCGAACGAGTACGGCGGATACGGCGTTGGGCGCGTTCGAGAAGATTCCCCATGATGCGGTGTTGCATATACTCAAGTTATTGGGGCCAGAGGGAGCCGTGACCATGATTCTAGTATCTAAGCCTTGGAAACCTCTCGTAACTGACCATAGCCTCTGGATTTTCTTCCTTCAGAATCCCTGGAATTCACTCATCTTCTCCGAAACTCATTTGCGATTGGGATATCCCCTTCAGTAATTAACCTAACCTAACCCAATCTCTTTAATTATTTAACTAGTATTTGATGATAATTGCTATGTCTGCATATTCTATTTCCAGGAGATCCTTACTGCCTTATCAATCTTTCATGGCAATTTCCGGCCAGAGGGCACAAACGCCTGCATCTCTCATTCTTGATGGTGAGTAGAAATTATATAGCCAGAGAAACATGTGTTGTAAACTTGTAACTTAATAAATGTTCTTGATATTCATTTGTTCTAAATTCTTGTTAGTGAGTGTTAATAACTAATGAACTGTCTTAGGTTTGGCCAATGTTGAGATCTGGTATTCGTCGTTGAAATTGACCGTCCCAAGTTTGGTGTTTGTTGAAATTTGGTGTCTCCGTCTATTTTTTTGGTTAAGTCGAACGGGAGTGCATCACGTGAGCTCGATAAAATGGATATTCCTAAAATATCCCTCTATGAAAAATCTGACATTCCATTACCTAGCAAATTGACGAAACCCCTGCTAGCTAAATCAACAACTATAGGGTTTTTGGGTGGTGGCCGGCCGGAGTAGGCTTGTGTCAGCAGGAGTTGGGTGGTGGCCGACCGGAGTTGGGTGGTGGTTGTTTTGACTCTAAGGGTAATTTCGTCACTTCATATTTGGTAGAAACTGGCAATTTCGACTTCTCGCAACATTTTGTCAAAATTAACACCAATTTTGAACGGAAAACCAAATTTTAACAAAGTTCAAGCCTCAGATAGTCCATTCTAACACTTTAAAGCCCATACACCAGATTTCAACAACATTTTATTAGTTATTAACCCTCCTTCTTGTTATCATCTAAAATGAATTATGGTTTCACTAAGTTATGGATTTCATTAGCTCCGGATCAGAGTTTATTTGTTAAGTATTGTTATCGTTTTATAAATTTGATAATCCACTAAACGTGGATTTCTTGTTTCATCATGTTAAGCTGGATCTGCATATTGTAAACTTGGCTGGAGCAAGAATGATTATCCATCTGTTCGATCGTATTCACGTCGGGTAATGCATGTCTTTTCTTAATAATATATATGATTATTTCTGTTGCGTTCTCAGAAAAGCTGTTGAATCTTGTGTATTTTCTTAATCAACTTGCAGGAATTTCCTGATATCGAATCCCCAGAACCTACAAGACTTCGTACTTATTTTATTACTATTTATAGTAGGTAAGGCACTTCCTGGTTCTATTCTTAATCTTAATTAATTAATGATTCAAATAAGCACAACTAACTATAACTTGTAGTATATTATCTCTTCCATATCTTATCTTGTACCATGTTATATGATCTATTGACAGGATGCATGCGAATCCAGAATCGCAGCCAATTGTTCTTACCATTCCGCTTTGGCATTTTAGGAGTAAGCTAATAATTTATGTCACTTTCTATTAAACCTTGACAACTTAAGAGAAAAATATGTACATGCCGTGTATATATATATTAAGAGATAGGGTTAATAACTAATTAACTATCTGACCGATGTTAAAATTTGGTGTCTGAACTTTAAAGTGTTGAGATTGACTGTCTGAGGTTTGGACTTTGTTGAAATTTGGTTTTCTGTCCAAAATTGCTGTTAATTTTGACATAATGTTGCGAAAAGTCGGAAGTGCCCATTTCTACCAAATATGAAGTGAATAAATTACCCATAGACTCAAAACAACCACCACCCAACTCCGGCCGGCCACCACCCAACTCCGGCGGCCACCACCCAATTCCGGCGGCCACCACCCAAAAAACCATATAGTTGTTGATTTAGCTAGCAGGGGTAGCTTCGTCAATTCACTAAATAATGGAAGGTTAGATTTTTCATGGAGGGACATTTTTTATTATCCATTTTAGTCATGTGATACACTTCCGTTCGACTTAACCCAAAAATAGATGGAGACAACAAATTTCAACAAACACCAAACATGGGACAGACAATTTTAACGACGGACACCAGATTCCAACATCGGTCAAATCTCAGGCAATTTATTAGGTATTAACCCTTATATAGCTGGCTAAACTGATCTTCTCATAATGAACTACTTTGTTGATATACTAATTAATTGCAGCAAAAGCAGCAAGGCAGCTTCTTAAAGAAACCATCTTGTCCGAACTATTTGAAATGAGAGTTCCTGCAGTGTGTACTCTTAACCAGGTTTTTGTTCAACACTTCTCTACTGGTTAATTGCTTAAAGCAATGCAACTGTTGCACCAAATAATTGTTTCCTTATTTTTTATGAGTTTATTAATGCAGGAAACGTTGGCCTTGTATGCTGCAAGACAAACTTCCGGAATTGTTGTTCATATTGGTTTCGGTTGTACCTCTGTTGTTCCGGGTATATATATATATGTTAGAAATTCTTCTTTAGTATTGTTTGTTTTAGAAAACGAAGACTTGATCCAACATCTTCAACAATTTTTGGGTTTTGGTCCAACATTTTTTTTGCCTAATTTTGGTACGATATGTTGACAACTTTTGGTTTTTGGTCCATCTGTTAGTTGACCGTTCAATAGTCACGTGACTTGCACATGCCTAGCCTTAAATTTTCATTTTGTTCAGTTTATTTCTCAAATTTAATGTCCTAATTTATTTTTGCAATTTAGTCACATTATCAACCGCAAAATATGACTAAACTGACCTAGCCATGGTCAGATCCATGGCTAGGTCGGATCATGTCTAGGTCCCATAAGGTCCAATTGGGTCAACTAAACCCTAATGCTAAATTTGGCCAAAAAAAAACCTAATACTAAATTGACCTAGCCATGGTCCGACCAAACCATGGGTCGGACCATGACTAGGTCAATTTAGTCCTATGTGCGGTTCATAATGTTTAAGGGCTAAATTGCAAAAATAAAAAATTGGGACAATAATTTGAGGACTAAACTGAACAAAAAAAAATTTGGGGCTAGACATGTGCATGTCACGTGACTATTTAACGGTCAAACTTACGGTCAATTAACGGATGGACCAAAAGTCAAAAGTTGTTAAACATATGGTACCAAAACTGAGCAAAAACAAAGATGTTGGACCAAAATCCAAAAGTTGTCAAATATGTTGGACCAAAATAACGGTTAATCCTTAAAAAAACTAAAAGTAGAGTTTTTTTTTTTTTTTAAATGTAGTTAGAAATGGTGAAATAATGGATGAGTTTGTGAAAACCGCTTCAATCGGCGGTATGACACTTGAGGTGAACTGGAATCAATCGTTGGAGCAGAATAATATCCATATTCTATCAGATGAGACAGCTGTCGCATTGAAGGAGGTATTAATTACATTAAGCATAATGTTTTGTTTCCTTTGGCTGCTTGTTTAGGGTAGATATCTGGACTAAATTAATTTGGATGATGAGAATAAACAGAAACTGTGTTATGTTGCCGCTGATTACGATGATGAGATGCAAAAGGTTAAAAAAGCATCACATACAGAAAGGCGATGCACTCTTTCGAAAGAACGGTTTCAATTGGGAGAGATGTTATTTAAACCCGGAAATAATTTAGTGTAAGCCAACCCTCCCTGCTTTGCTTATCTACATTCCCTTAAAAAATTAACAAACCTATAAACAGACTGAAGTTTGTCATACGTTGAAATTTTGTGTTTAAAGTTTCAAATGTTAAAATATAATGTCTGAAGTTTCACTTTTGTTGAAATTTGGTTTTCCGTCTAAAATTGCTGTCAAATTTGACGGAATGATGCGAAATGGCAAAATCGCCCCATATACTATTTTGTTCATTTTAATAACTTATTTGATGAAATATGAAATGAAAAAAATACATTTGGTTTCAAATTAAAACTAACATGTGCAGAGAATTTGATATTTAGGACACATGGGTAGTTTCGACATTTCCTTGTTGCATGTGAGGGGCACACCAACAAGGATGGGCATTTTTTTGTTAATTTTTTAAATGTATCACGTGACAAAGTTTTGTCATATTTAACAACAAATTTTGATGAATAAACTAAATTTTAACAAAATTGAAATATGAGACATTCAATTTTAACATTTAAAACGTCGAACACTAAATTTCAACGTGGGGAAAATTTCATATTGTTTATAGGTTCTTAGTCCTTCCTTAAATGTACTTACTGACTTTATTGAATGTTGTATATAGTAAAGTGATTACTATTGATTATGATGGATTGTGTTATACTATGATGTAACAGGAGTTTGGATGAGGCAGTGGCAAACTGCATGAACTGTTGTCATGAAAACAGGCAAATAAATGTAGAGACTAATGATGATTCTAGTAATTGGTTCAAGACAATAGTCTTGTGTGGGGGGACAGCTTCCTTACCTGGCTTGGCTAGTAAGTAAACTCACATCCCTCTTAACTTATCAGTTAAGTAATCTTATTTCTTTTGGTATATATTGATGTTCTTTTTCAATGATTACCTAATGAGTTAGAAAGGTTAAAGAAGGAACTGCACCAACATCTTTCTCCATCCATTGCCGACGGAATCAAAATCATCCCCCCACCATACGGCACGGACACTGCATGGGTCGGGGCTAAGCTTATCAGCAACGTGAGTGGGACAGTTATTTACGGATCCAGATCTCCTGCCCCACTCTCCATATCCCAAATCTTGTCTCATCGTTAAGATATTTGACACATAATCTTGGTGAATTAAATCTAAAGACATGTGTCAAGTTTTTAACGGTCAGACACAATATGGGGCATAAAGAGTGGGGCAGGTGATATGAAAACCCCATATTTAAAGATGCAGAACGTCAGCCTAACTCTTCCTACACTAGATCGTGCCTCACTGTTGTGATATTGACATTTGTCCTTATCACCAAATACACGTGTCAAGTAGGATGAGTAGGACAGAAGATCTGTATCCATATACGTGTAGCAGTAATTAATTCTCTCCTAATTGATTGGAACTTTATCTACCATGGTTGTAGTTGAGCACTTTCCCAGGATCATGGTGTGTTACCAAGGATCAGTTCCAACTGAAGCCGAGGCCGAAGCGCATTCTCAATTGATTGATAAATACTATTTTTAGTATGAATAAATCTAGAAAACATGTAATGTTTCTAATAAACTCAGTTGGTGCAATTTTGATTTCGATATCAAGTATTTCGGGTACAAAAAGTCGTGTTCATATTGGCATAGATAATTTTCGACGAATATATTTTAGATGACAATGGAAGAAATAGAGGAGACATCCATCTTCTTCATCTGGAGCTTAATGGGTATATCTGAATATGGATCGATCGGTTCTCCTTTCAGGAAGCTGGAGTACCAATAAGTTGATGTCTTGGATTATTATCTTTTCTGGCCAGGTAATCAAGGTCCACATAAAGGAGTGTGAAACCTGACTTGAATCCATCGATCAATTCAATCACGTTGAGGAATGACCACGTGAATTATCCTCTTACGTCTGATTCGTTCTTGAAAAATCACAGAGTGTCTCGTTCTTTTGGATCATTTGCCCTGAAAATTACAAATCAAAGAGTTGGTATGGAAACTTGGTCTCCAAGTAAAGTAAGGTTTTAAAATTTCCAACTAGCCGTTGGTAATGAAAACATGGTCTCCAAGTTAAGTAAGAATGAGTCAGGAGCTCAAGAGGAAAATAACTTGAATAAAAAAATAAATACAGTGGGTAAATGTAAATTAAAAAAAAAAAAAAAGGATAAAATTTAGGGGACAATTGTCCACCTTATTTCATTGTGGCTTCGTCCCAGATATGACTGGTTCTACCGAGCCAAGGGTTCAACTGAATCATTCATCTATTTTATTTTATTTTACAAAGTTCGGTTCTGATGGACTATTTAGACAAGATAAAAAGATTATGCCTATATTAAAGTGGCTAAACTATATATATATATATATATTAAAAGTTAAAAATATATTAAAAATAATAATTTAATAAAGTATTTAAGTAATATCATAATCGGGTCCAAGACCCAAATAAATAGTTAAAGATATATATATATAAATAATTTATTACTATCGAATCCAACCTAATGAACCCAAATTAAGCCCAAATCATGACTTATTTAATGATTTATTTTTCCGGTAGTCATATATTTTTGCATTTCGACCTTAGATATTTAGACACGTTATTTTTTTTTTAATCTCAAGTGCGCCGATTTTTTTTGAATTAAAAGACTATTACAAACTACCAAATAGACTGTAACTGCTCCAGAGGTATTGGTTAACGTCTAAACCCGAACAAGTAGAACAGATGAAGCCCAAACAAACAAGACAAAGATAACAAAGCAGGAAACATAAATGCATCTAATAATGAACAAACTAAAACAGCAAATCGGCTTATTGACGGATATGACCCCAGGCAAAGGATAGAAGCTTGGAGAGGAGGGACGTCTGAAACAGCAGAGTACGCAATCCTTCGGAGGGTAAGAGAACCTCCCTTGAGACTGACATAGCCAACAGATGACCTGCACACCAAACGATACCAGACCGGACCCATAGTATAGCCGAAACGCAAACAACTTTGTACATAGACGACGTTTACCGCATGACTAGTGTAGAGTATTTCTGTAAGGCGCCCCAGCCATAGGAACATCCGCGAAGGACTAGCGCAAGGAGGGGGTACCAAAGAAATACTTTGATTCTCCGTGAGGAGAGGAGGAAAATGAGATACGACCGCAGTCATATCGTGGATACCGCGAAGGGTATAAGTCATGCGGTGGGACGTTCGATGTACAGAGTGTTGGTTCTGAAGAACTATGGGTTCGACTGGAAGGGGTTAGGAGGGCGGAAGTAGTGGGCTGTACCGCCAAGATGTAGGCGTGTTTGAGCTTAAAACGGTGAACATCATCCACGACAGCGCGTGGAGGGGCGTAGGCGACCGGCGCACGGCATTGGGGCAGCAAAGGTGGGCCGTGGCGGCGAGTGGAAGCGCGTGGCCGCGCAAGGCGGCGCGTGGGTGACTAGTTGATGGCGCGTGGGCGCACGTGAGGCGTGTGTGACGCGCGTGTCGGCGCGTGGGACCCCGTGGAGGTCGTTGTGGTGGTGGTGGTGAGGGTGTACGGGAGGACGTATGGGGCGAGCGGGTGAGGCAGACTCCGCGATTTGGCGAAGCGAATCGTGGGATGAACGCGAGGTTGAACAAGGCCATCCGCTGTGGTGGGGCTTCCGGCTTTGCCTTTGGCTTAGGCTTAGGCTTGTGCTGGAAGAAGAGTTGCTCCATGCTCATGGCCGGCGAGAGAGTGTGCGAGAGCAGTGACTTCCCTCCGGTTTTTGGATCGAGAGAGGGAGTCATCTACTCCGGCCGAGGCAAAGCTATTCAGAAGCTAGAGAGCTTCTGAATAGTGTCTGAGAGGAGAGGAGAGAGCTTAGCATTAACTTAATCATGTCGATGATGTTGATTGAAAGACACGTTATTATTGCACACTAAATAAATAAGTCTCAATAACACAGGATTTCAACCAATAATTTATCAGAATTAATATATTATTTTTTTCCTAGTAAAAGTAATTTATCCTATAAAATGATGTCACTAGTTTTTTTAATATTTTTATAAAAGCCTATTAAATATGGTGAACCCAAGAGGACAAAACCCTAGATAAAATGGATAATTGCCCTATAAGGTTCACCATGTCTAATAGGTTTATAGAAAAATATAAAAAAAATTACTGACACTCGTATTATATTTAAAAATGAAAGAATATATTTTTATTTTTTAAAAAAATTTAGTTTATTAGGAAGAAAAGAGATATAGATTGATTATGATATATTACTGAGTTTTAATCATGTGTTAACCGGACTTATTTAATTAGTGTGCAATAATAATGCGTCTTTCATTTATTGATTTGTTTGTACGTTGCGGTGACAGGCTAAGTCTATCTAAAATTTAATTGTGCTAAGGAGTCGGCGAATTTTGCGAAGATTTAGTATTAACAAACATGTGTTCTTCGACAGATCACTTACAAAAATTTCTTTTTCTCATCTAATAAATAATTAAATATGAAAAATTGTAAATATCACATTGTAAATTTCTAATTTCTTAAATTTATACAATATAATAAAGTTTTAGTGATGAAGAAAAATTATTGAAGTTTCAATATTTAAAAATAAATAAAACCTAAATTATCTAATCATCATAAATAAAATAAAAATCACATATTATATTTTAGTTATCATAGCAAAATTCTGAATTATATATCATATAATAAGAATGAAATATCTATCATACATAGATTTAGGGCTTATTATCAATTTATTAGCTGATATTTGAGCGATTAAACAAATTGCTAATTAAAATTTGTTTTTTTTTTAAATATTTTTACTATCTTTTTTATGCTTTAAAATTTCTAGCTTTTTTAGAATCTCTATATTTCTTGAACACAATTAATACATATTAGACACATAATAAATAAAATAACTAATAATTTATTCGACTTACTAAAAATCAACTATCAATTTATTCAATTTATTGAGTATTTTCTTCCTTACTTGTTGGACATGTGGTTTATTTTTTGCTTCATTTGATCTAGTAAAATGTTTTTTTTTTATAGTTAACAATTAAAACTAGCAAAACATATCGGACTACTGAAAATTAAGTTAAGAAACGGGGTGAGATTAGAAATATAAAGAAGAGAGAGAAAGCATTAAAACAAAACAGTTTGCAGAAGTTCCTAAAGCCACACATGTCCTTTAGTTAGCCACGTATATTGCCGATATAAATTTGTAAGTATTTAGCCTTTTTTGGGATGGCTAAACTAGGGTCGAATTCTACACCGTTAGATTAAAAAAGGTTGGATACACGCGCATTGTTCTTTTCTCCACCACTCTTCGACTATCTCTCTTCTCTCCTCTGATATTTCTAGGGGTGTCAATGGGGCATGGATTATCCGAACCCCGCGGTGCACCAACCGAAAAATGCCCTGCGGTAGTTGCTACCGTGGATTATGGGGCAAATTTGGTAGAAAGAATCGTGGGGCAAGGCAATAGGTGGTAAATGTGATGTTTTGCCCCGAACTTCCGCCCCGGGGTGTATATATAATTTTATAAAACTTTAGGAGTTATTGTGTAATACTAGAAATATTATGTGGTCATTATATAATAATAGAAGTTTTTTCCATTAACAGCCAAGTAAAAATATAGAGCGTCTTAGAAGATGTCGTAACAAAAAATTAATTATAATATCGTTGTGGAGTTTTGTTATAATATAGTAAACTATTTTGTTATCTAAAATAATAAGTTACATGAAATAATAATTTTGATCGGAAAAAATAATAATAATAATTTTGCTCAATTTTTACATGTTTTAGTTTTTATGTTGGAATAGAGACGTATATACCTATTTGCAACTTTTACAATTTTACTTTGCTTCTTTTATGTAAATTTAAGTAAATATTATTAATACAAATTTAGAAATTATTTTTAATTAACAAAGTAGGTGGGGCGGGGCAATGCACCGTGGATATCCCCGCGGGGCATAACTATTAAGTACTTCCGCCCCACGACGGTTTTGGGGCAATTATGGTAGATAAAATAAGATCGTGGGGTGGGGATGGTATTATCAGAATCTGCCCCGATCTGCCCCATTGACACCCCTAGATATTTCTCTTTACACAGATCCCACACCCAATTAATTTACTCTTTCCCTTTGGGGAAAAAAAAAAAAAAAACTTTTTCCCATTTATCCTTCTCTTTTTTTTTTTTTTGGGCAATATTATTATTATGTTACTAAACAGTTCATTATTTATTCAATCGGTCTTTAATTATATATATAGACATGGGTAATTTTGAATAAAAAATAATGTTTTACAGTATACTTTAAGGGTTAGTTAGTCATGAAGAATTTGTGTATTGACCAAATATTATCATGAAACAAATATGATAAGGTTAGGTTGTTATGTTTTGGTCACATAAATAATATTGGTTTTGACATTATATATCACCTTACCCCTCTCTATTCATTGTGCTACTTACACTCACTATCTCATCAGCAAACTTTGAGATTAATTATTTCACTTTGATTCAACATGGCGGCTCCTGCTCCTGAACCCGATGTTGAGGCTGCACCTGCACCTGCACCTCCACCTGCACCTGCACTTCCACCTCCTCTAAGCCAAAAACATTACACGAAGCTCATGGCTGTTGCTTGCTCAACATGGTTAAAAAATGCTATTCTCTTATTAATAACTAAAATGCTATTTAAACTTTAACTTAATTATAATTTGCTATTTTCAACCATTTAAAAAAATAAAAACAGTTTGGTCTAAGTTGATACTTATGTTTTTATTTCCGAACCCAAACCCTAAATCAAAGTTCAAGTAGCCTATAAATAAAAGTTCAAGAAACCCTAAACCTACCCAACGTGAAAAAAAAAGGAAGCGTAAAAGTTGTTTGCATTAATTTATAATTAATTACCCTCCTTATTTGTTTACAGCCATCGCGTTCTTTCTGCTACTTTCAATCCAGGGGAGAATCGGATGGAATTCACTTGTCCTAATAATGACGAAGACGAAAACGAGGTTGCATATATTTTTTCATTATTAATAATTGAAATATTTTGACCACGTTATTTAATTATTAATTAATAATCTTCTTCTTCAATTGTCTGTAGAGATTTGTGCCCAACCTTGCTGTTGAAGCCTATCTAGTTCGTGAGCTCGAGCAGGCGCTTCTTCATCCAGCCCATGCTGTTTTACCTATGCACTGTCCTGTTAGGAACGACGCTGCTCGTCCATGCGAGGGCACCAAGTGCACCTTGTACAAGGTTAATTTACTACTATGTTTAATTAACACTACAAGAAAACCTCATCAATTACAACAAAATTTGTCACGGGTGTTTCCTCGTATCAAATTGACACGTTATTGTCTCGAATTTGACACGCCCTATCATGTAACTCAAGCACTGACACGCTTTTTTTCCTCGTGTCAAATTGGCACGACCTTTAACACGACTCTGACACGAGGCACAGAGTATACTGACACGTATTGTCAACAATTTTGACACGAGCTACATTATTTGACACGATCTCCCCGTGCCAAGAAAAATTACCCACGTGATTACTTATCATGACGAACTCGTGTCAAACACCATTCTACACGGATTTAAAACGTTATTCCCTTGTGCCCACTTTGGTTTGGTTTAATTTGGTTCCTTCTTAATTATATGAAATTAATCTCTAATAAGTTATGAAATTTAACAATTCTTGCAGACTTCGGATGGTAACGGGAAGAAGCAATTCCTGGTGTGTCACACATGCAAGAAGTTTTGGAGGGTGGTATAAGTTAGATTCTGGGGAGGCAGAGGAATACTTGGGGTTCATCATGGAGTTATTATATTAAGTAATAAGGAATAAAGTAGAATAATGAATAAAGGATATGTAGTAATAGATGGTTGCTACCATCTATTATCTATGTATGGCTATCTATCTAATGAATAAATGATATGTAATAATAGATGGTTGCTACCATCTATTATCTATGTTAGGCTATCTATCGGTCTTTTATTTTTAATAAAACTTTTATATTTCGAAATGTTTGTTATTTTAATTTGAAGTGGTGCTTAGATAATGCTAATAACTAATTTAACGATAGCTAGCTAATTTACAAAATATATTGTCAAGTCAAAAGAAAAAAAATTCTCATATAAATCTATATCTGTGGTTAGCCATAGTATGAATAAAAATTAAATATAATTGAGAAACATCATATATAGGTGTATCATGTGATCAAAGGCGCTTAGGCGGAAGAATAAAACTCGGCCTCTTTAGTGTTAGGAAAAAAACATCGTCAAGAGCCATTGAAAAATCACTTTTTTTCATGTTACGTATGTTCTTAAATCGTAAGAAAATAAAAGAAAAAGCTAGATGCTGATGAAATGTGTCACGAAGAAATCTTTTTGGAAAAGGTGTGAGTAGAATTTGTATGTAAGGATAATTTGACTATTCAATTTTTTTTTTCCGATGTAATATACACAATATAATCAACCGTCGCTCTTTCCGACCCATTTCGCTCATGTTTTAGGGTTTTTTTACACATATAAGGCGAACTTAATGTAAGTGTTGTTGTACCCTTATATAACAACAACACGCAAAGAGTATAAAAGGAAGACGCATATTTACCGGCCGATTATAAACCCTAAAAAGTATCAATATTTTGGGAACAATTGCAAATAGAAGCTTTAATTTCATGGCAAATAAAAGACGTACTTTTTTTTTCCGTAGGTGATACTATGAGCTCTCTTTAAGTGAACATTACTCATAGCATTCTTAATGTATTTTTAGATTAATGTTATTCGCACCCTACCATTTTGTAAGAGTTAAATTGTTGGTTATGAATAATTTTTAATTCATAGGATTTCAGCGGGACTTGAATCACTCACTAAATTTTTAATTAAGAGATGACGTATTAAAGTAACCACGAAAAAAAACGTACATGAATGCCAATTCTACGTTCTCTCGTTAGGTGGACGCTAATTATAACATATTAATCTATCCCTAAATTAATCTCACTCTCACTATAGATCAACTGGTAACATGTAAATTATGGTTACTAGTATTTTTTAATTCGAAAAATTTCAACGACATTTCAATCACTAAATTTTTAATTAAGAGACAATGTACCAACACAATAAAAAAAAATGTACTTAAGTGCTAGTTTCAGGCACTGGAGTATGCGACAGACAATGACACAAGCAGAATAAGACCAGTGTCAATTTCCAACCAAGACGTTTAGCGTCATCCCATTTCGGGGACGAACAAACAAGTCTTGTCTGGTTCCTTCTTTTATTGCTTTACATTTGATTACAAATTTAAATGACTCCAGTTCAAATCTAAAATTTTAATAAGAGTTCAAGTTGTTTATGTGACAATTGTCCTCCTTAACTTTTTACTAATACGTAATAATTATAATTTTAAAAACTTTAATTTTTTTTATTTAATCCTTTAAAATTTACATTAACCTATCCGAATAGATTATTTGCCTCTAATTTGACTTATTTAAGTTAAATAATAAAATATTACAAATTGACATTAAGTTGATAATATTTTGACGACACCAGAGTTGAGAGAAATTATAACTTACATCGGTCATAACAGGTGTAGGACAGCTGATGGCCCTCCCAATTAGGAATTAACATGTGTTATTTCAAAGTTTTTATTTTTTTCACTTTTTACACTTCCTATTATTGGAGGGAGAGGCACCAACTGTCCTCCACCTGTTGGAGCCGAGGTAAGCAATGAGTTCGTTCACCGTTAGTAATAGTCTTAAATGGACATATTTTTCTAGTATGTTTTACTGAACATGTTTTTTTTTTTATCATTTCTCTAATATATGTTGAATTTTAAATGTATGGAATTTTGAATTTGCACCATACTATTGATAATGTTAACTTTCTTATAAGTTTCGCATTTAAGACAAAAAATTATAATAAAATAAAAACCACGAACATGTGGTGTCCGTAAAACATAGTAGAAATGACTTTAATGGTCTATGTATTTTTTTTCCTTACAGTGTGTCTAAAAAGGGTTCCTCAAGAAAACAGTACTTAAAGTTAGTATATTCTACATTATGAATAACTTCTAGTTGTCTCGTATTTTTTTTGCAACAGGTAAAGTATTCATCATGAATTTTTTGATTTATGCATATGATCCATGGATTTGAGCAAGGACGAAGTTATGTAGGGTTGGGACCCTCAACTTTTGGCTATGTATTTTTAACCTAAAAATGTTACTATTTTTAAAATTTTATATTTGTCTCCTTAAATTTTTTTATTTTGATTGTTTGACCTTACTCAACATATGCTACTAAACAAAAATGATGGCTTTGTCCCTAGATTTGAGAGGTAATTTAGCCATTGTTATGCAATGCGATTGAAAAATTAATTCAGGGGACTTATAGAGCACCATATATCCAACTTAGGGACTAAATCAATCATAATTCATACTTCAATGCACATATGAGATTTGCAATTTAACGGGCTAAACTTGCAATCAACCAATATTGGGCCCAATGGAACTAACTTTTAGGCCGATATATATTTCTTACGATACCAATGAGACTGGCATATAACGTCGGAGTGGCCCAAGGCCAACAATTCATATATATAAAACAAATATAATAATAATATAATTTTGGAATAGGCAACTTAAATACATTATATTTATTTGGCCAAATATTACATATATCTTCTTACTTTTGTTTTAAATATAAGACTCATATTGCAAACATTTTTTTTTCCAATAACTTCATTTGCGTACCAACTATATCATTTAATGATCGTTGAACCATCATTGGCCGATATATTTTCTTATGATTCCAGTGATTTTTATCCCTTTTTTTATTGAATGAATCAATAAAACCAGGGTTAATTAGCTAAATTCACCTATACCTTTCTGCATGTTGCTGGATGCACCACATATGTAAGCGAAGCTCTAACACAGTTAGTTAAATGCACCTGAAGCTCTAACAACGTATGGGTGCACCATACGTTTTGCTATGTTGATGAATGCACCTGAAGCTCTAACACAGTTAGTTAAATACATATGTGCCACACATGCACTTGAATGCACCCACGAAAACCAACCACCACAACGACGACCAATCACCTCGATGGGCGAGCAGCAGACGACCAACCACGAAGATACACTACAACGGAGTAAAGACGATTAGCGATACAAAGAAGTGTGTTTGCAGAAGTTTGTGTTTAGGGTAATTTATTTCATCACGACTGTAGAAGATGAGGATGGAGGGTATATCCGTCATTAGCAAAATCATTTATCTTTTTAATTAATTTTTTTTTGGCTTGTGACTAACACGTGAATAACTAACGGAAAAAATAAACGGAACTTAGACTAAAGATGTATTGAGCAACAAAACAATACATATCGGTGCATTTAGCAAAATGAAAAAACATATAGATGCATTTGGCAAATGACTAAAACATGTGGGTGCAGTTAGCTAATTAACCATAAAGCTAATGTCTTTACCTCAATACATTTTTAGATCGCGGATAGCTTGTTTAAATGTGACCCTAATAAATATACTTACTAATTATAATAATCAATAAATTATTCCATCACGCGTTTTCATGACTTCTATTCCTACAAGGACAGCCATTTGCATCTCCATTTTTATATATATACCAAGCAAGTCAAATGCTAAATTATCTGTCGATCTATTATTAGTTATAAAAAAAAAATATTTTTCACGAAAAGAAGTAGTTTTTTTTTTTTTTTTTCGTGTAGGTGATATATGAGCTCTCTTAGTGAATATTACTCATAACATTCGGAATGTATCTTTATATTAATCTTACTCGCACCATATCAGTTCCTATTGAATAAATTGTTGGTTATAAATAATTTTTGATTTAAAGGATTTCAAAGGAACTTGAACCACTAAATTTTTAATTTGTAAAGACATACTTCGAGTGCCAATTCAACGTGCTCTCAGTTACTTATAGCATGATTAATCCATCCCTAAATTAATTTCACTCTCACTATAGATCAGTTCGTAACATATAAATTAAGGTTATTAATATTTTTCAATTAAAAAAAAATTCAACGACATTTCAATCACTAATTTTTTAATTAAGAGTCAATATACCGAATCAATTAAAAAAATGTACTTAGGGGACGTTTGGATGGACGTAATGTGAGATTACTTAAAATGTGAGATTACAAGTAATGTGAGATTACTTGTAATGTTAAATTACAGTGTTTGGTTGTGTTGTAATGTAGAGTGTAATTTTAGATTACTTTATTTGGTGTGTGTTGTAATGTACATTGTAATGTGACTTTATTATTATTATATTAATCTATATGAGAGTATGTACTATGATAAGATTTAAAGGAACATATATTTTGACAATAATTAACTTCTTAAGCATTATGTGTGTGATTAATACTATAGTCATTTGTGAAATCTAAATACTAAATATTTAAACTCAATACGCACAACTATTAAAATTATATTGATTAAAACATTATTTATAATTTTATAAGATAATTTTCATAAAAAAAAATACAACGAAAAAGAGTATCTACATATTGAATTTTGAATACTCAAGTATATACATATTTATTATATCTAAAAAAAGTATATTCTTATGTTTTTTTTGGTTAAGATTATGATTATGATGTAGAGCTTACTGTCCACACCATAAGTCATAACTACTAACTAGATATTAAATCCTAATGATTTCCGATTTTTTTATTCCGATATTATATTTGGTTGATTATTAATCTTAAATAGAAGGAACAATATATGGCAAAATAAATAATATTTAAATCAGTTATTCATTTATGTTAAAACCCTGAGAATTGAAATACGTGTTAGAATTTTTTTTGGCCAATACGTCTTGATTTAAAGTCTAAAAAACTCTTACGTCTTGATGCATTCGGAGATTAGATTAGTTTAGGTGACTGAGTCAGTAATTTTGAATGGAAAGTGTTAATATATTGATACTCAGAAAATAGATAAATATTTATGATTAAGTATTTATTGATGATAGTGAAAATTAATTTAAATAATTAATTATTTCGGCTATTTAGTTTATTTAGAACTAAAAAACTATTTACGCTTAAAATCCTCCCTAACTTTTCTCTGAAAACTCAATTTGCATTAATATAATTGATATGGTCTAACGAATTTCGGGTGGACATTTAAGTTTCAGGCGAATTGACAGGAACTTCTTCCTTAATTTTTGAACCAAAAAATGGTCTCAAATTAGTATTGTATAGTATTAATTAATATTCCCATTGTTGGTCAGTCGATCCAATTAATTATTGGGGGTGAAGAAGGAATGGCGGCGATTTTGAGAAAGATGCTGGAGCGAGCCTCCGATCCGTCGGAGTTGCGGCCGGACTGGTTCAATAAGCGAACGAGTACGGCGGATACGGCGTTGGGCGCGTTCGAGAAGATTCCCCAAGATGCGGTGTTGCATATACTCAAGTTATTGGGGCCAGAGGGAGCCATGACCATGATTCTAGTATCTAAGCCATGGAAACCTCTCGTAACTGACCATAGCCTCTGGATTTTCTTCCTTCAGAATCCCTGGAATTCACTCATCTTCTCCGAAACTCATTTGCGATTGGGATATCCACTTCAGTAATTAACCTAACCTAAACCAATCTCTTTAATTATTTAACTAGTATTTGATGATAATTGCTATGTCTGCATATTCTATTTTCAGGAGATCCTTACTGCCTTATCAATCTTTCATGGCAATTTACGGCCAGAGGGCACAAACGCCTGCATCTCTCATTCTTGATGGTGAGTAGAAATTATATAGCCAGAGAAACATGTGTTGTAAACTTGTAACTTAATAAATGTTCTTGATATTCATTTGTTCTAAATTCTTGTTAGTGAGTGTTAATAACTAATAAACTGTCTTAGGTTTGGCCAATCTGGTATTCGTCGTTGAAATTGACTGTCCCAAGTTTGGTGTTTGTTGAAATTTGGTGTCTTCGTCTATTTTTTGGTTAAGTCGAACGGAAGTGTATTACGTGACCGTCACGTGAACTCGATAAAATGGATATTCCTAAAATACCCCTCCATGAAAAATCTGACATTCCATTACCTTATCTAGCAAATTGATGAAACCCCTCCTAGCTAAATCAACAACTATAGGGTTTTTGGGTGGTGGCCGACCGGAGTTGGTTGGTGGCCAACCAGAGTTGGGTGGTGGTCATTCGGAGTTGGGTGGTGGTTGTTTTGACTCTAAGGATAATTTCGTCGCTTCACATTTGGTAGAAATGACAATTCCGACTTTTCGCAACATTTTGTCAAAATTAACAGCAATTTTGAACAGAAAACCAAATTTCAACAAAGTCCAAGCCTCAGATAGTCCATTCTAACACTTTAAAGCCCATACACCAAATTTCAACAACATTTTATTAGTTATTAAACCTTCTTGTTATCATCTAAAATGAATTATTGTTTCACTAAGTTATGGATTTCATTAGCTCCGGATCAGAGTTTATTTGTTAAGTATTGTTATCGTTTTATAAATTTGATAATCCACTAAACATGGATTTCTTGTTTCATCATGTTAAGCTGGATCTGCATATTGTAAATTTGGCTGGAGCAAGAATGATTATCCATCTGTTCGATCGTATTCACGTCGGGTAATGCATGTCTTTTCTTAATAATATATATGATGATTTCTGTTGCTTTCTCAGAAATGTTGTTGAATCTTGTGTATTTTCTTAATCAACTTGCAGGAATTTCCTGATATCGTATCCCCAGAACCTACAAGACTCCGTACTTATTTTATTACTATTTATAGTAGGTAAGGTTCTATTCTTAACCTTAATTAATTAATGATTCAAATAAGCACAACTAGCTATAAATTGTAGTCTATGATCTCTTCCATATCTTATGTTGTACCATGTCATATGATCTATTGACAAACCTTGGTTGGACAATTGACAGGATGCATGCGAATCCAGAATCGCAGCCAATTGTTCTTACCATTCCGCTTTGGCATTCTAGGAGTAAGCTAATAATTTATGTCACTTTCTATTAAACCTTGATAACTTAAGAGAAAAATATGTACATGCCGTGTATATATTAAGAGATAGGGTTAATAACTAATTAACTGTCTGAGGTTTGACCGATGTTAAAATTTGGTGTCTGAACTTTAAGGTGTTGAGATTGACTGTCTGAGGTTTGGACTTTGTTGAAATTTGGTTTTCTGTCCAAAATTGCTGTTAATTTTGACATAATGTTGCGAAAAGTCGGAAGTGCCCATTTCTACCAAATATGAAGTGACAAAATTATCCATGGACTCAAAACAACCACCACCCAACTCCGGCCGGCCACCACCCAATTCCGACGGCCACCACCCAACTTCGGCTGGCCACCACCCAAAAAACCATATAGTTGTTGATTTAGCTAGGAGGGGTAGTTTCGTCAATTCACTAGATAATTGAAGGTTAGCTTTTTCATGGAGGGGCATTTTTTTATTATCTATTTTAGTCACGTGATACACTTCCGTTCGACTTAACCCAAAAATAAATGGAGACAACAAATTTCAACAAACATCAAACTTGAGACAGTCAATTTTAACGACGGACACCAGATTCCAACATCGGTCAGATCTCAGGCAATTTATTAGGTATTAACCCTTATATAGCTGGCTAAACTGATCTTCTCATAATGAACTACTTTGTTGATATACTAATTAATTGCAGCAAAAGCAGCAAGGCAGCTTCTTAAAGAAACCATCTTGTCCGAACTATTTGAAATGAGAGTTCCTGCAGTGTGTACTCTTAACCAGGTTTTTGTTCAACACTTCTCTACTGGTTAATTGCTTAAAGCAATGCAACTGTTGCACCACATAATTGTTTCCTTATTTTTTATGAGTTTATTAATGCAGGAAACGTTGGCCTTGTATGCAGCAAGACAAACTTCCGGAATTGTTGTTCATATTGGTTTCGGCTGTACCTCTGTTGTTCCGGGTATATATATATATATATATATATATGTTAGAAATTCTTCTTTAGTATTGTTTGTTTTAGAAAACGAAGACTTGATCCAACATCTTCAACAATTTTTGGGTTTTGGTCCAACATTTTTTTTGCCAAATTTTGGTACGATATGTTGACAACTTTTGGTTTTTGTTCCATCTGTTAGTTGACCGTTCAATAGTCACGTGACTTGCACATGCCTAGCCTTAAATTTTCATTTTGTTCAGTTTATTTCTCAAATTTAATGTCCTAATTAATTTTTGCAATTTAGTCTTTAAACATTATCAACCGCAAAATATGACTAAACTGACCTAGCCATGGTCAGATCCATGGCTAGGTCGGATCATGTCTAGGTCCCATAAGGTCCAATTGGGTCAACTAAACCCTAATGCTAAATTTGGCAAAAAAAAAAACCTAATACTAAATTGACCTAGCCATGGTCCGACCTAACCATGGGTCGGACCATGGCTAGGTCAATTTAGTCCTATGTGCGGTTCATAATGTTTAAGGGCTAAATTGCAAAAATAAAAAATTGGGACAATAATTTGAGGACTATACTGAACAAAAAAAAATTGGGGCTAGACATGTGCATGTCACGTGACTATTTAACGGTCAAACTTACGGTCAATTAACGGATGGACCAAAAGTCAAAAGTTGTTAAACATATGGTACCAAAACTGAGCAAAAACAAAGATGTTGGACCAAAATCCAAAAGTTGTCAAATATGTTGGACCAAAATAACGGTTAATCCTTAAAAAAAAAAAACTAAAAGTAGAGTTTTTTTTTTTAAAAAAATGTAGTTAGAAATGGTGAAATAATGGATGAGTTTGTGAAAACCGCTTCAATCGGCGGTAGGATACTTGAGGTGAACTGGAATCAATCGTTGGAGCAGAATAATATCCATATTCTATCAGATGAGACAGCTCTCGCATTGAAGGAGGTATTAATTACATTAAGCATAATGTTTTTTTTTCCCTTTGGCTGCTTGTTTAGGGTAGATATCTGGACTAAATTAATTTGGATGATGAGAATAAACAGAAACTGTGTTATGTTGCCGCTGATTACGATGATGAGATGCAAAAGGTTAAAAAAGCATCACATACAGAAAGGCGATGCACTCTTTCGAAAGAACGGTTTCAATTGGGAGAGAGGTTATTTAAACCCGGAAATAATTTAGTGTAAGCCAACCCTCCCTGCTTTGCTTATCTACATTCCCTTAAAAAATTAACAAACCTATAAACAGTCTGAAGTTTGTCATACGTTGAAATTTTGTGTTTAAATTTTCAAATGTTAAAATATAATGTCTGAAGTTTCACTTTTGTTGAAATTTGGGTTTCCGTCTAAAATTGCTGTCAAATTTGACGGAGTGATGCGAAATGGGAAAATCGCCCCATATACTATTTTGTTCATTTTAATAACTTATTTGATGAAATATGAAATGAAAAAAATACATTTGATTTCAAATTAAAACTAACATGTGCAGAGAATTTGGTATTTAGAACACATGGGTAGTTTCGACATTTCCTTGTTGCATGTGAGGGGCACACCAACAAGGATGGGCATTTTTTTGTTAATTTTTTAAATGTATCACGTGACAAAGTTTTGTCATATTTAACAACAAATTTTGATAAATAAACTAAATTTTAACAAAATTGAAATATGAGACATTCAATTTTAACATTTAAAACGTCGAACACTAAATTTCAACGTGGGGCAAATTTCATATTGTTTATAGGTTCTTAGTCCTTCCTCAAATGTACTTACTGACTTTATTGAATGTTGTATATAGTAAAGTGATTAGTATTGATTATGATGGATTGTGTTATACTATAATGTAACAGGAGTTTGGATGAGGCAGTGGCAAACTGCATGAACTGTTGTCATGAAAACAAGCAAATAAATGTAGAGACTAATGATGATTCTAGTAATTGGTTCAAGACAATAGTCTTGTGTGGGGGGACAGCTTCCTTACCTGGCTTGGCTAGTAAGTAAACTCACATCCCTCTTAACTTATCAGTCAAGTAATCTTATTTCTTTTGGTATATATTGATGTTCTTTTTCAATGATTACCTAATGAGTTAGAAAGGTTAAAGAAGGAACTGCACCAACATCTTTCTCCATCCATTGCCGACGGAATCAAAATCATCCCCCCACCATACGGCACGGACACTGCATGGGTCGGGGCTAAGCTTATCAGCAACGTGAGTGGGACAATTATTTACGGATCCAGATCTCCTGCCCCACTCTCCATGTCCCAAATCTTGTCTCATCGTTAAGATATTTGACACATAATCTTGGTGAATTAAATCTAAAGACATTTGTCAAGTTTTTAACGGTCAGACACAATATGGGGCATAAAGAGTGGGGCAGGTGATATGAATCCACTATTTAAAGATGCAGAACGTCAGCATCACTCTTCCTACACTAGATCGTGCCTCACAGTTGTGATATTGACATTTGTCCTTATCACCAAATACACGTGTCAAGTAGGATGAGTAGGACAGAAGATCTGTATCCATATACGTGTAGCAGTAATTAATTCTCTCCTAATTGATTGGAACTTTATCTACCATGGTTGTAGTTGAGCACTTTCCCAGGATCATGGTGTGTTACCAAGGATCAGTTCCAACTGAAGCCGAGGCCAAAGCGCATTCTCAATTGATTGATAAATACTATTTTTAGTATGAATAAATCTAGAAAACATGTAATGTTTCTAATAAACTCAGTTGGTGCAATTTTGATTTCGATATCAAGTATTTCGGGTACAAAAAGTCGTGTTCATATTGGCATAGATAATTTCCGACGAATATATTTTAGATGACAATGGAAGAAATAGAGGAGACATCCATCTTCTTCATCTGGAGCTTAATGGGTATATCTGAATACGGATCGATCGGTTCTCCTTTCAGGAAGCTGGAGTACCAATAAGTTGATGCCTTGGATTATTATCTTTTATGGCCGGGTAATCAAGGTCCACATAAAAGAGCGTGAAACCTGACTTGAATCCATCGATCAATTCAATCACGTTGAGGAATGACCACGTGAATTATCCTCTTACGTCTGATTCGTTCTCGAAAAATCACAGAGTGTCTCGTTCTTTTGGATCCTTTGCCCTGAAAATTACAAATCAAAGAATTGGTATGGAAACTTGGTCTCCAAGTAAAGTAAGGTTTTAAAATTTCCAACTAGCCGTTGGTAATGAAAACATGGTCTCCAAGTTAAGTAAGAATGAGTCAGGAGCTCAAGAGGAAAATAACTTGAATAAAAAAATAAATACGGTGGGTAAATGTAAATAAAAAAAAAAAAGGGATAAAATTTAGGGGACAATTGTCCACCTTATTTCATTGTGGCTTCGTCCCAGATATGACTGGTTCTACCGAGCCAAGGGTTCTACACGGATTTAAAACGTTATTCCCTTGTGCCCACTTTGGTTTGGTTTTGTTTAATTTGGTTCCTTCTTAATTATATGAAATTAATCCCTAATAAGTTATGAAATTTAACAATTCTTGCAGACTTCGGATGGTAACGGGAAGAAGCAATTCCTGGTGTGTCACACATGCAAGATGTATTGGAAGGTGGTATAAGTTAGATTCTGGGGAGGCAGAGGAATACTTGGGGTTCATCATGGAGGAGTTATTATATTAAGTAATAAGGAATAAAGTAGAATAATGAATAAAGGATATGTAGTAATAGATGGTTGCTACCATCTATTATCTATGTATGGCTATCTATCTAATGAATAAATGATATGTAGTAATAGATGGTTGCTACCATCTATTATCTATGTATGGCTATCTATCTGTCTTTTATTTTTAATAAAACTTTTATATTTCGAAATGTTTGTTATTTTAATTTGAAGTGGTGCTTAGATAATGCTAATAACTAATTTAACGATAGCTAGCTAATTTACAAAATATATTGTCAAGTCAAAAGAAAAAAATTCTCATATAAATCTATATCTGTGGTTAGCCATAGTATGAATAAATATTAAATATAATTGAGAGACATAATATATAGGTGTATCATGTGATCAAAGGCGGAAGAATAAAACTCGGCCTCTTTAGTGTTAGGAAAAAAACATCGTCAAGAGCCATTGAAAAATCACCTTTTTCATTCTATTTTCATGTTACGTATGTTCTTAAATCATAAGAAAATAAAAGAAAAAGCTAGATGCTAATGAAATGTGTCACGTATAAATCTTTTTGGAATAGTTGTGAGTAGAATTTGTATGTAAGGATAATTTGACTATTCAGTTTTTTTTTTTTAATGTAATATACACAATATAATCAACCGTCGCTCTTTCCGACCCATTTCGCTCATGTTTTAGGGTTTTTTTTACACATATAAGGCGAACTTAATGTAAGTGTTGTTGTACCCTTATATAACAACAACACGCAAAGAGTATAAAAGGAAGACGCATATTTACCGGCCGATTATAAACCCTAAAAAGTATCAATATTTTGGGAACAATTGCAAATAGAAGCTTTAATTTCATGGCAAATAAAAGACGTACTTTTTTTTTCCGTAGGTGATACTATGAGCTCTCTTAAGTGAACATTACTCATAGCATTCTTAATGTATTTTTAGATTAATGTTATTCGCACCCTACCATTTTGTAAGAGTTAAAATGTTGGTTATGAATAATTTTTTATTCATAGGATTTCAGCGGGACTTGAATCACTCACTAAATTTTTAATTAAGAGATGACGTATTAAAGTAACCACGAAAAAAAACGTACATGAATGCCAATTCTACGTTCTCTCGTTAGGTGGACGCTAATTATAACATATTAATCCATCCCTAAATTAATCTCACTCTCACAATAGATCAACTGGTAACATGTAAATTATGGTTACTAGTATTTTTTAATTCGAAAAATTTCAACGACATTTCAATCACTAAATTTTTAATTAAGAGACAATGTACCAACACAATAAAAAAAATGTACTTAAGTGCTAGTTTCAGGCACTGGAGTATGCGACAGACAATGACACAAGCAGAATAAGACCAGTGTCAATTTCCAACCAAGACGTTTATCGTCATCCCATTTCGGGGACGAACAAACAAGTCTTGTCTGGTTCCTTCTTTTATTGCTTTACATTTGATTACAAATTTAAATGACTCCAGTTCAAATCTAAAATTTTAATACATCTATAATTCGGAGTTCAAGTTGTTTATGTGACAATTGTCCTCCTTAACTTTTTACTAATACGTAATAATTATAATTTTAAAAACTTTAATTTTTTTTATTTAATCCTTTAAAATTTACATTAACCTATCCGAATAGATTATTTGCCTCTAATTTGACTTATTTAAGTTAAATAATAAAATATTACAAATTGACATTAAGTTGATAATATTTTGACGACACCAGAGTTGAGAGAAATTATAACTTACATCGGTCATAACAGGTGTAGGACAGCTGATGGCCCTCCCATCAATTAGGAATTAACATGTGTTATTTCAAAGTTTTTATTTTTTCACTTTTTACACGTGTCTTCCTATTATTGGAGGGAGAGGCACCAACTGTCCTCCACCTTTTGGAGCCGAGGTAAGCAATGAGTTCGTTCACCGTTAGTTTTAAATAGTCTTAAATGGACAGATTTTTCTAGTATGTTTTACTGAACATGTTTTTTGTTATCATTTCTCTAATATATGTTGGATTTTAAATGTATGGAATTTTTAATTTGCACCATACTATCGATAATGTCAACTTTCTTATGAGTTTCGCATTTAAGACAAAAAAAAAAAAAAAACACGAACATGTGGTGTCCGTAAAACATAGTAGAAATGACTTTAATGGTCTATGTATTTTTTTCCCTTACAGTGTGTCTAAAAATGGTTCCTCAAGAAAAACAGTACTTAAAGTTAGTATATTCTACATTATGAATAACTCTCAGTTGTCTCGTATTTTTTCGCAACAGGTAAAGGTAAAGTATTCATGAATTTTTTGATTTATGCATATGATCCATGATTTGAGCAAGGACGAAGTTATGTCGGGTTGGGACCCTCAACTTTTGGCTATGTATTTTTAACCTAAAAATGTTACTATTTTTAAAATTTTATATTTTTCTCCTTAATTTTTTTATTTTGATTGTTTGACCTTACTCAACATATGCTACTAAACAAAAATTATGGCTTTGTCCCTCTCAAAGCCATTGTTATGCAATGCGATTGAAAAATTAATTCAGGGGACTTATAGAGCACCATATATCCAACTTAGGGACTAAATCAATCATAATTCATACTTCAATGCACATATGAGATTTGCAGTTTAACGGGTAAACTTGCAATCAACCAATATTGGGCCCGATGGAACTAACTTTTAGGTCGATATATATTTCTTACGATACCAATGAGACTGGCAGATAACGTGGGAGTGGCCCAAGGCCAACAATTCATATTTATAATAATTATATATATATATATATATATATATATATATATATATATATATATATATATATAACAAATATAATAATAATATAATTTTGTTTTAAAGGAATAGGCAACTTAAATACATTATCTTTATTTGGCCAAATATTACATATATCTTCTTACTTTTGTTTTAAATATAAGACTCATATTACAAACATTTTATTTTTTATCCAATAACTTCGTTTGCGTACCAACTATCTACTATATTATATTAATTCGGTACCGGAAGCCCTTTGGTCGACACGTGGACAGTCCACGCAGTAACCGTTTCCTAATTTAATCGGAATTTAATAGGGGTTCTCTAAATTTAGATACATAATATTGATTGATTGAAAATTAAGAAGTATTTTTATCTCCTATTTTGGTCTCTACGCAATTTAAAGAAATAAATTAATTAAAAGTTTCCTTTTAAATTCATTATCTATACAGTTTGGCTCCGGAAGACCATAGACCGCCACGTAAGCCACGTATATATAGAAATAATCAATACAAATAAACGTCATATATAGAATAATAATATAAGAAACATTATATATATATATATATATATAATATATAATATTATATATTATATATATATATATAGAATAATAACGAAGACATAATTATTATGTACTTCATATTGGCTATAATAGACACTAAATATTTTTATATATACCTAAATAAATTCTCTTAATTAGTATATATAACATTATATATAAATATAGTCACCGTGCCTGACAAAAAAATATAGCCAATATGTTATTATATATGCATAAATAAATTCTCTTAATTAGTATATATATATGTTTCTAAATTTTCTAAATAAATAGCTAACCACCGTACTTCTTCTTAAGCATATATGCATAGTATTTTTTTCTGTTTACAACTATATTATATTGTATATATAGATTGTGAATGCAATATTATATGTGCATGCATTAAGAAAACTCTTTTTTTCTTTTGTTTTTTTACTTCTACTAACATATACGTAAACTAATCTCCTACTTATTCTTTTTTGTATTGGTGATAGATTGATATTGTCTTAGATTACCATCAGAATGGAGGATGGAGATCATGATTGCTATCAAGAGGTAGTATAAAAAACGTGGAGGACGATCGCTCAACATGAGGTCAAATACTATCATCCATATCGCTATAGAGATGAATGATCCACCAATAATCACGCATAATAAATATTTCTACTATGTTTCATCAGTATTTGACTATTTATTGATTAATGTTTCCCTATTCTCTTATATTGCAGGCTTTATTATTCAAAGAATATATATATATATATATATATACTAAATCCGAGCCTTGCAATGCAACGTACGAATTAGCAACAATTAGGTTAGTCGTTATAACTATTTTTCATATGACGTTATATATTATAAGAATTACTTTAGAATTATAGAGCACCCTTACATATCACTGGTTTAGAACTATACATATGGTTCAACACCAACTCATTTGGCCATAATTATATATCTTATACGTTGAGATGTTTTTGGAACTCTGTTAAATTGAGTACTTAATTTGAATTATATTATCGCAATGTGAGTAGTGATTGTTTTTTATGCAAATTATTTGAGAAGGTTTTTATAAATATCTTCTAATTTGGTTGATTTTGATTTTAACCTAATTTTTCTCATGATTAATCAATATAATTTTGCTAGGAATGGAGAAATTAAATTATTACTTTCTGCAGTTCGTATCTCTTTAAGTACAACCATCCTCACGAAATTACTAATGAAAAAACGTAATGGTCGCTATTTCCTACTTTAATGTTTATATATACAAATAATATATTAATAATATTGTATAACTAATTATACAACTCTAATTTAGGAATAAATCACGCGAAATAAAGAATGAGTATATATTATTTTCTTATTGTATAAAATCATTTAATTATTTTATTAAAAAATATTATTTATTGTATATTAATAGTATAGTTAAGTTGATTAACAAATGTATATATATGCTATAAAATCCTTCTTTACTAACGGTTGGCGGTCGCACATAAATAATCAATCTTTGACCTTAATTAACTATATAAGGTTGGTTCTGTCTAGTGGAGGATACCTTTAAGTGGTAACTTTAAAGGTGCATTCGTTTTGAATTAGTAAATCTACGATAGCAAAAAAAAATCTATGATATTTATAGCCAAAAAAAATCTACGATATTCGAATAGTTTAGACTAAATCATTTTAAACAAAGAATAATATACGTTATGAAAATCATTGGATACATTTGAGAAATAGAAAATTGATAAAAATAAATAATTTATTATTTAAAATTAACTATATAAATATATCAATAAAAAAAATTTGTTTGTTTTTTTTTATGTTTTTTTGGCAGAGATATGATTTTGATTGAAGAATTATAATAAATAAAAAAAAACGTATCTTTCACATTATAAAAATATAGCCTACATACTATATAAAAACTATATAATAATATGCTAAGTAAAAATTATACAAATTATTTAACCAATTATAATTATATATATATATATATATATATAAATATATATATATTCATTAAAAATTACAAAAAAATCAGTATTTTTTTTATTTATTCTAATATTTTTTTTACCCGCGCGGTGCGCGGGAATAGTATCTAGTATATTATATTAATTCGGCATCGGAAGCCCTCTGGCTGACACGTGGACAGTTTGTCCAGTCAGCGTTGCCTAATTTAATCGGAATTTAATAGGGGTTCTCTAAATTTAGATACATAATATTGATTGATTCAAAATTAAGAAGTATTTTTATATCCTATTTTGGTTTCTACGCAATTTTAAGAAACAAATTAATTAAAAGTTTCCTTTTAAATAGTAAATTTATACAGTTTGGTTCCGGAAGACCATAGACCGCCACGTAAGCAAGGGTATTATTATATATAAAACAATATATAATTAAAAACGGTGAAGATAATAAACGGTGTGAGAATATATTTCATGTAATATACACAAAGCACCCACGAGCCACATAGCTAGCTATACATTCTAAAATCCAAAAAATTCTTGCTAATTTATACATGTGATAATATATTTCATGTTATATATATATATATATATATATATATATATATATATATATATATATATATAGCTTTACAAACAAAAAAAGAGTGTATATATATGTACGCATATAATGTCCCAATTTGATTATATGTAAACTAATGTATTTTATTTTTTTGTGATTATTAGATGCTTTATTTTTTATATTATTTAGGGTTTAGGATTGTAGGTATAAGTATGTTAAAATATCAGATGGAGTACCGTGTACAATTGTTGTAATATGTACGTATATATTGTAGGGTTTATGCTAATGTGATCATGTTGTTTTGAATATGTGCAGTGCAGACGTGAGGGAGAAACTGAATGTAAGGAAAGAAAAGTTAAATAAGAACGTAACATTCAAGATTCAAAGAAACTACACCAACCTCAACTATAAACCGGGTCGATATCAAAAGGTCTGCTATTGATTATGGGTATGTCTTTTTTAGTTTAATCAGATTCATGCTTAACCCTAAATAAGTAGGTGATATAAAAAAATATTCAACCAAAAAAATATATATAAGCACTGCAGAGCTATAGGGTTAAACTTTAAAGCACGTTTCTCATCATAGAGTTAGGGTTAAAGCACACCATCATCCACACTAGCTTCGACCACAACACGATAAGTTGGAGTCTCATTAGCTTAAAATTAGGGTTTATATATCATATTTTACATGATACTATTTAATTTGTATGCCATAGATTAATATGGTGTAAAAGTCCTATGTAATTACAAAAAAAAAAATCAATTAGCTTGCTAGAATAAGAAGAAGGCGGTCGTGAATAAGGTAATAAAATAAATTTTGACAGAAAGTCTAAGTTATTTTATCTTACTAATCGTTTAATTTTGTTCTCATCTACTGTATGAGAATATTCTATATGCTCTGAATAGATTTAAATTTTTTAGCCTTATGAAATATTAATTTCTTTATGTTTAAACATTTGACATATAAATGTTTCAATATTTATAATTTAACTTTATAGGATTCTAAAATGTTCTATTATATTATTTGATTTTTCTCTTCGTTTGTAAGTTAGTATGTATATAGAATATGAACATCTTATTTTTACATCTTTAATATATTTAGTAACGAATCCATACATAATCGTATAGTTTTATGAACTTTGCATATTTTAATCTTATATATAGATTATATGATACACTACTTTGGCTAATGTATACACAAAAAGAAGTGTAATTCTATATTTTTAGAACTATAAATTATGAAAATTAAAAATGCTACTTTTCATAAAATTAATTTGAGATTATGTATTTTTGTTTGAATATATTTTTTAAAAAAATTGGGTAAATAGTTAAAATAGTTAGATTTTTTAGCGTTATATTTATTATAATTTTAAACTTATTGTATTTCTCAAATCCAAATTTCAACTAATCTTTTTTTTAAAATGCTATAAAAATATTTTTTTTTGTTTTTATACGCGCGGTGCGCGGGGTTAGTAAGTATTTTAATTCATATTTATTTTCCGTCTATTTTACCCGCGCGGTGCGCGGGATTAGTATCTAGTATCATTTAATGATCGTTGAACCATTGGCGATAATTTTTCTTATGATTCCAGTGATTTTTATCCCTTTTTTTTTTATTGAAATGAATAAAATTAATGTTAATTAGCTAAATGCACCCATACCTTTTTGCATGTTGTTGGATGCACAACACATGTAAGCGAATGCACCCATACGTTTTGCTATGTTGGTGAATGCACCTAAAGCTCTAACACCGTTAGTTAAATACATATGTGCCACACATGCACCTGAATGCACACACGACAACAAACCACCGCGACGACGACCAATCACCTCGATGGGCGAGCAGCAGACGACCAACCACGAAGATACACGACAACGCAATAAAGACAATTAGCGATACAAAGAAGTGTGTCTACAGAAGTGTGTCTACAAAAGTTTATGTTTATGGTAATTTATTTCATCACGACCGCAGAAGATGAGGATGGAGGGTATATCCGTCATCAGCAAAATCATTTATCTTTTTAATTAAAAAAATGTTTGCATGTGACTAACACATGAATAACTAACGGAAAAAATAAACGGAACTTAGACTAAATGTGTATTGAGCAACAAAACAATACATATCGGTGCATTTAGCAACATGAAAAAAATATATAAATGCATTTGGCAAATAACTAAAACATGTGGGTGCAATTGGCTAATTAACCATAAAGCTAATGTATTTACCTCAATACATTTTTGGATCGCGGATAGCTTGTTTAAATGTGACCCTAATAAATATACTTACTAATGATAATAATAATCAATAAATTATTCCATCACGCGTTTTCATGACTTCTATCTAATGTACATTCCTACAAGGACAGCCATTTGTTGTGATTATATAAGGCAATTAACCGGCCTAGCTAACTTACGTCTTCTTAACTCTAAGCTTTAACTTCTTAGTTAAGATAACCGAGAGTAACTGGTAATGGTAAACTAAATCGTGTTTTTTTTTCATAAATAAACTGAGTTTGAATATTATTATAAACACGCTTGGAAACAACTTTAATGTCATCACTTTTACTGAAATTTTATAAACAAAATTATAATAAAAAGAAAAATTAACATAATTTTTTTTATGGGATGCTAGTATTGGCTTTAGTATTGTTTTTTTCTAATAATATATCGTCACTGAAAACCTTAATTACAACGCCATATCCCTAGAAGGAGTGTATAAATATCAATTATGATAGCCTTTTGCTTTCGTCCAAAGATTTGTGGGTAGTTTGTTTTGAGGTGATGTTAATGGTATATGTAATACTCGGTTAATCGTGATATATCAACATTTAACGGTTAAATAAACAATTATTTTTTGGAAAAGTTGCTAATTATTATTTTTTTTGGCCAAAAAAGGTTGCTAAATTTAGAAAAATAGTGTGTGAATGTGTTTGCAATTAATTTGGTATTTGACTAAATCTGAAAAAATGTCAAAGTACGTGTTTATTAAGTAATTTACCATAAAAGAACTTGATGGCAAAAAGAATCTAAATATTTTTTTAGCCAAAAGAGAAATTATTTATTGAAAAAAATATTATTTTTGGTAATTACGTCAGATTAAAGGGGGACGAAAATTGGATTCGAGGACTTCACAATTCAAGAACCGCTCCAGTTGATACCAAATCAAACTCCTCAAGAAATAGGATTTCTCTCTGTGCTGTTTTGTCTTCCTTCACATGGCGGCAAATGATTCTAGACCTCCGGTCACTGGCTACCCTGCGCCGCCGCCGGCGAGCCACTCCAACGGCCACGCTCAAGGTCATGCTTTCCCGTACGCAGCGCCTCCGCCGCAGTACAACAACTACCAGTACTATCCCCCTCCTCAGCGCCGTCCAACCTTCCTACGCTACTTCATAGTGACGATTATTGCCTTCTTCATCATCACCGGCACCATCCTCTTCATCGTCTGGCTCGTGCTCCGCCCCCAGCTCCCGGAGTTCCGCGTCGATTCTTTCACCGTCGCCAATTTCTCTGTCCCCGATTCGGACCACGTATCCGGTATTTGGCAGGTTAGGTTCCTGGTCAATAACCCTAACAAGAGGATGAAGATCTCGTACGGCAGCCTCGGCGCGGCACTGTTTTACAAGTCGGAGTTCATATCGGAGACGCGGATCTCGCCGTTCAACCAGGGAACGAGGAACGAAACTACTGTGGAGACCACTCTCACTGCCGCCAACGCTTACGTGGCGGAATCGGCGGTGAATAAGCTCAATTCGGACAGGACTCGAGGCTCTGTTAGCTTCGGAATTAGGGTTGTGTCCTGGGTCCGATTCAGCTCAGGATGGTGGCGCGCTAGGATGAGGCGGCTCGATGTGTGGTGCAGCGACCTTGCAGTGGGGCTGTCGCCGTCGAGTAATGGCACTAATGGCACGGTGAAGCTCAACGGAGCTCCTAGGAAGTGCACCGTCAGTCTCTGATTGTAAGTCCTGTACTTTTCTGCTTCTAATCTCCATCAACATTCTAATCTGGTACAGAAAATCGATATGATGAACTTGTGTTGGCTGTAGATTGTATATTGAGGATTAGGGTTGTTATGAAATGTTGTAATGGAGATTCGTCAATCGTTATTATGCTATACAAACCAACACTTTCGTATGTTATACACATAATAAGCAGCTTCAAATTGTTCTGATATAGTACAGATGCTAAGTTTACTAGTTTAGCTGGTATTAGCACAGTGCCTTTGATGGTGTCTATAGAAATCGAAACCTGTCATGGTTTCCTTCTTAGTCGAGTACATGAGGCTTGAATTCCTAAGGGTTTCAATGAAGATTCCCACTGCTGCTGCTTATGCTTCTGCCTAATTGGTTTAGGTAGCAATGTTGAATTTATCAAATTGGTAAATTTAGAAATGATGAAGAACTTAGCATTGTTAAATTGGGGCTCAGCTTGAGCAACTTTTCAGTAGGGTTGATTTTATAGGCTTATATACCAAATTGCTAGCTGCATTTGTAAGCATATATAGTTGCTAGCTGATCTTGCTGACATTTTTCTAGCTAAACTAATACGTTAGTGCAATCTACTAGCTCTATCCATTTTCCCGTGTAGTTATGGATGGAAAATCCACATGTGTTGTCTAGTTAGGCAAGACCTACCTATACACTCTCTGTACAAGGTTAACAAACTAAAAAAGGACAGGGCTTAGCAAATTGTACTTGAGTAATTTAGCTAGTAAAAAGTGGATTTTTTTCTTCCCAAATGCCTTATAGAAACCAAATACAAAAACAGCAGATCACGAAAATTAATTACAGATATAACTAATGCCGCTGTTTCAAACAGCAGCACAAATTCATGAGTGTTGCGTACCGCTCTTTGAGATGGCGGCATGTAGTTTGGTTTTTGACAGTAGTTATATGTGTAATTAATGTTTGTTAACTGTTATTTTTGTATTTGGTTTCAATAAAGTTGCTATTTGAGGAAAAAATTGTAAAAAGTGGTAAGAGAAGTTGAACTAGCTAGTAGCAAGCAAGCACAAGTTGGGCTAGCAGTTAGGTTTTTTACCCATCATTCTATGATTGATCCCTGATTACAAATATGCAGCAAGACTTTCAAATTATGATAGATGTGTGCTTTAGGAGTCATTGCTGAGAGTTTGATATGAATAAGCAGAAGCAGGATCTTATTTCTGCATGAATATTGAACTGGGGTGAGTCTAGTTGTTGCAGGTAATGAAGAAATATCAAAATGCATTTTGATTCTGTGTGACCCTAAAATAATATTAGCTTGGACCAAGTTAATGATTTAAGTAATGATCATGAATATTCCTGAGACTTGTGAGATCTCTAGATAATGGATGTAGCTGAACCTTTAAACTATATTGGATCATGCTAACTATAGAATGTTGCTCACTTGATCAAACCATGATCAGACCATTATGATGCTCAAAATAAATAAATAACCATATTGTAGCATAGAAAAGTTAACAAATATATCTAGAGATGTTAAAATAATGTATTTTTTAATGTGTGTAATATGCCTTAAAAATTCACAATTGCCAACTGTGACACATAGAAAATACCATAACTCAAGGGCAGAAATTCTAAATTGATTTTAAAATTCAGAAATGGTTGTTTTTTATGCGGGCGAAATTGTTAATTCTGCAACTACCGGTGTCGGATTTTAAAGTGTTAAATTTTGGTGTGAGTATACAGTTTTTCATGTGGAACCAGCGCTTTGATCAATACTCATTGCTTTGCCATGGAGTAAGATGTTTTTTTCCGGTCAATTTCCTTCATATAGAGGATTAAAATCGCAGTTAATATTTAGGTCGTGTTTGCAATTTGTCGGTTTTATTATGATTTTTTTTTTTTCAAGATTTGTTCTAGGTTTAAGTTTTTACTTTCAGTATTTAAATTATGTTTAGCCGTCTTTGAGACATCAGTATTATTGGTTTATTAATGAAAATAAATGAGGTTATCCTCAATCGTTTGTCGAATTCTTGGTATTTTCTTGAATCGATGAGTTTTTGTATTTTAACCAACCAGAATAATATGTATTTTGATCTAATCTAATTGTTCTTTTGTTGCTCCTCTATCATTCCATAAGAATACTCAAGAGGCCCATAAACCCTATAACCCTTCTTCCAAACTAGATATAAAGCCCATATTCTTGTAGTTCTAAAGAACTACTCTATTCTCTCATATTTTTAATACTGTCAAGAGCAGTCCACAATAACTACTTTTTGTAAAATCCAATTGTTTCAAGGGTTAAGAACTTAAAAATAAAATTATAGGCTATTTTGCTAATTGATGTCTCATCTTTAAAATGTTGACATTCGATATCTCAACTATCAAGTTAGTTGACTTCCATTTTATTCTCTTAAAATTGAAAGAATAATACATATTTTTAAGTATTAAATAAATAAATCTAAACCATGAGCAATAAATCTAATATATCGGAAAAGCAGAAAATGACATTTTTTACTGCTTAAAATGTCAAAATCATTCGAAATAGAAAAAGTGAAAAAGTAAGAGCACTCTCAATGGGCAAATTTGTTAAGACATTTACTTATGTGGAGGTGGGATATGAAGACAAATATTGTTCATCTCACTAATTGTCCATCTAATTTCTTATTCTCTTTCTTCTAACTTGTCCATTGACATTTTGTACATATTCATGTTTTAAAATAATTTTATAATCTCTCTCCATGTGTTATGTAATATTTATAATATATAATAATCAAAATTGAGACAAAAATTGTCTTTGTCAGGAAGTAAAGACATTTCAAATCAAATTAACATTTTAATAACAATTGATGATGTGGGGGTGATGTGGCTCAAAATGAGAACCAAAATGGCTCTTGCCATTGTGAGTGCTCTAACAAATTTATTAGTTGGGACATTGAGTATTAACTTTTTAAATCTTGGACAGTGATTAGTAGGGGTGGGCATAAAAAACCGGGAACCCGAGGTAAAACTAGAGCTCATTTCAGGAAACCGGAAAAAACCGAGCTTGTTCGCCTACA
This sequence comes from Clarkia xantiana subsp. parviflora, assembly GCA_036873135.1. Taxonomy (NCBI): domain Eukaryota; kingdom Viridiplantae; phylum Streptophyta; class Magnoliopsida; order Myrtales; family Onagraceae; genus Clarkia; species Clarkia xantiana. The sequence goes on along the minus strand of JAPTYO010000008.1, from coordinate 985,487 downwards.
ACTAAGAATAACTCTTAAAAAATAACATTGGAGACCAATATAATCGTAACCCAATAAATAGTATAATCATCAATGATGGAACGTTTTGTACTATAATTTTTTGGTGTATAATCAACATAAAATTATGATATAAATCATTTCATCTATACTTTTTCTTAATGGTATGAAGTTTTTGACTGATTTAATAAAAAATAATATAAATGTGTTAATTGTGTAAAAACCGAACATAAATTTCATATTTGTTTGGATATATCTAAATTTATTTATAATATACATTTTCTCATATGTGTTAGTTGATTTAAAACCGAGCTTGTTCATAACTGGAAAAAAAAAAAAAAAAAAAGTGTATCCGATCAGATAGGTGATTCTTCTATCCTTTTCTCTATGCTTTATTATCCATCAATGGCTGGCTATTACTTTATTCCCTCCACCACACAACACTTTGCATTTGTGTCTTCTTCTTCTTGTTGTTGAAGTGTTATTATTATCAGTGTGATTTAGAGGGCATGTTTCTGCTAATGATTAGTATCAGTTTGAAGAACATTCACTGCAGATCCTAATCCTACTTTTTCTCTTCCCAAAATTAGATTCTACAAACAGAAAGATCATATGCTTAGTTTGTGGAAGATGATGATGATAAAGCAATATTCTTACCATTTGTGCTCCAACTTTGAACATTTCTTTTACACCCCAACCATTATTCTTGCAATTTAAATATGATTCACCAACTACTTTGTTATTTGAGCACAATTCAACCTATTATAGGTAAATTATTATTTTTTTTCTTCCCACAATACTTAAAATCTATAAATTAATAACAAGAATACACTCGCTTGAAAACTTTTCACAAAAATGACATTTAGTGTTTTTTTTCTGACTTATTTACAAGATGTAAAAATAATTAAAATCGAGTTGAAAAACTTAAAAGTGCTCGGTTATGTAATTACAAGATGTTTAGTTAGGTAAAATTACAATACATATTATTATTAGTTACTATATATATTAGTAGTGAGAAAACTATCTAGTATGAGAATGATGATTTGATGTAATTAAGAAGCTAGCATTAGGTAACAAGACATAAATAAAAAACAAATGCGTGATGATGAAGAAAAGACACTTTCCTATGTGACCGCAAAGGTGCATTAAGAGTGTCATGTTTTGCCTTCTAAGGCAAGCCAACAATTATGTACCTAGAAAGGGGTCTTGTTTCATTTCCTTCCATTGTCATTACCAAATCCCCAACCACTGTGACACTACTATAACAAAAGCTAACTACTTATAGAAGGGAGGATTAAGAATTTATAAACTGTTTGAAATTTTATCAATGTTGAAATTCGGAATCTGACGTTAAAATGGAATGTTTCAGGTTTTATTTTTGTTGAATTTTGGTGTCTCGATATGATTACTTTAAAAAAGCCAATATCGACGAAACCAACTGTCAAATTCGACTTTCCTTGTAAGCTTCCTTCTCGTCACATTGCTGGTACCGTCACTTAAGAAGCTGGTCATATCTGTGTAAATAAATCTCGCTCCGTTGTCGCTGAAAATTGCTCAACACCACTCTGTTGGAAACCTTTTCTTTTGGATGTTCAAGTTTTTGGGGGAAATTTGACGACTTTGTGAAAAATAAATAGTGATGGATTATCAATGAGTGAGTAAGTTGATGAAAATGGTTGAACGGATAAAAAAAATACGTCCGAAAACACCATATTTCAACAAAAATAAAACATAAGATTGTCCATTTTAACATTTCAAAGTTCAGTCACAAAATTTCAATATATATGAAATTCCAGACAGTTTATAATAATCCTAAATGTTAATTAACACAAACCGTAGAATAGAATCAAATGTTATCGAGGTCATACTCTATCGTCGTCCTATAAAATTGACAGCTTTTATTATAACGTAACCGATTCTTGGCGCCACTAGACGCGTATTTTTGCTTATTTTTTCATGACTTTGCTTTTTTGTATATTTTTGGTATATTCTTGAATCAGTTGGCAAATAAAAGAATATGGAAAGGTTGCATCCGATTGGACACTTTGTTCCCTTACACTTTTATTTTTAGTAATTCAATTTCTATTTCCATGGGGACGAATCATATTTCAAAATTAAGATGAGGCCCACAAATGGTCAATTATATATGGTTAGCAATGGTAAATGCAAAGTTATTATATGAGACTAGCAGATTTCAGATTTTTCATATTTATAATAAAAAAAATACATTGATTCACAAATAAATTATAATTTATAATGGGGTAAAAAGTAAGTAATATGCAAATAATTAGTATAAACAAAATCTAGGGGTGTAAATATAAAATTTTAAATGATTAAATTAAAAATACTTACAAATTATATATTAAAAATTGCACATCATTGAGGACCTCCCTCATTCCATAGTGGATGTCACAATATTAACCATCTAATCATCACTTCAACCATTGTAAGATAAGGATATTTCGAGTTCGAGCTATTAATTTTTTTTTAATGAAATAGACTTTATTTGGTATGTAATATTACTTTCGTAATTTCGTGCGGAGAGCGTTATTGTTAAAGTCCTTTTCAATAACGCATCTCCAACAAAATTCGAACTTGATTCGTTTCTGAAAACCCAACTCGTTTTACTAATTCATCTAATAATTATTAAAAAAACTCTTACGAACTGACTCAATACGAGTGGATATTATTTCATTATCTCACAAAATATAATATAATAATAAAATCATAAATCATAAAACACTACTTCACTCATCTATATATACTTGAGAAACTCAAACCCTAAAACCCTCATTCTCTTGAACCTATCTAAACCCAATACACTCTCTCTCTCTCTTCCCACCTGAAAATGACAGCTAAAGACTGTGGCCACGACGATGAAGAGAGACACCGCCTCCACCGGCAGCTCTTCACGGCGTTCCTCGTCTTCGTCGGCCTCATCCTCTTCATCGTCTTCCTCATCTTCATCATCCTCCGCCCCAACCGGCCCTCCTTCATCCTCCGCGACGCCACCATCTACCAATTCAACGCCTCCATCTCCGACCCCAAATTCCTCACCACTAACATGCAGATCACCCTCTCGTCTCGAAACCCGAACGAACGAATCGGAGTCTTCTACTCACAGCTCGATACTTACGCCTCGTATCGAGGCCAGCAGATCACTCTACCGACTCTCCTCCCGGAGAGCTACCAGGTATTAGGGATATATATTAGGAAATAATATTTCAATTAGGGTTGAAACTAAAATTCGGTTCGTCCGAAAAATCGGTGAAAACCGATTGTACCGGAAAAAAGAACTCAAAATATTTGGGTTAATTGTTGGACGGTTTTTTATTTTATATTTCAATTTTTAGTTCGGTTCAGACTTTGAGCTTTAATAGTTGTGGGACCGAACCAGCCATTACGTTAATTATATATATAATATATATTATACTAATTGATATTAATCGATATAATTAATTAATTAGTATAAAATATACAGAGTCACTTATAAATATATTTTTTCTACCTTTTTATAATTTATTTCATTATTTTAATAGATGTTATATTTATCATTTCGGTTTGATATAGTCCATAAAATTATGGCATTTCAAATGGTGATTGCTAATTTTTGAATTTTTGTTTAAACCGAAAAATGGACAGCTTATTTTTCTCAATCGATTTTTTAGCCGGGTAAAAACAAGACAAAAAATATAGGTATCCAACCGAAACAAGTAAATAACAATCCAATCGGTATGGTTTCGCTCCTAGTTTTATTTGCTTTTTATTTTTTCTTGCGGAGTAGTCTAGGGGCCCTAGTTTAATTCATAGTATATTTCTTAAATTACTTTGTATCTCTCGTAAAACATCTATTTCCTTTTTTTTTTTTTACTTACAACTCATGTATATATTGTCAGTCCCTATTGTAATACAATCAAATCGATACAATATAATTCATCCCAGGGTCACAAAGAGATTGTTGAGTGGTCCCCATTCGTGTACGGGCAGTCGGTCCCGATGGCACCGTACCTCGGGGGAACCCTAGACCAGGACCTCAACGCGGGGTCCATCTTGGTGAACATCAAGGTGGACGGGCAGGTGAGGTGGAAGGTGGGGACGTGGGTTTCGGGCAGGTACCGGCTCCACGTGAACTGCCCGGCGATGCTGATGCTGAAGAACCGGGGTAGCGGTGGGGTCGGGATTGGGTTCGGGGTTGGTGTCGTGTCGATGAAGGTTCAGCTGTCTACGCGCTGCACCGTGGATGTTTGAGAAGAGGTGGTGATTATAAGAGTTGATTAGTTTCTACGTGAAGCTAGTTGATCATATATATTATAATCTATCGATATCGGTTATAATTAATTACTATGCATTTTCCTTTTGTAATCGGTGTACGTAGATTAATTATGGTGATAAGGTTATGCGATAAATTTTCGCATGCAGAAACGAGACGTTCGATGTGTAAGGATCGGTCGATGTTTCTTTTTTCATTAATGAGAACATGTATCTTCCACTCTCGTGTCTTTCAGAGCTACTGAAATGTGTTTTTAGATATTTATTTATCAGAATTTTGCGAAATCTAATTTTTTTTTTTGTTATATAAAAAGAAATAGCAATAAAATGTAATTAATATATATATATTGGGGGTCAACCATGATTGAAACTTTGATAATATGGGTTATATTTGTAAAGCCATATGATAAAACAGTGGTAGTCTACTAGTTAGCAACGCTTACTTCCAAGTAGTTTGGCTCTGAAATCCAAAGTTCGAAACACTTCAGGGGCGTCACATCACAATGATCTGATTAAAATATCAAATTTCGTATGACCCACATACTGCCTCAGATTTCTTCTGACTCACATACCGCCTCAAGCATATGAGGAGACGAGTAGAACTGAGCTTAGGGGCGTCACCTAGCGATGATCTGATTAAAATATCAGATTTCGTCTGACCCATATACCGCGTCAGGTATATGAGGAGGCGACTAGAGCTGAGCTTAACGGCCCGGCCTCTTCAGTATATTAGACTGCCGGTGAGGTTACGTTACGCACTTGCCTCGTCAACTGGATCAGACGGGACCTGATATTTTTTAACAAACGTGGGCCCTCAAAGCCAAACCACATGAGAGTAAGCGCTCCTGACTACTAGACCACCACTTCCGGTGGTTCAAAACTAACTATTTTAACAAAATATAATAATACAAAATAAACATGCCAAAAAAATGGTACGTCTTGTGGCATTTATGATTAGTTAAGTGTGTATCTGTTTTCGGTAATATCACCCAACAAATTTATTATATATATATATATATATATATACATAATAACATGCACCCTAACTGAAAGAGATAGAGGTTGACGAGGTCCTCGTCCTTGGATCCCGTAAGGATTACTACTCTGTCACGAAATTCTATTATCCTCGAATTACAGAAAATCGATCGGGAACTGGACTAATCTTTCACACCAATTTTCGTAGCACCCGCACATTTTGGATCATGCTTGCTCTGCTCTGCCAGTTCTTTAGGCCCAATTAACCACCCAAAGTCCGGCCCATTAAAGGGGACGTAGGCCCAACAATCAGCGCTAGAATATTACAATTAGTTTTTACGCGCCAAATTAACGGCACTATAGCTAGCTAGCTATATGGCAATTAAATACCGTCCCCTTGTCTAATTACTAATGTACCCTTGTAAATCGTAAACTTCACTACACAGTTGTAGCATCTCCACATCATCAAACTCTCCTTTGGCCAAAAAAAAAAAAAAAAAAATCAACTCTCCTTTCATAGTCGGAGGAATCTACATTGGCTTTATTAAAATAATAATACATAATTCATTTACAAAACTAAAAGACCATAGTATATTTCTTTTTCTCGTGAATTATCTCATTAGAAGAATAGCATTAGTAGTATATATTTCTCTATGCTTAAAATGATCCTTATGTTCCATGTAAAATGTAATTGTATTTTTTTTTTTAAACTCGAACTCAATACCTCTAAATAAGATACAAAACCCTGAATAGATAACACATATTACCGTATTATATACTCTAATTTCATTTGTTAAACCAAACTTTTGATAACACAACTTAACAAACATAATAATTAGATCTGGTTAATTTCATTTAAACATGCAAATTAATCTTTTTGTAGATATAAATTGAATATGCATGTCCTTTATCCTAATCATCACGCTTTGTGAATCAACAACAATTTGGTTAAGATTAGGTTAAAGCATAAATAATTAACATAACAGTAATTAGTAAATTTATGATAAATACGACTATAATTAATAATAATAATATAAAGAAAAAGGAAAATATATAAGCTGAAGCGCTTTCTTCCCTCCACATCCATATCCGAACCAAATTCCCTCGCTTCTCTTGCTTCCCTCGTTTTCTGCCATCTCTTCACTTTCTCTCTCTTGTTTCTCTCTCTCTCTCTCTCCATTTCCCTCGTTCTTCATAGATCCCTTCTTCACTTCCCTCCACCTTCAAATTCTCCCTCGATCTCTTCGATTCGGTTTCTTGCATCAATTCCTCTTCAATCCCACCCTGATTTCTTTCCTAAGCCGAGATCCTTCTACCAAACCCCAGGCAAACCCTGATCTAGTCGGATGTCCAATTCTACCGCCACTCAGCCACCGCCATCGCAGACTTCCACGATCATGCAGCAGCAGGTTCAGCATACCCAGCCGCAGTTCGCTGTCAAGCCGCCGTTTGTCCCACCCGGAGACTACCATCGGTTTGCCGCTCAGCTTCCGCGACGAGTTGCTGATCATGAAGGCGATGCCATCACAGTTAAATCAACAGTGAGTCCTTTGATCTATTCGAGCTTAGCTGGGTGTTACTGTCGTTTTTTGGGGGTTTCTGTTTGGGTTAGTGGTTTTTGATGAGATCTGCGCGGGGTTTTGGACACTTGAATTTGTTGATCGAGTCAACTGCTTTGAATATGTTCCAATTTGCCGCCCTTACTAGCTCTGTAGCTGGAGTCCAAAATGTTATGTTCTGGATCATGGTTTTGGTGGTCTGAGGCTAGTTTTTATCTCAAGAAGAAATGTTCTTAAATTATGAACTCAATTGGAGTCTTTAGAGCTGCATAGTTCATAAGTTGGAACATAAGCTGGTTCTAAGTCTCAATCAGTCCTCAGTTACAAATTTTAGGCAAACCAGAAGTTCTATCAAGTTCACAATCTACCACGGCAAGAAACTTTACTAAAAGTCTAAAATGTGACTTGATAAGATGTCCCAAAGGTCTAAACTTATGGCAAAGAGGAAATGTCAATGAAGAGTTGTAGTTATGATCTATCTGTTGCATGATATTTAGGGCATCGACTTGCAGTTCCTCACTTTATGGGCCCCTGTGGTTCGACCTCTTGTTCCAGTGTTTGTCTTTCTCTATTCCAGCTCTTGCTTATTGCAAGCAGATTTAGTATGGAATGTTAGGGGTGTTAAATATATAAGGTAAGTAAAGGTAACATTGCAGACTTCTCCAAAAAGGAAATTATTTAAGGGAAGTACAACTTGACCTCACTTTCCCTTTACCTTGTTAACTAATCTCTTTCATTACAAGAGAAGTATGGAGTTACAAGCATTGTTATTTTTAGTTTTCTCCAAGGTCTAAGACATCATTGGCTCCTGTTATTGTTAAAAGTTTTTATGTTTACTGAGAGTTATTCATTTCCCTGACTGTGACCAGCAAGTGAAGAGGAAGAGTGATGCCCTTGATTGCAGAGCAGAATCTAATCAGTGGCCTACTGAGCCTGGCAGCTTGGATGTTGCTGGTAGTACTCTCCAGACACCAGTATCAGCAAAAGGACCAAAGGGTAGCAAAGGTGCAAAGAACACAAGGAACAATAGAATGGGACCTCAAACTCCTGTCGCTAATGCTGGTTCGTCAATTTTTTTTTAATATGGATGACTTCCTATAATATGCCCTTTTCTTGATCCTAGATAGCAGCCCTTAGCATTTCTAGAAAGCATGTCAAATATGTTCACCTTCTTGTCATTTATATTTACTAAAATATTTACTGCAACTTGCCAGGTTCTCCATCTGCCAATAATCTTACTCCAGGGGGTCCTTGTCGGTATGACAGCTCTCTAGGTAAATTCAAGATCATTATTTTGTACTATCTTCTCCTACATTTTTCTGTTTTTTTTTGTCAACCAGGTTCCTTTCTGCTCTCACTATGGATAAATGCTCAACTAACTATCAGTGATATTCTTGGATTTGACCAGGCCTGCTTACAAAGAAGTTTATCAACTTAATTAAACATGCTGAAGATGGTGTTCTTGACCTAAATAAAGCAGCTGAGACTTTGCAGGTGATTCATGGTTGATCATCTTAATATGGTATGTTGGGGTTGTTGTGCCTTAGATTACTCACTGTAAGGGTGCTCTGTTACTGCAGGTGCAAAAAAGAAGGATCTATGACATAACAAATGTACTAGAAGGAATTGGTCTTATAGAGAAGAAACTGAAGAACAGAATTCAGTGGAAGTAAGGGGAAATCCAATGTTTTTTACTTATAACTTTTAGTTTTGATCACCTTTTTTTAATTGGAAAATTTATCACTGTTATCTGTACAGACTTTGAAACTTTCCAATAAATAATGCTAAATTTCCAGTAAAAAAAATCTAAAATGTCTGCTCATGTGTAGGGGAATTGAGGCTGGTAGACCAGGAGAATTTGATGAAAGTGTTGGCAGCATACAGGTGCATCTTGGAGAAATACCTTTTTCTTTTTTAATGATATACTTGCTTTCTTATTTCCACATGGAATTGATGGAGGACCAACATAATTAAATTTACCTTCGAAGTATCTCTGACATTGGATTCTATACGTTCAAATCGATGGCTGCCTTTTCGTTTAAAGCCTGTTAAGTCGGTATTCAGCACCCTGTATACAGCTGAACACTAGTAAATGGAACAGAAAATGTGGATGCCAGTTGGTAGTTTCTATGTGTCTTGGACCCTTTGCTTTTCCAGCATTGTAATATTGATAACTTTGTTTTCAATCTTCAGGCAGATGTTGATGCTCTCTCCGTTGAGGAGCACAGGCTCGATGAACGTATAAGGTGTTCTTTTTTCATTCAATGTTTTCAATATTCCATATGTGTGTTTGGGCCACTCGTTTTTCTCACTATGGCTTCTTATTTATTATTATTATATCAGAGAAATGCAACAAAGGCTAAGGGACTTTAGCGAAGAGGACGACAACCAAAGGTAGACTTTCATTTCATCACTTTCCAAAAGTCTTCTTAGTAATCTGTTTCACTGCAGAACTATAGTTATCTTACAATTCCATGAATCGGTTTGTTTGCTTTTCTTCAGGTTGCTTTTTATCACTGAAGATGATATAAAGGCACTGCCGTGCTTTCAGGTAAAGCTTTCTATCTTTATGGATATTGTTGTATTAACCAACTAAAAAGTTGTACTTACTATGATCGACTTCTTCCATGATCAGAATGAAACTTTAATAGCAATAAAAGCTCCTCATGGTACCACTCTTGAAGTTCCAGACCCTGATGAGGTAACGTATTCTTGTATATCTGAAACACCAAAAGAAAATGAAGTCTTTGGCTCAAAAAGTGTTTCTTATTATGTAGCAGGAGGTTGACTATCGCCAAAGGAGGTACAGAATAGTTCTAAGGAGCACAATGGGTCCTATAGATGTCTATCTTGTTAGGTACTGCTCTTTCGTGCTCAAACTCGACTGTTCTACCATCTTATTGAAAGTAAAATATTAAACAAGATCAAACAATTTTCTTTTGGCGAAGAAAAAAAAAAAAATCAAACTGTATGATGTCATTTTACATCTAATTGCTCTCTAATTATTGATTTTTTTTTTGGCTATATATAGTCAATTTGAGGAGAGATTCGAGGAGGTTAATGGCGGTGAGCCACCCCCAAGCACCCCGAGCAATGTAGTATTAAATGAGGACTCAGCAACCACATCAGTTAAGGAACACAGCACCGATAAGGATATCCCAAGACGGGAGCACGATGATGCTCATAGATCATCAGCAGATTTAATCAGCTCGCAAGATTTTGTCGGAGGAATTATGAAAATTGTTCCATCCGATGTTGATGTAAGTATATGCCTCGATAAAGTGCATTTCGTCTCTTGGCTGCGTCAAGCTCCTACCTAAACAACTCATTTTTTGTTATGACAGAGTGAAGCGGATTATTGGCTCTTATCAGACGCTGAGGTTAGCATCACGGACATGTGGAAGATGGACTGTATCCTTAAACTCCTAGTTAAACATCTAATTTAGAACAGTTTGCTAGCTCCGTCAAAATTTTAAAACGCCCTAATGTTCTATTATGATAATTAAATGGCCTCAAATTTTGTATCCTTTCTAGTTGGGTCTTTTGTTGCAGGCTCAGCTAGCAGTGTGGTATTTTAAGCTTATCAGGCAATGCCCAGTTGATTTCCTTAACTTGCATCAGCAGCTATGGTCCAGTGGAATGGCTTGGGTTCGTTTCAGGATGACTACAATGCCAGCACACCCGGGCCTCAGTCTCCACCATTGAACTCTACTCAAGTCCCTTCTTCCTCCGGTGCTGCTGATTCTTCTAGGAAATAAACAGTAAGCACCGTCTCTTTCATAGGTCTGTCACGCCCGACCAATGTGCCGCCCCGCAAGTAAGTCCGAGATTCTATATTGAAAATGAGTTTTTACTATATTGGGTTTAGGGGGTCCTTAATGGGAGATTTCTGCTCCTTTGTACATAAATAAACCTTTATATATACATCTGGCACTGTATGGTAAGGTTCTGATAGAGCCTTAACAAGGTTAGTCGAGATAGAAACAGAGCTATCCCTTCCCCTGTATGTTAATTCATCATTGGAGTTTTGCTTTAAATGGTAGATTGTTGTCGGATTAAGGCGACCGAGCAACGAGTATTTGCATTAAGGTCTCAAAATTTGTTTTTTTTTTAACACTATATATATATAAAAAAAAAAGATTACAGAAGAATAGATAGAGCAAATTAAGAGGCTTATTTCTTGTTCTCCTTGTCTACTTTCTTCCCAATCCAACCAGCAACAATGGGGGTAAGAGCAATGGTTGGTGGGAACCGGATTGGAGATGCAGCCTTATGAGCGGCATACGCTAATGCGAAAGTCCCGACTTTCTCCCCAGTTGCATCAACAGAGATCCCAATCTACAAAAAAGATTAAGAACCCGGTTAACTGTTATCCGCAGCAAAAAAAAAAAAAAACAGTTATTAAATTCTCAAGGTTTAGTAGATGTGTACCTTGTGCAACAGGGACTGGACGTCCACGCCGGAGTTGATGAGAAGGTAGCAAAGGGAGAATGAAATTAAGGAGAGGGTAATGGAGGTGGCCAAGTAAGCTCCTCCATATTTTGCTAGAAGCTCCTTTGCCTGGTCAGTCTTAGTTTTCGTGTTTCCTTCTCCGTCTTTCTCTTTTGAGCTAAATATCTGCAAAAAGCTTCAATATTTTGGTTACCGAGTTTAGATAGATGCAAGCTAACTCAGAGTACATAATACTGAATTGGGATGAAGAAGGAAATACCTGCCAGAGACCGGCTTCAAGGCCGTACTTCTTAGTAACCTCCTCAACAGATGAAGGTTTATTGATGTCTTTGGTCTTCTGTTTGATTGCTGTCACCGTGAACCGCTTCGATTTGGAATTTGAGGGGTGGAGAGTAACCAGATATGGAGCTCCGATTGGGCGGATATCGGTGTGGGTCGGCGATGGATACCAGAGCGCTGAGAGAAGTTTTGCAGCCGCCATTGTTACAGCAGGGACTCGAAGCTCATTGCAGGTGCAGAGAAATATGAAGAAGAAGCGTGTAAAATGTTTATGTTTATTGATGAAGAAGAAGAAGAGTGAGATGGAAGATATCTTATCGGGACAAGGAACAGAAACCATTAGTTTTGGACCAAACAAAATACAGAGCGTGTATACGCTGCCTCCCTACGGTCGTGATACTACGTCGTATTTCCTATTTAGCCCTCAAAACTTTTTTTGACTCCTTTCTTCCAGTCTATAAATAAATAATAATATCAGGAAAAGAAACATTTACTGTAGGGACTCTACAGGCACCTTGGTTGACTTAATCATAAAATATGAATCATCTAAATACTAAAGTAACAAAGTTTTAACTAGAATAGTTCGTGTGTCGTGACATCCCGTCCAACGTCTATTTATGCATTTTACGTTTTAAAATTATAACTTATGTATGCATATGAATAGTATAAAAAAAAATTGCAAAATATTTGATATGTTACCTTGGATAAGAATTTGACCAAATGACAGTCCAGACATGTATTATTCTGGTTAAATCTTTGCGAAACTTATTACATCATATAAACACATAAGATGTCATTTTCCCCAAAGTATAAGCAAATTTCATTATTCCCTTTTCTTCCTCAAAGTATTTTATAAAAACTTTCCATAATTTCGTCCAAACTTAGCACAGTTAATTTAAAAACATGCAAAAACGACGGTTGATTGCTCCCATCCACATTCCACAAGCTCTAACTATATATATATAAGATGCTTGAACAAAAATGCTAATTAATACTTGTAATACCTTCAAAACTAGTAGGATCCAAATCCAGCTAAATATGCTCTTATGTTGGTCAATTTAGGTATACTTTTAGCATTTACATCAAACCAATTAAAATGTGCTAATAATTGCATTACTTTTTATAAATTTTTCATAAAATTCTAATATGAACTCCTAGCGAATAAAAAAAAAGTCTTATATAGTGACTAGTAGAATTGAATATTACGTAGCATAATGAGTTTAGGGTATGCGCCAGATTTTTTTTTTTTTTTTGGAGATAAATAAAGACAAATTAAGTTTCCCTAATTATCAAGGTTGTTATGGTGAAGTAAATAATTTTGAAAATCATACTAAATATTGTTCATGAGATCTTTGGCATATTTTCAGTTGCATGCATATCCCTATATATTCGGCCTCCATTTTCGGTCACGTTTTCATCTCCATAACGTCTTTAACCACAATCAATCACCACCATCTCATTTACTTCTTCTTCACTTTGCTACCGACTGATCAGAGCAGACCTTCATTTCTCTCTCTAGAATCTCCATAATTCCTTCTTTCTTGATCGATGTCGACCTCCTCCGGCAGAAACGAACTGCTCAAGCGCCTACTCACACTAAATCTAGGCGGCTGCGGCTGCGGCTGTGGCAAGACCAAGCCCGCCGACGTAGTCCAACCTAAGCCCCTCCCAAACCCTAGCCCTAGTAACTGCCTCTCCACTTCGACGACCTTCGACAACAGCGATCTTACCTCCACCACGTTCTCCTCTAACTCCTCCGACGGCGAAGCGGAGGCCGAAATCCGCCGCGATCCGGTTAGGTCCAAGATCGGCGGCAGCTTGACGGTGGTGAAGGAGTCGGTGGATCCGTACCGGGATTTCAAGGAGTCGATGGCGCAGATGGTGTTGGAGAAGGAGATCTACGGCGAGGAAGGGCTGGAGGAGCTGTTGAGTCGGTTTTTGGAGCTTAATCCGCCGCGACACCATGGGAGCATCGTAAGAGCTTTCACTAAGGTCTGGAACAGCGTCGTGTTGCCGGAGATGGAGAGGAGGAGGGGAAGGCCGTCGAGAGACGACGGTGAGCGGTTGCCGCGCGATTGATTGTGAAGAGGCGATATGCACGTGACTTCATTAGTTCCTCACGTGTGGAGCTCTGTAACTCGGTTATACTTAAGAAACCATTAATTAATCCATCATGAATGTAATTGATGTGATTATGCAAGTCATAATTGTCATTATTGAATATTAGGGGTGGCAATTCGTGTTATCGTGCGTGCTATCGTGCGCATCAGTGATGGTGTCGTGTTAAACTTACTGAACACGAACACGCACGATAAGCTTATCGTGCCACATTTTATAAACACGAACACGACACGGATATTTTCGTGCGTGTTCGTGTCGTGCTATCGTGTTTTGAAGGATATTCGGTTGTATATATATATATATATATACGAGATCTTTGAGCAAAAATCAAAATAATTTACTTCATATTTAAAAAACCATGAATTAATATGTCACTACTCATAAGTTAGTATTATATAGTTTAAAAACACTAAATAATAAACCACTAATTGGAGGTAATAGATAAGTTTTGCTCAAAAAATACTTAAAATTAGTCTTATTAGCACAACTTTATCGTGTTATCGTGCGTGTCGTGTTAGGATACTCAAACACGAACACGGCACGGAAGTTATATCGTGTTAGTCGTGTTCGTGCTATCGTATTATCGTACTGCCATATGCTAGCACGAACACGGTTTTTTTCGTGCGTGTTCGTGTCGTGCTATCGTGTCGTGTCACAAATTGACAGCCCTATTGAATATATTAAACAAAACACGGTTGACGGTTTCAAATGAAATGGCTTGATGTTTCAATTTTGCTATCAATAAACAAGAGTTTAGAATTTGCAAATATTAAATTTAAAAAATGATATATATCAACAAATTGAGATTGACTCTATTAAGAATAAAGTATTTTATTAGCTGGTTGGTACATGAAATTGACTAAACGGGAGGATATAAATTATTATCTGATTCCCTATATGTTATATTATTATATTGGTCGACCTACAATTGAACATAACATTATTTTTTATTCCACGACATAACAGAATTAAGGACGACTATAATATTAATTCAGATATAACTTATTATAATTATTAGTTTGACATACGATTGTGCTTTTCTGCTGCGATTATATAAGACTACTCGCGGGAATTAAAAGAAAATAATTAAAATTTACAAATATTAAAAATTTAATAGTGTTATATGCAAATGTTAGATTTGTGTATATATTAGATTTGTAAATTGTCTTAATTATTGCCGGCCTAGTTTGGTCGACCTACAATTCCACATAACAATTTTTTTTTTTTGCTAGAATTAAGAACGACTATTATATTAGATCAGATATAATATATTAGGGCGATTAATTTGACCAACCAACTATTATTCTCATCACTAGTTAACATTGTTGAATATTAAAGAGTTAAATTCAATCAAATAAACAAATTTAATTAGATTCTTGAATTAGTAGTCAATACACTTCTAAACCGTACAACACTCCGGCGAGTTTCTCCGCCGCATTATTCACAAAATAAACATCTCTAATCTTCTGAAACGCGTGCCACGTCAGCAGACTATCGGAGCCGGCCTGGTGGCACTTGCCCACCGCCCGGTCCACCTTCAGTGTCGTCGCCAGACGGTCTAAACCGCCGTAAAGGCTCTTACAGAACCGCATCATGTGCTTCACATCGTATACTTTGTGGCCAAAAAACACCCTCATCAGGTACAAGAAATCTGACATCTCCTCCGGCAGTTCCCGGCGCGTGAGCAACTTCACCATGTATCCGAAATCGTAAGCACTGTGAAACGTGACCCAACTAACCGATTCGTTGCAGACCAAACCGGACGACATAACTATCTCCGCAAACCGTGCCGATTCGATCCCTTCCTCCCGATTCCTCTCAAAATCGATCCCCTGCCGCCGCAGAAGATCGATCGAGTCCGGCGCGTGTAGATCCCGCGCTACATCGAAGTCCATAAAGTTGAACTCCCATATAAACCGCTCGCCACCGCCCAGATCCGGCAAGTTACCGTCAGCGTCAGACAGAGTCAGCCCAACCTGGATCATGTTCAGCGCGTCGACGTTTGCCTTGAGGACGCGGTAGTGCTCCGACGGCAGCCGCGGGGCGGCTCGGTCCGTCGACTGCCGGAAGATCACGCCGGGAAACTCCGTGTCCATGGATATGTAAGGGTACCGATCGATGAGTTCCCGGATCTTTTCGAACTCCGATTCGAGATTATGCGACCATACTTCGCGGATGGCGATCGGTTTTGAAGCAGAAGCCATGTAAATCGTCTCCGGCTAGAATCGAAACCCTAAATTGGTATAAAAATCGAATATTGTTAACTTGAGCGAATGTATGAGATGAGAGGAACTGGGGATTAGGGTTGGGGTTTTATAATTGGAATTTGGAAGGTGAGAGAGGAAGGCGGTGTGTTGCTTCGACGAGGTGGGCCCAATAATGGAGTGTGGTGGTGATGATAGTGGGAGAGGCGACTAAGTTCAACGCGCGGCGTTTTTTGACCAGATTAATATTATACGTAACTGACCAATGAATTATTTTGCATACGTAAAATTATTTTTATAATAAATAATAATCTACTGAAATAGAGAAGACCAAGGGAGTGCTGACTAAACTAATCAAATAAACCTATTTATTATTTTTATTATTATATATTTGGCCCATCAATTATATATATTTAATATAAATATAGACCATATATCTTATATATTATGTATGGAGGGATATATATATGATCATTATTGCCAAAAATAAGATATATTTTATATATATATATATATATATGTTGTCAAATATTGTAAGACCAAAATGACTTTGCCCTCTTCTGTAAATAAAATTAACATTTGGTGTTATAATTTTTTTAAAGAATCTGGTTTTTCACTCCTCAAGTGACTTTGGGCTCGTGAAGTCTCTATGTAATAGAGGTCCATTACGGACTACACATACTTGCTTATAATAAGGTCCAATTGGTTCAAAATTCATAGTTATTACTTTTTCTTTCGCGCAAATATTGCTTTTTATTAAATTTCAACTTTTGTGAGGGGTAAAGTAAGAAAAGAAAATTCACCAAAAAAAAAAGTAAGAAAAGAAAAGAAAAGAAAGTAAATGATTCCTAGTAAATATATATATATATATATTTTGTTAAAGTATGGATAGAAACTGAGTATAACATTTTCATTTTCACTCTCAAATTTATACTTATGGGATAGTTTGTTTAGACACATGTATTTTTATTTACGTGATATCAGAGTGTTTAAGTTCAACTCATGGTTACTATATTTAAAAATGTCAAAACCTCTATTGTTTAGTAGATGAATATTGTTTTTCGATACACAATCATTTCAATCACTAAATTGTTGTTTATAAACATCAATTAAAAAATAACGATGATGTTAAAATATAAATAAGAGCATATCCAAATTCTCCACTTATAAATTCAAGTTTATGAGAAGGGCTGTCTGTCTTGTTATTTTATTTAGCATATATAAATTGAACTTTCCCTTTTAAACCAAACATTTTTTTTTCATTTGTTAGTAAATATTAAGTTATACTATATATTATTTTATAAAATCCGAGATTGGGGGGTGTACTAAAATTTCCATAGGTCCGGGGTAGAGACGCTTTGCTCCTGATAAGGATGCATGTACTACTACTACCTGCTGTAGCCTGTAATACAGTGGGCACCGCACGCGTATTATTTATTCGATTGGGGTTTCTTATCTTCTGTGCTCCCCTCCACAGTAAGAGTATTTTTTTATTTTACTTTTCCTTTTTTTTGTGCAATATTTTACTTTTCCAATAAAGCACCAGTTCTTTTTTGGATAATATTCTTATATATAGATAAATTATAAAGTTAAAAAATAGTAGTTTACTTTACTTATATAATGAATAACGGCGGCTTAAATAATAGCCGGCATAATGAAGCACGTGTTGAAATTAATTAAGCAACACTTCGGAATTATAATATATGGATGATAGCGATACAAACATTTTGTATAGGTTTACAAAAAAGAACATTTGTAAATTTTGTATGGTCAAATTCAACGAAAGTCCGTCCTAATATCTGAAAGTGAAAGCCCCGGTTTAGTCTTTGACCTAAAGGTGGCCGTCCGCGAACCTTCTTTGCAAGTTAATGATTAACAAAATATCACACTAAATATGTAGTTATGGAGTTTTTAAATAAATGTACTAACTGAATTACTATACAGTTTCAAAAGGACATTTGTTCAATCAATTATTAGGACTACAACATGTGAGTTGATATGACCACAACTGATAGTTTTGAAAGAGTTTGAACAATATATAAACTTAATAAGTTACTAATACTATCACTAATTAACTTTAGTAAGGGACTTTACTAGGTTTATGTAGTGGGTCTGGATTTACTCACTCCTCGTAAAGGCATCACATAATGCGGGTTTGAGTATGGGGAGACATAACTTTGGACATGACGCGACAGTTAGAGAGTCTGGTTTCAAAAAATTACATACACGAGACTATGCGTGTGCAACATAAGGTCTACATATTAGATAGTTTGAAAGAATTTGAACACTATAAAAAAATTAATGAGCTATTTCTACTATAATCAATTGGTTATAGTTAAAAAATCACTCCGTTAATATAAATACTCCACAATTTTCCTCCAACATCAATTGGGTCATACTTTTCCATATCTTCATTTTTTCTGTTTTGTTATTAGATTATATTTCTAAATTAATTTTCGTTTTTGAATTAGCAATAAAGAAGTTTTTGTTGAAAAAAAGTGAATATATATAGTTAATTATATTCAATTATTTTCCATATAACAAGTTATTTTTTATCCAGAAACGTAATCAATAATTTACAAAGAAGACGTGTTCACTAAATTGAAATAGTATAGTAATAATAATAGATAACTGAACTGATAAACTAGTATCAAAACGGAAATGATTACGAAACACACACATTCAATATTCTGAAAGCTCATAGTAAATAATTAATGATAGAAAGAATAAAATGTTAAATTAAAATTGAGCAACGAGATGGTCGAAGGTTTTCATGGCGGTAAGTGGCAACGCCAGCCGAACTGGCTCGGGTCGGGTTAGCACATCCCTTGGCAGGTTAGCACATCCGAACTGGCTCGGGTCACCCGACCCGAAGTCGACGCAGCCGTAGGCGAACCTAGCTAGTCCATGAAATGAAATGATGATAAATGTGCCGACATTAGAAGGACGTCGTGGACGTACGGTGCACGTGAATGTAGTCAATTCTAGAACGAATGTATTCTTCGTCGTTGACTGGTTGGCATTCCTTGCGAATCTGGTCCACGGTTTTACACAATGGCTGTTCGTCCATTAAAAAAAGTGTAACAAATTAGAAGTTGAAACTTCTGGAAACATCAGGATCAAGTGATAAGTTTGGTGTGTAAAATGTTGGAGGGTAAGAAAGTGTGTGTATTTATTAAAAGTATATTGAAATGGGTTTTTCACCGGCGGTGGTGATCTAGTGGTTAAGAACGTTTTATTCTTATGTGATTTGGCTCTGAAGTACCTAGGTCGAAATCCCTCAAGGGCGTCGCCTTCGAGGTGACCTGATTAAAATATTAAGTCCTGTCTGGCCCACATACTGCCTCAGGTATATGAGGAGGCGAGTAGAACTGGGCTTAACGAGACGACCTCTTAAATATACTAGGCTGGCCCACATACTGCGTCAGACATATGAGGAGTAGAACTCGACTTAACGGACCTGTCTCTTAACTATATATCCTAGGCTGCTAGAGTAGCTACACTGAAAGGGTCAGTGCATGCGCTGCTTGTTCACTAACTCTGGTCGGAAAAAACCATATACATGAGCAAGAGATCCGGTCATTACATCGGGGTCATACATGCACTGGTTGTTCGCTAAGTATGATCGGAAAAAATCTCAAACCGTGAGTATGAGATCCGAACATTAAGCTGGTTTTAGGTTTTCTAGCTAGCTAGCTAATTAACTAAAGTTATTACCTTAGATCAACCACAACTTTAAGCTTTGTGAATTGATGTGGCTTCAATTTCGGGGCTTTGCTCCGAGCTTGCCATATAAGTGTGGTGAGGGTTGAGAAGGTGGTGCCGTCTTTCGCTACCGCTTTCTTCTTGACGGATGTGAGCTTCTCTGAATCAAAGGTAAACTTGCGGCTAACGTAGGGTTCCTAATGATATAGGGACTCAGTTTCCGACACGTCGGATATATCGACAAAATTGTCGTACCCATCGTACGGGTACCTGATCTGAGGAGGAACCCGAGTTTGTAAAATGGTGCGGTCATGAAAAGGGACCGCAGATATAGGCACACCCCTTGCTATCTCGGCCCACGAGTTCATGAAGTTCATACCCGAAACTCCGTCGCCGATGGCGTGGTTCATTTCCACTCCAAGACTCACATTTAAACCTTGTTACCTGATTAATCAATCAATCATCATTATCAATTAAAACTAGCATAAGTTAATGGGTTAAAGCCCTAAAATCAGTTCATCTATATCTCAGGTTACTAATCGTTATCTCAAGTTTAAAATGTCGATATTCAATGTCATGATTATTAGAATTAGTTGATTTTCATATTTTTCAAATGATTTTGACGTTGATATTTGTTGCTTACGGTTTAAGTTTATTGGATGCTTAAAACATGTTTATTTTGTTAATTTCATAAGAAAAATATGAAAAATCAACCAATCTGATAGTCGAGATATATAACAAATATAAACATTTTAAATATGTAACAACTATTAAAAACGTCACTTTATACCCTCCCTTAAACTGATGTTTGCGAACATCGGTCTACAACGGACTCATTATTTAGTCCGTACACATGCGTTTTTACACCGGACCTCTCACTAGGTCCGTGCCCATCAACCCGGCCAATCAACCTATAAGCTCGAACTTGTGAGTGAAGACTTTCGGTATACACTTAATTTCTTTTTAGGTATTCTTTTTTATACCCAACAATGGTCACCGACCGTGTTTAAACTTCTTACATTTAGTTAATGGCTAATTAGTACTAAACCCGTTACACTATACTACATGCATGCCTGACTTATAGTTATAGTTGAGACTATTTTTTATATTTTTAACACTTAATTAATTGAAATGCAAGATATATAGCTGGACAGTTAAAAGGGGCACTAGGGTCCTGCATGTAAATGAGGTTTTTCGTGGTGTGTTCATTCGGCACACTTATATCGCCCAAAAATTCGATACAGTCCGCCTCAGCCTCCACAAATGACACACTTTCTTGGTGTAGTCCACGATCAAGAGCCCGGGCTCATTTGGGTCGATAGCCAATGAACCATGTATACAAGTACCATGTATATATGTATTAAGTTGGTTGGACCAACTAGTAAATAAGTTGGTGTTCCCACGGACAACTCGATGTCGAATCTCGCTGAAAACGCTTTATTAAGAGAGTTTTAATCTTAACGTTACCAATCCGAAATTGCGTATGCAATGTAAATATATTAAAAAAAATGTACCACCCATATGTTGTTTGTATCCAAATGTTTGAGCGAATTTGTCAAAAGCATTTCCATTAGTCCATCTAAACTTTAAATTTTTCTCTCTATTCAATCATTTCCATCAACCCACTCATAATTTTCTACTCTTTAATTTTTACAAAATCGTCAAATTTTCTCCACCAACTAATTAAACATAACATTCAAAAGATATGGTTTCCAGCAGAGTGGTGAAGCGACTTCCAACGACAACGGGGTGGAATTTATTGGCGTGGATGTGCCAACTTCTCAGGTAACAGTCCCGGCAATGTGACATGAAGGGAGCGTCCATGAGATATCGAATTTAACAGTCAATTTCGTCGGGATTGACTTTTCTAAAATAACCATATCAAGACACCGAAAATCAACCAATATTAAATGTGGGACTGTCCATATTAGGTGAAAGCTGTGACGGTAAGTAGGTTCTTAACCCTTGATTTTATAATACATCGACTTGTTGTTATCAAATGAAGGCGTTCTTATTAATGCAATTCCATTTAACTCGGACATGCTAAACATGACTTAAGACTGATCATTAGCATAAGATAATCCGGTCTTAATCTAAACCTACATTTCATTAAAAAAAAAAAAACTCAAATATATAGAGAGGTTTACAAAAGATAACAGAGAGAGATCATCACCTAATTAATTAATTAACATGCATCAGAACAAACATCCTGAAGACACAAAAACAACCAACGTACTTACGCCGACAAAACAAACTCCGACACGATCAGTTACATCATTAATTATTAGCCTAATTTCTTGTGGCCGTGGACGTCGCCGTTGACGAAGTCAAGCAAGACGGTGCTCTTGCAGAGAGGACACTGAGGGTTCACCTCCGACAGCATCACGAACATGAGGCACCTCGGACAACCCACCAGAACCATCGGCGATGACGTCACTTCCTGGCTTCCGCCGCCGTTGTGCATCATCATGACATCGTCGGAGCCACCGGAAACGCAGGAGTTGTCCCCAGAGGATCTGGGCGATGTGGTCCGTGATGAGGAGTTGCTGCCGTGGCGGTTGGTGGTGCTCCTCGCCGGAGACAGGTTTAGCTTCAACTCTAGCTTCGGACCGTTGCTTCTTCTACAACTCATTTTCTTGTTTTCATATACTCCTACCCTAAGTATGAATAAGCGGGTTTGGGTACCTGTAATTTTTGGCAAGTCAAAATCAGATTAACACTAAACGGTTTATAATTTTTATTATTAAGAATTGTACTAAAACAGTTATTAGATACAACAAAGCCAACAGCTGATGACACCTAGGGGACCTAGGTGGTGAATCACTAACCAATGGGAGAGTGACATGTGTCACTAACTTTTTACTTTTGTTTAATTATTTCCACTTGTCACTCTTTTATAGGCTGTCAGTACCGGTTGTAAGTCATCTATTCTCTCTGCTGTATGTAATAATTTCTTACATAGTTGGAATCGAAACCTGTACCTAGTTAATCTATAAAAACATTATGAACATTTTCTATAATAAGAATCTCAAAATTTACAATCACAAACCTACAATTTTTAAAAAAATAATAATTAAAATAGGTTATTTATTATATATATATATATATATACTAAATCGTTTCCAGACTAAAACCGAAAATACCGATTCATAGAATTTTACTATAACCATTTACTTCTACCTATTACCGTCCTAATATATCGGTTCGATCCAACCGGTTATTTTGCTCTTATAATCATTCAAAAAAAATAAAGAGAAATTTGTAAATATAGAGAAAAGAGTCACCTTTTTTATGACGACACTTGCAAATTAAACCAGTTGAAGTCCGATGATGTTGGATTGAAGGGTCAAAATGGCCTTTCCTATATATAAGAGGGTATCCTCCATGTGTGCTTTAATGTCCATTTAGTATGGGTAGGCATGGAGGTTAAGGAAGGAAGATGATGAATTTATGTCCAGATATATATAGGGGTAACTCTAAATTTATAAACTACCACACATCAATGGATTCATTATTATATACTTAAATATTCATTTGATTTCCATTTGATATTGAAGTCATTTTTTATCAGGCAATGTAGTTGTATAAAATTGAGTGTTTCAACCACTCGAATTTTGAAAAAGCTATATTTATGAGAGTATAAATTATTATTAGAAATAAATAATCGGGTAGTGCATTTTGAAATGTTAAACAAACTTCAAGCAAGTTGAAGGCAAATGGTAGATAATATGACGTAATGTGAAATTTCTTAAAATATGAGATTCTGAGTAATATGAGCTAAGTAATGTAACGTTAAATTGTAATGTTTGACCGGGTTGTAAATATACTGAGTGTAATGTTAGATAAAAATTGTATGCTTTGTAACGTGTATTGTAATGTGACTCTATTATTATATTAGTATATATGGGTACAAATACAATAAAGAGGGTTAATAAAGAGGGTTGGTAGGTAATACGGCCGTTCGATATTATGCAGAGTATGTATCTCATCGTTAAGATTTTGACACGTGTTTTGTGTGAAAAACTTTTGTAATTTTTTTTTTTTTTTTGTAAAACCATATTTGTATTGATGAACCCTAGATAATCTGAATCCCTATTAGAATGACAGTGTGCATAGTATTTATTAATTTTTTAGAATAAATCAATAAACATTGCCGCACAGTCGGAATTACTCGGAACGGCTGTGTCTGTAAATCATTTCCGAATATGGAAAATTATAAATATTCCTAACAGTCCGAATTTCTCGACATTTAGCTGTCGGTATATTTATAATTATCCCATAATAAAAGTAGAGAGGTAAACCAACTAACTGCTTTAATAGTAGCAATAAAGAAATGATACCAACTTTCTTAAATACCCTATATTTAGAGTACTCACCAAAAACTTCTCACTTTCAAATTCTAGCAGTTAACATTAATAACAACACACCATGCCCTGTTCTTTTATGGTCGTTGGACATCTTTAATTGCTCATCTTATTTATATTTATTTATACGGAGTTTGGATAAAATGTTTCTCAATGTTGAAATTTGGTGTCTGAAATTTAAAATCTTAAAATTGACAGTTTTATGTTTTATTTTGTTAAATTTGCACATCTTTTCCTATCCCTTCAATTAATTTCATCAACGAACTCACCCACTCATAATCCATCACTCTTTACTTTTCACAAAATCGTCAAATTTTCCTTAAATTTTAAACATCCAAAAGAAAAGGTTTCCAGCAGAATGGTGTGAAACAATTTCCAGCGACAACGGAACGGAATTTACTTGCACAGGTATGGTCAGATTCTTATGTGACAGTCCAGACAAGGTGACGAGAATGGATGGTGCATGAGAGCTCTAATTTGAAAGTCGGTTCGTCGAAATTGAGTTCTCTAAAGTCTAAAGTAATCACACAGAGACACCAAATTACAACAAAAATGAAACATGAGACTTTCCAATTTAGTCAAACTTCATACACCAAATTTCAACATCGGTCAAACCTTAGACTGTTTATAGGTTCTTCTTAACCCTAAAATCCAATCAACTGTGAATTTACAGTTATTGAATTATGAATATCGAGAGTTGTGCAACAATTGAAATCTGATTAAGTTATATACTAAAATCTAATTAACAATCTTGTTTGATCTAACGGTAAATTCAACTGTATTTTAGTTAAGCACCATTATACAATACCAAAATTTAAGATTACTTTCATTTACTTTTAACTTTATAGATATATAAACTATTTTATTTTGAAGAAAAAATTTATACATAATCTTTTATATATGGAAGAAAATAGATGAAAATGTTTTTTTAAAAGAAATCTGAACCCTTTGGCTTTTTCTCTTTTAGAAAAACAATCTCCGTATTACGCTTGCTTGTATCTTGTATCAAATTCATACTTTTTTCTTCAATTTTGAGAAGAAAAAAAATGTATTAAAAGATAATATGACTCAAACATGTTCAACCAAAGACCCTTTTTTTTCTTCCAAGAAAAGACCCCCTATTAAAGCTTCATTTATTTTGCAACCAATGAAGTGACAGAAGTCGTTAAATGTAACAAATAGCATGCATATTCAAGATCATGCTTTCATCATTAATGTGAAGAAATCTCCCACATTTATGACTTGAAAAATAGGCAGCTCAAGGTCTTCACCATGGTATGGTGACACAAGACATTACTTTTCATTCATTATCTAACCAATGCAACAACTACTACTACTAAAACATTTATCTTCTATAACTAGTTGGTACAGAGCAGTAGTTTCCACACCAGAGTGATTAATCCGTGAAAAATTACCTCGGTAAAAATTCGGAATTTCAAGTTCCCCTCTTAGTTAATCTTCGAGTGTTTGATGGCGTTCGAGCTCAATCATATGTTCAGTGAAAGCGGTTAAGGAGCTGTTTGTTGCTTCGTTGCTGCTTCGGCACTGCAGCAGTTGCTTCCTTAGGCTCTGAACGAGCTCGTTAAGCCTCCGAATCTCCTTTTCTTGTGATAATATGATCTGTGCAAGATAAATTAGATATTAATAATTCATCGAATCAGAGCAATACTGCAACTTAAGAAACTCTTATGGAAAAAGTAACAGTTTAACTATTTCAGGATACTGTTAATGATCTCATCCAATTAATCACCTTTTTACTTGGGTTAAGAACCTAAGAACAGACCCAACTATAGGCTATGTTACCATTGTTGTGGCAGATTTAAATTGTTGATATTTCGTGTCCCAACTATCTGATTGGTTGATTTCTTTTTTTTCCTCTTAAAATTGAAGAAACAAAAACATATTTCTTAAGCATAAAAAAAGCCTAAACCATGAGCAACAATTCTAATACCTTGTAAAAGTGGAAAACAATATGTGGAAAGCAACAATCTGATAGTTGGGGCACCAAATATCAACATTTTAAATCTGTAACAACGATTAGAATTATGACTTATAGTTGAGACTGTCTTACTAAGTTATGACTATAGATTGATGGCATGCAAGTAAAACCCAGATCAAAGCAATGAATATCTGTGATAAACAAAGTTCTTGAATACCATAAAACCACAGTAACTATACACAAATTTATCCACATATTTTAACATTATAATTTGATACATTGTCTCAATAACAGCAATTAAACTTTTGACATACTCAAAAAGGGATCCACATTTCCACAGATATTGCATGTTTGATATATCATACAACCTCCAAATTACATAGTTCTCTCCAATTGTATGAAAATGGCAAATAATTTCTTCAGTTTCTCTCAACATTCCTTTTATTGACAGTAAGAGAAGTGACATGTTTAAGTATCGAATACCTTAAAATATTTAAGTGGTTAGATGCTCTAATATACGATACTAAACTACAGCTTCACCTAAAAATCGAACTTTTAAGCCAGTTGGTCAAGTGGGTCATAGTTATTTAACGAGAACAACAATATTCATTTAAGGAATAACTAAAATAGGTTGCTGTTGGATTCCTTACCTTCTCTTTTACACCTTCCTGTCGCTGCGAAAGTTGGTACTGCTTCTCTGAAATACTTGGAGTACTCTCTGGATCAGATAAAAGAGGTTGTTTCCACTCAAACTGAGATGTTATGATAAGCACGAGCAGCAGGAAAGCAAGTAATATTGGTCTTGACATATTTACAGAATCTGGACAGGCCTGCTAAACAAATTTACATTTAAATCATCAATGTAAAAGAACTGCAATCCATTACAGTATGCTCTATATAAAATGTTGAATACAAACAAAATCCGATTTTGAACACAAATACTGAATCAACAAGCACATATTTGCTTGTGCACTCGATATCAGTAAACTAATAGCCAAAGGATTTGTTCAGTACTTCAGTAGATCTATAATCTGTCAGCAGCGATAAGTTTCGTGTATGATTGAATATGAAACCCACTCTCAACACGACATCTATTCGATTAGGTCAGAGAATAGAAATAGGCATCAAGATATGTTTAAGTACCAGTGACTTCATTAATGCCTGAAGCTCAAGATTGATAATAACCTAGAATCCAACCCCTAATTGTAGATTCCAATTACAAATCAAGAAACTCTTACTAGCTGTAAGAACAGCGAAGAAGATGAAAGAAAATAAAGCGTCTCATTAACTGCTGAAATGTCGAAATCAAGAAAAACCCAGCTGAGCGATTTTCAATAAAAACGATTGTAGAACCCTAATCAAGTTCGAATTTGGATTAACTTACGGGAATGGAGCGATAGAGGGCAGTAGGCAATCTTGATTGAATAAGCTAAAGAAAGGACCCAGCTGCCTTCTAGAGGAAGAACACATCGTCAATGAAACCCATCGGCGGCCGGAGCTGATCGGAGTTCGTGCTGGTTTCCCGACAACGGAAAAAGGGCGATGCTATTGCTGGAACTATCTTGTGTTGTGTTCTCCGGTCGAGTCAAATGTGCAGCAGGATTCTCCAATTTCGCAGATGAAAAGATTTAGTTTTGATAATGAGAGCATAAGAATTGAGCTTGATTTTGCTCATCATTTGCACACGAATGATTCTTGAAATCTAGACCAGAATCTATAATCGGGGATCAGTCAACGACTAAAAATTCTCTGACTAATTACTATAAAAAATAAATTACAAAAAGAGTACTATAAAATTATTATTATTAATAAAAAGGGAAATTACAACTTTCCCATGATACTTTTTCTCCTAGTTTAGTGAGATAGATCTCATTTCCCACTATTATCGTCTCAAATCGTATTTCATCGTTAAGATTATGACGTGTCATGAGTGAACCCTAGAAAGAAAATATCAAATATACAAACACATGTCAAGATTTTAACAGTGAGACACTCTGGAACAGAAAAAGTGAGGTGGGAGATCTGAATCATTTATTTCACCATTTTAATAATATTTTTTGGGTACATGGTAACATGGTGTCTTACTCCAAGTGCCACACCTTAAAAAGTTCGTAAATGTTAAAATATTGATTCATTCCAAAATGCATGTGGAGTTTTAATTTGAAAGTTATAATTAAAAAATAAAGCGTTAAACCGTTACAAATGCATTATTACTCAAATTCCATCCAATGCTAACAAAAATCGGACTATGTACAAATGACAATGACAAAAAAAAAAAAGAGAATACTTGACAATGGTAGGAAACCGAAACATAAGGGAGATTGATCTGGGTTCACCAACATATTTACTCTAGTAGTTATTTGTACTTTTTATTTTTTTTACAAAATGGCAAATTTGCTTTTATCATCTTTATCTTGATCTTCATATCATCTTCAACTTATAAATATTTTAAAAAAAAATAAATTAAAAACCGGAACGCATAAACAGAATTATGATTTCAAATCAAACCAAGCAGCAGAATTACTACTATAGTTCTACAGAAGATCCATTGTTCATATATTGTAACACTAAAGCATAACAGGTTATTAATGTAGGAGAAAACAACCCCCCAAACAAAAGACCCAAGATCTTGTAGGGAGGAAAAAAAGACCTAGTTTTTAATACTCTAGTCTCTCCCACAAAACTATTCATACATATTAATCATCATCATTATCACTTCCACCAGTTGAATAACACAGATGGATGGTCCTGTCCAAACTTCTTGATCTTAGGGAACCCTCCAAACAAGAACACAACTAACACAAACAAAGCAACAACAACCGTCCTTGCCGACATCCTCTTACCGATCGTCTTCCCTGCCAGGCTCGTTGAAACCAGACATGTCTTTGATAACCAACCCTTGTTCTCGGTATAGTGCATAGGGTTTATCCCCATTGCCTCTAGTGTAGCTTTTATGGTACCTTCTAAAAAGTGTCCTTGTTCTTGTTGCTGTTCTTGCTTTTGTTCTTGCTGGTCCTTCAACCTGGCCCTTTTCGATAAGGTAGTTGGGGCGGAGACCGGTGATGGGTGGAATTGAAGAGATTGTAGGGATTCTCTCTCCACGTCGTTCAGCCAGCTATCTTCCATGTCGAGGATGCTCTTTTTTGTGACAGATTCGTCGAGTTTGATGATCTCGTCTCTTAGGATGTCCGCGTAGAAATCATCTTCAGTGTTATCACCAGAATCCTGCAAGATTGTTTCAACAGTCAAACTCCTCAAGCTTAATGTCTTAGTTTAAGCCATGTAGTTCCTACCAACAGTTCGCTAAAACACGTATTAACTAAAAACCGTACCAAAGATAAATTAATACATGTATTATGAATACAATGTTCGGATTGAACTTGTACTATTATATATACCAATACCCATAATAGCAATGGAGGGCGTGGTTTAAGTTAAAAAGCATGTTAAATTAATGGTTAAAAACTTAAAAACGGTTTCAATTAAATGTCATGTTTCTAAACGCTGCCCCATATATAAAATGTTGATATTCGTTGCCCAACTATCATATTTGTTGATTTCCACTTTTTTTTACTGGGTTTGGCGCTAAAATTGACATTTTAAGCAACAAAAGCATGTTATTTTCTTATTTTCTGAAGTAACAGACTTGTTGCTCATGTTTTAGGCTTATTTGATGCATAAACAATATGTATTTGTACCGTCAATTTTAAGAGAAAAATGTGAAAATCAACCTATTTGAAATTTAGGACACCGAATAACTAACATTTTAAATCTGAGACAACGATTAGCAACATAGCCTATAGTTATGAGTCTGATGACTGTTTTTAAGTTCTAAGCCCTAAATTAATACACAATATTCAAACCAAACATAGTATTAATTTATACCTACTTGATGCATCATGGGTATGATTACTTGAATACCTTCATAGCACATTCAATAAGTGTTCATGAATAAGGAGTGGTACCTTTTTTTGGTTAGAAGAATCTGTGAGGGTGCCATCATCTGCTAATTTCGGGTTAGCTTTGAACTGCTCTGCTGAATGAGAGTTGTTACTGCTACAACCCCTCCAGTGAAGAGCTTCTCCTGCTCCTTCCCCTTCAAAGACCCCAAGATTATCTATTCCACTTTCACATACCGTGCCATTAGACTCGCCCCTAATCGCTAATTGCGTCTGATTTAAAGGGGCAGCCCGGTTCGAGCCATCATTAAGGTTTAGCTCACTGTTCTTCCTAACACGACAGATAATAGGAGCATCCTGAAAATTCACCAACAAACAAGATTGTTGAAATATAAGAGTGCTGAATGTGACAGTTGGTTAAAACGCACGTCTTATTCTTAAGACGGATTAAGAAAACATGTCTTTGGGTTGAAGTATGCTACAACACGAGTTTACTGTAAAGTCCCACACCAATTGGTGTAAGGTAATTAGAGCAATACATATGTATATATGGTTGTTCTTTATTAGCCTGCTGGACTCGTCTCAACGGAAAATGTTACTTTTCCTAAGACCATGTTCCAAGAAATGGAAGAATATAAGGTACCTGGGATTTGCCATTGAGGCAAAACTCGTGCATAATCCATTCGGTTCTTTCGCCTTTTGGGGCACGGCCTAAATAGAAGACGAGTGTTCTCTTTGTACCGATGAATCCAGAACGACTCTTGACGCTGCGGTCTTTTCCAGTAGCTTTCCAGTACCCTAGATCAGTGGCTCTCCTGCTCTGAGACCCGTTCGGGTATTTCCTCCCACGAGCCGAAAAGAAAAACCACTCGTTCTCGGAGGGGATCACGGATTTAGCTGATCATCATAGAAAAAACAGCTCAAAATCTTAAATAAAACTAATATGAATCTTAAAAACACATTTCAGGTTATAAACAGAGTGTACAACTGTTCTAGAAACTGAAGGCTTCAAAACCCTCAAGAACAGAACACAAAGAAACAGAGCACTATGAAACAGAGCACCATAGAAACAGAGCTGCAAAGGCTATTGGAATCAAGATTGACCCTCAATTTTCTACTTGGCCCCATCGCAGTTCTAAGTATAGATGCAAAGGCAGAGCACCATAGAAACAGAACACCATAGAAACAGAGCACTAAGAAACAGAGCACTTTATAAACATTGGAAGCAAGATTGACCCTCAATTTTCAGTTGCAAAGGCTGCTCAAATTGCAAGAAATTGAAGGTCCTGGTCCTACATCCACCACCTAACTGGTTTCTACCAAAAATAACATTAACTATCTAAATCCTTATATGACTAGCCAAATCACCCATATATACTGTGAGAAAAAGTAATTTATTTTTTTTTCTAAACAGAATATAAAACCCTAAGAAGAAGGAAAAGTTTGGATTTTTTAAGGAAGAAGAAGAAGAAGAAGAAGAACCCACCTGGAAGATCCCAAGGTTCGTGACTGCAAATCTCAATCTCAGGAATAATTTCAACGCTTTTCTCGCAGCCTTGTATTTTCTTCTGAAGGTAGTACGAAATCAGTTCATCGTCGGTCGGTGAGAACCTGAACCCCGGAAAACTCGCCGCCGCTATTGGTAAAATCAGGCGGGACACTCCTGCAGAAGAACCCTGCTCCGCCCCTATCGCCATGATCTCTGCTTCTCTTTGTGTAGTGTCCAGAAAACAAGAAGGTGGTGAGTTCATGGGTGGGAAGAAAACTTGGGTTAGATGGAAGAAAACTAGGGTTTAACTTTAAATGGTCTCTGTCAGTTCTGGGTTTCTCTTTTTTGTTGGTTTGGTTCTGGAAATCGGTTTCTCTCTCTACAGTGTGATGAAACTTGGGAGTGAGAGTGGATGACGATGATTTCCTTTGGTCGGGGGTGATGTCGGAGAACAGAGCAGAGGAGTAGTGATCAGATAGATAGCTTACCTGTCCCCGGTGCACCGTTAGCCCAGACTAAGTGAAGTGTGGGGCCAACATTTGATTTGGGTTTGGGTTCATTGTGCTCCGGTGCATCAAGCGGCGAGAATGAACGTATTACGTAATGTCGCGTTGTTACAAAAGAAAAAGTAACGTCACGTTACACCGTTTATGCGGCCGATGCTAAAAATCATGAGCACAAGGGGCATTATTTTAACAAGAATACAAAGATTACTTCAGTATGGAAATTGGGGATTCTCAGGTATAAAAATTACGAATATTTGACATTTAAAAATATATATATAATATTCTAATATTAAACTAAATAAATAGGCATTAAAATTAAATAATCTAAATATATATAATTTTGTTCAGTTAAATAAAATAATGACATATGACATAATTAATTATTTGAAGGTTTAAAATCAATTTTCAAATTTAGGGATCAAAATTTGTACTATTGTGTGTTACGTGATACTAGCAATTCTAAGCTTTAACACACAATAGTACATACTTTAAATTGTGGAATATTATATATATATAATATAATCTATATAAGAGAAAAAACCCATGACTTGGGAGTCGGGGATGTCTTCTTCTCCAACTGAATCTCTGCAGTTTAATTACGGGAATAGAAATTTAGACGCTTTGTTGCGGAAGCGGCCATGTGGCGCCGTTCATGCCGCCAATCAACCATCTGGCGACAGAGTTTTTTGTCTGCTAGCTTTTCAGACTGCCGCCAGCGGCTACTGCCCTCTTAGTCTTGATTAATCGTCAAGGTCACTGAAGATAAGCACGGCAGCAATGACGACCACTCAACAGATTTCCTCTTTCCCGTTGAACTCTCCTGCGCATTTCGTCGAGCATCTTCAAGGCAAAGCAGCTGGTTTGGATGCCTACTCCTACAAGCAGTTGTTTTGATGCTGCTATATATTGTAGTTGTAATTTGAAATGTTCAATAACTGTTAATTATGTATAGTATAAAAAATACGTCGAATGTCTTTAAAAAAAATCGGTATTATTGATCAGTTAGTTAAAGCGCACGTCTTATTCTTAACACCAATACGCACAAGTTTTACTTATGATGACACCTTGTGACGCCTTTTAAATAATAAAAAATGTTACATCCGATTAAATAGAGTATGAAACCAATTATGTTTAGACACAATTGAGGTCGGTCACCAAATGAGATTAAGGCTAATAGACTATGAAACTATTATATTTTGACTAAATTGAGGTCGGCTGCCAAGGTCAATGCCAACTCTACCCGAGTTAGGTCAAAGCTGATGTGGCCGTGAGGATGTTAATATGTAGTATAAGAGTGTGTCGAATGTATTCACTCTAAAATTCGAACTAATTGACCATATAGTTAAAACACACTTTTATTTTTATAATAATGTGGGCATTGTCTGTAACATTAGAAATGTTTGGTTATTTGTTTAAAAGTTGGATGCAAGTATATGGGTATAAATGAAGTTTTCCTTTTGCTATTATATATATATATATTATGGGGTTATAAAGATAGATGTGGTAAAGTTTAGTTTAAACCTATCTAACAATTATTTCGCCACATTTTTTCGGCTCTTGAATTTCGGACAGAAATGATCTCTTTCTAGAAAGCTCTTGATCCGGAAAGCGACCATTTTCAGTTTTGCCACTGCAGTTCTTCTTCACTCATAGCCAATCCAGCTCCATTCTCAATCGCGAGCGAGCTCCTACAGAATCTATGGCCCTGGTTCCATCGGATCCTATCAGCAGCGTTACGCCCCTGTTTGCGGAGGTTAACATGGCCGCTGATCCAACTGCAGCCACCACTGTCCGCGCCACTGTCGTCCAGGCTTCCACAATCTTTTACGACACTCCCGCCACTCTCGGTATTTCCGCCGTTTTTTTTTTTTTTGTTTTTTTCTGTCGTTCTACAGTTCAGATGTTAACGGTGGCTGATCGGTTTTGAGTTTGAGCAGATAAGGCGGAAAGGCTGCTAGCTGAAGCGGCTTCTTACGGCTCCCAGTTGGTGGTGTTCCCGGAAGCATTCATCGGAGGTTATCCTAGGGGTTCCAATTTCGGTGTAACCATCGGGAATCGTACTGCTAAGGGTAAAGAGGATTTCCGCAAGTACCATGCGTCCGCGATTGATGTGCCCGGTACTGTTCTAATGCTCTTTCTGTGTCTATTATACTCTTAATTTCATATTTCTGGATTTGTGGAAGTTTTTGCAATACTTGTATGGTGTAGATGACTCAATTGTCTGTAATCAGCTAATTGGCGATACATAAAGAATTCAAGATTGACAAACATACAAATTCAAACTTTAGATCTGTATAAATGTGCTCCAGCTGAAATCTGGTGAAATTTGGTTCAACCTGAAATTGATCTTGTGATATTTGCTGCGAGTAGGTCCTGAAGTAGAGAGATTAGCAGCAATGGCTGGAAAATACAAGGTTTTTCTTGTGATGGGTGTGATCGAGAGAGACGGATATACCTTGTACTGCACGGTTCTATTCTTTGATTCTCAGGGTCGTTACCTCGGGAAGCATCGGAAGATGATGCCAACAGCACTTGAGCGTGTGATCTGGGGATTTGGCGATGGATCCACCATTCCGGTATTTGAGACTCCAGTTGGCAAAATTGGGGCTGCAATTTGTTGGGAAAATCGAATGCCACTTCTCCGAACAGCTATGTATGCTAAAGGTTAGTCGTCTACACACTCCTATATTCTTGGTTGATGATGATGATCTTACAAATGCTACATCATTAACTATTTGATCATATAGTAATTTGTGTAGCTTGTCTTGACAAAGCTAAATCATTAGCAACCAAAAATATCCAAATGTAACTTGCATTTGATCAAATTGTCTCCATAGCTTGTGTTGATACTTGAGTGCAAAGGACTCGGTGCTCTCTCGTGAGCACCATTAGTATATAGTCCATATACTATTGAGACACGTAGAATAAGGACTTGGACCTGATCATTTGGTTTCAGATTGATTAAGTCAGTTTCAGTACCATGATTTGATCTGAATATGATCACTTGATGGGATTTTGCTTCCTTGTTTAAAGTTTAAATAAAAATAGAATATAGGCAGTATTTTCCTACCAAAAACCAGTTATAAAGTGGCAAAATCTAGTCCAGTAATAAAAAACATGCATCAAATATTGACAGTAAAATAGACTGAGCTCATTTGAAATCAATCAAAGTATACAAATCTACCAAATAATGGGTTACCAGCTTCAATGATGCCTTGCCTGAACTAAAAATTTGCAGGTATCGAGATATACTGTGCTCCAACAGCTGACTCTAGGGAAATATGGCAAGCATCTATGACCCACATTGCTCTTGAGGGTGGATGTTTCGTACTATCTGCAAACCAATTTTGTCGCCGGAAGGATTACCCACCTCCTCCGGAATACATTTTCACCGGCACAGACGAAGAAATCGACCCGGACTCCATCGTCTGTGCTGGAGGCAGTGTCATCATCTCTCCTTCTGGAACCGTTCTTGCAGGACCCAACTACGAAGGCGAGGCACTTATATCCGCCGATCTAGGTAAATAATTCTACCAATTCATCATTTTAGTAAGGTTGACAAATTGCCATATGTTCGTGCCGATATTATACGCATTTTTTGCAATTTTCTTAATAAATGCCTTAATGTATGCTTAACCGATCAGTAGTATAAATCTATGAGTAGAAAATATTGCAGTCGTGGCATATTTAGCTAGCAAATTGCTCCAACTTAGAAGTTCAGCTAGCTATTTGCTACTAATAAAAGTTTAGTTAGCAATTTGCACAATGAGTATAAATTGATAGCAATTTTGTATTTAACCCTATTAAATCATTGTTGCTATGAATAATGTGCAGATCTTGGAGAAATAGCGCGAGCAAAGTTTGATTTCGACGTGGTCGGGCATTACGCGAGACCCGAGGTGCTGAGTCTAGTTGTAAGGGACCATCCAACCACACCAGTTACCTTCACTTCATCTACAGCCAAGCCAGAAGCTTCATATAGATAGCCGGCTCAAAGCAGCACCTTGTATTGACTTCACAGTACAATTATGTGACCATTAAATGGCAAAACCTGATAAACCAACACTGTACAATGTTGTTTATTTAACAGACCGCATGTCCGGTTTGTTGTTGTATAACTGGCAAAATAGCATGATTGAACTGTAATAATAAATATCATGTTTTTAAGTTTCTGACGACTATGATTGCAAGTTGAAATTGGATAATTGACTCATCATTGCTTACATGTTTAAGCGTATAAATTTATTTGAGTCAAAGGGAATCGAACAACCGCCGGAATCATATCGCCGCTGCCAGAATCAAATCTGCGCCGCCGCAGGAATTTGTTAATTCCGTTAATAAAATAAAATAAAGAAGCATAAACACAGGTCATGTTATTCTCTTGACAGCACCACAACCGACCCACAAGAAGAGTACACAAATCTAACCGAAATTTAACTTAATTATAAATCTCTGCCAGAACTTAATTTTTTTTAAATTTGTTCGTTTAAACTTTTAATTTCCAAGTAAAATGCTATATATATATATATATATATATATATATATATATATATATATATATATATATTATCAAGGGTTGAATGTACTTTTCATACCATATGTTTGACCGAATGTGGTTTTTAGTACTGGATGTTTAGTTTTGTATACTTTTGGTACCAAACGTTTGAAAAAATGTGGCTTTTGGTACATCCGTTGGTTAGTTTTAGCCGTTAAATGACATGTGCAAGTCACGTGATCGACTCTAAACTTTTAATTTTGTTCAATTTAGTCCCTCAAATATATTTATAACTTTTATTTTGTTTAATTTAGTCTTAAAGCTTCAAAATCGAATCCAATTGGGACATATCTCCAATTGGGTAAATTTGACCCAAATGGGGCTATGTCAATTGAATTAGATTGGTTTAATTGGGTCCGATTTTGAAGTGTTATGACTAAGTTAAACAAAATAAAAGTTAGGAATATATTTGAGGGACTAAACTGAACAAAATTAAAAGTTTAGAGTTGATCACGTGACTTGCACATGTCATTTAACGGCCAAAACAAACGGCCAACTAACGGATGTACCAAAAGCCACATTTTTTTTAAACGTTTGGTACCAAAAGTATACAAAACTAAACATCTAGTACTAAAAGTCACATTCGGTCAAACATGTGGTATCAAAAATACCTTTAAACCTTTTATCAAATTGAACATGAACAACATTATATGAGGTTGTGTATCTAAGATGAATTCTTTAATAAATTAAAATATTTGTAGTAAAATGTATTTCCATGAATCCATTTCTTTTAAAATATCTATGTATGTTCGTTTCAAATTAAAAGACCTCATGTGAGCGAATAATGCTACTTTTTTTTTTAATTAGATTTGATAAAAATTGTAACAAGTATAGCGATTGCTTCGAAATCGAAAGTTTAACTAGTTAATTTAAAAATAAATAAAAAATCGTATAATGATTTGTCATCAAGTTAAAATTCACATAATAATTTATTTATTTATTAACAGCCCATTGCAGTCAGTAGTAATAATAGTCTTTGTACAGTCGATATATATCGGCGTAAATAAGGGTAGCAGCAATGACAAATAGAGCTTATACCAAAAGCAGTATCAAAATTTCCAACACAACAATACATTCGAACCGAACTCTTTCCAACAGTTTAAATAAGGTCTCGATTATCCAAACCATTATATATATATATATATATATATATTTAGATGCATTACTATTGCGTGCCCAACACGGTATATTCAATATGATTCGCTCCACCAACTTCAATTTTCGGGTCATTCACAGGCACTACTATCAGAGAATTCTCCTTCTCATGATCTTCTCCAAACGGATCCGATACAGCAAAACTCTGACCCCATTTCCGAACCGGACTCGCCACCGGGTTAACCGACCCGCCCACGAAACCCGCCGCCTTATGCCGGTCTTTAATCCCATTCGCAGTAGTCGGGATATTGTTCTTCGTATGAGCCTGCGAAACGAACTCCAGCAATCTCTCCCGATCGAACCCGTTAAGATTCTCCAACCCGTTCGATCCGTGTTCGGAAATTGCCGGTCCCTTCTTTAACGAGATGCTTCCCCATTGAATCTTCTCCGATAATGACCGCCTCGGCCCGATCCCTTCTTCCTCCTCGGTCCCTTTTTTAAAAAAAATAAATATATTTTAGTATATTCGGATAAAGATATATTAAAAAAAAGATATACATTTTTAATATATTATCAAATTATGTTTTTTTAAATATATAGTCTTTTATTTATATATATAGATACATGTATTTAGTCTTATCATTACTCTATACCTTTCTCGTAACTCCACTTGTAGCTTCTGGTGGCGTTATCCATATTCAGTTCGATCGATTGCAAATCACTCTCTCCCGAATCTATAATAAGAAAAAAAAATTTAATAATATATTGAAAAATATATCTGTTCTTAATATAAATTTATCAGAATATAATAAAATACGTTTATTCTTTAATACCATCATCGCAAAATTCTTCAAGTTTTTCGAAATTTGGAGAACCGGTTTCTTCTCCGAGAGGTAACTTTGAGTGCAAGTAAGTCTCGAGTTCTGTTCTAAGGCGATCCACGGCGGCGTTCTTCTCCTCGAAATGGTACTTGGCCTCGGATAGCTTCATCTGAACTCTCTCTTCCCTTAAAACGTCGGCGAGCTGTAGCATCTCTCGCTCCTTCTCCACCTCCTCGATCACCTTCGCCGACTCCCTCTTCAGCTCCTCCACCTGAGCTCGATCCTCCCCAATTCCGCGTGCTAGTTCATCACAAACCTGCGAGTACATTATGATTATACGATTTTACAATTTTACGATGTTAAAATTTGAAAATTTTAGAAATAAATGTGTATCGCAATAACCCAATTCGGATATTATTATTTTTTTAAACCCAATTTTATTTATATACACGTTTATGTAAAATATATAGGTTGTGTTTAAGACTGAGCTCAGAACGGGACAGACATATAGATAGGCAAGCTTTTTCATTTGCCAAGCTCGAAATTTTCGTCCGAGTCATAAAATCTCGTCCGAGTCATAAAATCTCGTCCATTAGTCATAAAATCTCGTCCATTAGTCATAAAATCTCGTCCGAGTCGGTATTTCAGGACAACTTTAGGTAAAATTTAAGTAAAAAAAATTGAGAAACACTATTTCATACACTATAATCTTTGAAGAAAAAAAACACTATTTTAAACGTATTCAAACTTAGAAAACGACCTTTCAAACACCATCAAATTTGAAAAACTTCATTTTAAACTTTTAGTTTATGAACCATTTCAAACTCATCCAAGTCCATACACGATAAAATAAAGAAATATATTAACTAGGGAAGGTTCGGAAATTTCGAGAATTTTAATAAAAAAGTTTGAGTCTGATCTTTAAGAGAAAGAGTCCCACCGACCGAAATCGGGACTAATTTCGGAACGGGTGTGGATCAGACTCTTTAAAATTTCGAGCTTCTCGAATTCTTTTACTTTTAATTCAAGTCGATTTTTCAATAGAATTAAATTTGACATAAGTCAAATATATATGAGCCACGTTTCAAGATTATTACTCTAATAAGTAAACCTTGAAAACGATATATTTTTGCCAAAAAAAAATATTGAAAATAATTTTAGAAACTATATTTATGATGTGATAATTTTTTTTATGAAAAATACTTTTTTGAGTTTAAATTTATAAAAAAATACCTGCTCGAGAATGTCCTTGGCTCGCTTCTCGCACTGGAGCTCCTTCACCACGTTCGACAGAGCCGCCTTGGTGTCGGCCAATTCTTTACCGAGCTTCTTGTTCAGTCTCTCCGTCTGCCGGCGCAGCTTCTTCTCCACCTCCAGCTCCTCCGCCACGTGGCCGACGGCGTTCCGAACCCTTTCCCTCTCCTTCTCTCTCCACCCCGCCTTCTCTTCCGCGAAACTCCGCGCGAGGAACTCGATTTCGCTCTCGTAGCTTCTCTGGTCGTGGATGAGCTCCTCCACCTGAGAACATCCCCGACTGAGCTCCGACTTCAAGGCGGCGATAATGGAGACGCTCGACGGGTGATGAACCTTCGAGAAACCTCCGACTCGGTACAGAACTTTCAGAAGCTCCTTGGATGTCGTTAGGCTGTTGCCGAGATCTTTCAGACGGAGCTTTGTCTCGGAAACTCCGCCGCCGCCGCCGTGGTTCTTGGTGGTCCGCTCAGGCGCTTCAGTCTAAAAAAGATTCGATTTTTTCAGTGCAAAATTTTGACTAATTGGAAAGAGCTGTCATTTTCATTATCTTCTGATAAGGAGAGAGATTAAAAGAAAAAACGAAATGATGAATTATTTGTCAACCTCTATAACACTAGCACTGCTACCGTAATCCTGGCCGCCGGCGATGTAATCGATCATTTGAAACTTCTGAGAGGCGGACGACGCTCTTCGCCGGTGTCTGCCGCTTCCGGATTGATCGATCCTCTGCAAAACCAAAATTCTCTGGATTCGTCAACTCTATTTCTCAATTTAATAAGAAAAAATAAATATTTGAAAAAGACAGGTAACCTCAGGCAAGGGACTGTTGGTCGGCGATAGCAGAGATCCGGAATGCGACAACCTCCGACTGATCTTATCATCCATTGCGGTGGTTTTCTTGACAGAGTGAGAGGGTACTTCGTTAATCTCCCACAGGGTAGCACCGAGTTTCCTCACAGACAAAGAACCTCCCTTAACGTTAGCGACCTCACCGGCGACGGCGGAGTTCACGACCAGAGGCGGCGATCTCCGACCGACTTTCCACGTAGGCACCGGAGTGCTTGACCCGGTCCTCTTCCCGACCAAAATCGCTCTTTTAAGACGGTACCGGCGCACCAGAGACGAGGACGACGACGATGAACAAGCCCTCTTTCTGATTTTGCAGTTAGATTTCGATTTTCCGTCCATGGAGATCTTGACCCACTTTGATTTACTGGATCATCATCTTCTTGGTTTGTCTGTCAGTCACCTTGATTTCCTCAAAAGAAGGTCGCAATCAAAGATTCTTCTTCTTCGACCCCTTCTGTCTTTGTTCTGCCTCTGTATGTGTGTATTGCAGTCTAAAGAAGATCGGTGAAAGAAGTGGAAAGTGAAGGAGACGATACGATATATATATATACTGGGTCTGTTCTGTTTTTTTATTCGGAATTCTGGAGAGGGAAGAAAGAAAGGAGAAAAAGGTAAAGTGCAGAGAGACAGACTATGGCCAACGGGGAAGACGGAGGAGAGAATAAGAAGAATCGATGATGACGTGGATGACAACTCAGCAAAGCT
Organism: Clarkia xantiana subsp. parviflora; assembly: GCA_036873135.1. Lineage (NCBI taxonomy): Eukaryota > Viridiplantae > Streptophyta > Magnoliopsida > Myrtales > Onagraceae > Clarkia > Clarkia xantiana. The sequence continues at coordinate 944,450 of JAPTYO010000008.1, read as the reverse complement.
AGTCAAATGAGAGACGTGCATGTGGAAAAGTGGGGTTCAGGATCTTGACCAGGATCGGAGAAAAATAGAAAGAAACACATTGTTCAAAGCATTTTTTTTCCCTTTCGAGGAACGTTGGTGTAAGGGGCGTAATATTTGTTGCGCATTTATGTTTTTTGAACTAAATAAATAGTTTTATTAAGAAATAAAACGGTTTAAAAATCACGGCACAACATATTCCTTATAATTTCATCTTATTATTATTATTATAATATAAAAGGAAAAATAAATAAAAAGAACGAATTCTTAGACCTAATTATCGAAACACTTCATCTCTAAACTGTTTAGCAATTTATTTCACACAATTATCAGCTTCTCTCGGGATTGTGACATTTGGAATCCACCTAGTCATATAATGAATATTTCTAAAATTCTAACTAGACTCTTCATGATCCTCCAATCAGTGAGTGCCGAGTGGCATTGGTGGGTGTATATTCGGTAAAAATCACCCAAATACCCACTTTTTGAAACTCAAACACAAAAACAATGGGAAAATTCGTCCAGAACTCAAAATACCCAAATATGCATCTCTCAGATGCGTCATTTCGGCTCAACGGTCAATATGCATCTCTCAGATGCGTCATTTGACTCAACAGTCATATTTTGACCGTTGACTGGCGAAAATGGCGCATCTCTCATATGCGCCATTTGACTCAACGGGTCATATTTTGACCGTTGACCGGCGAAAATGGCGCATCTCTCAGATGCGCCCTAAAAATGGCACATCCGAGAGATGCGGCGTTGGGTAATTTGAGTTATGGACCAAGTTTCCTCTTGTTTTTGTGTTTGAGTTTCAAAAAGTGGGTATTTAGGTGATTTTTCCATATATTTGAGCTTCTCGATTATTGGGTTGCATCTGACTCTATAGGAGGAACCAAGGTCCACGTAATGTTTAGAAAGTTATTAGGGTTAATGTGTATTTTGGTGCCAAATGTTTGGCTAATATTGATTTTTTGTGTCATATGTTTTATTTTATAGGTTTTTTATGTTATATTTTTGCATTTTGTAGAGTTTTGGTGCATATGTTAGTCAATAGTTAAATTTGACCGTTAAATAGTTTTATTTTGTTCAATTTAGTACTTAATCTTCTCCCTGCCACCGCACAAGGCGCCGAAACCCGCACAAGGCCGCCGACTATCATCCAAGCCCACTAGTGACCACTAATCGTTGTCGGACGGCTCTGATTAGAGTCGTTCGACCACGATTGGGCCACCGAGGCCCCAGACGGAGCTCCGTGGCTTCGATCAGAGCTCCGATCGGAGCTTTGTGTCTCCGACCTGGGCCTTCGGTGTCCCAATTGGGGGTAGACGGCTCTAATAGGAGCCGTCCGACCCAGATTGGTGGTCTTCGGTGGGTTGAGACGATGGCCGGCGGCCTTGAACGGTGGTCGATGGTCTTGTGTGGTGACCGGAATATTTTAGGCGGTGGGACGTGGAAGAATATTAGGGATTACATTGAATAAAATAAAATTATTTAACAGTTAAAATTAACCGTTAATTAACCTATACATCAAAAGTCTACAAAATGCAACCATATGACATCAAAACATATAAAATAAAACATATAGCATCACAAGTCTAACATTGCCAAAGATTAGATTGCATTACAATGCTGCGTATACTGAAAATATATGTAATCAAGAGAGATTAAACTCTAATAGCACGTGCTTTAGTCAAAATTAAGCTCTACAAATATAGTGATAACTGATAACTGAAAAAAATCAAAATCAAAATTACGAAAAAAATGAATTAACCAATGATAGCCTAGTTAGAGATTATTCATCAATTTTATTACTAAATTTCACAATCTTTTGCTTGCTCAATAATTTTTAGCTGTGATTTGGAGCATTGCAATGTATTATTTAATTATAGAAACGTCTTTCATACATTATCTATAATATGTATTTTCCCAAATTCGACAGGTCATTAATTCATTGAACGTGTCATAGACCGGAGGAGTTCTATCAAATCATATAACTTTCAAAATATTTAATACCTTATTACACCTCCTACCCAAAAAAAATACCACACCATTGTTAAATATTAAGTATTGATTAAAATAGAATCGAATGTAAATCCAGATGAATATGCATTTCTTATATCATATTTCATGAGAAATGAAACTTAATTAAATCTCAACTATTGTATGGATCTCGGTGTCTCTAATTCAAGAACAGAAAATTATATTTCTTTTTTTGCTATAAGTATGACCAAGTAATGACGACACTAAATTTATCATGTTACGTAATGTTCAGGCTCTCGTGTTCATTTGTGAGCATATTATATATTTGAACAATGTGCTGGCCCGTCAACATATATGACATCGCCAACAACCTAGTATAATCAAGATGTCGGCCCGTTAAGCGCCCGTCATCATTTTATCAAGAAATGACTTTTACTCAAGTCATTGAAAAATTCGAACTCGTGTCCCAAACAAAACCGCACAAAACTGAGTGCAACTAGACCACAACTGCATTTGCAGTCGACTGCAAATATGCATAATTCCGGGATGGAGATGCATATTATTATTATCATAAAAACACGAGGCAAATAATGTAGCCGACCATAAATCGGTGGCAGTACACTACACGATGAGAAGAGGAAGAAGATAAAGATGGATGGTTGGTGTGTGGTTCGTTCGTAAGCCATGCATGCATCTTGTTTCCTTCTTTCTCTTCACCTTCTTCTTCTTCTTATGCGTAGTTCCATGGGGAAGAAGAGAAACATAAGTGGGGCCCTGTCACTCAACGGCTCCCTCTATGTCTTCAATCCGTTGGCGTATCATCGATGACTCTTTCTTGACCTAACGTCAAATTATTATTATTATTATTCTTAAAAGGTTTAATCATTAAATTGTTAACTGGAATTTAAATTCTCTGTAATTTGTTAGCTTATATTTCGCTTATGAATAAATTATATTTCGTTATGAATAAATTGCTAATTCTGTTAAATATTATGTCCATCCTAAACGAAATTATCACATGATCAACATATGATTAGAACAAAAAAAATAATTGAGAATTTAACTTCAAATAATATATTTTCCTTCAAATCTTCAGCTTATTATTATTATTATTATTATTATTATTATTATTAAAAACCCTAAAATTACAAAGGAAACGTGTGTGTTTCTATAAAATTGAGGGGAAATTCTATAATATTAAATTAGTTTATTTATTTTTCTACGTTCACATGCAAATCAGGTGATTATACAATTCTATTAAAATTGGATGAAATATTTAACCGAGTTAGTGATTTGTCTACAAAAGAAAACCAGAGTTTGCATATTATCACAAAAATGAGTTTAATAAGTAATTTGTCCGTATGTCGAAACTTCTGTCAACAATTTTTCTAAGTATCCAAACTTCTGTTAGCACAATTAGATAATTAACCCATCTTAAAAGTTATAAGCTGCTTACATAATAATGCAAAATAACATGGCTTTTGATCGAATCAGTTATATTAGCACTTCAAACAATTGTGTATTCAATCTTTATGACACTGTGAGTGCCACAAATTTAGAATGTAACGATTAGTAGTTATATTAGAATATATATACACTTAAAATATGTAATAGTCTCTCAATTATCCCAATATTTAAAAATAATTAAACCAATAAATGTTGCATTCTATATAATAATATACATACTTATTCAAATTCTTTTTCTATGGAAGATTAAACATAATAGCTACCTAATTACCGGCGCAAGATCATTTTGTGGTCTATCTTTGGAAATTAATAATTAAATAAAAATAAATGCTATTTATATTCTCTTGACTAACCTTGGAAATATTAAAAATTAGAATATTTGAAGTAAAAAAAAAGTTGTACGCCGCTTTAGGGATGCGAAGTGGTGCCATCGGTTGTGGTTGATTCTATATGGACATTTCCATTATTTCCCTCTATTATGAAATGACTCATTATTGTAGTATATAAGAACAATTACTTCTTGGCCAAACATTATTGTATGACTTTAAATAGTAAAATATAAACAAGTTTATATTGAAGATTATTGGGTTGTTATTAAATAAACAATCTCATACACTAATTTCTTAAATAATATGCGAAGGTTCTCTACCATCCACATGTATGTAATCAATACTCCAAATATACAAAAACCTAATGCCACAATTTTGTTGCGTCCTGCATTAATTTAAATAGAGTTGTATTATTCTTAACAGCTGTATTGTAATATGCATATTTGAATCATGGTAACACGAGAAATTATTAGTTGGACCCAGTCCACCCCCTAGGCGTATGGACCAACCAATGAAAGTGAGACACGTAATAAAGTACTATACATAAATAGTTTTGAGTAACATGTGATTACAATCCAACAATTTTTGTTAATAATATATACCTCTTTTTTAGCTAATAAAAATAATGTATCTTATAATTTTTTTTCATATATAAATATAATACGAGTGTCACTAATTTTATGATTTTTTTTTCTAAATACCTGTTGGACATGGTGAACCCTAGAGGGCAAATTGACACTTGCCCTCTAGGGTTCACCATGTCCAATAGTGTTTAAGAAAATAAAAATAAAAAACTAGTGACACTTTTATTATATAAGAAAAATATTTTTATTTATTAAGAGAAATTATTGTTTTAGAAAATAAATAAGGTATGATTAATTATTAGATTGTAATCACATGTTACTCAAATTTATTGATGTAGAGTACATTTATTATGTGTCACTCTTTAATTGGTTGGTCCATACGCCTAGGTGGCGGACTGGGTCCAACTAATAATTTCTCAACCGTCAACACGGTTAAAAAGTTGAAACCTCCCATTCAAAATGTTAAAATGGCAAGACCGAAACCCATGATACTTCAACCAATAAGGAATTATAATAAACCAATGGGTTAAAGAATCTATAAACTGTCAGAAGTTTTTATTAAAATTTTGTGTTTGACGCTAAAATGGAGTGTCGCAGATTTCTTTTTTTCTTAAGTTTGGTGTATCGGTGTGATTACTTTAGAAAAGTCAATCCGAAGAAATTGACTGTCAAATTCGACCTCTCATGCACGCTACATTCTCGTCACATAGCCGGGACTGTCACCTAAGAAGTTGTCACATCCGCGCAAGTAAATCCCGCTATGTTGTCGTTAGAAATTACTCCACACCACTTCGTCAGAAACTTTTTTTGTTTATGTTCAAGTTTTGGTGGAAATTTAACGACTTTGTGTAAAGTAAAGATTGATGAATTATGAGTGGGTGAATGAGTTGATGAAATGATTGAAGGGAGAGGAAAATACGCGCGAAGACACCATATTTCAACAAAAATGAAACCTGGAACAGTCCGGTTTAACGTCTGAAACTTTAGACACCAAATTTCAACATTTGTGAAAATTCAGACAATTTATAGGTTCTTAACCCGAAATCGATATTGATGTATTAAACGTGATTAAGAGTATATCGATATTTTTGCGTTACAAATTCGAACTTATGGAAAAGTTGATTAATGTGTATGTCTTATTTTATAACAGTCAGAGACGACGTTGTGAAAATTAAGACTAACCACTTGACTAACTGAGCTAAAACCTTAATGTGTAGGTGAATGCGTGGTTTAGTCTTTATACTTCAACACAAGCTAATTGAGAACAGTAATTGCCCCATTCAACTTTTCGTGATGTGCAATTTGTATTCACAAACTTGAAAATATTGTCAAATTGGCCCTTTAATTATACATTTGCCCTCTCCTTGAAGTGTTTTTATTATAGTTATTTGCCCTAATTGAATTTTTGCACATCTAAACAAAAGGTCTTACATCATCATCTCTGATAACAGTGGTATACAGTTGAGTGTGGTGTAAACTATTTTTCGCAAATACCAGTTTATAAAGATGTAGGATTTTTGTATACATAAAATCTCATAATTTCAAATTTGTTATGATAAAGTTGATTTATTAATTATTCAATTATAAAATCTATAATTTTAGGAAAAGAAACGGGACCCATTTCCCTGCATCCCACATGATGTGCTGCATTAAACGTCAAATAGTGATTTGGCTACACTTGAACAAGGCGAGCGAGACAGCAATATATAGTTGCATCTCTATGACCCTATTCTTTCAAAAGGGGGTCCCTTTTAACTATACTATATGCTCGCTCTCTCAAAACAAAATTGCCTATCCTTTCAAACACCTAAGCCTAACAGGTCCGCCCTAACATCGGAAACTTTATTTTTTTATGGAAAATAACATATTTAATTTATCAAGTTTGCCTCATGTTTCAGTTTGGTGTCTGGCGTTTAAATTGAGTGTCTCAGGTTTCATTTTGGTTGAAATTTGGTGTCTCAGTGTGATTATTTTAGAGAAGCCAATCCCGACGAAATCGACGATCATATCCGAGCTCCAAAGCATGCTCATTTCTCGTCACTTTGTCGGGACTATCACCTAAGAAGTTGGCCACATTTGCCCAAGTAAATAATTTTTCGTTGTCGCTCGAAATCGCTCTGCTGGAAACTTTTTTTTTTTTTATGTTCAACTTTTGGGTGAAATTTGACGATTTTGTAAAAAGTAAAAAGTGATGGATTATATGTGAGTGATTCGGTTGATGGAAATGGTTGAAAGAAGAGGAAAAGACGGGCGGAGACACTAAATTTTAACAAAAATGAAACATGGGACAGTCCATATCAACACTTTAATTCTGACACACCAAACTGAAACATAAAGTAAACATGAGACACTAGATAGGTTCTTATCCCTATTTTTTAACTATTATATATTTTGGTTTGGTGGCTGTGGCTCGACTCCAGCCGTGACTTTCCACATAATAATAAGTGTCCCCACAAAATAATCATCTATTGTAATAACTCTATATATCAAATATATATATTTCAAATAAGTAATAACCTACTTTATTTTTTAACTAAATATTTCCAATTTGGAAACTTCATAGTAACTAAATATTTTTTTACTGACTGATACGACGTGAACAAAGAATTGTGTGTCACACTTATTCCACTTCACCAATGCTACGTGGATTGACAATTTAATAAAAGTGAAATATTTGGATAAATTTACAAATCATCAAACTTTCTAATTAATTAAAATTATACCTATTACTAATAAATCTTATCAAGTTTTTTTTTTTTTTTTTTATAAAACGCTATTAGCTTGAGTGAAGAGTTTGGTTAGGCAAATACTGAATGGTTAAATTGGACAAATAGTTTGATCGGATGAACCATAGACGGCTGAACTCATAACATTGTATTGATCGTAAAGTCAAAAATCAGAAATATTTATTTTTTTTTTTGGAAAACAATAAATGGTTTTATTACCTTCTTGATTTTTTTATTTTTTTTTTTGTAATGAAGCGGAAGAAACAGACATTGCCACCACGACATAGGAGAGATTGATAGCATGATATATTGGACTACCAAATGCATGCATGATCAGAGCCAGATGTGATCGATCGGATCAAAAAAAAGTTCGGCCCACGTATCGTCCAATTGACTATTATTGTTTCTTATTCATACTACACACTCGTGACACGCTCATGTTGTTTTCATTTGTCAGGTTCTATGGACTAATTATCGAATTAATATTTGAGCAATTTGTATTGATAGCTGAAATTTAATTTGGTTTATTATTTTTATGCATATAATTTACTGGTTATTTTAGGGTTTATGCCTTTTTTAGATATAATTACATACTAATATGCACGGTACGCGATGAAGAATTATGTAACAATTTATTCAACTAGTGCAAACATCGGCTAGTTTGCTGTTTTTTAACAAGTTCTAGGCACGTAGGACTCATTTCTTATAAATTAAACAAAAAATACGAAACTAGCAATTTATATATATATATATAAAACTTGAATGATAAAAATATTTATTAAAAAAACTCCTCCTATCAACAAACTACAAAGTAGCCGTTGTGTCATTCCTCGGATTATGGCCCAAGCCCATTTAACAAGCTAGGAGTTTGGGCTTCAATGGGCCAGATTCGTAGAACATAAGCCCATTAGCCTCATAGGAAGTCTGGTGGCTGAAAAGACTGAGCCCTTTGCCCTCAACTTCAAGCACCGCCACCGTGATATATTATTTATTACATGGTTTAAGAGCAAATTAGATAAGTTATGCAACAAAAATTAAAATACTTAAAAAGACTAATTTTTGTTGTTGTATTTCTATTAAAAAAAATATGTTTAAAAAAACCTTTTTTTTTTGTATTTTTGTATAAAATTTATTGCATTTTTTAAATAGTTGTATATATCTTTTGTTATTTTTTAAGAATGAAAAAAAATAAGAAAACTTAACAAGTAACTCGGTAGGTTTTACAGTTTCTGATCTGAAGAAAGTAATTTATAATCTATAAAGTTTAAACAATCAAAACATTGTAAACACGTTCATCGTGGCTCTCTTAACAAACAAAAACAAAGAAAATCCATACAAAAAACTATCAAATAATATTATATAATTTTAATATTTATAAATATATTTTATTTCCTTGAATTTGCCAAAATATTATTTATTCGTGAATCTAGTAACCAAAGAGTTATAACTTTTCTACAATACCTGATTTATGAAAAAAAAAATTTACATGTGAAAGTATAGGTGAGAACCTTTAGAATTATATATATTTGTAACTTACTACTATAACTTAATTCAAAATCAAAAGAAAAAATACATGTAATCTTTTAATATACAATTTTTAATAAAAAAGACGAATTTGCACCGATTAATGATATTATAACACAAACTTTCATATGATAAAAGAATTTTGCACAAAGCACGAATGGATAATGGATAACTATAATTTAAAAGAGATATGTGAGGAATGTTAATTAGGTGTAGATAAGCGTCATATTCTTGATTAAGACAATGAATTATAAGTTTTCTTTTCTTGCTGGTCCGAAACTAGAATATAATGTAGACATGAAATGAAATATATCATTTTCTGACACCCACAAACTATGATGTGATGTACACGTACAAATTGTTGCTGCATAGGGAAAGAAAGTCAAGTGGATATATATATAATGTTGCGAAATTACTTGCCTTGTGAAACGCGTAAGTTATTTATTTAATAATATAATAATAATTTATTATTATTCATAAACGTCCCCAAATGTCAATAGAGGCTGGCCAATAATGAGGTCAAAGTCATAGTCAATGCCGGCGTGCTACAATCGTAGATCCGTCACCGGATGAGATTAACCGTCCCGGCAAATTGTATGAGATTAGTTGGATATTTTATAGACGAGAGATGTTACACATTCTGACGTCGGAATGTCGGAATGCTGATTTCCAGTTATAAGGGCAGCGTTGTAATATATGCCAAGATTTAGGGCATTTATTTTTCATATAGTCGGAATTACTCGGCTTCCTGACGTCGGAATGTATATTTTTTTAACACATTCTGACGTCGAAATGTCGGAATGCTGATTTCCAGTCATAGGGGTAGCGTTGTAATATATGCCAAGATTTAGGGCATTTATTTTTCATATAGTCGGAATTACTCGGTTTCCTGACGTTGGAATTATATATATTTTTTTCCTTTATAGACCTATGATTTACTTCATGGGATGAATTACAAATTGTTGTCTGCAATTTTTTTTTTTTTCAAATTAGAAATCTGAATTTTTAATTTTTAATTGTTACTTCCACTACAATTCACGTCAAATTAGACGTAAAATAGCAAGTTCCGGCCACTAGAGGTCTTTTGATGGGGTACCCGATATGGATTCACTAAGCAATTGAAAATACTGCAGCGAAATACATTCAATTGGACTTTTAATTGAAATACATCATTGGAATTGTATATGTTAAATTGAACATTCAATTGAAAGCATTTCGCTACAATCCTTTCAATTTATGCTCTTATTCATCTTAGGTACACATAAAAAAAAAACTTCAAGTGACAAAAATATGCTCTTTTTCTATCCAATTTAATGTAAATTGTAACGGTTGTAACAATTTGCTCGGAGATTATAAATTCAACTAATCAATTATAACAAAAATTAAAATTCGGATAGTGATGTGCAATTAAGTCAAAGTTTATGTATCAAATTAGTTATTAACACTACTTTATACGTATATTAGTTATTCGAGCGGTGATATAAATTCCGACTCGGCATACCGAGATGTTCCGAACTATGTCTGCATGGCAGGACTGTTATTTTGATCAACTTTGATGGCATTTTCAGAGTCCCGCACATTCAGAATTTGTCGGCTTCTTAACGTCGGATTCTCTATCATTTTTCTAGTTATTCATATGTACGATGAGGCTTGTTCAAATAAAAACTTACACTTTATCTGAAAAGTTATATTTAAATTATTATACTAATATATATATATATATATATATATATTATTTTTAAATAATTTTTTATATACAACAGTATTCATTTGGTGTCAAACTCTAGAATTAATTTAAAATTTTAAAATTAATGTATCATTATCTAATTTAATGAAACATATATTATATTTCTTTAGATTGTGTATACTTTACAAAAAAAACTATCAATCATGATGCATGAAACGAGGTTTACGCTATGTTTTAGAATATATTTTCATATATGATGCTTAAAGAGAATAATGCTAATTTAAGACATTACATATTTTACATTATGTTTATGAATGAAGAAATGAATAAGGGGCAATATTTCTGGTATGTATACAATTGTTAACTTTATATTTTACATTATCTATGGAGAAATTATTGTATAGCACTGCATTACCATGTGGCGATGAGGTGGTGGATCGTCGGCCAATAAATTGGAGACATGTGGCAGAAAGAGACTAATATTTTGCCGCGTGTTATAACCTCAGTGGCCGACGATCCACCACCTCAGTGCCACATGGTAGGGCGGTGCTATACAATAATTTCTCTTATCTATGTATACCTACCTCACCAATATTACGTGATCTTGTCTATCCGTACGTCGGAACTTCCGCATTAATGAACTTTCTCCATTAACGCCGACTTTTAACTACCGGAAGAGAATGTAAGTCCAGAAGGCCACAAAAATGGTGACACCAGTAACGACGCAGACCAAATCCAGAGCTCTCTCTCTCCTCTGTTGCTCCCTCTTTCTCTCTCTTCTCATCTCCTCGTACTCCTCGAACCTCGCCTTCCCTTGTCCCCTCTCCCATTTCTTCCTTTTCCCGCCGTCCATGGCGGCCTGCAGAATCCCCAGGCTCTCGCCGCCGTTCAAGCTCTTCCCTTCCATGTCCTCCACCTGCATGCTCACCTCCGTCACTTGCACCTCGCCGCCGCCTTTTTTGCCGCCGCTAAGCGTCACCACAGTGCCGACCTGCACCATCTCCGCCGCAGACCCGCGCCGGCCGCCGCCGACCACGGTCGAGTATTTTACGTGCACGTCTCCGGAGAGCCAGTGTCGCTGTACTGAGATTGGGTCCCTGGTCGAGAGGTTCGCCGCCCTCTTCCTCGCCGGATCGATGACGATCCAGCTCAGGGAGAGGTTCTCTTCCAGGTGGTTCAGCCAGTCGTCGCCGTTCATCCCCCAGTCGGTCGGGTTCCATATCCCGGTCGGAACTGAATCTTTCTGGCCGAGGAGGTCGAGCCGGAACGGCGAGCACTGAAACCACCCTGACTCCGTCTCCGATACGAGAACCTTGGAGAAAATCACGTCGTTCTTGTAGTAAAGATCAACGGCGGATATCAATTCAACAGCTGACGTGTCGGCGGAGTTAGTTGTTGCCTTCGGTGCATCGCGGTGGTGGAGAACTGGGAACGAGTCGGAGAAGAGCGAGCGGTGGCCGGATGTAAATGATGAGACGGCGTCGCCGACTCGTGGGTCGCTGGTGGAGGGCCACGTGGCGGTGCTCACAGCCCTCCAGAGGTCCTCGTCAGTGGCGAGTGCACTGAGTTGCGCGGAGGAGCACGTCAGCGCCGACAGGGCGGGGCCGTCAAGTTTGGTGAGGATGTGGGAGCGGATGATGTCGGAGTGTACGGCGGAGAAAGCTGTTTCTCCGGCTGAGGATAACTCCGGCGACATTTGGAATGGCGTGACTCTAAATTTGCAGATGTTTCAGCTAGAGAGAGAATGTAGAGAGAGAGTGTGCGAGAACTATGAAGAGATATAAAAAGGATATGGATTATGGGGTTTATATAGTAGTGGAAGAAGTACAATGTTTGAATATAGTCAACTAAAGAGAGTTTGTGTTTGGTCTTCAGGGAAGTGTTGAATGAAGAGTTGGAAATATCCTTCCATGCTTCTTATGTAGTTCTCCAACTTGTTGGGAAAATTGCAATAATACACTTCTAACTTTTCACTTGTACCATCCTACACCCTAAAACTTCTAAAGTTGCAATGCACTATGCACTTTTTAAACATTGTCAACAGTTTTTTAACGAATGTATCAAAAAAAACATGTTAACTCTTTTTTACATAATAGTGTAATACTGTTCGATCTTGGTCTTTAACTGTCTTTTTAGTTATGGACCGAAATTGAAATAGAATCAATAAGACCAATGATTTTATTCTCAAATGGACATAATTTGTTTCGTTCAAGGTTCTAATGGTATATATGTTACTCACCCCTAAAGGCCTCTATTAGAATTCATTTGAGGGTTTCTTTACCATACATGTGAAAGACCATGTGTTTGTTTTTTTTACTACTAGGGTAGACTTAATTGTAACATAGATAAAATTTTAAAAGTATGAAAAAGTACGAAATTTATTAACTACACCTAATATGTGTATCATACTATAATAATATTAATTTTCTTACGGAGTTCACATTTAGAGTAATAAAAAAATATAAAAAATAAGTGTTACAAGTATGATACTTATAGTGCATATATATATATATATATATATATATATATAGTAGAAAGACCCTTCATTTGATGCCCGAAATGTGGGAAAAAAAGTGTTTCGAAGTTTAGGGTGCAAGGTACTTAAAGTCAAAGTGAAGGGCTCGTATTTACCCCAACTATTAATATGTTGTACATTATTATTAAGATTAGGATTGAACTTTTTGAATCATTCATTATTCCCAGTTTACTTTTCAAAGTGGAAGCAGTATCGCACTTCAACTTTGACGGTTCTTATTTATTTATTGGGCAAAAGATCAATCATACCAAAATAATGTGGTTATGGAGGTGGTTTATTATATTAAACTCATCCTAAGTTCCGGTCTGACAAATCTTTTATCAGGATTTGGCTGTTGAATCGACAGATCTTATTACAATTTTAATTTCCCTGGTCTGAACGCTAATAGTTTATATATCTTTGCCTATTTTGAGAAATGAAAAACAATATATTTTTAATTAAACACAAATCAAGTAGGTTTTAATTTTATATAGATGCTCATCATTATTATTTTTAAAAATTACTCGTACCTCATCTAGGTTTTAATTTTATATAGATGCTCATTATTATTATTGTTAAAAATTACTCGTACCTCATCGCGCTGTAACCTGATCGCCCTATTACGAATTCCAACGAGTTCGATTAGACTCATTTTACTTAAGCTTGAACTCGATTGAGTGTATATTTTTCAAGCTTGAGCTCAGTTCAATTTAGCTCATCAAATTTTAAAATTATTTTGGTTAAATCGTAAATTGATCTTGAATAGGAGCTGGACTTGAATTTGAATATATATATATATATATATATATATATATATATATATATATATATATATATATATATATATAAAAGTAACGTTCGAACTCGACTCAAATAGATTGTTGACGATAGTCAAATCTAATAGGTGTGTAGACCTCTCAAATCGAGTATAAATGAATTCATGCTGGACTTGATACTAAAAATTGCTCGACTTAAAATTTAGCAAATCGAATTCGAATATGTCTCGATAACACCTCTAAAAGTGTGCACTGTGCAGCGCTACAACTAACAACTCTGGTCTCCATGACATTATAATATATTGGAAAAAAGGCAAACATCTTTCATCCTTTAAGGTAAAAACAATGAGAAAACATGGTTTCGTAAATTAGTACATATATACTGGATTTTTCTACCATGCTTCAAGAACATCATGTTTTTTGTTTTTTTATTACTAGGGTGGACTTAATTGTAACATATGTAAAACTTTAAAAGTATGAAAAAATATGAAATTTTTTAACCACGCCTAATATTTGCATCATACTATTAATAATATCAATTTCCCTCTAAGGTCCACCTTTAGGGCAATAGAAAAATAAAAATAAAAAGTACTTAAGCATGGTGCTTTTGGAGCATGATAGAAAGATCCATTGACCATTTTTTTTAAATAATACACACAGGTTTGTAAAATTAGTACCTGAGAATTCTGTTGTCTTTTAGATACCGAACACTTTCTTGTTGTTCCAATCTAGTAACTAACTATTGTCACAAAAATATTCTAGCAACTAAGTTGTTTTTGTTGTTACATTTGTTAATCAATTAGTAAAAAAAAACATTTTGGAAAAAAAAAAGTAAAAAAAAATTAGGTACTTAATTGCAGCAATAAGAAAATAATTAGGCGCCTAAGAGTTATAAAAAATATTAAGTACCGGTTTATCAAAACTTATTTTCTCGGATATCTAAAAGTAAAACAAATTGCAAGTACCAATTATATCAATCGTTTTTTTTTTTTTTTTTCATTTATTACATACAAAGATTAAAAAAGAAAACAGATGGCGTAATAACTAAACAGTTGTAATCTAATAAACAAACGGAAAAATTAAAATAGTAATTCTGCCGTTCCGTTAATTTGTTTGTTATTGCATTTTCTAATCATTGATAGCCTAAGCCTTATTCAACTTCGGCAGGCTGTGGCTAGCTGTGTGCAGGCCATGCCGTCTCAACTGTAAAGCGGCTGATTAGAAAAGTAATATCTTATGATTAACAGTAATATTAGGTTAATTTTGGGTCACGTTGTTAAAAGTTTAAGTCCTTAATTAAAAATGTCGATTAAAATCCACGTTTTATGAATGCAACTTTCACATTTGACCGAATCAAAGCTACAGGGTCAGCAAATATACATTCTAAAACTAATTAATGATAAGATTAGATAATTCTATACAATGTGGTCTAATTTATTAATGGGTTAAAGGTACTTTTGGTGCCACATATTCGACCAGTGTAGGTTGTTGGTGCCACAAGTTTCTATTTGTAGGTTTTTGGTGTCACATGTTCTGAGAATTGTATGTTTTTAGTTTTCCGTCACATTTCCGTTAGTTTGACCGTTAGTTGGTCACGTGCCGTGCACGTGACCCTTTTTAAAAAAAACGAATTTGACATTTACTAATTTACCCTTACCTCTTATTGCCTTTTATTGAAGATTTTGTTTTTCCATCGCACATAATTTTCTTTTCTTTTCCTCTGAAGCCGGGACCCCTCTCTTCTTTTCTTCTTAGGCGCGCGACAGAACCAGAGAGATAAACAAGAGCAATTATTCAAACTCTTCCTCTTCTTCTACGCTGATTCCTGCACGGAGTGACCAGACGTGCGACTGCGGTTCGACTTGTGTCATCAAACCTGCCTATACGTGGAAGCACTTACTTCTCCAGAGGTTTCATGGGTGCCCCTATTTCAATGTTTGATTGCTTCATAATCCTATATATTGCATGATTGGTATTCAGGTTTGTCAAATTTCTAGTTGAAAAGCCCAATTATTAAGAAATCGAAACAAATTTGGGGGTGGACACTGTTCAATTAGGGTTTCAGTGAATTGTGTTTTTCAATTAGGGTTTCTATAAATTAGGGTTTTCAATTGGGTTTAATTAGGGCTTCGATTTTTTTGAATTATTGATGTACGTTCGTTCAATTAGAGTTGGGAGGTGCCAATTTGATTTTTCAATCACGGTTTTGGTTTTCAACTGGGGGCTTAATTGGGTTTCAATTGCGTGTTAATTTGAGTTTTTCTTCAATGTGAATTGACTAAATATTAGGGTAAATATTATTATAAGTTAGGTTAATTGAAGCCTAATTAAGCTCCCAGTTGAAAACCATAAAATAGAGCTACATTTGTTTAGGTTAGACAATTTCTATAAAATAGTGATGTTTTTGTAAGAATTCTGTAATTTAGAGCTACATTGACAGAAAATGCATAAATATTAGGGTTCCTGAATGTAGCAGCTTATTCAATGAATTGAAGGTAATTTAGAGCTACATTGCCTAAATGCTTGCTTTATTTTGAAATGTGTTATCTTGGTTAATGTAACTTCGTCTTTGATTACCAAGTCATGGTATTCATTTCAAATTTTTAGATCAAATTCTTTCATGGCAGGCAGAAAGAGAGCTGATTTTGAGTAGCTTCTTATATTCTAGTGTCTTAACTGATACTGTTTAAGCTGCGTTTTTGTTGACTAGTTGCTGGAAAAACTCCATTGATGTGTACATATGGGAGAAGGGCAGTGAAGAAATTCCAGTCAATGCACGAAGATTTGACTGCTAAAGTAGGGATGCTGGAAATTGAGAATGGAAAATTGAAGATGTGCCAATCTAAATTAGAGTTCGAAAATGCTACATTGAAGACGGAGACGATGAAATTGGAGATCGACAATGCTAACTTGACGACTAGATTGGGGATGCGAGAAATAAGATTACGAAGTTAGTATGTGTTATAATGGTTATGTCTGTAGTACTTATCATAAGTACAACATCTTAGGATTTCTTGTTCAAATATGTTATGGTTACTTGTTTAAAATTGTTTGAATGTTTGAAGGTTGTTTTTAGACCTGGATCGATGTGGTTTTATGATGAGAAGCTGATTTTATGTTAACAAAAACAGCAAACAGCAATCATAAAATAGAAACAGCAAATAGTAACAGAAACAGAAAACAGAAACAACACATAGAAATAGAAACAAAACAGAAACAATAATTAGAAACAAAAACAGCAAACAGATAATGCAGTAAACAACAAACAGAAAACAGAAACAGCAAACAGAAACAACAAACATAACATAATGCAGTAAACAACAAACAGTATCAGAAAACAGAAACAGCAGACAGAAACAGCAAACAGAAACAGTAAACATCAAAGTGAAACAGAATATAACAGAATGCAGTAAACAGAAAACAGAAACAGTAAACTCAATGCAGAAACCGAACAGAACCAAATAGAAACAGAATTGCATGAAGAAAACAAATCTGTATTACAGAATTGTAGAAATAAAAAAATTGTATTACAGAAAGAAAACAATAATGCAGAATTGGATAACAAACTGATTAACAGTTTCCGATGTCTTCACTTTATGGTGGTAACAACCATCACCATACAGTATCATTCAAAAAACTATTTTCATATGTTCTGACCACAATTAAAACAACCATCACCATAGAGTTTCATGCAAAAAAAACAACCTTCATATGTTCTGGCAACAACTAATAACCACAATCCAATAATACAGTCTACCATAACAACGCTAAAATAACAAGGTGCCTCATCAATCTGCAGCTTGAGGTGCCTCATCAATCTGGTCTTCAAGTGTCTCATCAATCTGCAGCTTCTTCTTTCTCTTAAACCTCTTTCCTGTGCGTCTTGAACCCTCTGGCTGGTCATACACTTCAGGTGGCTGCATAGCCACTGTCTGCATAGTCAACCATTAAACTAAAATATGAGCAAACATGAATCACAAACAAACAGTCAACAATAATTACATGTGATTCAATCTCTTGGTGAGTTTCTGCTTCCTCTCTTTGACCTGGATCAACCTGGCAAGATCTCTTATTATGCCCACTCTGACCACATGAGGAACAACACTGCATAAGACCTCGCCTACCCAACTTGGACTGCCCGGATTCCACTTCAAACTCAGACCTCTCCCTCTTCTTCTTAGGTCTTCCTGATCTTCTCTTAAATACTGGTGGATCGATACGCAAAGTATCACTTTTCACCCAATCTTCCCTGCCTGGCAATGCATGAATGACACCTTCATATGTTCTTACATACGCTTCCTTATGGTAAACTGGATCACAATAGGGTGCCTCTAAACTTCCTCTCATGTACAAGGCAAGCAACAACATGAGAACAAGGAAGTCCAGTCAACTGCCAAGTCATGCAACTACAATATATCTCATTGATATTCACCTTGTATGTAGTTGATGGCCCGCAATCAACTTCATACTCACCCTCGGAGGCATATATCACCTGACAACTACCAATTTTACTCTTGATCTTCTTAAGCTTCTTAAGCTTCTTCAGTATCATCTTCCCTATTTGGCCAGTCTCAGCAACACTATTCCTCATATTCCTATTTGCTTGCCAATGATAACGCCGGTTTGCCTTCTTGTTGGTTCATTAAACTGTGGGCCAACAGCCTTCAATCTAAGCTTCTCCATGAACGGATTTCTATACCAAATAAGGTTATCAAAGGAAGGCATGGAAAATAGAGTAACATCATGCGCAATACCCTGCCTATTCAGAATTCTTTGAAAATCAGCATCATCTTTAATCATTTCAATGTCGTTCTCTATGTTTCCATTTGGGGGGAGATACCAAATTGTGCCCTCAAAATTATCACAGTATGCAGTCGCTAAAACTTGAAACGAGTCATAATCAACCTGACTAGCTTTAAAGTCACCAAGTGTTTGCATTGTTCCATTAAAAACCTTGATGCCATCACGATCAACCCATAATCCGTTGGACCAAATATGGATGGTAAAATGGGTTTCATTCTTCGACGTTCCTTCATAATCAACACAACAACATAAAAATCAGCTTTTGGACATAATAAAAAATCGACCATCCCAAGAGCAAAAATATTGTACTCAGACATTACCAACTTTTATGAATTTTCACATTTAAAGTTAAATAAGTCACCTAAGTTAAAAATGTGATTAACATACTAGTTCACATACTTATGAGTGCTAAACATTAACCTTACTGCTTTAAAAAGATAGTGCTATAATTAATGAAGCCATTCTCACTGGCGAGTCTACACCTTAATGGAAGGTTAATACTTTTGTTTGTAACTAACAATTAGCTTATGTGAATGGGAAAAAACATATATCTTATTGGTAGGACAAAGATAGTGCAGCATACTTCATATAAGGTTGTTGTTGAAAAAACTAAGTCTTTCATATAGTAAATTTATGCTTATGGGACAGAGTGTTTTATTTTTGGTTGCATTTGCAGTGATAACAGCTGGATATGTACTTAAAAAGGTGATCAACATACTAGTTCACATACTTAGAGTATACTAAACCCAAAATAATCCCAGCTTCAATTTCAAAGGACATTGACATATTCTGCTTCAGTTTCAAGAGGACATTGACATATTTGAAATTCATGCTTCGGTTTAAAGAGAACATTAACATATTCGCTGGAACTAAAACATTGCTTCAGTAAATTGCTGTCAAGTATCACCATCACAAGCCCTATCTCGATTTTACCCTAGGTTCATACTGAAATACAACTACAGATGACACCAAGACACATACCTGGACTTAAGTTCGGACCTTTGGGTGTTGATCCACCGGAAAGGCTCATTTGCAGGTTCAAATGGCTGTCAATTCGTCTTCCCCCGTCAAAGAATTCCGACGACGCAACCACTGAAACGAGAGGGGACAACCACCGGCTGGGAAGAAGAGATGGAGGAGTGGAAATAAGACGACAGGGACAACCACCGGCAGTCACGGCCGTAACGAGAGATCCAGCAGCAGTCGGTCGTGAAGATTTGAAAGATATGTCGTGACTCTTCTCGTTCTGGAGGGAAATTAAGAGGTAAGGGTAAATTAGTTTATGTCAAATTCGTTTTTTTTTTTTAAAGGGTCACGTGCCGTGCACGTAACCAACTAACGGTCAAACTAACGGAAATGTGACGGAAAATTAAAAACATACAATTCTCAGAACATGTGGCACCAAAAACCTACAAATAGAAACTTGTGGCACCAAAAACCTACACTGGTCAAACATGTGGCACCAAAAGTACATTTAACCCTTTATTAATTCATAACTCACATTGTAGTCTATCACCTCAACCTTTTCCTTAGTATTACATGTTTTAAGTTAGACTCATCTCCTTTGCGTTATAATAATAATAAAAAAAATCTACTATATAATAAGAAAAACACTTATTACCACCAGTTCTGCATTAATTAACGGTTTTTTTTTTTTTTTTTTAAATTTCAAATAACATAAAAAGTTTAACGGTATGTTTTTAAATTAAATATAAAAGAGAAATAAGGAATATTTCTTCTATATTGATCTTGTAAATAAATGTACAATAAAACTGCCCAACAATCACTTTGTTTTTGTTTGCTCGTTAAGAAAATGCATTAATTTAATTTCACTAGTTACAACAAATTAGAAATACAAACAACTGAGGCTATAAGAAACAAAACAAATAAACTAGCACTCAATCTTGATCTTCAGCTGAGGCTGAGGCTGCAACACTAGGGTCGTTCTCAACCACTTCAAATAACTGGAAGGAGGTCACGGAGCTGAAGAAAGGGCAGAGAGATACCGCCTCTTTGAGCGACGTTTCGGGCCAAAGTATGTGATGCTTTATTTCCTTCTCTTCTGACAAACATAGGCTTTCATGAGAGGAAATACTGAGACATCCTAAATATATCTTCAATAATGACTTGGGTACGCCACTCTACCGTAACATCACCCTCTAACATCTGGATCACGACATGACAATCACTTTCTACAATGATTTCTTCGAACCTCAACTCGTTTGCAAGTCCTATATTGCTATCCTTGCTGCATTAGCCTATGATTGTTCTGCAGAAATAACGAATCAACTACCAATAGCAGCACATGCACTTTTTCCAAGGTAGTCTCTTGCGATGGTTATATCAGTTGTAACTCCATCGAGATAAGTTGCATCGAAATTAATCTTAATCCAAAGCGGGTGTAGGGAAGTGCATATCTCAACAACTCTAGGAGTCAATTGTAATAAAGTTGTAGGTTTTACTAACGGTCTCATACATGAATGTAATATTATTGGAGAAAGGGATTGTACTCCCACTAAAAGATATAACAATATATATATTCAGTGGCGGAGCTACAGTGTGCCAAGTGGGGTCCGACCACACTTGGCTTAGATATATTTTTTTAAAAAAAAAAAATTATAGGTATATATTTGCATAATTTTGATCAGGACCCCACTTAGTTTTATTAAAAATGAATAGGGACACCCTTCGCTTGTAGCTGAGTTGGCTTTGCATAAGTCTTTAGATTGGTGTGACCGTGGGACGCAGGTTCAACTCCCTTTGGCTCTGTATTTATCGTAGTTTTACATATATTTTTCAATTTTAACATCAACATGGATTAATTAAATAATATTTTAAGGGCTCTTGGATTCAATTCACCCTTCATTTATAGAATATATATATATATCCATATTTTCCCCCAATTTTAGTAGTTTTCCATTTTTTTATTTTATTTCAAGAAGATCTTGGGTTCGATTCTCCTAGACCCTACATTTATACAATATATTCATTTTCTTTTTTCAATTTTAGCATTTATATCACACATTTTATTATATTTTTTCAATTTAACAACATTGGGTAGGGTTAATGAAGTCATGAATTCAATTATCTCATAGACCACATAATATTTATAGTATATTGCATCCTATTATATATTAAAAAATAAGAATGTATTATTTTGCATTTCAAACATATATGAAATTAAGTTATTTTCATCGGCTCATTGAAAAAGAAAATATGCATTATCGTAATGTTTTCTTTTAAATTTTAAACCGTTATTATATACAATACTTTGTAGATGTTAAAAGAAATTTTTTTGTCCAACTCGAATTTTTACCGATATAATTCATTATTTGAAAATTATATACAATAGATTAAGACAGGACCCCGCTTAGCCGGGTTCCTGGATATGCCACTGTATATATTATTATATAGTGGTGCAAAGACAAACTAAGCACTTATTAGTTATAACTTATAACGGGTGGCTGGTTTTGGGTTTGATTCCTAGGTATTTTGTATTGTCGACGTAATACGCTGTTTTCACATAATAAACACGTGGTGTATATGGCCAAAAGAAACACGTGGTGAATATGACATTTGACTTTTAGTAAAACGTGTACTAAATTACCATTTAGGACTGCATGTACGCGGAGCACTTACAAGTTAATGCTAACATGGCATGTATATATATACCATTGTTTTTTCAGTGGAGCGTTGTGAGAGCACAATCAGTAGGACAAAACTAGTAAGTTTGTTTCCCAACTAAACTATCAACCGACTAAATAATTCAGTAAAATATAAATGTTGGTTATGTATATTTTTCATTAGAAAATTTTGGTTATGTATGTTTTTTATTAGAAAATTTTGCAAGATCAGATCTACTACGAAGTAAGAGCATTCACAGTGGTGTTACGTAAAGATTACGTAAACGTGAATCCTACATGTTTATTTAAGTAAAGCAACAAAAACTATCTACAGTGGTTTTACATAGCATTTCTTAAATATGGAACCCAAACGTAAATTTATGTTTTTACATAAAGCATTCCTTAAATTTAAGTAATGCACTATGTATTACGTAACCAATTTTTTATTATAAATTAATTCATTTTATAATTAATGCTAATTTCTTATTGGTGGTTGTTGGAAAATTTAATAATAAAATATATTTAAGGAATACGTTTAAGTAATACGATTCAGAGAAAATATTTTTTACGTGTGTCTTAACTTTACGTATTACTTAAAGTGTACATAAATATCTACGTGGCAACTTTAAAGAATACAATTTATAAAACCACTGTGGATACACTAAAGTATTGAAATGTTGTAATTAATAGGGGTTGCTAAATGTAGTCAACTGTATTTATAGTAGAATTTGAAGACATCGGATCGAAAGAGAATATATTCCAGATTTCATTATAGGAAAACTAAATCAAATCTCAAATATTATATGGCAAAAAAAAAGTCTAAATATTATATTATGATATTATTCAAGAGTAGATGATTTTGTCTCGTTCATTTTAAACATCAAAGTCCTTTGTTGTGTCACATAGCAAAATAGTACAAATTTAGAATAAAAAAGTCTAAATAATTTAAAATTCAAAATTACCTATTTTGATACGTGTCATCTAATTTTATTTCTTTAAAATAGATGGGCTAAACTCTAAAAAGACCCAATTTTCGGTATATTCAGTTGGGAGACACGGAGTTACAGATTTCAAAGAAATTAAGCCCATTGGAAGAATTGATATGGGCCTAATACTTGATATTTCCTCATAAAATCAAGCCCATTGGAAGGATTGATAACCTCGTAAAATTCTGACCTCACATTTTCTTATAATTTAGTTATTATATATATTTTAAGCCCTACAAAGGAGTATTTGTGGAATAATGGAATATATATATTCACTATGAAATAAATGTTGAAAGAATAGTGTTACAAAATGTGAAATCTAGAGTTATAATATATTTGATGTTAAGAATATACATTTATGGATGTTTATTATGATGTGTATATATTATATTCTATGTATATAATTTTCTTGTATTAACATCAAAAAAAAAAAATGTATATAATTTTCTTGTATTGATTTTTCGTGTTCTATAATTCTATGTAATCTCTATATAAAGGTTCCCTATGTGCGATAATAAGATTATCCTTAAATTATTCATTCTATTACCTCTCTATTTTTGTAACATTTTATTCCATTTTAATAATTTACTTATTTTTTACTAAATTACAAAGTTAGGTTGTTAATATCTAAAACTTAACTACAATAATTCCCGGGTTGTATTGGATCGCGAATCATAAATGATAAATCCTACAAAATTACGTATTAACGTATGATATATAAATTGTATTATATGAGTATATTATAATATATAGATTAACATATTAAATTACTATTTATCAAGTAAATAAACGACATCATGGAAAAAAAAAAGCAAAAAAAAAAAAAAAAAAAAACTACAAAAAAAAAATCATCTAATACATGTATGAATTTATCAAATATACGAATGCCTTAAATTGTCTAATACTTAACATGATATATTATTATAAATAATTATGACATATTACTATGTAGTCAGTATGTTTTTTTATTCCAACAAATGATATAAATAAATATAAAAGAATCTGTTAAAAAATAATGTACAATTTGCCTCATAAAATATTAAAATTCCAATTTAATTTTGTCACTCTAAATTAAGAGATATATACTATGGATGATGTTATATTAATTTGAGTTGTAGGGATCGTATGATTGTTTAAACTAACTGAGTCGTAGAATCGTAAACTTAAAATCAGAATCATAATCCCCTAAAATTTTACACAATTAAAATCTTACAAGATTGAAATCATTTTACTTCATTAGAAATTAGAAATACAAATAGAAAGTATTAGGGATAATAGTAAATAAGAAAGTTATTTTCTAGTAAGATCGTAATCGTTTAAGATTCGAACCGTGATTATGAGAATCTTGATTACAAGTAAAATTTTCACTAATAAAGTTTTATTATTATTACACTTGGCAGTGTTAATGTCTAAAAAGACAAAGTGTGAGTGGATGGAAACAAACATCACTTTCTCTAATTAGGGTTTCACACTCGGTAACACAGAGCTTTCTTTCTCCAGTCAAGCTTCCTCTTTCTCTCCTTTCTCATCTCCTCGTACTTCTCGAACATTGCCTTTCCCTGTCCTTTCTCGCATTTCTTCCTTTTACCGCAGTCCGTGGCGGCCAGCAGGATATTCAGACTCTCTTCGCCGCTCAACCTCCTCTCTTCCACGTCCTCCACGTGCATGCTCACCTCCGTCACGTGAACCTGCCCCCCTCCGCCGCCCAGATTCACCACCGCTCCGATCTGGACAGTATCCGCCGCATTTGACCTGCCTAGCACCGTCGAGAACCTCACCTGCAACTCCCCGTTGACCCATTTCACGGAGACCGGCTCCCTGGAGGAGAGGTTCGCCGCCTTGTTCCTCGCCGGATCGATAACGATCCAGCTAAGCGTAAGGTTTTTCTCCAGGTGGCTTCGCCACTCTCCGGTGGCCGGATTCTCTATCCGGGTCGGAACCGGATCTTTCTTCTCAATGAGGTCGACCCGGAACGGGGAGCGGCGGAAGCGGTTCGTTACGTGGACCGTTGAGAATATCGCGTCGTTCTTGTAGTAAAGATCGACGGCGGATATTAGCTCATGAACAGATGACGTGGCACCGGACGTGGTGGTATTCGGCGCGTGGAGGAGTGGGAACGAGTCGGAGAAGAGTGAGCGGTGGCCGGAGGGAAATGAAGAGACGGCGTTGCGGACACGAATGTCGGTTGTGGAGGGCCACGTGGCGGCTGTGACGGACTTCCAGAGGTCCTCGTCGGTGGCGAGAGCGCTCAGCTGAGTGGAGGCGCAGGTGAGGGCGGTGAGGGCCTGCCCGTCGAGTCTGGTGAGGATATGGGTGCGGGTGATGTCTGGGTGGACGGCGGTTAAAGTGGCGGTTGACGGCGGCGACGACATGATATGAAATGGGAGTGGACTGAGAGAGAAACGATGAGATGTAGAAAGATGAAGAGATCATTATGATATATATACTCGTGGAAAGATGTAGAAAAAAGAACCACGTGAAAAGATAGTCAACACACATGCATATTTATATGAACAATTATTAGCTAGCTCGGAGTTACGTGAATAATATATCCAATATTTTGAATATCGGGTTGGTGTTGAATCTTAATGTTCTGTATTCTTAGATCCCGCTGTTGTCAACACTTGTAAAAAGTAAGGCTATATCAGTTTTACCTTAAGATTCATCTTCAATAATCAAATTAATATAAATTTGTGGGAAAACTATGTAAAACATGCAGCATGTTTGAAAAAAATGGTTTTATGGATTAATATATTTTAAAACGTACAACATGTTTGAAAAAGATGATTTTATGGACCAATTTTTTTTTAAAATATACAACAAGATTGCAAAAGATGTTAAAATGACATACCGTCCAATTGTTATCAATAGTCCCATTAAGTGGACACGTGCGAAACACATTTTTAGAAAAAAAAAATAATAATTAAAACAAGAAATTAATTTATACATAGCAATGATTATTAATCGGTGAATGTAGATAATAATAATAATTATTATTATTTTTTAAAAACGTGATCCGCACGTGTCTACTTAATGAGACTAGTGACAACAAATGGACGATAGTCATTTTACCATCTTTTGTAAGCTTGATGTACGTTTTAAAAACAAATTGGTCCAAAAAACTATATTTTTCATACTTTTCTCTAATTTTGTAGAAATTGAAATCTTAATAAATAAATGTGTAAATATTACTATGTAAATGTTATGTTAATCGCATATGTGGTGTACATTGCTTACTATGGAGAGTTTTTTGTAATGATGGTACCGGTTAGTTTCTCATTGATTGAGATAAACGGTTGTGACTTGTCAGTTGGTGACAAGTATATTGTCATCTAATAGTTGTGGTAACCATGTCGCCACCTCTTTTTGGTGACAGACAGGTTGTCACATCTTCATACGTCTTACTATGAATTATTTTTATATAACAGTAACAGGTTGCTCCTTATTGGCAGAGACATATAGTAGCCTCCAACTCTTTTGGTGACGAAGAGATCACCACCTGTCGATTGTGGTTCTGGCGTCGCTATTTGTCTTAATAGTTTGAAGGTTTTTCGTATCGTCATTAACTTCAAAGGTTTATTAAGGTGGTAACGCCTAGATACGAATATTTAAATGTCAGTGCACGTGTAATTATTTCGATCCCAAAAGCCGGTTCCTGGATCGATAGACCCGATTCAGTTCGACCGATTCCGACAAAAACTAATCGAACCAAACTTTTTTATTTGATCGGCACTAGTTCGGTCCAATCCAATTTTCACCTACTCTCAAATATACTTATTGTTTGCTAAAATAAACTGGACCGCTTATGTGATCAGATCCGGTCCGAATCCAAGACTGAATTTTATTTTAAATCAATAAATGCACCCCTTCCTCTATAACGTGAGTTCCGCGTTTGTGCGAGTGGAAGGATCGATATACTGTTCACACATGGCACTGATATGTTGTTCACGAAATAATTGCTCTAAAATATATATATATATATATATATATAGAAATGTTACAGGTGTGAAAGTCAGCATCCATTCCCCTCGTCAACTTTCTCTTCTTATTATACACGCTCTTAGACAGGCAATTCTTGCGTAGGCTTGGTGTTTACACCAAGCCAATATTATAATGACAAGTGTCACTCTTTTATTGGTTGTTTTTCTAAAACCCTAAGAATGAACCCTAGAATAGTGGGAGCAAAGACACTTGTCATTATAATATTGGTTTGGTATAAACACCAAGCTTACTTAAGAATTTTCCCTCTTAGACAAGAGATCTTCTCTCATTTAATTATACCATTTTTGCCTATATGTTGTTAATTAATTAGCCTTCAACAAAAATGGTAGATAAAACAATTAGAACAAACTAAATAGCTAATATCATAATTAATCGCAATAAAACACGACATGTTTGTAGGGGTGTTAGCTAGACCCGAACCTGTCCACAGAGGCGTAGCCATATAGGATATTGAGGAATCATATGTCCCTGATTATTTGTTAGATTTTTTTTATCTATAAATATTAACATATATAAAAATATTGTAACTAAATGATGTTATTCAACGACGTTGTTGACTAGTATGTACATCTAATGAGGCTGGTGTTAACGACATGAACACACAAATAATTATGTATTGTGTGAGTAAAACGTATCACGATAAGTTTACGTCTTTACTAAGTTTAACACGACACGATTATCAACACATAATATCACAAATTGAAATCACAAATCCAACCCCAACTAAGGTAACTATTAAACTTCCTTTAGATGTTAGCCCTTATTGTTTTGAATATGTATTACATTAACCCTATTATTATCTTATAAAATATACAGGGTGATGCGGTGCGGGTTTATGGGGCCTTACAACCCAGATCCGAACCGGCACCGTGAGAAACTAAACTCTTATCCGTCTCATATCCCACATGATACGGGCCGGCAATACAATATTGGTGTAGAGCCCTCCGACCCGTTGACACCCCTAAATGTGTATTGTCAGTAGGGATGACAACGGGTCACAGGTACCCGCCGACCCGATTTTGGCTCGATGACTCGCCGACCCACGGGGCGGGTTCGGGGTTGGGTTCACGGCGACCCGCCGACCCGACCCGATATTTCATTTTTATGTGGTCTCATGTATATATACTATACGCAAATCAGGCATATATAATTCCCCTTGCATGTTTAGAAAATTGGGTAGGCCGTTCTGTCACCACCATGCATGCTCCACGTTAATTGTTAATTAAAGTAGCAAATAATTAATTGGTTTGGTTAGTATAATTTATATGTTATGGATATCTATAGTGTGTATCTAGTTCTTTTTTGGGAATCTATAGTCTATCTAGTTGCTCACCTAATCAGGCTTATCTTGCCGGTTTTATATTTATTAATGTAGTATGGATGTGTAAGATGTAGTTTCTATTGGTTGTTTTATGTGAGTTGCATATATAATACGAGTACATAAATTGTTATACATTGTTTATTAAGTGGTCAATTAGAAATAATAAGGATCTAGTCGCTTGTGGAAAATAATTATATTATTGTTGACATATGACCTATTTAAATGATTCAATGTCTACATAAATCTCAGACAATAATTACCCTTTTATTGGAAATATATAGACATTGTCCTTTTTTAAAGTATATTATTATTATTATGATCCTACTTCCTATAATTCAATATTCCCAATTTAATTGATATTCCAAACAAAAGTTTAGTTATCTTATTTTCACCCAACAATGCCAATATTGTACATATTTACTATTTTTAATGAACCTAAATTAAAGAACGTTTTTAAAAGATGCTATATTATGAATCGTTTTTAAAAAAATGAAAACTTATAAAAAAAAAAACTACTATAAATAGTAGTATTTAATTATTATCAAAATATATAATGGATATTCTTTTTGTAACTTAGTATATAGTATAGTTTTTTTCTAAATTTTAATTATCAATTTTTTAAGTGCACTTCTATTTTAAAAATGCTGAATTCATTTATGAGCCGGATCTCAAAAAGAGCTATATAAATGCATTTCAAATAAATTAAGCCCATTAGAAGAATTGATAATGGGCTGATAATGATTGTTTCTATTTATAAAAGAACCAACTCCCTTTAACAAACCAACGGCCTAATGAAAAATATTAAAACCACCATGTATTTGTAAACAGAAAACTTTGAGACTTGAGAGTGCTTAGTAGCTTGAATTTAATTTAAAATAACACTTTGTTATTAGCCTTTTGTTCGACTACTTTTTAGAAAATAATTTCAAAACTGAATTGCTATAACACGTGAAGTTATAATTATAATTATAAAATTGCAATAAGTAACAATTTGATAAATATGGTGAACTTCCACAATTTTTGTATTCTCATTTTGTTATAATATTTTAAATAATTATATAATTTCCCGCATGTAATTTTGTTTATTCCTTTGCTTTACAGATTTTTTTTCCATATTACCCCTATACTAGCAATTAATAATACAAATATTCTTTAAGTAAAACTTTTTAATAAAAATATCCTGAGCCCAACTGAGAGATGGGTTTCACGAAATAAAAAAGCCGCGACTTTTAATAAAAATGTTACAAATAGTGATGTGATTTGACAGATTTTTTGTTTTTTTGATTTCGTGAAGCCCAAATCCTATTTAGGTTCAGAAGTAATTTTATTAAAAGTTTTATTCGGAGAATATTTGTATTATTGGTTTCTAGTATATAAGAGTAATATAGAAAAAAAAAAGCATTATGTATTATATTTAAAAAAAAATTATATTACTCTAAATATAAACCCTATAAAGAAATAAATATTAATAATTATATGATATAAATATTAGGTGTATTCATAATTTATACACTTTTAAAATTTTATATATCTTACAATTAAATTCAATGAAATTCATTGTAATAATAAAAGAATCACAAAAACAAAAACAAAAAAACATTGTGTTTTATAAACATGACTCTTCAAGAGTATACAAGGACACGCTAATTTTTATTACTATTAATTTTTGGCCAAACGAAACTCTTCGGATCAAATTCAACCACCAAACATTGCGTAAATTGAGTAAGTAACCAGAAAAGGAACGCCGACGGCAAGGCATACCAAATCCAGTGCTTTCTCTCTCCACTCCTCCTTCCACTTTCTCTCTCTTCTAACCTCCTCGTACTCCTCGAACATCGCCTTTCCCTGTCCTTTCTCCCATTTCTTCCTTTTCCCACCGTCCATGGCGGCCAGAATGACACTCAGGCTCTCTTCGCCGCTCAGCCTCCTCTCTTCCATGTCCTCCACGTGCATGCTGACCTC
Organism: Clarkia xantiana subsp. parviflora; assembly: GCA_036873135.1. Taxonomy (NCBI): domain Eukaryota; kingdom Viridiplantae; phylum Streptophyta; class Magnoliopsida; order Myrtales; family Onagraceae; genus Clarkia; species Clarkia xantiana. The sequence goes on along the minus strand of JAPTYO010000008.1, from coordinate 914,144 downwards.
CGCCACGTGCATTTGATCCCCGCCCCATAACTCACCGTCGCCTATGTTCACAACCACACAGACAGTTGACCTGCCGACGACCGTCGAGTACCTCACCTGCAAGTCCCTGTTGACAGTCTGCATAGAAACCGGGTCCCTGGTTGAGAGGTTCGCCGCCTTGTTCCTCGCCGGATCGATGACGATCCAGCTAAGCGTAAGGTTCTCCTCCAGGTGGCTCCGCCACTCGTCGGCCGGGCTCCCTATTCGGGTCGGGACCGGATGGTTTTCGTCAACGATGTCGACCCGGAAAGGGGACTGTCGGAAACAGTCCGACTCGGTCTCCGTTACATGGACTTTCGAGAATATCGCTTCGTTCTTGTAATAAAGATCGACGGCGGATATCAACTCAGAGGATATCGACGTGGCGGCGGATGTGGTCGCGGTGGTGGTCGGCGCGTGGAGGAGTGGGAACGAGTCGGAGAAGAAAGAACGGTGGCCGGACGGAAAAGAAGAGACGGCGTTGCGGACTCGGGTGTCACCGGTGGAGGGCCACGTGGCGGTGGTTACAGCCTTCCAGAGGTCGTCGTCGGTGAGAGCGCTGCTAAAGTGAGTGGAGGTGCAAGTGAGGGCGGCCAGGGCCGGGCCGTCGAGTCTGGTGAGGATATGGTTGCGGATGATGTCTGGGTTTACGGAAGTTAAAGTCGTTTCAGTGTTAGTTGACAGCAGCGAATACATGATACTATGATAGAGATGATGTCCAAAGATGAAGAGGGGGTCATTATATAACCATTTTTCATAAATAAAGAAAGTCAACACATGCTAAAATGTAATATAATATATATATATAACGTTTACTTTATAAAATTGATAAGAAAGTTGAGATTTTTTTATTCCATATTCGAATATTAGTTAAGTAGGAATAGCAATTTTTAATTTTTAGCATTCAACCATAATAATAGGGGCTAAATGTACTTGTCACACCACATGTTTGACCGAATGTGGCTTTTAGTACCAAATGTTTGGTTTTGTATACTTTTGGTACCAAACGTTTGAAAAAATGAGGTTTTTGGACATCTATTAGTTGACCGTTAGTTTTGGTCGTTAACTGACATGTGGACCGACCCTAAACTTTTGATTTTGTTCAATTTAGTCCCTCAAATATATTCATAACTTTTATTTTGTTTAATTTAGTCCTAAAACCTCAAAATCGACATCCCAATTGACCTAACCCCAATTGGATCAACTGGAACTAATTGTGTCTAAGTCACTTAAGTTTGATTGGTTCAATTGGGTTCGATTTTGAAGTTTTATGACTATATTAAACAAAATAAAAGTTAGCAATATATTTGAGGGACTAAATTGAACAAAATTAAAAGTTTAGGGTCGGTCACGTGATTTGCACATGTCATTTAACGGACAAAACTGGCCAACTAACAGATGTACCAAACGCCACATATTTTTCAAACGTTTGGTACTAAAAGTATACAAAACCAAACATCCGGTACTAAAAGTCACATTCGGTCAAACATGTGGTGTGAAAAGTGCATTTAACCCTAATAATAGTTATTTCATAACTTCAGAGAATACAGATTCTAACCAACATTAATGAAAAGAGAAGAATACTGCTATATCTCTGGTCGATCACCAACTAACTCAAAACCCGAAACTTATAAGTAACCAATTGAAAGATCTACGCCAATTAGGACCTCAAAAGACTTTAATTGGAGTCTCATGTGTGTCTCCGACCAGAGCCTTTCAGCCGGGGCTCTGGTCGGAGCTATCAAACTCCGATCAAAGCTCCATGTTGCTCTAATCGGAATAAAAAAGCTCTGATTGAGAGCATTCTGGCCCGATTTGAACCTTCAGTGACAGTGGCTTCTATTAGGGTCAGAGCACTCCAAATTGGAGCTCTCCAGGCCCTAGAAAGGTCGTCGCAAATCAATCTACACGGTGGTGGTTTTTTGAAAAATAAAATATAAAGGTAGTTTGGTTTTTAATATGTTATTCATATTAATCAATTTTTATCGTATTTAGTTAGAAACAACTTATATTTTTTAGCTCAAAATCTCTATTCCTATATCAATTGTCAAATATGATATTAGTCTCTTAACCAGAATAATTGGTTTCAAATATCGTCAATCCCTTAAAATTAACCTAATGTAAAGTTTATTCTATGTGGGACAAGATTTTATAAGGTGCAGCCTTCCTAATACCACCAAATAAAATAGGGTTAATAACCAAATTGCTACCTGAACTTTGACCCGCTTACAAATCGCTACCTCAACTTTTGATTTTGAAAATTAGCTACCTCAACTTTGAAATTCAGATCAAATCGTTACCTCAGTCAATTTTTTATCAATTTAGACAGAATTGAACCACGTGCGTTTTTTTTAAAATATTTTTCTTCCAAAAATGCCCTTATCTTTATTCCTTCCCTCCTTGCGTGAACATACTTCACCATCTTCTCTCCATTATCATTTTTGCTTTATTATTTTCTTCTATGTCGTATATATATCTTTAATTCCAAGAGTTCAGACAAACTTCTATATTACTAATTAACAATTCCCCCATAAAAAAAAGGTTAACTTCGCCGCTCTACTTGCTCTGTTCACCTGAAAATTATGTATGGAATTTGCAAATGTCATATATATCCTAATGAAAATATAACAGAATTCAAATTGTTATGATGTTAGTTCCAAGTATACCAGACATAGATACGGATTTAAAGTTGTATCTTTCAAGTGTTTCAACTTCTCTTTTATCTCTTATTATTGTCTTCTCTTTTATATTTTTGTGCAATTGCTGAAAATGCTAGTAGGTGGAGTGAATTTAACTTAATTTGTATTATATTTTAAGGACGTAATACTTTTTTATGACTTTGATCCATAAATACCAAGAATCCTTTCATTGGAAGCAATTGAACAACAGAATAACGAAAAATATTCGCTACGATTCAACAACAAAATAACAAAAAGTAAACGTCGTAATAGTGAAAATTGCAGCAGCAAAAAGTGGGGAAAAAACACACCAATGATACAACATAATTACTGCAGCAAAATAACACATAACCTAAATGTAATAAATTAAACCGAACTAAAAATTGCATAAGCAAAAGCAGAAAAAAAAACAAACAAACAAACAACAACAACACCACCAATGAAACAACACCATTACTGCATCAAAACAGCAGATTCTGCAGCGTGTTTTGATGGAGGTATTGTTAATTAGTAATGTAGAAGTTTGTCTGAACTCTTGGAATTGAAGATATACATACGACATAGAAGAAAATAATGAAGCAATGATGATAATAGAGAGAATATGGTGAAGTAAGTTCATGCAAGGAGGCAAGAAGAGAGACAATGGCATTTTTGGAAGAAAAATATTTGAAAAAACACTTGTGGTTCAATTATGTCTAAATTGACAAAAAATTGACTGAGGTAGCAATTTGATCTGAATTTCAAAGTTGAGATAGCTAATTTTCAAAATCAAAAGTTGAGATAGCGATTTATAAGTGGGCGAAAGTTCAGGTAGCAATTTGGTTATTAACCCAATAAAATAATATCTATATGAAAAATGTTACAGGTGAGAAAATGACAACGAAAATTAGCATCCTCCATGCCAACTTTCTCTTCTTCGTGAAAGATACCCTCTCTCATTTATGTTATTTTAGTCTTTAATATAAAGATAACAACTACAAGTTGCAACATTGCGAGCAAAAAAAGAATAAGAAAAACTACAAGTTGCAACAAGCTAAATGGCTAATATCATAGATGTTACATGGTGGGTGACACTATAGCATTTTAATTCTAATTATATTTTATTATTATCTACAAAGACATTTATTTTATTCTTAAAAAACCTAACCCCGTTACTTTTAATCATTTCAGACTGATTAGTCTATGCAATTTTAATTATAAGATTGTTTTAAAAATTCAAATGAATAAATTGAAACATTCAATTGTCAGATATTATTTCTCATTTATAAAGTGCATTCGTTGCATGTCGGTTAATCCATAATAATATAATTGTGAGTTGTTTCATTACTCATGTAATGGTTCAAATGTTAGATTAGAAACGTGCACACTTAAAGTGTATATACAAACTAGGGTTTCATGCGACATGGGTACAATAGTTTAGCTCGTGTTTATCGACGAGCTCTTACCGAGTACTCATCAATGGGAAAAGATCAATAATCATCACTCCTATAAGGGGAATTCATCAAGACAACCCAACTTTTCCGTACTTGTTCATCCTAGTGGCCGACATTCTATCAAGGAACATTACAAGGGCTTTTTAGGAAGGATACGTTCAAGGAATATATGTCAAGCGTCATTGCCCAATTACACGTCTCCTTTTCTTCGCGGACGATGGTTTATTCTTCATGAGGGTTGATAAGATCAAGTTGACGTGGTTCATAACTTCTGAAAATGGACTTCGAGATGTCGCGTTTAACTAGCTCACTTAGGTGTCTATCTCGACCTCACAGGGTACTTAGTTTCCTTGGAGTCTTTTAGGACGTTAACCTGAAAAGGGGTTGGGGATCTCCCTCTGATTCCACTCTAAAGCTTAAGTCGGTAATGAAATATGACAGTAATACTATAAATAATATATGAGAATGTAAATCTAATGAAAGTGTTCCCCTATTTATAGAGAGAGTTTACCGACTTTAAATAGCGCTACCCTTCTAGGAGGGTTTTTGTGGATATTTTTTTCATAGAGTCGGTGGTAAGCAAGTCGTCACCTGTCCCATTCCTTAAGAGAAAGGGTTTTCTCAATAGTACCTGGCTGCCAACTTGACTCATATCTTAAGATGGAGAGTCTTTGAGAGGGCTTGTCACCATCCTTCCACAGTTGTCTTAGTCGTCGACATTCTCAATGTTTGGTGTCGATCATTTATATTTACTTCTTCGTTCTGAATATGATTAGTCATCGATTTTCTTTGGGAGTCCGACTTAAATGCTTCCGACCATTCATTAGTATATCCTTTATACGTAACCCAACAAACTGGATCTCAAATAAAGCTATATAGATGTATTTGAATGAAATTATTAAGCCCATTGGAAGAATTGATATTGGGCTACTAATTATTGTGTTTCTATTTATAAAAATCCATCTCTCTTTAACAAACCAACGGCCCTATAACAGAAAACTTTTTTTTAATGAAAATAACAGAAAACTCTGAATGCGCTTATTAGCTTGAATTTATTTATTTTCTTTATTATTCTATAATAACACTGTAGTTTTAGCCTTTATAGTTTATTCGACTATTTTTTATTAAAATAATTTCAAAACGAATTTGATATAATACCCGAAGTCACAATTATAATTAATTTGGTAAAATATAATAAGTAATAATTTGATAAATACAAATTCATATAAATACTATACCATAACAAAATTTATTTAGTTAAAAAAAAATCGGTGAACACTCACAAATTTGTCAACCAAGTAACAGATATTCTTATTTTCTAATTTTGTTATAAAAAATTGAATAATTGTATAATTCCACGCACATGATTTGGTTATATAATAATAATAATTTTATATATACATATACTGTACGTATACGTCCGATCTAATTCTCAACCACCAAATATAGCGTAACTCCAGTAGGTAACCAGAAAGGGGACGCCGACGGCAAGGCATACCAAATCCAGAGCTTTCTCTTTCCACTCCTGCTTCCACCTTCTCTCTCTTCTGACCTCCTCATACTCGTCAAACATTGTCTTTCCCTGTCCTTTCTCCCATTTCTTCCTTTTCCCGCCGTCCATGGCGGCCAGCAGAATACTCAGGCTCTCTTCGCCGGTCAGCTTCCTCTCTTCAGTATCCTCCACGTGCATGCTCACTTCCGTCACGTGCACCTGATCGCCTCCCCAGAACTTACCGCCGCCCAGGTTCACCACCGCACAGACCGTTGAGCTGCCGACGACCGTCGAGTACTTCACCTGCAAGTCCCCGTTGACCCACTGTACGGAGACTGGGTCCCTGGTGGAGAAGTTCGCCGCCTTGTTCCTCGCCGGATCGATAACGATCCAGCTAAGTGTAAGGTTCTCCTCCAGGTGGGTCCGCCACTCGTCGGTCGGGTTCTCTATTCGGGTCGGAACCGGATCTTTTTCTTCAACGAGGTCGACCCGGAAAGTGGAGCGTCGGAAGCAGTCCGACTCGGTCTCCGTCACATGGACGGTTGAGAATATCGCATCGTTCTTGTAATAAAGATCGACGGCGGATATCAACTCAGAACATGTTGACGTGGCGGCGGGAGTGGCCGCGGTGGTGGTCGGCGCGTGGAGGAGTGGGAACGAGTCGGAGAAGAATGAGCGGTGGCCGGAGGGAAAAGAAGAGACGGCGCTGCGGACTCGAGTGTCACGGGTGGAGGGCCACGTGGCGGTGGTCAGGGCCTTCCAGAGGTCGTCGTCGGTGGCGATAGCAGTGATAAGGTGAGTGGAGGTGCAAGTGAGGGCGGCCAGGGCCGGGCCGTCGAGTCTGGTGAGGATATGGGTGCGGATGATGTCTGGGTGGACGGAAGTTAATGCCGTTTCAGTGGCAGTTGACAACGCGGAAGACATGATACTATGATAGAAACGATGAGATTGATGTCCAAAGATGAAGAGGGGATCATTATATACGCGTAGAAGAAGAATTCTCAACAAAAAAGAAGAAGAAATAAACAGTGTGAAAAGAAAGTCAACACATGCTTAAATATAATAAAAAAAATTATATATATAATAGCGTAATGATTTAACATTTATTCTCTTTAACCCCAAGGATTATGTTCAAAGACGTCAGGCTTGATAATAACAAAATATTTATAAATATTATTTTATTTCTTAAAAACTAATTTATTTATTTTTGCCAATCTTAAAAACTAATTTGAAGTAAAGTTTATTTAAACGTAGAATAAGCATTATAGAGCAACTCTTAATATATAATAAAAAAATAGGGTTAATAGGTTTTTTTGTATTATATTTTCGACAACTTTTAGCTTTTGGTCTAATATATATATTTTTTTGTCTATTCTTGGTACCACATTGACAACTTTTAGTTTTTTTGGTTCATCCGTAGTTGACCGTCAGTTTGCATTAAATAGTCAAGTAACTTGCACATGTATAGTTTCAAATTTTTATTTTATTCAATTTAATTCTCAAATTTATTGTCCTACCTTTTTTATTTTTGCAATTTAGCCATTAAACATTATCAGCCGCACCCTAGGGCTCAATTAACTTAACAATGGTCCGACTCATGGCTAGATCAGACCGCGGTTAGGTTCGCCCAGGTCCGACCTAGTGATGCAGCGTGATGGTGATAAATGGATCAAATACTCGTTGATTCGAAAGGGAATACCGAGAATTTGATGGGATATAGGCGCAAGAACTCGTTGATTCAAAGAATGTCGAGGAATATATTGACGCAGGTAGAGGAAAATCTCAATTTTTTCATATATCAATCAACTGAATGTAAATTACGGCTAACATACCTTCAATACTGAAAATAAAAACCCTAATCCTAGGTCAAAAACCGAAACTTGCTAACGGATCCTAACAAAAACCAATAAATTACAAAAAAGAACCGAAGAAACAAAAAACTGCAATTCCGACCCCCTAAACGAAGGAATTTGGCCAAAACCCATAAAACTCCATAGTTTGCTATGGGTCTTACTCAGATCGCCGTTTCCACTTGAAAACCTATATTTACACGTCAAAATCTGACACTTAAAGATCTCCCACATCACCTAGCCATTGGTTGGACCATGGCTAGGTCAATTTAGCATTAGAGTCCAAATGTCTCAAATGGAACCTAGGGCTAAATTGACGTTTGTTCCGACCCATGGTTAAGTCAATTTAGTCTTAGGGCTTGATAATGTTTAATGGTTAAATTGCAAAAATTAAAAGTTATGATAATAAATTTGAGGAGTAATTTGAACAAAATAAAAATTTGTGACTAGATATGTGCAAATCACGTGACTATTTAATGGACAAACTGACGATCAACTAACGAATGGATAAAAGTCTAAAGTTGTTAAACACGTAAACCAAAAGCAATTTTTTTTTATAAAAAATGTGGTATAAAAGATATTAAACAAAAAAAAATGAAAGAAATTAATATATTTATATTTAAATATTGGACAAATGTTACAGGTGTGAAAATGACAACGAAAGTTGGCATCCTCCATGCTGACTTTCGCTTCTTCGTACGCTCTTCCACGAGACACCTTCTCCCATTTATGTTATTTAGTCTTTAAGATTATTTTTTGGCCATTTTTTAATCTTTAAGATAAAGAGAACAATTACAACAAGCTAAATCGCTAATATCATATTGATGTTAGATGGTGGGTGACACTATAGCATTTTAATTTTATTTCTGTTTATATCTTACTATTATCAACTAAGACCAAGTTCTAAAAAATATACATATAATTGTGATGAGAAATGATTAAAACTGTGACTTTTCTCGTGAAATTTCCCCCGAAAGCATAGTCTACAATTTTAAATAGATGCCGTGAGTTCAAACTTAGCCGGTGACTCTGAAATAGAAAAATATTTTTGACCAGTCAATTATTCATTATGGTCTGATCCGGTTCGAGTAATGATTAGTCTAGGTATGGAATAAACATGTATTAGGTAAGGGTGAAATCGGACCGGTTAGACTAGTTTTTTGCTTGTTTCGGCCGGGTATCTATATTTTCGGTATGGTTTTTCCTTAAAAAAAAAACACAACCAAAAAAAAGTGTGAGAAAAAAATAAATCGTCCACGTAGTACGGTTTTCGGTTCGGTTTAAACCGAAAATCCAAAAGTAGCAATTACCATTTAAATTTATCTTCATTTTCATGGACTATATCAAACCGAAAAGATAAATAACGTTCATTAATATAACTAACTAAATAAATTATAAAATAAAAGTAGAAAAAAATCTTTATAAATGCCTCTTTTACAATTTATATTAACATAATTAATTAATTATGTTGATTACTATCAACTAATATAATATATATTGTATATATTTAATTAGCATAACGGTCGGTTCGATCCCCACAATCCTTAAAACTCAAAACCCGACCAAAAATCAAACCGGATATTTCAGTTTTTTTTTTTTTTTTTTTTTTTTTTTTTTTTTTTTTTTTTTCCAGTTCGGCCCGATTAGAGTTTTACCGATTTTCGAATCAATTGGATTTTGAGTTCACCCGTAAGTATAAGTGTTGCCATTTTAAATTGGAGGGCCTCCAAGGACCAACCGCATAAAAAAACCTACTTAATCTTATTGTTTTTCTTAAAATAACTGATTTCAGTCAAATATATACTAGGGAACCCTTATGTTGTTGGTCAGGGGAACTAGACAGTAGAAATGTGTGTAAATGAATAGTTACCACGAGGAGGAATGAATAATAATGATAAAAGCTGAGAATTTTACCGTGAAACTTCTTGCGAAAGGTGTGTTGGAACGTTGACCAAGAATAATGATCACTCACAAGCACAGCAAGCACAGCAGTAATGATTAGTATATATTTTGCCCTTCTCTTCCTATTTTACCCTTTATATTATATCAAGCAGCCCATGCAAAATGCTTTTTTTGCCGCTCCAAAAAATTACACATCAAAATATATTACAAATTATAAAAAAAAAACATAAAAGAAAATGGAAAAGGTTAATTGAATAATAAAGTTATTTGAATCGACCTAGATTTATACAGTATTTTCAAGGCAAAATAAATTATATAATAATATAATATTATTGTAAACTATACTCAAGTATATTTTTGATATGTTTATGTGGTTTCCTTCATATTTATCTAGAATAAGGATTAAAATTAATATTTATTCGGTGAAATTTAAATTTTATCACGTAATTAATGATTAATTTTTTATTTTCTTCTATTTTACTCTATTTATTTTCAATTCTACCCTAGAACTAAAACTGAATTTTTTGCTTTGGTTTCGGTTCTGGAAATGTTACCGTCAAGCCTACAACAACCTGTTATTCTATTATACATTATTTTATGTTCTTTTTTATATTTTTAATTATAATTTTTTTAATAGTTGGAAAAAATATTAAAAAAAAAAAAGGGAAGATCAAGTCAACATAGTAGAGATTTTGAGACAGATAAGACACTAGTGTTAGTGAAATTCGTAACTTTAATATTTGAGTTATGGCTGAGTTCTATATCATTTTTTTACCATAATAATTTTTTTCAATGATTATATATATATATAAACCGACAATTTATTGTGCATATAAATAAGCTATTTTTACTTTAAATTGTATACCCATAAATACTTATTTATTTTTTCTATATTTGAAAAAATATTTAATAATTTAATAGTTATTTAATCTAATTTTATTTAAGCAAAGTTCGGATTTTTTTTCCAAGAACTAAAGTTGGGTCGAGTGATGCTAATGACTTGAATCAAATTAATGAGTAATTTTTGGTTTTGAAAAAGGTAAATGAGTGATGTTTGGCAAAAATAATAATAATAATTAACGAGTGATGCTATTGCTGCTAATGACTCAAATCGGTGATGTTTGGCAGAATAAAAATAAAATGAATAAGTAATATTAATGAAGATATGAGGAAAGAATAAAGGGTATAGTTGGAAAAAAGGAAAATAAAAAATATGTTTTGCAAAGAAAAAAAGCTACAGATTTATTTGTGGAGCCCACCACCACTTTCAGCCATTAATTACGGGAAGTTTCTCAGTATTAATGTTAATATGGAAGCTTAGGAGTTAGGAATTAGGATATAAGAAGCTGTAGCTAAAAATTGAAGTAAGGCAGTGCAATTATCCATTATTTGTATTCCTGAGATAAGATAATATAATAGACATTTCTATTAAATTGTTGTCATCTTTGTGGGAAACAAATCACTAGGCAATTAGGCATTAATGCGTTGTCAGCGGATCATGCTGTATTCTCACACAATAAACACGTGGTGAATACAACATTTGACTTTGGTTACTGTAGGATTCAGTAGTCAGTCCTACTTTTTACAGTGAGGTAATAAGTACCTTAGTATAAAAAGTACACGCAGACAAATGTAAAAAAAATCCAAATATCAATATTTATACTTTTTATTATAATAATAATTATTATTAAAAGTACAAATTATTAAAAAGTTTGTAGGTAGAGGCATGAAAATGTGTATCGAGAAATTATTGAATAGTACCGACCTACTACATGTTAAATAGGTGGTGCCCCTCCGGCCAGTAAACTTATAATATGTGTCAAAGTATCACTCTTTTTGCCACATGTCACTAATTTATTGGTCGAAAGTTCACCACTTATTTTAAAAAATGGACACTTGTTGACATGATGTCATGCAAAAATTTCTCCTATACATGTATAGAGTTACTATGAACTATATGTGAGTGTTTCAGATACAGATCTCCTGACCCACTATTCATGTCCCAAATTGTGTCTCACCGTTAAGATTTTAATAAGTATCTTGAGTGTAAATAATTTTGTGGGTTTATTTTTCCTAAAATTATATTGGCATTGGTGAACCCTAGAATGAATATATTATATCCAAGAACACGTGTCAAGACCTTAACGATGAAGCACGATCTGGGACATAAAGGGTGGGGCAGGAAATCTGAATCTCCCTCTTTCAGGAATTTACGCTTCTTATTATAATTATAAATTAAAATAAAATTCGAACATTACATAGCATGATAAATTGTAGGATCCCTACTCTTGCATTTGAAAATAAAAAATAATATATTTCCTTATTTATCTCTACTGATATATATATTACTATACTTGTCTCAAAATCAAAATGTTTTAACATAAAGAGGCCTAGGTAGTATCCAGTTGGAGTCATATATATTTCAAAGAAATTAAGCCCATCGGTATAGAAATGATAATGGGCTAATAATGATTGCCTTTGTACTTATGGAACCCAGCAGCTCTATTTAACAAATCAAAGGCACTGGTTAACAAAAATAGCTTAATATCCATTTATGTATATTATACATGTATACACAAACTTATTATTTAGTAGGTACATGTATCATTTTGTATATACCTAAATTTATCAGCTAACCTAAGGTTAGATTGCAAAAGTCTAGGGTGTCCGCTTTTATATTACACCGTCTAGGGCCCGATTTTGACATGTTGACTTGCGATCTGTGATCCGTGGGATGGGTACGGTTTTGGGGTCGATTCACCCCGCCCCGTAAGTGGATAATTTATATATATATATATATATATATATATATATATATATATATATATATATATTATACATATTTATATAAATCTATATAGGTAATAAAATACATAGTTAAAATAATTAGGATTTGTAACTTGTATTTGGATTTGAAGTTAAATTTATTATTTGTGATTTAAATTAAATTAAATTTGTATATGGTAAATATAGAATTTAGGGTTTAAATTGCTAATAATATATTATGTACCACTAATAGGTGACCCGCGGGTCGACCCACCCCACCCTGTGAAATGTGTGAGGCGGGTACAGTTCGACCATCTCAACCCGCGGGGCGGGTAAGAGGCAAGCGGTACCTGCCCCGTTGACAACCCTACGTCCAAAGAAGGCCAACATATACTGCAGGAGCATAGGCACCATGGCGTCGTCCTGATATTTCGTCGTACGTTATCTTACCCGAGCTCCAAGACAAAGACATTATGTGATAGGGCCAATTCCAGTTAATAATAATTTATTATTTTTTTTTTTCACGGGTTGTTCTAAGTGGGATCTTAATAGGAGGGCAGTATTTATAGCATGTTCGCTTCACACTTAAACTAATATATACTCGTATCAGAATTAACTCTTAAGTGGTAAGGTGCTGGCCATAAATATTTTTGTATTCATATAATTACTGACGGGAGTTTAATCTTCAAACTCTGATTAAAAGATAAAACGCTGAACGTTCGAGTTAATACTTATTTATCCGAGAAAAAAAAAAACTCATTTCGTAACAAGTTTAAAGTCATTGACAGGGTAATGGTATCACTCCTAAGGGATCACCGCCCTTAATCAGATAATAAATATAGTGAAATCGATCTGGTCAAACCAGATTTTTAGCTATTTTGGAAGGAGTCCATTTTCGGATAAAAAAATAATCCGGTCAAAATCCAAATATCTATATATAATAATAAAAGAGCGGTGATTCTCATATCCTCCGATATGTGAGAGGATAGCATTACATGTAATTTGTGCAAACTTCAAGAATATTCTTATAATACATTCACATTCGGAACCTCAGAACTTGAAAAGTGTCGGAATCTCTATCTTTTCCGATAATAAAATAAAATGTGCATGTTTAATACGGGTTTTTCGGTTTGGAATACGGTCATATTGAAAGAACAAATCCGAATTTTCTATAAATACTTCATTTCATTATAATTACTTCATTTAATCCTATCATTATACACATTTTCTCACTTTTACCCTAAAAAACATAGTAACCACTCTTTTACACACAATGTCGGAGCAACCCATATGGAGTTCGCAATCCATCAATGTTTATTTAGTTACACGTATCTTTTGTCAACCAAATAACATGTTCGTATTTGTCGTACCTAATTCTCAACCGCCGAAGATAGAGTAAATCCAGAAGCTAACCAGAAACGGGACACCGACGGCAATGCATACCAAATCCAGAGCTTTCTCTCTCCACTCCTCCTTCCATTTTCTCTCTCTTCTGACCTCCTCGTACTCCTCGAACATCGCCTTTCCCCGTCCTTTCTCCCATTTCTTCCTCTTCCCGCCGTCCATGGCGGCCAGAATGACACTCAGGCTCTCTTCGCCGCTCAATCTCCTCGCTTCCGTGTCCTCCACGTGCATGCTCATCTCCGTCACGTGCACCTGAGCACCGCCCCACTTACCGCCGCCCAGATTCACCACCACTCTGATCTGGACAATATCCGCCGCCGTTGATCGGCCTAACACCGTCGAGTACCTCACCTGCAAGTCTCCGTTGACCCACTTCACGGAGACCGGATCCCTGGTGGAGAGGTTCGCCGCCTTGTTCCTCGCCGGATCGATGACGATCCAGCTAAGCGTAAGGTTCTCCTCCAGGTGGTTCCGCCATGTGTCGGCCGGTTTCGTTATTCGGGTCGGGATAGTTTCTTTCTGTCCGACGAGGTCGACCCGGAAAGGGGAGCAACGGAAAAAGTCCGACTCGGTCTCCGTTACATGGACAGTTGAGAATATCGGCTCGTTCTTGTAATAAAGATCGACGGCGGAGATCAACTCAGCAGATGTCGACGTGGCAGAGGTCGTGGTGGTTATCGGTGCATGGAGGACTGGGAACGAGTCGGAGAAGAGTGAGCGGTGGCCGGAGGGAAATGAAGAGACGGCGTTGCGGACTCGGATGTCACTGGTGGAGGGCCACGTGGCGATGGTCACAGCCTTCCAGAGGTCCTCGTCGGTGGCGAGAGGGCTCAGCTGAGGGGAGGCGCAGGCGAGGGCGGCCAGGGCCGGGCCGCCCAGTCTGGTGAGGATATGGGTGCGGGTGATGTCTGGGTGGACGGCGGTTAAAGCCGTTTCACTAGCAGTTGACGGCGCCGGCGATGACATGATAGGAATTATGTGAGAGAGAGAGAAATTAAACGATGGCGTGTTCAATGACCAAGAGAAGATTGATTTTATAACAGTGGAAGAGGAAGGAAAAAGAACCAGTGTTAAAGAAAGTCAACAGATACTTAAAAATATATATTTTTTACTTTTTAATTTTTGGATAAAGTACGAGGAGAACTTGAATTGAATTGTTTGATTGAAGCAAAAATAATGCTGCAAATTGAATGATTGGAATCCGCCAAAAAAAAATAAAAAAATTGAATGAATGGAAAGATTCTGGCTTGTCTCAAGTCTCAACGCGCCACTTGTCTCAATCCATATATATTACCAAAAATTGCATGATTCGCCCTCAGCTTCCACTTTTGAAGTTGCTTATATCCTGAACTTGTTCCGAATTGTAATCGTTATACTCCAGGAGTATCATACTTGAATATAAGATACAAATATCATTATTTTATTATATATTGAGTCTCCACCAATAAGGAGAGAGATATACACATCAATTACAAATTTACAAAATATGATATGACTAAAGTATATACTTAAATAATTATTAAAATTTAACACTTTTACACGTAAATCTTTTAGACGGACAATCAATGTATAGACAGACATTCGAACCCCAAAATAGTTCACATTTTACACATTTTAATTGGTTTAGTGAAAAAAGAACCGTACTCACAAAAAAATTAGCCTAGAGAACTCTTATGCTTATCACGCGATCTAAACAATGGGTAGGAGTTCGAACCACCCATTAATTCTTCTTTAAATCTGAATAATAATAAGGATAATTTAGTTAAAATAAATTAAATAGGGTAAAATTGTCTAAAAATTAATAGTTAGGATGACAATGAATAATTGAAATCATGAGGGTATATATTGATGTTAACGTAGAAACTTAGGGTGCAAGAAGCTAAAGCTAAAATGTGACATAAGCGGTGCAATTATCCATCAACTATCATTATTTATTGTCTTAAGAATATTATCATGATCATATAATTGAATCTTTTCAATTAAATTTTTGTCAACTTTTTGGGAGACCACTACCAAACTTAACCAATATATATGATATGGATTTTCTATTCTTTTTTTTTTTTTTGATTAACATGGATTTTCTATTCGAGGGATTTGATTTGTATATTCACTGATTGGATATGCATTACCAAAAATATTGTTTAAAAAGAAAACGTGGATATGTATTGGAAAAGTATGCCCGGTGCATCCAAGTTTTAACTCCATATTGTGCACCGCAGGATCACCAAACGAAAATTACAAGTTAATGTCAAATCATTTTTGCGCCGAGTCAAATCGTGTCAAGATTTTTCATGTTTCATATCTGTGACACATCCTAGTACACATGTTTGAACCAACCAACCAAAACACGAGACAAACCTGACATGAATTTGCTCAACTTTAAGAAAAAAAAAGAAAAGAAACAACGCAATCCAACATGTTCTATTACAAAAAAACAAATCCAACAAGTTGAATCAATAAATTAACTATGTGTTTTCTTGATCAAGATTATGAAAGATGGGCTCAAATCAACAATAAAGATGTAATATTTCAACAGTCTAGACCATAACCCAAATTCTTATGCATGTATATTACTAATCATCCCATGATGATGCTCCACCCATCCCGACTTCCATGGTCGATGGCACGAATTCTGAAGGATCCACACTTATCTTCTTCGTTTTCTTTTTCTTCTTCGTCATGTCGCCTTCAGGAAGAACTCGATCAAGAGTTTTTCCATCCTTGGGATTGTCTGTTGGCCTTGTATCAAAAAGATCTGCAAATGAAGTTTCTCCATTGTCAATAGCATCAATTTCACTGGTTACCGTTTTCTTGGAGCTCTTCTTCACTTTCTTTTCAGACGCCGTTTCATTTGTATGTTGAACTTCTTTATTCGGAACATCATCTTCTGATTTCTTCTGCCTTTTCCGCTTCTTTTCCTTCTCGGATTGATGGTTTTCTTTGTTAGTACCATTATCATCATCATTTCTTCCTTCAATCTGTAGATGACGGTTCGGTTTCTTCTCCTTGGGTAAGTCCTCCCTCTCGATCACATCATCTGCAGCATCAAAGTCATTAACTGGTTCTGTGTCGAGTGTATTTATCTTGGAGTTCTTGTTGACGGGTTTTGTATTGAATATCTGCAAATTGGGCAGAGCACTTCTGATCTGCAAGACGATCCAAGAAACTTAAGACGCGATGAAGAAAATATAAAAACCACTATTTGAAAAGATGATAACCTTTTTTGTTGATTTTTCATTGTCGGCAACTGGATTCCCGAGGAGATTGAGGTTTCTGAGGTTTGTTAACGATTTCAACACCTACAAATTGTTGGAGTTGATTAGGTTAAAAGATGAATCTACGGTTGTTTTGCTCGGTAAAAAGGTATAACCTTCAGATCTGACCAGCTTGTGATCCAATTGTTCCCCAAGTCCAAGAGCTGCAGTTTTGTGTTAGTCGCCAATTCAGCTGGAAGGGTCTGCAAGAATAATCAAATATTTGAAATATGAAGCAAACTTTTTTACCACTTTAAAATAGAATATTGCTCATTCATTCTGCAAGTAAATACCTTGATGTTATTGTGAGCAAGCCTGAGTTCTTTTAGCTCGATGCATGACTTGAGTGAAGAGTCAATTGCTTGGAGTTGGCAATTCGAGAGAGAAAGCTAAACAGAAACAAATAAATTCTCTAAGAGCATACTAAGGAGATGACAGAAATTGCTATGATAACTCGACCAAGACGTACCTTCGTGAGAGATTTCACCTTGGATAATGACTTTCCAATTTCACGGATTGGGTTTCTAGACAGGACTGTCCACAGAGAAGATAAAGGTGTTAAAAACAAATAATTCCATTGACAGTATAAATGATTACAAAATTTAGAAGAATCAATCATCAATAGAACACAATCCGTAAGAATATAATGAAGAGTGATTACACATAAGCATATACAAGATTTGTAGCAAGAGAAATTGTACCAAGAGTAGTCAATTCTTTCATTTGGTCCAACATACATATATTGGCTATCTCATTGTCTGGAAAACCATGAAATGAAGGAGATAAGTATTAGTACCATATCTCTGACTCGTAATGTCTTATGCGTGAGTTTTAGCAAAATGAATCATTTAAGCTTGTTTTTCCCGGAGGCATAACTCACCATTCAAAATAATTGCACGAAGTCCCACAAGAGACCTCACCTCTTCCATTGAGGTAAGCTTGTTTTTCCCTGCATTGAGCACCTGAATTTACAGGTAGACCAACTCATTTTTGCAACTTCATTGACCCAGAACTAACTCAACTATATATAGTAGATAAAAGAATGTATAATTTCAAAGGAAACCTAATCTTATAAGTTCAAAATCAAGCTTCGATGACCTCTATCACATTGATCAAGTGAAGAATCCAGAGAACCAACAAATTTAAGTCTGAACACGAACTTAAAAACAGTGATTTTCATATATGGAAGTGCTTTTTCACTACATAGTTCGTCCACAGACCAATTAAAGATCATTGTCATGTAAATTCTTTTGCTATACACTATTTTCTTTTTCATCCATTCCACCAAATACAGAATCCCAACTGTTCCAAGTTCTAACCATCTCTGCAATGTCGCAACCTTTACCATTGGAGCATTTCGCACCTCAAGACCTTTACGACTCCGAAACCTAGAATAAATAAAATTAGTTCTATATTGCTACTTAGTCTCATAAAGTCAGTTACTTACAGCTAGCTTAGAAAGTCCTTCAATTCCTCTCAAGCTCTGGAGCTTGTTCTGCACCACCGATAACCAGTAAAGATTGACGCAAGGCTTCAAATCCTGATACAAAATCAGCAACAAATCTAATGAAGCTCAACTTATCAATTTCAGTCCTTGGAATATAGCACTGAACTTTCTAGAAGCTTTGCATCTTCTAACTACCTCAAGTGAAGTGAGGCTGTTGAATCCAATATCGAGCCGCTGCAGGTTCTTGAACTCCTTCAAACTCGAAATCTGCCGCCGCAGTAATCAGTCTCGTGAAGCGAATGCACAGCGGCAATACAATAGCATGTAACGAGTATGAAGAAATGGAAACGGAAATGGAGTCGGAATAAATTAGAGACATAGAGGGAGAGTTTACATCGGAGAGAGCTTTGTGGTTGAGCTTGAGAGCGGAGATGGCGGTGGTGTTGGCGGCGCCGTTGTCCTTTAACACCTGATCGGAGCTCAGGCGACCCATGTTGGTTAACGGTTCGAAGCTCTTCTCCTTGCCTTGCCTGGTTGTACGGTACCCTTCGTTTGTTCTATAGCATCACATAAACCCTTAAAACCTACGGGCCAGGCCAGCTCTACAACTTGTGCCGCTTCGAGAATGGCCCGCATACTTCAAGTTGGCCATCCATTATATTTTTTCCGGCCTAATCCATGACATAGAGCATTCGGTTTTTAAAAAAAAAAAACTTGATTTACAATCAAAATAAGGATTTTTTTATAAAAATAAAGTACATATTAAAATACCAGAAAAATGAAATAGGGTATATAGTATATACTATAAATATATATTTATTATTTGTAAATCACTTATTACTTTTTCTTCATAGGAAGTTCATTCATTTATTTCGACGAAGAGAAGTTGATAGTTTGTCCGAAACAAAATCACGAGATATTATGATACCAGAGAGGATGACATTAGTTGTAATTCTATAAAATTTTGAGGAGAAATTGTTAAAATCTATAAAAATCGGAACATATCGTGACCTTTTATCGGAACAACAATCATTTCTCTTCAATAAATAAATAAAGTATTCAAATCTGAATATACTTTTATCTAATAAAATTCAAAATGCAAGAGGATGTAATTATTTGATAATCCTGTCAGCATAACTATTTGTTCTCTCTAAAGATATTCATGATGATTTATAGGATTCGTCTCGCTATGTAGAGAATGTTTTAATAGATCCCAAATTGGAAAGTTTATTAAAATACCTTTTAAATTTTCTAATTTGTATTCTAAATAAATAACAAAAACTATATAAACTTAATTTTTAATAAATTTTATTTATAAAAAAAATTCAAATGAAATTCTTCTTTTTATATAAATAAAGGAGAATGATTAAAGTTCCAAAACTTACAATTCTCAGGCTCAAGCGTGAGGGTGCTATAAATGGTCTTCAACTTGAAGATAATTACTATGTTGTGCCACCTCCTCTAAATTTGGAACTTATCATCATAACCAGTGTTATCAGAACCGGACCGGACCGGCGGTCCGACCGCGGTCGGACCGGAACCGGACCCCTCACCGGTCCAGTTTGCTTATTTCCGGAGGATGTAAGCGAACCCGGTTCTGAAGTCCGGTTTTCACCGAACCGGCCGGTTTTGAGCGAACCGGGCGGTTCACCGGTTCGTCGGTTCGAACTCTTTTCATTAAAAAAAATTAAAAAAAAAATTTAAAAAAAAATTAAAATTTTTTTAGGGTAAACTTATAGAGAGGCAGGCCCCGATCCGGACTAAAACCTACAGAAGGGTTAACTTACAAAGATGATATGCAAATTTGCATTTTTTTTACTAAAACCGGCCGAACCGGGAACCGGTGGCCCTGCCGGTTCAGGCCCCGGTCCGGTTCTGATAACACTGATCATAACATTCGGAATGTTTATCATTACTCATAAATAAAAAATGAAAACGGTTTCCCCTTAAGAAAAACACACTTTTTATTATATTTTTTTAGCTTTTAAATTTTTTCATTATTCTAAAATATTTTCATGCTTTTTATAAAAATAAGTTTAGGAGGAATTTTGCTTAAAAAGTTTACAATGATCTATTTCCTTTTTTATAGATCTATCTATCACGCCGCTTAGAGGTGAGAAAATTTATATATTCATTCATATTACATGATGATGTTACGAATAAAACTATAATCATTGTCTTTAGTTAGTAAGAAAATCCGGGTTGAGCCATTAACTTTCATCTTCATTCACTCTTCAGTCATAAGTAATTCCACGAGTGGCGGCATTTCCACTGTAAAAACTCTCCTCTCCCAATCTCTCAACTCAATAATACTACTGGGACGCAAGCTCTGTGCAGACGGTACCTCAGATCGACAGATTCAATCCTTAACCCTAGATCCTAACGCAGGCCAATGACGTCGAACCAGCATGACCAGCGGGAAATGCTCCAGTCCATCTCCTCCGTCATTGCCGTCGTCTTCATGCTGGTGGCCTGCGTTGAGCTCTGTGACGCCGCCACCGTCGTCGACGTCTACCGTCTAATCCAGTACGACATCTCCGGCGTGCCATTTGGATCTCGCCTTGCCAGCCTCAATCACCACGCAACCTCGATGGACTTCCCTGGCGGTACTGATCTCTCACGCGCTGTAATTATCATTCCACTTCGAGACTTGGAGATGAGTTTCATAGAAGGTAGGTGCTCTGACTGCCCTTTGACTCTGTAGATAGATGAAATTAGTTTTGCTTGAGCCTCTCCGCTCTGGCTGAATGATGCAGCTGCTTAATTCTTTGCCGGAACATGGTTTGTCATCTGCTGCACGATGGTCTTTCTTGCTTGTGTAAGCTGATTTTTTCAAGCAAGAGGGATTACAGTTATTGATGTGAATCCCTAAACAGTTTTGAAGTTAATGAACTTATAACTTTAGGTACTTAGCTTTCAGATAAGGACTCTCTATAGATAGTGACGTTCGAACAGGCAGTGATCCAACGAATTTGTGGCAAACATCATGCGCTGTCTTATTTTTTAAAGTTCTGTTTACTGTTGCAATTTGATCTAAGAGCCACAGTCTGTGTGATCTTCCTTGTAATGGTCATATCCCAAATTGATGCTCTTCCATAGAATCTATACTCATCTGTCCTTATGCAAACTGATGTTATTCTGATACATGGCAGAATACGTTCGTAAGAGACATCCATTTGGCGGATTATTGTTTCTACTTCCTCCAATATTCAGATTTGACATTAAAGAAGGAAGTGATGATAGTAGCCAGCCCGATGAGCATTTGAAGGACCTTCTGCACAATTTAGAACAGTCACTTATACATATGGACTTGCCTGTAAGCATGAATAATCCCATTCCAATTTGATTTTCTTTCTAACCATTTGACCAATTATAAGGGCTTACGTTCTGCCTATACGGTTATACATGGAAGATTGTTCATGTTTGATTTTACTAATACTTGGAAACTAGTTATCAGATGGTGGCTTAAGCCTTAATCAACCTAGAGTTGTTGATGGTAGCTGCAATCTGCAAAGAGATAGCCTACATTTGTGTTCTCATCTAAGGCAATGTAGAAGTTTCATGCTCTTCTTATCTGCTATTCTTCATGTAAATCCAGCTTTGCTTTACATTCTCCTCCATTGAGGGCATCATACTCTTGTGGCTTGTGTCCATGAGTATCTAATACTGGAAATTTTGGTTTTAATATACTTCTGTAGAGCTAATTAATGGTTGAACAACAGTTTACTCTAACCAGCACTCGTTTAACTTATCGAAAACATCTAGCAAGTAGCAGCTTTCTTCTTTCGTTTATTTCAAAGTGAAACAGTCTATAAATGCTGTAATTTTTTTTTTTGGTTAATATATACTTGTAAGAAATTTAAAAAGAACAGTTACTCCGAGGCTTTTCTTTCTATTTCGTTTTCTGTCCGAGTAGCCTCTCTGTTCCAGTTACACTGCTGATAAGTTATTGTAACATTGGTGGATTGTGCAGTACCCTGTCTATTTTGCTTTCGAGGATGACAATATCAATGCTGTTTTAGAGGATATCAAGAGACATGATGCCACTGGTCTGCCAGCTTCAGCAACAACAGGAGGGTGAGTTTGTCTGACCAATACTACAAATAATATTAAGTAATAAGTATTGCTATTCTTGCTGGTATACTTCTACTATCTGCTGGTTTGTGTTTTTGCTCACTTTTGCGCATTTCTTCTTTATGTATCAAGACTACTTGTGGCATCTGACATAAGTTCTTCATGAATTTGATCAGATATAAAATTGTAGTCTCGACGGCTCAACCCAAGAAAGTTGCATCTCCGATACTCACGAATATCCAGGTCCGAATAGTCACTACTTTCTATAAATTGAAGTGATGGAAAAGTTAGTGGAATAGCTTCTCATCTGTGAAATTACATTTCCTCTTTATTTTATTATTATTCTCCGTGATCGATAATATCACATGTCAAGTATTCAACAGAAAAGTGTTAACTTGTTTAAGTTGTCAGTGGAGGTAATTTGATTTTGTCTCTGTCTGCATTGACCAGAACTTGTTTTTACAATCCCGTGTTTGCAAACTACTCTTTTGGGAGCAATTTGTTGGCATGTTCTACAGCTGTTGCATCCATATTCTCACTTGATTCATAGGGGTTACTAGGTCTTACAATGCGAATGATATTTATGGTGATTAATAAGCTGGTAAGCTCCAATGTTGGAGGTTACTTTGTTGATTCCATCACATACCTCCTGTAATTGTTCTTCTAGCATATCGTCGTGTGTGTGAATTTATTAACTTCATGTTCCAATATTATACTTTTTTTGTTCAACCGTTTCCCAAGCTTGCATATTTATTCGACTACTTCTTTCTTGAGCAGTATCTGAATCTGGATATTTTAAGTGGTAACAGGGATGGTTGCCAGGATTAAAACCTGAAGGGGATACTAGTCAACTTCCAACTATTGCCATTGTAGCATCTTACGATACATTTGGAGCCACTCCTGTAGGTAGCTCTAATTCTATTCTATTATAAACAGTATATGCACTGTTTAGTTATTTGAAAGACCAAATTTTATCATTTAGGCACTATCTGTTGGATCTGATAGCAGCGGAAGTGGTGTTGTGGCACTACTAGAGATATCTAGGCTATTTTCTCTATTGTACTCAAATCCTAAGACAAGAGGAAGGTACAACTTACTTTTCGGACTGACATCTGGAGGACCGTATAACTACAATGGAACTCACAAGGTACTTGGTGCTGTGAGCTAAGCTCTTTTTAGTTAATTCACCTAAAATGTAAAGTGTAAACACTATTATTGTTATTTTTCTGCTCCTTAATCATATGCCATTTTTAGTGGCTACGAAGTTTAGATCAACGGATGCGGGAGTCCATTGACTATGCTATCTGCTTGAATAGTATCGGCTCAGGAAACAATGAACTATTTCTTCATGTTTCCAAGCCCCCAGAGAATGCTTACATCAAGCAAATCTTTGAGGTATGCTGTTAAAAATCTTTAACTGTATAACTTTTCAAGTAGCTTTACTCTGATTGATGAGCATTATGTAATTTTTTTGTAGGGTTTATCTAATGTAGCAGAAGAATTAGACATTAAAGTGGGTCTGAAACACAAGAAGATAAACATATCAGATTCTCGAGTAAGCTGGTCTTCTCCTGGTAAAGTTTATAAGCATGGCTGCGTTGCTATGCTTTGAAATTTACTATTGTACTCCTAACAAAATTTTCGACCTTTTTATAGGTTGCTTGGGAGCACGAACAATTTTCAAGGCTTAGAATCACTTCTGCAACCCTTTCTCAACTACAACGCGCTCCTGGGTTGTTTGAAAGAACAGGAGGCTTATCTGACCGCATGTAATGATTTCTCCGATTCTAAATCATTTTGCATGTTAGCTGGTCCTTTCACTCAGAGTCTAGGTTATGTGCAGGAATTTCGTGAAGGAGGATGCAGTCCTCAAGAGTGTCAAGTTAGTTGCAGAAAGTCTCGCGGTAAGTGTGTGAACTGATCAGTTACACTTGTCAAATGATGTATTACAGTTTCCCATTTTCTAAAGATCAGTCCAGAGTAGGATATGATGTATATGCTAAATCCAATATGCATTATGCAATTGTTCCTATGAATTAGGAAGCCATTTGCCTAAGATTTGTTCTTTTTCAAACATATTATGGCTTTCAAAATATGCAATCGCCACCTGTTGGACTTTAGTGAAACATGTTGTTGGGTAGAAAAATCTGATGCCATCCCAGTCCAAGTTAGGTATTTTGTATCTTCTTTCTTTTCCAAATATTGAATCGGGGTGGATAGTTTTTCAAGTATATATGGATAAGACTACCAGTACCAAGCATGTTATGTCAAGAAAGCTGGTGCTACCCTAGTTATGCATCATTGCTATTAACATTGCTGTATACTCCAACGCAGAGGCATATTTACGGGCATGAGGGAAAGAAGATTCAAATATTTGCTGATGGCAGTAGCTTGGCTGTTAATCCTTCCTACATAAGAAGCTGGTTGGATGTTTTATCAAGAACACCTCGAGTGGCACCCTTTCTTTCAAAGAATGATCCTCTTGTGATGGCTCTGAAAAAGGTTCTATTATATCCTGCAGCATTCGTGCTTTGCTGTCATACATTTCAGGATGTGCTCACTTTCATTTATGTTTCGTCAGGAGTTATCCGATCATACTGACCAAGTGACAGTACAAACCGAGCCACTTGATGGAACCTTCACATTCTACAATTCCATCAAAGCCACTCTCAACATATACCAGGTGCTTCTTTACTGTCCTCACTATGATTTTGTCTGAATATGCTTGTGATTCTATTCTATGTTTGAAAATTAAATCTGGATTTGGTTGTTTTATATCTGCAGGTTGCTAGTGTGACATTTGACTTGCTGTTGCTTCTAGGGTTGGGATCGTATCTGATAGTGTTGTTTAGTTTTCTTGTCATCGCCACTAGGGTAAGTTCCTCCTTTTTTACATCTTTTTGTATATGTTTTTCATCACTTGGTACTATGGTATAGTATAACCTTGCTGCTGATCTACAGGGACTTGATGATCTCATCAGTATATTTAGGCGACCTCCCTCTCCTCGCAAAACAAAAAGCGCTTAAGAAACACGTTTTTGGATGAATCCCCAAGTTGCTGGCGGCACCTGACCAGAAGTTCAATTAGTTAGTTCAGTATTAGTTGGGGATCGAATCATGTCTAATGTTTCTTCCATAGGCGCATTTTCACAATGTGAGGGTTTTGTTTTTGAATCAGGGCCGATATTTAACATCGATTTTTCATGCGCTGTCCTGAATTTTGTTGGCAAATTGCGATATTGGTATAGGGCAGTGTGAAAGTACAGAGTTTATGAAACTTAAGTCTGAACCACCGCAGCAAGCTGAAAAGTTCAAATTTAACATCACCAATTTGAACGGAGTTCCGATTTCTTTTAACTTGATCTTCAACCAGCATTTTCCAACCAGAAAACAAGCAAACTGAGAAGACAAAATTGAGGTTATTCATTCATATCCAAAATGTATCAACTCGATACTTTTACCTACTAGTCCGAAAGGGCTTGTTTCTCACAGATAAGACAAAATGATTAACCAACCATGGCGGAATTCATCTCATGATAATTGCAGAAAGCGGCATGATCAGTCGAGAAAACCTGTTCTACGCCAAACAGCATTTCGAACCTGGCGCAGATCCCTCCCCTTCAGCGTCCTTCCAGCTCCTTCCAGCACGGAGTAGGCTGCGATCTGTGAGTGCGATCTCTGCATCGTCCTTGCAACTATTTCATGCGGCGGCAGCATCATGTCATCTCTGTCATCCTCGTCACCAAACTCAAGCCTTCCAGTCCCGATCATCACCTTCGGCATCATCGGCACCTTAACCGGCGCCGATTGATACTTTCCCGTGGAAGCAGCAGAGAAAGAAGAAGCCGATCGGTAAATCAGACGCTCCTGAGCTGACTTCGGAATCATCCGCGATGAGGCCACGATCGACGCTTTGACGCTGTGAACGGATCGCTTGTCATAATCAGACAGCGCAGCTAGAATGCCGAAGCTCTCTGTAGAGCCGAACGGAGGCACAATCCGACTGTTGCGATGCAGAGAGGAGGAAGACGATGGAGCAGACGAATAGGACAGTTTATCGTCGTTGGTTTCGTGGAAATCGGCGGTTACGAGATCGTCTATCCAGAAAACATCGTCCTCTGTAAGTTCGTCGCTGGTGGTAGAGGTGGAGCTGGAGCTGCCGGAGTCGCTGGGCGGTGGCGACAGGAGATCGCCGAGGAGGCGTCGTTCGGTGATGGCGACGGATTTCACCTGCGGTGGCCGGACTGATCCGCTGACGTCCATTCCCGGTCAAGCCGGATTTGAGTTCATCCGGAATTGATCGAAAGGCTTTATAGTTGTTACTTCAGAGGAAGTGGACAGAGTGCGATGAAGAGAGTGGGGTCATTAATAGACGAGTGTTATCAGGTGCGGTATTATTTTGTGGGCACGAATACGATGAAGATCCGGGGTACTCATTGATTGGATGAGATTTGATGCCTATTGTGGTGTAAATGCAGCAGATAATGGGTCCGATAGTGGCGTGACGGTAGTTCCCGGGAATCATGCGACGGAAATTAAGTGCGGGAAACAAAAAATAGAATAGATTCTGAAATTTAGAATATCTCACTGATAAATAGATTATGCACATACTTTATCTTGGAGCATCTTTCACCCTAAACTTAGATTGCAACAAGGTTGTCAGATTCCGATTCCGATTCCAACCATAAAGTAAAATACTTTCAGAATTTTAGATCTTTAAGAATTATGGTTCCGATAGAATTTTACAATTCTACGACCCCATTTAAGTAAAATGATTATACGATTCTATAATTCAGTTAACATAAAATCATTCATAGTAAGATGAAGTCGAGAATCAATTTCGAATTAAGAAAGTTAATCTCTCTAATATATATCTATAAATTTAGGGTAACAAAATTGATTTTTCTTCAACTTTAAAATTGATTTTAGATTTATTTTAAAACTTCATAGGGACAAGTTGTTCATCATATCTTAACATATTCTTCTATATTTATATCATTACTAAAATTGAGAAACATATACCGAATTAGAGATGTATGTTATAATTAATCATAACCATTTATCACGTTAACTATTATACGATTTAATGTATTTTTATTTTTGATAAAATTATTTAATATTTTATATCGAATATAATTTTTATAAATTAGTTCATATATTAAAGAATTTTGTATGGATTTTATTTATTTACTTGATAAATAGTAAATTTATATACATATATTTATATAGTATAGCATAGTATATCATATAAATTTATTTATTTATTATTCCTATGCTAATTTATAACTCTTGAAGGATCTTATGATCCATGATCTGATTCTACGAACGTTCTGATTCCACACTAAAACGATCCTAGTTAGGATCCCGATCCTAACAACCTTGATTGCAACTTTGCACCTCCATCTCTTCAGTATTACTGACAATTAGAGTAATTTTCAAGTGGGAAACAAATATGTTGTAAACAATGTTCTCTTGATACCCTGTCGATTAAAAAAAAACCTCCAAAATTTGCCCAACGCATCGAAAACGTTTGACTTTTCGGCATTACCCAAACTCCGACTGTTCACCGGAAAATTCTTATATCACACTGCGGAATGGTCACGCATACTAAAAATAGTAATTTAAAATAAAACAAGGAAAGTTTGTTATAATACCTTAGAAAATAATTTAATCATTTTAACTTGTAAATTGTCAAGAAGGTTACTAACACAAAATAATAAAATGTCTTAAAAAATAAATATCACATTTATTTATTTATTTAAAAAAATATAAATTAAATTTATTTTTTATATTATAAGTTATACTACACACATTAGTTTTTGCAAAATTATAAACTACACCCGAGTTTATATTATAAATAATATTACTACATATATTAATTGTTTTTATAATTTTTAAATCAAACCATGACTAATTAATACAAAATTACATTTCCATATAATTAATATATTGGTGAGAATGTTTATATTAGAATTTTAATTTGATATTATATATACATTACTTTGACAAAATATTTAAGTGCAAAAATATTTATAAGACATATAACTTAACAAAAGTTTATATATAACATAATATATCTAGCCAGCATAATATATATATATATATATATATATATATATATATATATATATATATATATATATATATATATATATATTCTTTCAAGTTATTCTTCATCCACGATGTTGAGAAGAAGGCAACATATCATCCAATAAGTATGTGCAGATTTATTACTGAAGGTTTACCGACCGCGAAATTTGAAGATTGGTGAACAATACTGAATTGCTTCGACTTAATGAAATTATGTCAACATCAGGGGGGAATCTACACTGCTGCACTCTTTTTCTTTTTCCCTTAACCAATGGTTTATCCCACCGTGTTTTCCTAGTAAGGTTTTTAACGAGGCAGCTTACAAAAGGGATCCATAATTGTGTACTCTTTTTCATTCACTAGATTTTTATCCCAATAGATTTTTTCTAGTAAGGTTCTAACGAGTCACGATTCATTTACGAACATCCAAAGGGGAGTGTTATGAATGTATCTATAGTGGATGTTTATTATCTACAAGGTAGATATTATATTTAAACATTATTATCAGTAGACATTATGTAGATATATTTCTTGCTCCCCAAGTCTATGTAATTCATATATAATGACCCCCTATGTGTGATAATAAGATCACCATCAAGTTCTCTCTTCTGTTACTCTCTACTTTCGTAACACATTTTACTTTATTTTCCTTATTATAATTATTAGTTCTATATTAAAAGAATATTAATTAAATTGTGATATACATAAGTTATTCATAATATATATATATAAACAAAAGTTAGAAATATATAATATTATATGTGTTATTTGTAATATTTTTATATGTAAAGATAATTCATATATAAATTTTTCTTGGATTTTTCCTAATTATATTAAGGGTTGAATGATCTTTTGGTGCTATATGTGTAGGCTTTTGGTACCATACGTTTGCATTTTGTAGGCTTTTGATGCATTTATTAGTCAACTGTTAAGTTTGACCATTAATTAATTTATTTTGTTCAAATTAGTCATCCAATTTATACACCTAACTTTAATTTTTTGCAATTTAGTCCCAAAAAACTCAATTGGACCCTAAGGTCCAATTGACATAGCTATGGTCCGACCCAGTCATGAGTCGTACCACGGTTGGGTCAATTGGATCCAATGGTTCAATTGACCCTATTAAACTCTTGGGTCCGATTGACCCATCATGGTGCAACTCATGGCTGAGTCGGACCACGACTTGGGTCGCCCGCCCAATTGACCCTAGGGTCCAATTGAATTTTTTCAGTAATTAAATTGCAAAAATCAAAAGTTAGGTGTATAAACCAAATGAATAAATTGAACAAAATAAAAGTATTTAACGGTCAAACTTAACCGTTGACTAACAGATGCACCAAAAGTCTAAAAAATACAAACGTATGATACCAAAAGGCTACAAAATAAAACATATGACACAAAAAGTCAACACTGATTAAACATGTGATACATTTTAACATTTATATTAATAATTTTCACTTAGAGGTAAATAAACACGCATTATCAAAACAATTAATTAAGTATATCACTCAAGTTAATTGCTTTGGTTATAATTAGGGATGGCAACGGTTCTCAGGGCCCCGCTGACCCGCGGGGCCCCGACCCGGTTTTGACCCGCCGACCCGCTGACCCGCGGGTCACGGGTCGGGTCCGGGGCGGGTCGGGCTCGGGTCGGGGCGGGTCCGGGTCTAGAGACCCGGGGCCCCGTAGATCCGCCCCGAAATCCATATGTATATAATTTTTTTTTTTTTTTATGTTATTATGATCTAACATTTAATAAAAAAATATGGTTAATATAGTACCTATATAAATAACATGGGCCAAATAGATTTATATTTAGATTATTAGGATTTGTTAATTTGGTGTTTGGATTTAAATTTGTATTTGTAATGAATTTGATGTGTTTGTTGTTTATATTTGATTGATGTTAGATTTATGTTTTGAATTTATATATAATGTAATATTTTGACAAAAAAAAATTGTATTTAATATTGAAAAGTTAAAAAAAAAAAATTGTTCATATGACGGGGCGGGTCGGGGCCCCGCGGGATTGTTGACCCGACCCGACCCGAAAGGCCCATTTGGCCGGGGCCGGGTCAGCCAGGCCGACCCGCGGGGCGGGTCCGGGGCTGCAAAAACCCGCCCCGACCCGCCCCGTTGCCATCCCTAGTTATAATCATCATCATGTGGTTCTTTGCAATTTGCATGCTCAAACGCAATCACTACGCTTCAACTTGCCCTGTATATATAATATATTGAACATAATTATCATATCACATGGTAAATACTAAATAGTTGTCTATCTGACTTCTGGTTACTTCACTTATAAGCTAAATAACAAAATTACTACTAAAAAAATAGGGTTAATAACCAAAAAACTGTCCAAGGTTTACCCTATGTTAAAATTAGGTGTCTGAAGTTTGAAATGTTAAAATGGACTGTCCCAAGTTTCATTTTTTTTTTTTTAAATTTGGTGTCTCGGTGTGATTACTTTAGAGAAGTCAATTCCGACGAAACCGTCTGTCAAATTCGAGCTCTGATACACACTCCCTTCTCGTCATCTTGCCGGGACCGTCACCTAAAAAGTTGGTCACATCCGGGCAAGTAAATCTCGCTCTATTGTCCTTGGAAAATGACTCTACACCACTCTTCTAGAAACTTTTTTTTTAATGTTCAATTTTTAGGTGAAATTTGACGATTTTGTGAAAAGTAAAGAGTGATGGATTATGAGTGGGTTGGTGGGTTGATGAAAATGATGGAATGAAGATGAAAAGACGCACAAAGACACCAAATTTCAACAAAAATGAAACTTGGGACAGTCCATTTTAACATTTCAAACTTCAGACACCTAATTTTAACATAGGGTAAACCTTGGACAGTTTTTTAGTTATTAACCCAAAAAAATATATGAAATTACTAAATCACTTTCAATACTTCACAGTTTATTATTATTATTATGTTCATTGTATGAATCTATTCCCTAAATACGATAATCATATACCGATATTAAAAAAAAAAAAAAACAATTGGCCGGTACATTTTAATTACAAATAAAAAGAAGACGTAAGAAGATTTTTTTTTGTTGCCACGGTTAACTTTTAATTATATATAATTTTTTTATGAAATTTAATAATTAATATATTATAATAATTAAAAAAATTATTTTTTTATAATTATATTATATATTATTATAAAGTTATTCGTACTTTCTTTACTTCAAATAAAATGACCACTTAAAGTATATATAGGAAGAAAAAACTATAGTGCTTTGATTTCAATATTATATTTTTTATTATAAAAAAATACAAAATAAATCAATGAGATTATTTCAATTTCATGAGGTATCATTTGTCGGTCGTGCTTAAGTTTTAATTCAATTAATAACCAAAGCTGTATAATAAGTGTATATACTTTTAAAATAGTAAACTAGTTTTTTTTGCCAAAAGAGGAAATTTTACTTTTTTATTTTAACTTATAATTAATTATGTCAGATAAAATATACTAGTTTATATCTCTTTTATTAATACATGGCATAAAATCTTATTTTGGAAGAAAAAAAAAACTCTGTACCTTGATTCACATTTTACTTGGAATTCTAACTTATATTAAATATTATATTAGCTTTCATTTAGTGGAAATTCAATTTAGGGTAATTATTATTATTATATTAAAAAACACATACATCTTATTGACGATTAATTTGTTCTAGTAGTCTACAATCTACATATATGATATTATATGTTATTTAGAAGATTTTCATATAAAATAAACTTTGTAAATTAGAGTATCATAAAAAATTATTTAATTATGATGTTTAAAAGTAATAACATTATAATATAGTAAAAGAAATAAATGTTTTATAGATATTAAATTATATAACACTATTTAATGACATTAATTTTCTATTGTATTTTAAAACGTAGAATCATTAATTATGTTACGTGACACAATATTACGTATTTAAACTCATAAATTTTATAATTAATTTCAAACATCATAAATAGCTATCTTGTTCCTTATTATTATCAAGCAGAATTTTATTTCTTTAAATTAGATTTATGTGTGATATATTAAATTAACTTGTTCAAACTAAATATTATAGAATTTCAGTAAAATGAAGTTGATCGTAAATAATTATTATAAATTTGTAGCCATTATACGCATTACTCTCCTAAATCAGAGAACCCAACATTTAGAGCATCCACAATGGTATTACGTAAAGATTACGTAAACGTGGGTCTTACATGTTTATTTAAGTAAAGCAACAAAAACTATCTACAATGGTTTTACATAGCATTCCTTAAAGATGGGACCCACACGTAAATTTATGTTTTTACATAAAGCATTCCTTAAATTTAAGTAATGCACTATGTATTACGTAACCAATTTTTTATTATAAATTAATTCATTTTATAATTAATGCTAATATCTTATTGGTGATTGTTGGAAAATTTAATAATAAGATATATTTAAGGAATATGTTTAAGTAATACGATTGCAGAGAAAATATTTTTTACGTGTGTCTTAAATTTACGTATTACTTAAAGTGTACATAAATGTCTACGTGGCAACTTTAAAGAATAAAATTTATATGAAACCATTGTGGATGCTCTTAGATGTAAATTAATTATGTTGGCAATCTAAATGTAATCAATTAACACAGATTTCCAATATAACAAAAAAGGAAAGGGTTAAATACCAAATAGCTAGTTGAACTTTCTTTCAAAGTGCAGATAGGTAGCTAAACTTATTTTTAGAGCAAACAGCTAGCTAGACTTTCTTTAAAGTAGCAATTATATAGCTTTGTTATTTTTTTGGTTAAAAATAAATGGAATTCCTCACGTGAATAGCAGTTGGCCGACTGAAATTGGTGCTAACATGTTTCCGTAACCAAAATATACATTCTGTATTTCTTTTGGATGAATGTCGTTTTTTTTACCGAAATACTGCAATATTATTTTCTCCGAATCAATTCGCTTCCTAGAGGCGAATTTATCTTACGAAATTCTCGAATGAGCAGTTCTCTACCGTCTTCAACAATCATGGTGTACGACGTGTGGATTTTTTTGGTTATGTGTCATCATGTGTTCCTCATGTTAGAAATTCTATTAGTTTTTAACCAAAAAATTAGCATAGCTAGTTAATTGCTACTTTTAAAAAGTTCAGCTAGCTATTTGGTCCAAAAAAAAGTTCAGCTAGTTATTTGCACTTCTGTCGAAAGTTCAGCTAGCTATTTGTTAATTAACTCAAAAGGAAAATATAAAAAATGATAAATTTCCCAAAATGAATATATATATTATATATAAAGATTACCCGCTTCCTCTTCTCGTAAGTAACAACCAAGCATCTTGGTGAATCGATCGTCTCCTTCATTCTGTTCTGGACTAACAAACTCTGCAAAACCTGCGCAATCGTTATCCTTCTCCAATCTCAGATAAACCCTCTTAATGGCTGAGGTACTCTGTCTACCTACGAGCTCCGGCAGCTCCCCCTCACGTCAATCAACCGATTCTGCCAATGTCGCCG
Source organism: Clarkia xantiana subsp. parviflora (assembly GCA_036873135.1). Lineage (NCBI taxonomy): Eukaryota > Viridiplantae > Streptophyta > Magnoliopsida > Myrtales > Onagraceae > Clarkia > Clarkia xantiana. The sequence goes on along the minus strand of JAPTYO010000008.1, from coordinate 880,231 downwards.
ACTGCGAAGCGGATGCGTCGAGTAGGGGCGAAGAGAGGAGGGATGGGGATCAGCTCTCGTTCTTGGCCCTGCTTTTCACCATATTCAGGAAATCCCTTGCCTGTCGGAGCGACAGGAGGCAGTTCTGCTCAATGGAGATTGGGTGGCCGAATGAGGTCCGCCACGTCGCGCATGTCACATTCGATCGGTTCAATGGGTTTCTTGGCTTGCCCGTCGAGTTCGAGCCCGAAGTGCCCCGCAGAGCTCCTAGCGCGAGGTACATTTCCAATTGGATTCAATGTGCTTAGGCTCCTTCCTTTCAAACCTGTTATATTTCCGTTTATCTGATTGCGGATCCTCATTCTTGAGCTTTGGGTCGCAATGTATATGATTTTTCATGGTTGGAATTGAAAATGGGGTAGGGGTTCCTTATTAGCAAATAATTGTTCGCAGAATTGGTTAATCCTAATTGTTGATATTGCAATTCACTATTTGCGCTGTCAATTTGATAAGAAGCTGTTCTTGCTGTTCTTAGTTGTTGATTTACTAGTGTTTCTGTCAGCATACAATTTCCATGCTGAATACAATGAAATCTGTTTGGCTTAATTGGTGATTCCTTTCCACTGCGTAACAGAACACATGATTTCATTATTGGGCTATGAAACCAGATGACCCCTTGATAACTCATACCAGTGTAGAATGTTGCTCAATTTCAAGCCCTCATCTTCTCATGGTGTGGAAATTTGATTGTGAAGTCTTTCTAGAAATGGGAATTTCTCTTTTGACAGTGTAGACTGTTGCTCAATTTCAAGTTCTCAAAAAATCAAATTAGGGAAAGAGCAAGAGGAATGTGCCAATATTCCTTGCCAATATTTTTCTTTGTAGAAATGCATGTTCATGATCTTATGTATATAGCTCATTGATGTGAACTTCATCTTCATGTTTATCTTTCTTCTTGATGTTTTTCCATGTAGCGCACGTGTCTTTGGAGTTTCTACAGAATCCATGCAATTATCATATGATTCAAGAGGCAACATTGTGCCAACGATTCTCCTGCTTATGCAACAGAGCTTGTATGATGGGGGAGGTTTACAGGTAGGTCATGATTTCAGCTCTATTTGATGAAAATTATTGGGATCAAAATATCGTTATTGCTAAGTAATATGTTTTTCGTATTAAAATGTTTATTTAGTTTTATTATCAAAATTTATTTCACTAATAATTTATATTTGTGCAGGTAGAAGGGATTTTCAGAATTTCTGGAGACAATGATCAGGAGGAGTACGCCAGAGATCAATTGAATGGGGGTGTGGTTCCAGACGGCATTGATGTACACTGTTTAGCTGGACTAATTAAGGTTCAAGATTTACACTCTATCGGATAATCCTCCACTGGTCTTTATTTATTTCTTATTAACCTATTATGTGGATACCGAATCGCTTCAAACTTCAGCAGCATGTGGCAAAAATGTTCACATCTGATTTAGTTTCATTCTATGATGTTTTGCATTGGGAGTATAGAATGTCCAATGGTTCGAGCTAGTCTGATGCAAATCCACTATTGTTTCAGTTATTGGGAAAAATCACCTCATTATACTGCTGCATGATCACTTTCTTTGAATATATTACCAAACTTGGAGTGGAAATTGTTTTGCTATCAATGTGTAATCTTCTACGACTAGATGCCTTTTTTCGTAAGAAAAAATGATGGTTCGGTTCATAGGTCAGGTCACATAAGTATTATTTTTGTGTCAAAATGTGAAATTTACTGTTTGAATTAAAACTCTATGAAATTTTCAGGCTTGGTTTAGAGAACTACCTTCAGGCGTTCTTGATTCGGTTCAACCAGACCGGATCATTCAGTCCTCCACAGAAGAAGAATGTGCAGAGCTGGTGAAGGAGTTACCCCAAATCGAAGCTTATCTCCTTGATTGGGCCATCAATCTTATGGCTGATGTGGCTCAGATGGAGCGTTTTAACAAAATGAATGCACACAATATTGCCATGGTCTTTGCTCCAAATATGACACAGGTAGCAGTAATCTTTAAATTTCCCTCAATCTAACCCCCAAAAGTCAAATAGCAACAATTTTCTGATGTTCATATCATTTTGTGTGATTCCATTGAGAAATCTTACTACTGCAGATGGCAGATCCATTCACGGCTCTGATGCATGCTGTTCAAGTGATGAACTTTCTCAAAACCCTTGTAGCAAGGAACCTGCGGTTAAGAGAAGCAGTGATTGAGCCAGAGCAGCCTTCGATTCCCGAACCATTTGATGAGAATGGGCATGAGAGCCCTTCAAAGCTCTGCATGTCTGAACATAATTTGCATGATAATGAGGATTCTGGAAATGCTTACCTTGATGAAGAACCCAGTCTGGAGAGCTTAATGGGTTCGGATGAACATGATAGCAGTGTTGTATCACATTTATCTTTAGATGAAACACTAGTCTCTATTTTTTCCTGTGGCTCTGAATCTAAAAGGGTTGAAGAAAGTCCAAAACCGAAAGGGCGTCATATCCGTAACCATCATCTACCTCTGAGCGATATAACTTCAAAACAAATGGAGGTAGCTGGAGAAGCAATGAGCAGTTTGAACCGAATAGAGATGAGAATGGCAAGGACCGAAGCTTGGAGATAGGAATCAGTCTTTGTTGTTGTTTTAGTAGAGTTTGGTTTGTGTTTTGAGTATGGTTCTTGTAATTCTATAGGAAAGTTTTGTAATTCTTGGACCCTCTGTTCACTTGAGGGCTGTGACCTTGATGAGTGTGATTTTACCTCCCTGCAATTGTTGTTTCTGTTCATTTGTGTTTCTACAATTTTGAGGAATGGTTTAAATTTAAGGCCATCTATATAAATATGTTCAAATTGAGGGATGTAGTAGCTAATTTTTGTGGCTTGGGCTTTTTGCTAGTTGAACTTTTTTTTTAGAATCAAGTACTAAGTTGTATATTGTTGTAGAAGAAGAAGATCCGTCTAATTTACTCTTAAATAGTGGCACGAACTTATTTGTTGTTCATAGTCTTGCTATGTTCCAAGTGTAAATTACTACTTGAATTTTGAGAAATTTACAGTTTGCAAACTTAATTTTGAGGAGATTTGTAGCTTATTACTTGAATTTTGATGATTCATTGCGAGTTTCTGCATTTCTCGGCAACTCTTTAATAGTAAATGGACGAGCTGATAAATTGCATATTTACTAAATTCAACTAATAATAATTTGTAAAAAAAGAAACAGTTAGCAAATAGTGGGACCCTCTATTCAAATAGTAAATTATGTACCACTATTTGCTATCCCCGCGCAACGCGCGGGGTGACTTATTACATATATATAATTAAATATAATATTATTTGATAAAAGAGTAAATTTTCACACCATATTTCACAGTTTGTAGCAATTCTCAATATGAAATGTATCTTCGACTATTAATTTCCTTCTATAACACATGGTAACAAATGTAAACAATTTTTTTCAATCAAATTAAAGTTAAAGACGGTGTGGCATTAATGGAGATAGTAAAAAAATAATAACAACAAAATGATTGTAAATACATAAGAAAAGGAAATTGGAGCATTATATGAGAGAAATTCACAAGGTTTTCTCATAAAAAGAGGAGTTAGAGGAGTTTTACAAAAATGTGCGTTACAAAGTTATGAGTGTTACATCAGGAAATTTTAGCCAATCACATTGCTTTGTGGTGACGTGGCGTTGTTTTAGAGCATAATAGCCTAAGTGTATCCAAATTATATTATATATAGATTTGTTTATTAACTCTTGATTTTTTTTTTAAAAAAATAGTACTAATGAACTAAAGATTGTCAATTTTTAAATATGTTAAGCGCTTAAAATGAAGTTTAATTTTATTTTAAGTTGATTTTTAATTATTAGATCATACACATTAAAATATGTGTAACAAATGACAGTTAATTAATTTTTTTATTCTAAAATTAAATTAATTTTCTGATATAAAAGTTGAAAAATAAACTTAAATTAAAATTAAAATCAAAATTAAACAAATAAATAAATAATAAAACTCATGGAAAGAATATTGTAAAAAATAATAATAATAATAATTTCTTCTTGGCCGTTGGATGAAAACTTATTTCCTCGTGTAAGGCGGGCGGCTGGGAGGCGGAAAGTAGGAAAATTTGTACAAATGCCCTCTTGGAAGAGGACATTTCTAAAAATGCCCGCCTCCAATGGGCATTTGTAAAAATGCCATGTCCAGCTGCTAATAACATCTATTTTTACATCTATAAAATCATTTATACACCATTCCAAAATTTACAATCCTCTCATCTTCTTAAATCTATTAATTTTCATCATCATTCTTCTCTTTTCCTCTATAAAACCCTATTTACTCGTTTCTAATTAATTGTATAAAACCCTTTCTACACCTTGTCAAAATTACGTTTTGTAAATTTATTGTCTCAAACTAAGGTAACGTATTGCATGTATATAAAATTTAGTTTGTTTATAATTATTATATCTTGTTGTGATGATACAATATATGTATTTTGGTAAAATTGCAGGAATTCTAAGTTGTTCGAGTACGTGGAGATAAATCTGAATTTGTTCTTCGAAAGTAAGGTAACATACTGTTATGTTTGTACAAAGTTTTCGTATTATATAATAGTAGAAATTATGATGCATGTATATAATACAACTATTATGCGAGTAATCAAAATAACAATATGTATTTTAGTTCAATATAATATATTATGTAATTAACATACTTGAAGTTATTAGCGACATACTATTTAAAATATTATTTCGAAAATAAGGTAACATACTTTTAGTTTTTTATTAAATAATGTATAAATGTTCATATTAACATACTGTCGTTTATTTACAACTTCAAATACAATGAAAATCGAAGTTGCGTCTTTATAACGTAATACACAATTTGTTTTTTTTTTTTTAATATTTATTATAGTAGTTTTGAAATTTAATGTTTCCATCACCGAATCATGTTCTACCCCCCCCCCCCCCCCCCTCTAAAATGCAAATTTGGAGCAAATCTCATTTTTTTAGAAAATGTTCAAAAAAAATTGTGGGAGTTCCACATCACTATGTACCACTGATGGACAACATGCCACGGCGGTATCGATATCTTCGTCCATTGGTCGGTACGGTGGAGAGTATCCCATTCCAGACGCTCAAGCATACCCTCGGGGATACAATAACCAAAGCCTGACTGCCTGTACACTCGATTTGGCAGTTGAAATTCCACACAGTTAAAGTGTATCAGAGGTAGTTGTATGTTGACCAAGTCCCAACCTTCCAGGGCAATTGGTGGCATCACTGATTTAACTTCTTCCGTCCATGGGTTCCAAGTAACCTGTATTTTAGAATGAATAAATTAACCATAAAATATGTGGCATTATAACAATCGAATATTTCACTTTCGTACCGCATCTTTTCTGAGTGTTTTCAGGTGATTCCTGTAAAACCATCTAGTACGAGTTATAACGCTCTTCTTCGAAGTCTTATGCCCACTCCACCAACAACCGACTGTTTGACCCGACACAACTGGGTCTAAACACGCAGGTCTACCAAGCGAGAGGTGCATCCAACACCACACCTATATTGGAAAAAAAAATAACATTACATAATGTAGTTTATAAATAATATTAACAATGCATTTTCAATACCTGTAAGAGCACGCCGCATCCGCTGATGATGAAAGCTTTTTTATTTCTTGTCCACTGGCACAGACCCCTATATAAGTGGCTCAATACAGCAGAACCCCAACTGTACTGGCTGCACTCATCCAAATCATAGATGAAGTTTAAATATTGCAGCGGCACTATCGAATTGTTGGAGTCTGCGGGTAGAACTGTTCCTAAGAGGCACAATATATATGCCTTTGCTCTTCTCTCGGCTACTACATCACTGTCTGTTCTCCACGCATCATCATTAGGTTTTTTCAAGATATGTTTCTTCAACCATGAAACATAGAAATCAGTTGTCCCTTTGTATAAGTTCTGACTGTTGGATCGTACTCCAAACATATTCTGGAAAATGTCTAGAGTTTGAGTCTTCCAATATATGGTAGGTTGAACATCTAAGCCAATTGATTCTCCTTCCATGTAGTGGTCTGATATCGGCGGACCATCGATCCTTAATCCTAAGATCATCGCCACATCTCTCAGGGTAACTGTCATCTCACCTGTGGGAAGATGAAAACTGTGGGTTTCAGGTCGCCACCTCTCCGCTAATGCATGCATCAGACCAATATCTACCTCAAGACGACTCGTCCTTGCTGCATGCAGGAAGCCTGCCTGGTCAACGAAGCCCTCAGTTCGGGGGTCTAACGGTCATAGTTTTTCATATCTAAAGTAGTTGTCTGGTGCCTCGTTGCCTACCTATCGACATGAATATTCATTATTAGTTTAAAATAAATAATTTGTCAATTTTTAAAAAAACTCTTCTAATTTTATAAATATTCAATTTCTTCAAAAATGGTCTTATCTATATACATAAAAAAAATTTCGTAGTTAATTTTGACATTAAAAAAAAGTAATTTTTTAAAATTCAAAATTTATAAACAAAAATATGACATTTTCTAATTAAAAACAAAGTGTGATTTCTATTTTTATAATTTCGAATTTTAGAATAGTTGTTTTTAATTTGATAAAATTTCGAATTTTAAAATAAATTTTCAACTACTAAAACACTAATTTGTATTTTAAATTTCTATTTACAAATTGTAATTTAGTAAAAACACTCTCAACTTTCGAAAAATATTTCATTTTCAAACACCAATTTTTTCTTATAATATATCTTTTTAAATTGGACGTTTTAAAAAATTATCTAATTTCATTATTTAAAAACAAAACATAATTTCTATTTTTAAAATTCGAATTTAAAAAATACACTAGTTTCGTTTTTAATTTAATTTCGATATAAAATAATAATCTACTTTCAAGTGAAGTAAGTATCTGCTCTGCTATCGAGTGAAGTAGAAGACGAATTTGACTGTTCTGCAGATTTGTGCGGATCGAGGTTGATCGATTTGGGAGGAAGAAGAGTTTCCGTAGCTGCTCTACAGTTCTCTTGCACCGATGATATCTCCACCAACGTCGCCACTGCTGAAAGGTTTCTTCTTCCTTCCCTTTGTCTGTTCTATTGCACTTGATTGATTACCAGCGAAATCCACCAACTTTTCAATTGATTTCTTGATTAGGGCTGATGTCTCTATTTTTCAGCCCCAATCAATCTGTTTCATGAAGTTCTTGATTGTTTCCAAGCATTTTGCGATCCTAGCCCTCTGAATATGATCACTGTTGGAAATTGCAGGTTGGTTAGGTCTGCCCATGGAAAAGGCGCAAACATTATACTCATTCAGGTAATTTTGGAAGTTCTAATTTCTGGGAGCTGATTCTGTGATATATGCCTCTTGATTGACCCTGGAAATTGAACTATTGTGGCTTGGTCACTGAATTGTTAGGGTTAGCTAAGCTGAGTGAAATTATAATCATTTTGAACAAAATTCATTAAGTAAAGCCAAATTCTTACTAGAATGAACAGTCTTTAGCACAGAGCTTTTGTATGGAATTTGTGTTTAAGCACTACACCTCTGCAATGGAACTGGCAGCTGTAAAGTGTTTTTTGTTCAAGGATGGTGATGATTGCATTGTTTACAATAAATCATGAGCCAAGACTTATTAAACGAACTGCCAGTGTGTTGATTCCTGGAATAAAGTTGCTTAACATCATGAAATGGTGGTTTCTTGTTTACTGTCAATGTCCTTATTTTTCCATGTTTCATTCAGGAGCTATTTGAAGGATACTATTTCTGTCAAGCACAGAGGGAGGATTTCTTCCTCCAAGCTAAGCCGTATAAAAATCACCCAACTATTATAAGGTAAGAGAACTTAGAACTGATGCCATTGGTTCATTGTTTTTCGTATTCTGAATACGGCCAACTTCTTACAGAATGCAAAAGCTTGCAAAAGAGTTGGGTGTGGTTATACCCGTCAGCTTCTTTGAAGAAGCAAACAACGCTCATTACAACTCAATAGCTATAATAGATGCTGATGGAACCGATCTTGGATTGTACAGAAAATCTCATATCCCTGATGGTCCCGGTACGTGAAATACACAAACAGTTCATCTACGATATATACATAGCATGCTTTCTTGATGATGATATAACTCTTGAATATATCTATTTTTTCAGGCTACCAGGAGAAGTTCTACTTCAACCCTGGTGATACTGGATTTAAGGTGTGTAACTAGTATACTCTATCTTTGATAGGAACATATCAAAGAATCCAAGTTAGAGTGGGCATAATAATAGTCAAATATGACGTATATTATCTTTGAAGTTTGAACTTATTTCTGGAGGCAAAATTGAACTTTAATGGCGATAACTTTAGACTCATAGTTGCAAAACTGGAATTCTTAGTATTTATAAGGGTAGCTATTAGAGAATCCTACTAATCCTTTTCTTGATCAGGTTTTCCAAACAAAATTTACGAAAATTGGAGTCGGTAAGGAGATTTTTTTCTTTTAAATTTGAGATTTTCCTATTCCAGTATTCATATTATGAATCTGAATAAGCTTTATGCTATGTCAGCCATTTGTTGGGATCAGTGGTTTCCAGAAGCAGCCAGAGCAATGGCTCTACAAGGTGCAGAAATACTATTATACCCAACTGCAATCGGTTCCGAACCTCAAGACGATGGACTCGATTCTCGTGATCACTGGAAACGAGTAATGCAGGGTCATGCCGGGGCTAATTTGGTAATTGTCTCTCAAACATATCTTCCCCGTACATCGTTCTAGTACTTTGGTCACCAATCTAAGGTGGATCATTCTTAATCCAGGTGCCTCTTGTGGCTTCAAATCGTGTCGGGAAAGAAGTAATAGAGACCGAGCATGGACCGAGTCAAATTACATTTTACGGGAACTCTTTCATAGCTGGTAATTGAAATGTTGTGTTAATCTTTGACAAAATGATGCTTTATCTTCTTATGAGTGTTACTCATTATCAATCATTCAAATCAAACAGGTCCAGCTGGAGAAATTGTTGCAAGTGCTGATGATAAAGAGGAAGCGGTTCTAGTGGCGGAGTTTGATCTCGACAAGATCAAAACCAAGAGAAACAGTTGGGGAGTTTTTCGCGATCGAAGGCCTGAGCTATACAAGGTGCTTCTAACATCAGATGGCAGCAACTGAACTTGAGAAGATTGCTTGAAGCTATTTTATTACTATTGTTGTGTATTGATATTTGCTTATTGTAGATTCACACAAATATAAGATTATGAGCAAATTTAACTGGGCACAATGAATTGTCCAAGTTTTGTAACTTTTGGTCAATGGTGATGAATGTTGAATACATTGGAATCAATCAAGACATGGCTTACAACAAACATGTGTTCTCTACTTCAATTAATAACATCACTGAAGCAGCCACATTCAAAGGAACTTCCAGTTAAAGAAAGACAAGCCTGGTACCATAATTCCAGTTTTACGGTTAATAATACACATCAATGGAACAAGCAACTCATACTCATAGCCAAAAATTTGCAGCAGTTTTGGACTTGGTACACAAGATTCAGTATTTATCTGCAGCTTAGCTCGGAAAAACCGCGGTTTTATTCGTCACTGGCTGCTGCATTGTCAGAATCTTCTTCTCTACCACTGGTGGTATCTTCATGATCATCTTTCTTTTTCTTACTACTTTCAGGTGCCTGTTCAGGTTCTTTTTCTTTCCTCTTTTTCAGTTCTTTTGCCTTGGAGGCTTCTGCTTTCTTCCCAGCATTCTTTTTCCTAAACTCTGCAAAACCAACAGCAGCACATGACTGTCAACAATCTGATCATCTATGTATATATATATATATATGTGTGTGTGTGTGCGTGTTTGTGTTTAAGCATCCGACAACAACGTGTTTGCATCTGCTAAAGTAAATTTCCATAATAACGGCAGAACTGCAGCGGGCTTCAGGAGGTGGTTTCAGCAATCTACATTCTCCTCCTACTTATAACCACTGGGCAAAACCCAAATGTTCATCGAAGGACTCACCCAGTTGTTATCTAACTAAGGCAAGAAAATTGAACATTTTCTTTTGCTGAAAAAGAAAACATGTGAAAGTTGCAACCTTTGCGACATCGGTTTTGATTGCAATATGTAAGTCTTGATTTAAGCATCTCATTTTTACATCAGCCTAAAAGAAAAAAAAAGGCTAATCTTATTCTAATAAACCTTACGGCTTACAACTGTTCCTATGTTAGATTACTCTTAATAAGCCTAATACCGATAAGTAAAGATAAGTTGAAGTGATAGTGGCTGCCTCATCAATCAACATTCATGAATAGACGAAAAAGATGTATCTGCAGCTTGGTAACCCTCGATTATGATAGATATTAAGCTATACCCTTGATGGGAACTAACAAAGCAGATTTAGCAGGAAAGAAACAGGCAACAATAGCCCAACAGAGCATCAAAACCAGTAAAAACGTGGAATGATGAACAAGTCTGGTTTGCTGATGACTGAACAATCCATAAAGCATGGAGAGATAAACCATTAGCAATGTTATAAAGTCATCTCAAACAATTAAGATATAACTTTTCTACTGCGTGTACATTACCGTGATGGTGTTTTCCCAAAATCAAACTTTGTTGTTCCGCATTGATAAAGCAGCTAATACTTGCTAATCTATAGTGCCCCTTAATACTTGCGTTTATTAGTTGTTTAAGGATAATGCAGATTGCTCTAATTTAAAGCAAAGCTGAAACAACCAAGTTAAGGCTGAATCAAATCAAAGATTAAGTACTAAGTTACTAACCATCCAGGGAGGCTTTAAGCGGCTCAATCAACTCAGGAAATTCAATCTCTTCCACTGCCTTCAATATATCATCTGCGTTGATCGTCTGTCTCTTAGATTCTTTACATATGTCATTAGCTCTGCAATGATCACCAAATAAACTTTTTAGCCCAATCTACAGATTAACATACAATCAATTGAGTCAATTAATTGTAAACATTTCTTCAAATTTAGGGTTTTTAACATCAGGCAAGTGTACAATCTTTTGATTCTACTTGAACAAACATCTTGAAGAAAACCTAGACCAGTGCGATGATTAAATCGATGAGAGATAGAGAGAGGAGTACGTGGCGGAGAGGTAGTGGATGAAGATGCGAGCACTCTCGGCGAATGCAAGGAGGGCGTCCTTGTGGAGGGAGATGTCGCCGGCGTCGGAGCACTGACTGAGCTTCTCCTTCACCACCCGCCGCACTATGGCTTTCGGTAGCTCCTCCGCCTCAGAGATCACTTTCGCTGTCTCCATTTTTTCTCTCGCGCTCGGGCTTCAATCAGAGGGCTACGTTTCCCGCCAAAGCACCATTTTCGCAACGATAAATAGACGACATTCTTGGGCCGACAAGGGATATCAAGGCCAGTTTTATCCTCCTTGTAGTCGGAATTTTTCGGCCCGCCCATTTAATATTATATACTTCTAGAAAATTATTATAATTACGAAAAATGTAAGTTATTGTGATGTAAATCGAGCCGGACTCAATTATGTAAGTTATTATGAATTATGTAAATCGAGCCGGACTCAATTGTGACGAAAAATGTAAGTTATTATAAATTAAGTTCAATTATGTTGAGTTTGAATTCAAGTAGAATTTTAAAAGTTCAAGTTTGACCGAATTCCAATTTTCAGTTCTAGTTAAATTTTTAGATACTCAACTCAATTACACATTTTACTAAGTATCTCAACCTAAAAAAATAGGTGTCACTCTTTGTGGAAGTAATTTCTTCTAATAACAAACTGAACCTGGTAAACCAATAATGATTTTACCAAGCATCTTAATATCTAATCATAACATAACCTATAATTGAGATTATTATTAAATTATTATTTTATGGACTATAAATCTATTACATGTGTATATGAAACAAATCTACTATCTTCTAGTTTATCTCCAAAGTAGATTGATACATACGAGGCAAATGAACAATTTTCCCGTTGTACATTTAAGGGTCTATAAGAGTATAGTTACTGATACCATCAAAAAATCTCTACTATGCAGTGTACAAATATTATCACAAAAATTAATGGGTAACACACAACCTGCAAAAACATAAATTATCCCGTCAATTAAAAATTAATGCATTAAAGTCACATACAAGATCTTGTACCCACAAAATTATTCAGATATAAGATGAATGACGGTCTTACCCTTATATTCGATACAGAAAGTAGTTCCGGAAGATAGCTTCGGAACCCTAGATCATAAACCGGTGTCCCGTCGGGGTAGTACATCCCGTAATTTCGCTCCGACGTCGGCCCGGGCTTCATATTCTCGTTAAAAAGCGCAAAGACGAACACATCAATCGGGTCATCAGGCTTTGCCGGTGTACCCTGTCTCGCCCCGATCCGTCTCAAAAGATTCCGATTATACAACTGCGCATTTTCCGGATTTGCCCCCGCCTCGTTAAGATCCCCTTTTGATGGCCACCCGGTTTCCGATATCCTCACCGCAACATCATCGTGACCCGCCGCTGATATCGCCGCGTAAACCGCATCGATCTGAGCGAACAGCATGTTATCGTAATTTAGACCCGTGGCGGGGTCCACCATGCCCGGGTTGGGTTCGAAGAGTACATACTCGATCGGAACTTGGGTCGGGTTATACATGTAGGCGAAGAACGGGTATGCGTTGACGAGAAAAGCCGACCCGATCCGGGCGTGGAAATCGAGGAGTGGCTTGAGAAACGGGAGGAGCTCTTCCCGGAAGGTTCCGGCCGACGGAGGGTACGAGGTTTGGAGGATGTTGAGGGTGTGCGCTGACGTCACGGTGACGTAGCTGGACAGTCCGAGGTTCGAGAGGGTTCCATAGACGGTTTCCATGGCGGGGAGGAGGTAGGTCATGAGTTGAGTGTCGTTGGCGTTGAAGACTTCGTTTCCGACGACGATGCAGCTGATCTTGGTCCGGCCGACGAAGGGCTGGAGGTGGAGTTCGATCCATTCCTGGGCTTTGATCGGGTCGGTCATGTTGAGGAGGTACTCGTTTCCGAGGCCGATGATGAAGTCGACGCCGGTGCCGGCGAAGGCGCGGAGGACGTTGGGGTCGGCGTCGTAGAGTTTGACTCGTTTGACGTTGATGGAGTCAAGGAGCACCGCCACGCGCGACGGCGACGGGAGGTTGTTTGCGATTTGGCCGTAGTTGATGCCGAGGCCGAGGGCCTGAGATTGGAGAGAAATGTGGTAACAGGAGAGAAACAGGAGGAGGAGGAAGAAGAAGAGAGCCGCCATTGTTGGATTTCTTGATCGGATCTTGAGCTTCAGAGAAGAGAAGAAAGCACCGTCCACACACTTCACTATTGCGAGTTCCAATGACGTAACGAGTGAAGATCTGCTGTCAGTGACAGCTACAGACTGCACCCTCTACTTTCATGTCTATGCACATTGCGCCATACATTTTGGAATTTACTTTTTTTTTTTTTTTTTTTTTTTTTTTTCCCTCGAGGTGGTCCTAGGGCCCTTATTAGGAGGGCAGCACCCGTAGCATGCTTGCTCCACACCTAGACTAATCCCCACTCGAACCGGGTCAGTCCGTAAGGGGTAAAGTACTGGCCATGAACAATTTTCATTCTCATGGTCACTAGCGGGGATTGAACCATTAAATTGAGTTTATTTTTACTTCAGTATACGCCATTAAATTTTTAAAATGAAATTGAGTTTATTTTTACTCGATTTCTCATAATTTCTCGTATGATCGTGCACATCTAGATCTAGTTAGGATTTTTTTTTAATCTCTAATTTATTATTTATTATAGAGTTAATAACCTGTGAAATGTCTGAATTTTGACCCATATTAACCGGAGAGGTCTTAATTTTAAAAAGTTAATTTGGAAGGTTTGAATTTTCAACTTTGTTGAACTTTGGTTGTCCGTCCATTTTTAGAGTTAAATTTAACAGAATTGTTTGAAATGACACTTTTACCCCTTTTTTTCCGGAGCTTTGGGCGGCCTTGGCAGTCACCGGCGGTGTTTTCCGGCGAAGAAGAATGCTTTTTTTTTTGCTTTAAGGGGCATTTTCGTCTTTTCAGGTAAAACATGTGAGGGGCACACTTTGGTCGGAGGACATTTTCGGGATTTAAGTTTATTTCCGGTCACATGCCAAGCATGTGACCAAATTCCGTCAGTTTTAACGGCAAAAATTGACGGAGACCTCTTATATTAACAAATATGAAAATTCAGATCTTCCAAATTAACTTTTGAAAATTCAGAACTCTCCGGTTAACATGAGTCAAAATTCAAACCTTTTATAGGTTATTAACCATTTATCATAATCTAACAGTTGAAAAATCGAATTGAAATGAATTAGACTTTATTTAAGTCAATCGCTTTGTAATATCCATTTTTAAGGGAAGAGCGTAAAAATGGGATTAAGGGAAGAGCTTTCAAAAATAAAACTTAGTACCACATATGAATAATTAATTAGTTCAGGGTGGAAGATGATTTAGGTGAAAGATGAGGTTGTACCAATAAAAAGACACGTGTCAGTTTAGGATATGTCAGCCGGCATTTTCCCGGATTCTCTTCCGAGAGAAAAAACCGCCTTGGTGGTGTGGGCCACGTGGGATAGTAATTAGAATTTCAGATACGCGTCAACCCTTTCCAAAAATTCTTTTGGTTCTATAAATTTATTTCCGTTTAGATAGATTTTATATTTCATAATTATTATAATATGAATATATGATATATATTATATTTATTCCGAAGAATAATTTCTCATTTTTTTATCCCAAAAGCATAGTGATTGTGGAGCATTATACAAAGACCCCATCCAGTTCTAGTATAGGAGTGCAAAGGAGTGCAAAGTGCAAACTAGTGAAAAATTAGTAAGTTGATAATCACGGTTAAAAAGATAAACCCTAAATTAATAATATGAGAATTCTAATAGGCCTTCTGATAATAGTCTCATCAGAATCATAATCTAAATGATCAAATTAGTCAAGTTTGAATAAGCCCATTTCTATTTATTTTATATTTAAAAGGGTTAACAATCTATAAATAGTTTGAAATTTGCCCATTAGAATGAAGTGTTTGAAATTTAATTTTATTAATATTTGTTTTTTTTTTTGTCTAAATTTGCTGTCAAATTTGACAGAACAATGTGAAATAATTTTGAACAATGTGAAATAATAAAATTGTTTCTTATACTATTTTGTTCATTTTAATAACTTATTTGATAAAATATAAAATGACAAAAATACCCATAATTTCAAATTAAAACATATGCATATAATTTGGTATTTAGTACACAGGTGTAGTTTCAACACATAAAGGGCACATGGATAAGGAAAGACATTTTTGTAATTGATTTTTTAAGTGTGTCACATGATAAATTTTTGTCACGTTTAGCGGCAAATTTAAATCTGGACAGAGACGTTAAATTTCAAAAAATATAAAACCTAAACACTCTATTTTTACTTTAAAACTTCAGACACTGAATTTTAACATTGTCAAAATTTAGATATGTTCTTAATTACAAAGGAAGATATACAAACCATGAGACTGAACCAAAACAGCTGCCACATCACATAATCAACAACTAATTTACACACACTTAATCAAACTAACTAATCTCATCCTCCTTGTGTGTAAGAATGACACAATCCGACATCGGGTACGATATACACGTCAGCAAGTATCCATCCTCAATCTGCTTCTCATCAAGAATCGACCCCTCCGACTGGTCCACACTTCCGGAGACCAACTTCCCGGCGCAGGTGGCGCATGATCCCGCCCTACAGGAATACGGCAGCTCGAGTCCCGCACCCTCGGCCGTGTCGAGGATGTAAGCATCGTCGGGAGCATCAAACTCGTGTTCTTCTCCTTCGGGTCCGATCAGCTTCACTTTGTAGACCGCCATCGATACTCCGTATTTGGGGGATGGTTTAAGCCTGAAGGAGCTCGATACGGGCTTGATTGACCGGAGTAAGCCACCGGAGGTCGTCTTGTTTCGAAAAGGTCCGGTGAAGGTTGGAGAAGGGAGTGAGAGTATGGCTGACATGATTCAATGGCTATTGTGTAAATAGTAGAGAAGAAGATGACAGATGGATGTTGGAACAGCGCGATAGAGGAAGGATGATTTATAGTGTGAAGGATGGATGAGTCTGGAAAGATGGAGAAAGAGAGAGGTGATTCTTGCAAGTTCTTCAAAGCCATGGACCTGTTCCTACCGGAGCACAGTGTCTAGATTTTTTTTTTTTTGTCAATAACCTGGAAAGGTCTGAAAATTGACTGAATTTGAGAGGTCTAACTATTGAAATGGTGACTGAGGTCTGAAGTTTGGACTTGGTGATTTTTAGGTTTTCCGTCCAAATTTTCGGTTAAATTTAACAGAACCGCATGAAATGTCAAAAATACCCTTTTGTAATATTTGAATTAATAAAAAGTTTAATTAATATAAATATGAAATGACAAAAATACCCATGTCCATAATTTAAACCTAACCCAACTCCGGCCACCACCACGGCTCCGGCCGGCCACCACCCAACTCCGGCGACCACCACTCACAACTCCGACGACCGCCACCACGGCCCCAATTGGGCCCAAATCTGAGCCACCGGCCCCGATTGGGCCCAAATCGGAGCCACAGAGCTCCGATATGGGGCCACAGAGCTCCGATTTGGAGCCACCGAGCTCCGATCGGAGCTTTGTGGCTCCGATTTGGGCCCAATCGGGACCGCGGTTGTGGTCGCCGGAGTTGGGTGATGGTCGTCGGAGTCGGGTTGTGGTCGTCGGAATTGGTAGCGGTCGCCGGAGCTTTGAGTGGTGGTCGCCGGAGTTGGGTGGTGGCCTTAAGGGCATTTTCGTCTTTTCATTCAATCATGTGAGATGCAAGAAGGGTATTTTTGGAATTTTATTTTATTTCTGGTCACATGCTATGCACATGACCAACTTCTGTCAGTTTTAACGGAAAAAACTAACGGATACCTCTATTATCTACAAATCGAAACTTCAGACCTCTGTTATCACCATTTCAATATTCAGACCTCTCAAATTCACAATGGCCAATCTTCAGACCTCTCACAGATTATTGACCCTTTTTTTCAATTAAAAAGAATAAGCTCGCAGTGGCGATCATATACTCGTCCCGCCACGTAATATTTATTATTTTACTAGCATTACTAATTAAGATGCCGACCTGTAGGCACAGATTCTCCTTAGAGGTTTAATCTAGCCGGGTTAAGTATCTCATAAACTCAACTCGTTTTACACGAGCTCGACCGAGCAAACAATTTTAAAGCTCAAGTTCGACTCGTGCCATATATATATATACACGAATGATATTAGGTAAAATTCAAATAAAGTTAAGCACAAACTCAAATAGAATTTTCGGCGGGACCCGCGAACTTTTAAAGTCGAAAATAAATGAATTCGTGCTCGACTCAATAGTTTAAAAAAATTGACTCGATTTAAAATTTAGTGAATCAAATTCGAAATTACCGATCACAAATATCTTGACTCACTTAGACACTCCTCATTTCACAGTAAAATGATTCTAATCAAGTGAAAGAAAGATTTTGAACTAAATGCCAAAAAAAGGTTGACCCAAATTGAAATTTAGCCAACCAAATTCGAACCGACCCAATCGCAAGTAGTTTAACTTAACTAGCTTAAACCCTTAAAAAAGTCACTCCTCCTTTCGTAAAAAAAAAACGATTTTAATCATTCGAACTTGTGAACCTAGAGCCAAACCATTTAGATCTTGATTCACTACTATTTCTTTTTAAGGATAAGTTTTAAATCTTAATACATACATACAAGAAAAATCAAAATGAGTTAGCTAGCAACTCATAAAATGAGTTGTGATTCTTACCACAACTAATAGAATTCATTAACCTCAAAAGTCTATCCATCCAGAAAGTCTTGTCTTCTGATACCAAAATCCACATACATAATAATTTAACCAACAAAGAAAACCATTCAGAAAGTATCCACTTACGCAGCTGCCTAGTCGATCTAACCGCTTAGAAGATGCGGTACGGCTTCCCCATGGTGCTTTTCAAGTTCAAGCACTTGACCTAATTCAATAAAACCCGACATCAATACGAATACGCAGAGTTAAAAGCATCATCATGAGATACAAAAATTTACAGCTACTTACATTTTGCCAATTCTTCTTCAGCAAGGAGACCAAGAAGTTGACACTAAGTTGGACATTCTGGAAAATTTGTTTTTCCTCCATGCTGCAGTTACCAACAGCTACACCCATGCAAAGCACCTTCTTCAGTTGGAATTTCACGGTGGCTTTGATCTCGTTGACCTTGGCCTCGAGGGACTCCTGGTGAGAAACCAGTGTAGGGAACTTCCCTGCAGCACCAAATTGCATGAGTAAACATTATAACAGGAATTCTTAGTAAGATGGAGAGTGTAGGAGAGAACACTTGCCTGCCTTGTTTAAACCGGGACCGAGGAGACGAGGGATTTGCTTAATGACCGCTTCTGATGCAAGAAAAGCATGGTACTTCTTGGCCAGTTTCTTGACCAACTTCTTGTTTTTGTTTAGCTTTTTCAACCCTTCAACATCCATGTACTCCATGCCGATCTTACTGGCCTGCAGCAGAGATTCACAATGAAAGAACAGATTGATGGAGCTTCAAAGATGTCAAGAGAGAGAAAACATTGACCAAACGGATGTCAAAAATACGTTGGATATTGGCTTTACTTCATTTTAGAACCACGTGGTCTCATATCAGCAAAAGTAATCAACTTCTAACCAAGAGTAACAGATTATACTGCATTAGATCGAATACTAATTACTAACTTATACGATTTGATGCTGCTGGAGAAGAAAGTTTAGGGACCAAAAGGCAGATTACATACCGCTTCTACATGTTGAGCATCTCCAAGCATGCAGACTTTCATCTTAGGGCGAGGAATGTGTGGCAACTTGACTGAGCCACTGAAACGCTTATCCTTCTGGGGGTCGTAGTTCTTCAGCCCAATCTGAAGTTCAATGGTTTCAACAAAGTTCCTTTTCTTCTCAGTGGAATCATTCTTGATCCCTGAGATGGCTTCTCTAAGAGCATCACTCTGGAGCTTACTGCATTTCAAGAGATATTCAGGCACTGTAAGCAAACCGACCATGCATTTACGGTGACAATGAAAAAAAAGCAAATTTTTTAATTCCCTCAATAGTCACATAGTGCATGAAATCAATGTCAAGAGATGCGCTGTGAGCCCTAAGGTATCGCACAGTTCATGCTACCAATCTGGACGTTTGTGTGATTAATGGATGACAACTCAAACTCAAACTAGCTAAACCATTTCAAATTCAGCCACCAAGGGAATTGCAGTGCAGATTTCACCCTAGTAAGGTAATATGACCTATCCTAACAATATTAAAATACATAAAGATTGCAGCTATTTTAGCTAATCTAACAAAATCAACAGCTCTACAGCAAGATCAGATATGCAGAAAGTAGTCGATATCAAACGCACCTCATTTCGAATCGCTCGCAGACCTAAATCCTGGGATTAAAAATGGAATGAAACTGAAATCAGCTGAAATTAAGCATACTCTATCAAACAGAAAATAAGGATTTGCATCTAATAGTGTGATTTCCACTGGACAACACACTAAGAGACAGCTCCATAACGCAGCAGCCACATCAAAGAATTAAGGCGCATTGAATGGAATTCAGAGAATCAAAGAAGAAAGGGTAACCTGGAGACGAAGAAGAGCAATCCCGGGGCGACTGGAAAGAGCTCAACAAGATGGCGGCTAATTGAGCAGTTTATACGTGTAGTGTAGCTTTCTGATAAACCCTAGTTGTTTCCGTGAGCATGGGCCGGTGAGAACGATATAAACTATTGGGCCGAGTCAGGGCGTAATGCATGGTTTTTAGTTATTTGAGAGTTGGCCCAATATTTTCAGCCCAATTAACTCTTGAATATGTTAAACCGGAGGACTTTTAAGTATTTTCTCCCCGATTAATTATAATCACTATGGTGAATTATCAAATTTCTAGTTGATGTTTAGGGAATCGAACAAAATGGTAGATGATTTTTGTAACATTTTTTTAGCTTAAGTTAGAATTTCCATCTAATTGTTAGCTCCGTTAGAAATTGTTAATTATCCCGTTAGAATTTCCGTCTAGTTTGGACGGAATATATCACATGACAAGCACGTGATAAACAAAATTGTGACAAATTGCTAGCCGATATTTATGCATTGAATAACTTTGGTAGTTAATGACAACATATTGCTAGCACACGGTGCAAGATAGCTTGGTAAGTATTAACAAATAATAATGTTTATATTTCATTGAGTAAAAGTGCTTAATCAAATTTATTGAATCTCTATTTTTTATTTATTTAAAATAATTGTTAGTAAATTGATAATTGAAATACCTCATTGTGAAAATCTCTTATTCTACCGAGCACTTTAGTAGAGTTATTGAGTTAACTTTCTAATTGTGATTGACATATTCTCTATTATTTATAATTAGTATATATATATCGCTGAGAAGATTATGTTAGAAAATATAGCACGTAAAAGGGGAATTCTAAATAAAAAATTTCTGAATCAAATGTACGAACGATTTTTAATCAAACATTCGTTTGGTTGATCCATAAAAATCTTTTTTAGAATTTCATTTTTATGTGCTGTATTCTTCAAACAGATTATAATCAAACTCTTCGACAATATATAAACTTGACACATGTAACCAACTTTAAAACTAAAACAAAATGGGGAAAAGAAGATTGTGCATGGTGGGAAGAACTAACTTTTGGGAAAGACACGAGCTATATATATAATTTATATATTATTATTATAATATATATTATTTTTTTTGTTAAAAAAGGATGTATTAATAAAAGTAATTGTTGTAACTAATCCAAGAGCCAGTTCTATATGGAAACGGCCTTTTTTGTTAGCCTTAAGGACAATAATAATTGGCACAAAAGGGCAGCAGATGGACAACAACACCATATAATATTTGGATCCACCTCTCCATGGAAGGACACTTCATTTGCCCACTTGCCACTTCTATATATATATATATATATGAAAATATAGGAGGTCTGCAATGTTTTTTTTGGTAATGGATAGATGCATGTTAAATGGTTACTAATTAATCACCCACCAAAGTGTGTATCACATAATCGACTCTAATTCAAATCGATTTCCAATTGTTAAATTATAATAGACAATGTATTAAATTTTATGAAAAAAAAATTAATAACAACTTGAATTATATTTAACTTCATTTTAGTCACACTATTTTTAAACATGTGTCGACTGGTATGAATATGTTAATAACTTCTTAATTAATTAGCTAATAATGGTATACAAATGAGTTTTATGTATCATTCCTACTAATTTTAGGTAATGCTAGTCACAAATTTTGGCTCATTAACCAATTAAGTTAATTTTGTAGGAGTAAATCAAAACTCCTACAAGTTTAACTTAACTCACTGTTGTTATTATTAATTAAAAGAACAATAAGTAGACATTGAATAGAAATATGCATTGCCCAAAAAAAGTTATAAATATATGCATTGACTTAGGTATTATTATGCATATAAAATGGTTTTTAAGTTGCCATTTCTTGATTATTGACCTAAAATTTGAAGGCATATTTTAGGAAGGATTGGACTTAACAAGACTTGTTGGTTGCAGTGTACCAATAGATGATCAACAAACACATCTAACTCAAAATGATCAAACAATGAACCAAGAAACTAATAATGGGGAAATACTTATATTAGTGGTGTGGTGCCTTTAAAAAATAACTATTTGTATAAAATAATTTTCTATTAATGGAAAAGAATCTTAATGTGGCATGGTTTTAGGTGATGACAGGGAATGGATGTTGACATGTCAACAAAAGAGGATAATACCAAACAAAACCAACAGGGAATAAAAGTTTAACATTGCAAGTGGCTATTGTCTATGGATTATTATTATTATTATTATTATTGCCCATTTATCCTAATAAGTAAGTAATAACATTAATCTAACTCCTAATAAGTAATAACATTATTCTAACATTATCACGAAAGTGATATTTAATGGTTAAAACTTAAAATGCTTATTTCTAAGTGATTTATTTTGGAAATTTCAGGTTTGAAAATTCTCTATCAATCATTTCAGTGGTCTAATCAAATTATCAAATCTCGTTGACCACGTATCGCATTATTCATAAAAGAAGACGAGTAAAATTGAATTTAACGGACATTTTTTTTAACTTACTAAGCTAATAGTGTTGTTACATCAATAGGCCAAGTGTAACTACTACCTGTTCACTAAATTTGATTAAAAAAAAAAAAAAAACTTAGACAGGAGCAAAATAGCCCAAACATTATAGGATAGTTGTAAAAAAAAACACACGTTACACACATAAAATCTAGACGTAGACAATATTATTTTATACCACGTTAATGGACACGTGTTATGTGTTCATGTTATCCCAAAATTCATAGCTCATTTACTTTAGTTTCTGTTAGATATTTTGTTTGGATGTCATTTATGTCTTTCAAATACTTCGCAAACCGCATGAAAATTTTGGTTGTTTGGTTCTTGCATTTATATCTGGCTTGACTTTTTTATCATTTGCCCACGTAACACACGTAAAATAAGGTATACATTATAATACAATAACATATGAAAGAAAAAAAAACACATTATACTACTATGATACTATTAACTTACATTTTTTTTTTCTAAATATACTATTAACTTACATATTATAAACATGGGTTAATAACTAAAAAATTGTCCAAAGTTTATCCTATTTTAAAAATAGGTATCTGAAGTTTCAAATGTAAACTGTAGTGTCCAAAATTTTAATTTTGTTAAAATGCGGTGTCTCAGTGTGATTACTTCAGATAAGTCAATTCCGACGAAACAGACTATCAAATTCGAGCTCCCATACACACTCTCTTCTGGTCATTTTGCCGGGACTATCACCTAAGAAGCTGGCCACATCCGCGCAAGTAAATCTCACTCCGTTGTCGTTGGAAATTGTTCATCTGCTAGAAACTTTTTTTTTTTTAATGTTCAACTTTTGAGTGAAATTTGACGATTTTGTGAAAAGTAAGGAGTGGTGGATTACGAGTGGGTGAGTGGGTTGATGAAAACGATTAAAGGGAGATGAAAAGACGCGCAAAGACACCAAATTTCAATAATAATGAAATCTGGGACAATCCATTTTAACATTTCAAATTTCAGACATATACTTTTAACATAAGGTAAATTTTGGACAGTTTTTTTAGTTATTAACTCTAATAACATTTAGTATAGGGTTAATAACTAAAAAAGTTAAAATTAGGTGTCTGAAGTTTGAAATGTTAAAATGGACTGTCCCAAATTTAATTTTTGTTGAAATTTGGTGTCCCGGTGTGATTACTTTAGAGAAGTCAATTCCGACGAAACCGTCTGTCAAATTCGAGCTCTCATACACACTCATTTCTCATCATCTTGCCGGGACCGTCACCTAAAAAGTTGGTCACATCCGGGCAAGTAAATCTCGCTCTATTGTCCTTGGAAAATGGCTCTACACCACTCTTCTAGAAACGTTTTTTTTAATGTTCAATTTTTAGGTGAAATTTGATGATTTTGTGAAAAGTAAAGAGTGATGGATTATGAGTGGGTTGGTGGGTTGATGAAAATGATGGAATGAAGATGAAAAGACGCACAAAGACACCATATTTCAACAAAAATGAAACTTGGGACAGTCCATTTTAACATTTCAAACTTCAGACACTTAATTTTAACATAGGGTAAACCTTGGACAGTTTTTTAGTTATTAACCCTTTAGTATACTTGCAGTCTCAGGAATTTACAATTATTTGTTTATGAGATGATGAAATCACATTTACGTGTTGATGATATATTGCTCATGATTTAATATTATCGAAATGAATCAACTGCATCAGAAAAATATACGTACACTTTTTATTACAGTTGGTCTGACTTGTCTTGCTAGTCTCGATTCAAAAATCAATATAAAGAGTACTGTAAGAAGAGTGTACTCTACATATATTTTCAACTTTACATTTACATAAATAAAAAAAATACATAAACAACTTATTTTTACAAAAAGTGACAAAATACATATCAATCTTACCAAAAAAAAAAAAACCTATACATTCATTATCAAAATATTTTCACTTTTTTATAAAATGGATTTTTCAATTTTAAACTGAGAGCAATAATATAAAAACTTAACAGAAAAGGCATCTTTAGAAGAATTTGAACTAAATTCATAATCAGAAAGAAATGGAGTATAGTAACAACATTAAAATTGTCAGACTTTTATTGTTCATTTACGAACACATTATACATTTTGAATAATCACCATATTAATTGATTCTATCAACGTGGCACCAACAACAATGTAGTCACTTTAAAATTCAAACTCGTAACGTCAAAATCAAACTGTATTCAGTGAGCGTTTTCAACCGCTAAACTGCTGCTAATGATTTTGTTTTTTTAAAAGTAGAATACCATTTGGTATAAGTTATAACATTATACATATGTATGAAAATAATGACTTTCTGTTGAATAGTACTTGCGCACCTCCTGCAGAGTCTCAGCAAAGGAGCCAATGGTGAAGCACAGGCGGTTACAAGAGAGGAAAAAAACAGAGTAAAAACAGAGACAGTCATTTCTAGTGGCTTCTCTTCTTACTCCAACCAAAGACCCTCCCCATTTTATTCACCTTCCTTCTGTTTTTCTATTAATCCAAAAAAAAAAACCTCAATTTTGAATAATTGGGTTTTACTTTTATATCCATAAAATAATTAGATCTTAGGTCAATTTTTCAACCCCACAAACCACAATACTCTGGCCCCTCCATAAGGACAAGATTTTATGTACCATTGAGCTTGACTACCAAAATCTGAATAAGTATTAACTACAGAGAGAAAAAGAGCTCCAAATCAATCAGGTTTCTTCTTCATAGAGAAGGAGAAAAGAAAGAGATAGAGACATCCATTATATATCAAGGAGGATAAAAAAAAAAAAGTTAGAACAGAGAGAGAGTGTGAGATTTCTTGATCATCTTCATACAAGAGTGGACCCTCTCCAAGAACCCGAAAAAGCTTCGTTTTTTCTGGAACCTATCTCGATTCTACCAACTGGGTTTACTTCCAAATTCCAAAACACAAGCTTCGGAGTGGTTAAGGTAAGATTCAAATCATGTTCTTGACAGCATGCTCTGTTTTCCAAACCATGCTCTGTTTTCCAAATCATGCTCTGTTTTGCTTCACTGACAGATTTGGTTTGCATGAATTGTGTGCAGAGGAGATGCATCCTGTCTGAAGAGGCATATACATATTTGCATGGCAAGCCACATAATGGGAGAGACAGGATTGTCCGACACAGGGCCTTCGAACCATCATGTTCCTTATTCTCTGCTCCATGGAATGAACAACCCCAACAATTTCATGTAAGACTCTCTTGAATCAATTTCTTTTTTCTAAATTATGCATGTTATGGTTATTTCGTGTATGTTTTTGGCATCACGGGTTAATGTCTGTCTTTGTTGTGTTGTAGCAATCAAGGAGGCTCTGCTTTTGATTTTGGAGAGCTAGAAGAAGCAATTGTGCTGCAGGGAGTGAAGATTGGAAATGATGAATCCATGGCTAAACATGGTATGTTCTGTTAATCTTTGTCTCTATGCATCCATATCCACTCTACTAGGTGAGGTACCATCATTAGAGAGAGAAAGAGGGAGATATGGGGCAGAGAGAGAGAGAGAGAGTTTGAACAAGCCTTTTCCCATTAGGGTGACAATGATTTCAAGAAGCAAAGAGGTTAAATGGTGTGAGGGTACCAAATTGGAAATTTTTGGACTCTTTTTGTTACTGAATCCATAACTGCACAAAAGAAGGAGCAGGTTGAAACCCTCCAAAACTTATTTCTTATATGATGATATGAAATTTATTTATTTATTTTTTTAGAAAAAGGAAACAAAAAAAGACTTGATTTTATGTTGATCCTCTTCTATGATTCTCTGCAGCTTTGTTTACAGGTACAGGCAGGCCATCTGCAACTCTGGAGATGTTTCCTTCATGGCCTTTGAGATTCCAACAGAGCTCTAGAGTACTTACTATTCCTCTCAAACTTTGACCCCAAAAAAGCTTTCAAAAGTTAAAAAGTTTTGATTTTGATTATAAAAATGTGTTTTTTTTTAAAAAAAACTTGGGTAATGATTGCATGAAGGGTAATTCCATTTCTGGTGGAGAGAGTACTGATTCAGGATCAGGAGCCAATACAACTATATCAAGCAAAGCAGAGGCCCCTGATTCTCCAATGAGCAACAAGGCTTCAGCAGAGCAGCTCTATCAAGCTATGGCCAGCGGTCCCTCTTCTTTTCAGCAGATCCAATCAGCTCCCAAAGACAAGGTAATTTTCCAAATTACCCCACTTTCCATAATTACTAATCCTTAATTAATGAACTCAACAGATCTTTATCTGGGTTTGGTTACCTTTCAAAATTCAAAGACACAGATCCCAACAATGCTCTGAAAATCAAACAGACATCTGACCGGAGATAGTAGGACATAGAGAAATAAAACAACAGGGAATCTTTACAGTAGTTTTTTTTTTTCCTAATTATCAGAAAGTGACACGTAGGACCCACATTGAACTCGTTCTCTATATTTGAAAGCCAAAAGAAACGAACCATTTTCCTCTGTTTTATCATTTATGTCCTAAATTGCCAAACCCTAAACCTGGCACCATACTTAAAATCTCTTAGTTGATACCCTGCTTTCCAAACCTTCTTCTCCATCTGGGTTTCTCCATTTTCTCTCTCTATTGCTTCTAATGGAGACTGTATGCTTCTTCTCTTCTTCATATTCTTCAGATTTTGCAGCTTCCACAAAAAGTTTTGATTTTTAACCAATTTTCTTCTTTGTAGAGGAAAGCGAGTTCGACATCGGAGAAACCACTTGATGCCAAGGTTAGTCTACATCGTGTCAACAGTGGTGGATTCAGAAATTTTATAATTGTGACATTTTAAAGAAAAACAAATTTGGGTTTTTACAAATTCTGAAAACTAAAAAAAAAGTTTTTAAAAACTCAAATCACTTGTTTTTTAATTGACGAATGGTTCGTTTTAGCAGACACTAAGGCGACTAGCTCAAAACAGAGAAGCTGCAAGAAAGAGCCGTCTTCGGAAAAAGGTCTGTCGTTGATCGGATCTTCAAAATCGCCATTTTTTTCATTTTCCAAGCTCCTGTATTAACTCTCAGTCTCTTTCTCTCTCTAGGCGTATGTTCAACAGCTAGAATCAAGCAGGGTAAGACTCAGTCAGTTGGAACAAGACCTTCAGAGGGCACGATCCCAGGTTTGTTCTTACATCTCCATATTTCAAGAAAACAATTCTTAAAAATTTGTAATTTTTCTTTATTTCAAGAAAATAAAAAATTGTGTTTTTTTTACCTTTTGTTAATTACAGGGGTTGTTCATGGGCGGATGCGGTGGTGCCGGTGGAAACCTCAGCTCAGGTTTATTTTATTTTTATATTATTTTCTTTATTTGATTTTTTACTTTTTACCAAATGGTACATTTGCCTTTTTAGTTTTTACTTTTACAGAAAACATGGAAGAGAGAACAAGAAAGTGTTTCTAATTAGTCAAACTGGGAGGGCAGATAATTTAGATGAGACAAAAGAAAAATACAAACTTGTTCATGTTGACCAGCCAATGAAATTTAAATATTTATTTTTCAAAATTATATCTAGACTTTTTTATGAGTAAATTATAGAAAAATTATTCTTTATCTGAGTCAACACGTGGCACTGAAGTGTTACCTCTTTAACTAACCAATATATAACATGTGTACACGTGAGTCAGCTACTTACTGCCACGTGCCTTATGATGGATTGCTGAAAGGCCATCACCTCACTGACACGTGTTGGTTGGAGCTAGTGAATAATTTCTCTAAATTATCTAGACTTCAATGCCAAGGTTAGAATATGGACATTCTGAACTCTTTGACCAACAACATTATAATTAATTAACCGTCAATACTACTTATTTACAGTCATAATCTCTCTTAAACTAATAAGATATTACAATGCTGCTTTCCACTTTCTTTAAAGTCGGCCAATAATAGTAGTATTAATTAACAATAATAAGTATATATAGTTTAAAAAGTTGTATTATTGTCTTTTAGTCCAACCTTTTTGGGGACCAACTAACTTAATTTCCACTTTTTTTGGGCAATTTAGGGTTTTGCAGACAATTAACATTTCTTCATGAATTAATCATCTTCATTTTTATAGGAGCTGCACTCTTTGATGTGGAGTACACAAGGTGGTTAGAAGACGACCAACGGCACATGTCGGAACTCAGGGCTGCGGTCCAGTCGCATTTACCGGACGGTGATCTTAGGATTATCATAGATGGGTATATCTGTCATTACGACGAAATCTTCAAGCTCAAATCCGTGGCTGCGAAAACCGATGTCTTCCACCTCATCACCGGCATGTGGACCTCCCCAGCCGAGCGGTGCTTCCTCTGGATGGGTGGTTTCCGGCCATCCGAGCTTATCAAGGTCAGTACAGTATGAATAATCCAAACCCTAAACACCAAACAAACCCTAACCATGCATGACAGTTTAACACTTAACATACCCTTGAAAAATTACATTTTTATATCAATCTAGGGCAAAACCCTACAAAGAAAGGGCCAAATTAATTATTCCTTACCAAACCCTTGAAAAAAAATTAACCACTCCACCTACTTAGACCTGATCATGCACCTTTCTAGGGTTTAAAGAAAATTATATATATATAAATCAAGAACACCCTTCATTTGGTTTTAGTGTAATTAGGGTTTGGTTGGGTTTTTTATGAGTTTTTTTTGGTTTGGTTCAGATGTTGGTGACACAACTGGATCCATTAACGGAGCAGCAGTTCATGGGGATATGCAGCCTTCAGCATTCGTCACAGCAGGCCGAGGAGGCGCTCTCGCAAGGGCTCGATCAACTGCAGCAGTCGCTGGTCGACACCATCGCCATTGGTGCCGGGATCGACGCGATGCAGCAGATGGCTATGGCTTTGGGCAAGTTGGCTAATCTTGAGGGCTTCGTTCGTCAGGTAACAATATATTTTAAAACTATATATATATATATGAGGGTTTTAAATCTATCCGATATCTGAGATAGCACATGTTGACAAATTGGTGTCCTATTTTCGTTACTTTTAGATACTTAAGAAGTCCAAACTGTTGCACCATCAATCGAAACTAGGTTCCAATTGACTTGGTCGAGTCAAGCTCAGGCTAGGACCGGCCATGGTTAAATTTGCCTGACCTAGGGGACACTAACCATATGGTCTGACCTAGTCCTAGACTCGACCCAGGCTAGGTCAACTGAGACTTATGTTCGTTTGGATCCAAGAGAACGTAGATCCCAGTTGATCTAGCATGGGTCAAGCCAGAGTTAGGTCCGGCCATTGTTAGGTTCGTCTGACCTAGAGGACCTCAACTATGGCCGTACTTAACCATGAGCTCAACCCGAGCTAGGTCAATTGGGACCTAGTTTCGATTGGGGCAACAGTTTGAACATTTTAAATACTAAAAGTTACAAAAAAAAATATTTTAAGTATCAATTTGTCAACGCGTATTAAACCGTATATATATCCTCCTAACTTACCTGCACGTGCGTTTTTAAGCGGTGGTTACATGCATGCGAGTTTTCGGTGGATACGTACGACTATATGAACACATTAATTGGTATCAATTTTGGCAAAACATTAAATGAATCACAACTATATAAATGTGTTGTCTTGTGATCTTTTTCTTCCTTAAAAGTTAAGGACTTCAGAGTAATTATTATGATTATGAATATATCTTCTATTTAAGTTGAAGCTGCTTTTTATATTAAATGGCAATTTCCCTAAATAATTTAACCCCCCAAATATTTCCTATATTATTTATAAGGAGTTTATTTGCTTCAGTATATCAAAAATTTGTCTTATTTAGGCGCCGTACTTTTTGTGACGCAAGCGTGGAGTTTATTGACGTAATCTTGATTTTGACCCGAATTTAGATAGTATTAATTATATAAAAGATTTTTGTAAGATCTTCTCTTCTGTATATAGTCAACCCAGTTAATTAACGCCTGCAAATGTAGATCCATCCGTTGAAGATCTAACCTAATTCACAAATCTTGATCATCATCAACTTGATTTCAATAATTTACAATATATGTAAACTTTCAAATGTTTCAACTAATTGTGAGGATTTTTTCTATTTCCTAATATTATTTCTTTATTTTAACATTAGTTGATTAATTAAGCATTGTCGGTGTGGTTAATGCATTGAAAAGTCAGAGATATCTTATAGTTAATTAATTTTTATTATTATATTTGTAAGAATTTGGCCAAAAAAAATTATATTTGTAAGTATGAATATGAGATTAGTATGCATATAAGAAGAAGAAATATTATTATTATTTACAAATGATAATAATTAAGGGAGAATATACACTTCTTTGCTTTTGGTGTTAATTAAGAACCTCTAGCTAAGCTAGGGTTTGAATGGTATTGGAGTTGGATAGGAGTTTTCTACCTAAAAACATTGCTATCAAAAAGTTGGTTTGACAATGATGTTTATACTTGCATAATAAAATAAAATAAAACCCTAGCTATCTATACCTATCAAGGAAAACACCCAAAAAAATAAACTATTCAAAAACCCTAGCTATCAATAATATTTATATAAATATCATGATAACATTTTAATTGAGGAAATTTGTATTATTTCTTCTCAATGATTGAAACAGTCCAAATTCAAGAGATATCAAACTTTATGATTTTCAAACTTCTGATTGTTTTGGCCTTTGTATATATGTCCAATATGTTTCATTCTTAATATATATATACACATTTAAATTAGCTGATTTTTGTATGATCATATATATATGTATTATATATATAGGCTGATAACTTGAGGCAGCAAACCCTCCATCAACTGCGTCGAATCTTAACCATACGACAGGCTGCTCGGTGTTTTCTAGTGATCGGCGAGTACTACGGGCGGCTCCGGGCACTAAGTTCTTTATGGGCGTCACGTCCACGCGAGTAAGTAAATTTAATCAACGTATATCTGCAATGGTCTATTAGAGAATAAATATAGTAGTACTACAACTAAGAAAATTAAGAAATAATAATAATATATCGAAAATTTATTCATAATATAACTTAATCAGAATATACTAAAATAAATTTATTCTCTAATATGTTCCTAGCTAGGGTTTCGGGGCGCATGTTAAATTACTTACTAAGGATGATTTTATTTTATTTTGCAGTGTGGCGATGATGATGAACGATGATGCGTCATGCCAAACGACGGATTTGCAGATGGTTCAGTCGTCGCAGAATCACTTTGCTCCGTTTTGAATCCGAAAAACGATAGGGGACGGATTTCATCAAGCGAACGCGATCGAGCTAGCTGTTATTATTCTACAATATGAGTTTAATTATTAGGGTTTTCTTCTTCTTCTTTCAAAACTTTTAACTTGACAGTTATTGTGGTCTCTCATTATATATGATCTAGCTAGCTAGCTCTCTCTTTCAATGCTATTGATGAATATACAATCTTTGTAAATGAAAACTAGCAACTAGTAGTTTTAGTGCATATGAAAAAGGGAAGAGTTTCTTAAATATTTATATATTGTGAGCACATACACCTTCAGATATATATAATCACAACAATGAAATGCTATTTAATTAAGTCTCACTAGTCCATCAATCCATCGATTTGATAGATACATCAATAAAATAATAAACTAATTTTTTTTTTTACCCAAAAGTGATTAATTTTTAACTATATATATTACTTCTAAATAAAATCAATAAGAAAAAATTGAGCTAAAGTAAATGAGTTAGAGAAACTCAATGTGAAGTTTGTTGAGACTATATAAATCATATCACATATCACATTTGATCACGTTTATTTGCTTCTGATGCTAATTTTGAATATGTCAGTAGCAACATCATGTGTGGAAATATTATTTTGAACTATGAATTACATCAAGAATAAACTGTGAAATAGTATAAGTGAAGAACTTCTGAGCAATTGTTTAATCACTTTGATAGATATATTTTTAAAGGTTATTAATAATGCTATAATATTTCATTTTTAAGATATAAAACATCGTAAAAAATAATTATAGATAATAGTATTTATTTTTCTTTTATTAAATTTGTCAATCCTTATTAAAAGCAATTGAGTGTTTGGACCAAACATTAATTATAATAGCAGTTGTGGTCGTCTTGTATTGAGGATTAGTTCGACAAAGGAAATGGTTAGGGGGTAGTTGGTAGCTCTTGATCATATAAATGAAGTGGTTGAAGATATATATATTTATAGTGTATATATATAATAATGAATGATAGGACAAAATATATTTAATAAAATTGAATAGGTTTTTGTTTCTTTTTAATAAGCATTATTATGCAAATTCTTGGTGGGAGGGATACATAAATGAATGTTAGCTCTTTATAGAAATTAATTAATATGTATACATTTTGTATGTAGCTATTTGTATGTATATGAAGTTGTTGATTAATTTTCAGAAAAGACGACTGATATATATATCGAACTTTTGAAAAAATTGGTTGAGACGTACATCTTATTTCCTAACATAAACTACGTTAACGGTTTATTTGGAAAAATTACTTTTTTTTTTTTGTTGGAGTGAAGATTGAATAGATAGCACGTATTAATGTTTATGCATGGAGGCATAAAAGTTGATGAAGATCAAGAATGCATGGACAACTTTTCCCTTCTTGAAAGATCTCCACTTCTTTATATGGCAAATAATAGATTGATGTTTGTTAGGTATATGATTTTGTGGTGGAATATATTACATTAAATATGGGTTTTTACTAATTTATTTATACGCTCTCGTTGGAATTTTCTTTAGAGTTTTGCTCACAAATCAAATTTATGATTTTATAATTATTTCAGACAATTCTAAGCTGACTGATTTCTAAAGATTTTTTAAAATTTTTTTTTTTTATTAATTAGCTATTATTTAAGATTTCCTTTTTGCCATTTTTAAAACTAGAAAAAGCAAAAAGTTTATATGTCGACGTAGATAAATAAACTTGAAAATAAGAAAAAATAGATAAATGTATTTTTATTTATTTTGCTCGGCAATTAGACAAACTAATTTAATATTTTAGAAAGTGGCACATTCCATCGCTGTCGGCGTGCCACTGAGCAGCAGAGAACCAATTCAATACAACCTCTAAGTAGAATAATATACATTATGAATCGACCGTTACAACCTTTTTCTAATATTTTTATTTTTATTTTTTAGTAAAATAATAATAATAATAATAATAATAATAGAAAATGAACTCACCAAACTTAAAAGTTCTACCTGTCCAAAGGAGATTAGGATGAATTGAGCTTAACTATCTATTATTAATTTTTTGGCCAATCTATTTATTATTAACCATTAAGTTCTTAATTTTACCATCTTTTTAGATGAATCATTAATTTATAACAAGATTAATAACCAAACCGCTACTTAAATTTTAATTCAATTACATAGTATTAACCAAACTTTATTTTTTTTCTAATCACGTATCTAAACTTTCAATCTTTAAGAAAATTACACATCTGATATAATTTATATCAAATTAAATAAAAACAAATATGTTTCTGCCATGAGATTTATTTTAATAGATACACAAGATTTTGTTAAAAAAAATTGAAAATATTGCAACAAAAGAGTTTCAATTGGACGCTGAATTATAATACAACGTTGAAACTGGAAATTAAATTAAACATCCAATTAATCTTCAATCTAATGTATACTATCTTATTCATCTTAGATACACATTAAAAACTCTATGCGGCCGAAAGAACAAAGAGGCATTCATTCATTGACATCAACCATAATAACACAAATTACAACATGAGCAGACGTATATATATCAACAATTGCTAGTCCTGTCTGGGGTTGGAAATCAAAATTCTGCCCCATCACTAAATATACATTAATCATAACAACACCTTCAAATACTAATCAATATCGTAAACCCTACTTTCATCTTCTTCTTCTTCCACTGGCAACCAAACCCTAAACCCTAAACCCAAATCAATCGCAACTTACAGCATTAAGAAGTCGTCCCAGGGAGGTACCTCGAGTCCGTCAGTATATTCATGGTCACCCTCCACCTCGAAATTCAATAATGTGCCCAGATCTTGGTTACCATCGAACCCTAGGTTATCGAGATCCACAGTTGATTCCTCTCCTATTTTCTGTGGGTTTTTTGGAACAGGTGGTAGCCCGGGAACAGGAACTTGACAACCCTTTAGCCTCTGCTTCGGTTTTGTGTTAGGTTGTTTGTTCATAGACAATCCGGAGACGGTGGTGCTCTTAATATCGATACCCGTCTCCCTTTTTGGCAAAATGGTACCTTTGTTAAAGTTGAGCTCAAATGACATGTTCTTCGGTGTGCTGGAAATGGCACCTGTAGCAAAGAATTATTGTACATCATTTAGCAAAACTGTTTTGAAAAGAATTAGATGCTTAGTTAGGACATAAATAATAGGATTAAGAATCTAATCATAGCTCAAGTTTACACCATGTTATTTATAGGTATCTCAGGTTTAAATTGTTGCAAATAGATGTTACATGTTTCGTTTTCGTTATTTTTTTGTTTTCCGTCCGTTTTAGCAACAAAAACGTATGGAAAATTTAAAAAAAAAAAAAAAACAAGAAAACAAAACTTGGACACCTAAAAGCAACATGGTGCAAACTTGGAACCGTGATTAGTCTTTTAACCCTAAATAATAGCATTAAAATTGCCGGTTTAGATATATGACATCAAACATAAGAGTCCGACTTGAAACATGAAATTTGAACCCTCTACATCAAATTACAGTTCTGTAAGGTTTTTAAAGGCCATGAAGACATTTGTAACACAGCACAAACTTTGGGGATCCAACTTGTTAATTTACCGTTTCAATGAAAAAATAAAAACACGTTTGATACGAGATATTTAATTAAAAGCAGAAAAAAATACCTGATCCTTTGGCTTCTGAAGAGGGGTTGAGGAGGTCATTGAAAGTGTTACTAGCTGTTCCAGACCCCCCCACACAATCGATGGATTTTGTATCGTTCTTGAATGCAGGAGGCGAGAAAAGGACGTCTTGCAGTGCAGGTTCACGGAAGCTACTCACACCCGTCTCTTCATACTTTTGACACCTTGAAAGAGTTCGTTTTATAAAAGCTGCTGCAACTTGATTTGGAACCCTTCGAACTGAACTCTTCGATGTATTGTTTACACGGCAAGCCTATAAAAATATAACAAACAATCTCGTCAAATTATTAGATATAAAAAAAAATAAAAAATCAACAGAGTTCTTTTTTGTTTTTTTGTTGAAGAGAGAATCCCATTTCAGCTGAGAAAACAGTAGACCAAAAGAAAAGGTGAGTAGAAAACATACCATTCTTCTCTTATATGCCATCTCCACAGTTTTATGCATTGCAATCTCTTCCATTTTACTGCAAATAAACCCACAGTTTAAAAAATAATAATAAAAAAAACAGCCTGTTGATAAAGATGTTAAGAATTTCCTCAAATGTTTCAAGCTATACCGTTTATCAGCATTTTCGGCATCCATAACAGCTTTATCAAGCTGCCCCAAATTCCTCTTTTTTCTAGCAACCTATTCATATTATAAGAAATGCTGTAGGGGTAAGAAGCAAATTATAAAGAGTAGTATATAAAGAAATTCCAATATATAACCTATAACATTCCAACTAAATTCAGTATTCCAGTAAGAACTGTAAGGTGGAAATATGAAGTATCAAGTATATAACCTCTTGGTGCAGCTTTTCCTCTAGTTCATCAATGTCATCACCGATCACCTCTCCTTCTTCAGCAAGATCAGGCTAAAACAAGGAAACATATATGCTTATGAAAATGTGAAGAATTCCAAAGTAGAAACAGCAAAACTATAAAAGGAAAATTAGAATAGAAGAGTATCAGCATATGTATATATAACTAAATACTTACCAGTATCTCTGGATATAGATCAATACTCTGAAGTTCAAGCATGATCCTGTCGTCAAGAGTCATTGACTGATATTGAACATCAGTAGGGAAACAGGATCCATTTGATTCCTTCATTTGTAACTTCCCATCATCAGTGGAGCATATTTCGCTGATAATTGCCATAACTGGATGTGAACAGTCATCATCTCCAAACGAAAGTTCATTACTATATCCAGAAATAGACATACTTGAATTCCTAAATGTGTTAGATGCTGCGCCTCTATTACAGGAAAGTCTATCAAGGAAGCAAAGTTTATGATTCTGTTCCACCACAGACTCGACTTCAGATTCCATTCTGTCCCGGTCCTTGGACTCGATATCCATTGGGTTGCATGAACCACAGTGAGAATCATCACTTACGCACTGAAGTGACATATTTTTACCCTCGATCACACGGAAGTTCTCTTCACCCTCTTCATCAATCAAAGCAGTGAGCAATCTTTCAAATATGAGAGAATCCTTGGAGAGCTTTCTGCCATCCAATTTGCCACATACGTGGTCATCAGTCTCCTCTGCATGGCTTAACTGATCCAAGTCATCAGACGAGAAATATAGTTGTTAATTCTACATCTTCAAAATAATATAAGAATTCATCCTACCATTCAATTCTTACCTGTTTCTTCAAGTAGGATGCATCTTCAGTGCTCACAGAGGCAAATATAGGCTCCAATCTCTTCCAAAATCGAGTAGGACAAGCTTGATCTGTACAAACAAGAAGTTCGTAAAAGATCTTTCCAACTGAAATCTCATGATAATACTGGACAGAACAAAGAAAGAGAATTTAAGATGGACTCACTCAAAGAATTTCGAGCAGAATTTGCAGCTGCAAGTAATGTTTCATGATCGTCTTCAAGTTCACCTGAAAACAGTATAACAGAATTAGAGTAGAGTATAATCTCAAACTTTATTGTTCTTGAGCTAGACAGCTTAATATCCTTAGAATCTCAAATAAATAACTTTAGTGCTGATAAGAACATTGACATGCTATAGATAACGTTATAGGCCCATCTATAACTGGCAATACTGTATATAAATTTATAATGTCGAGCAATCTTCTTCCTTTTCTTTTGTTTTTCCTTCAAAGAATGTGGTGAATAGAACAGTCTTCTTTACATGTGAGAAGGCGAAAAGGAAAATAATGCAATTGCTTACCCAAAACAATATTTTACAATAACGTAAAAACTTTAGCATGTCCGGAAAGGTAAGATGCGACTAACCTTTCTAGCATTAATATCAGACAACATTAACAATTCTTTCTTTTAGGAAAAAGCCAAAGTTGAATTCTTGACAAACTCTAATACCTGTGAATTCTGAAGACCCACCATCCAGCAAGGATCCACCTCGAGAGAAAGCCTTACGATCTTTCAATTTCTTCATAGATGGTCTTCCTAACCTACTTAACAGAAGAGAGTGCAATAATTTACCCCAACAGTATTCAAAATCTTAGCAAGCGCCAAGCGAAATCAACAAAGTTTTAACGAGTGAAGTTTTAATACCTTTTGTTTCGTTCTGTCGGTCTAATGCCTTGATTTGTCTTCACATTTCTTTGATTCTCTACCTTTTTTTCCCTTAGGGGAGGAACACCAGATTTCATCATCGAACCCCTACCACTTCTTCCTTGTCTCCGTACACCATCTCCAATTTCATGCATGTGCTTATTCTTTGGATGGGATACAGAGCCACCGACATCATTAGATGGAGTCGAAGTGACATCAGAGCTCTCTACAGCTTTCTCCTTCAGTGCTTCTGTTTCAGGTAAGTTGGAAACTTTCTGAAGTTCTTTTCTGACCTTTAGGTTATTGCCACTAGAGGAAACAAGAACTGAACCACCATTATCCGCAGAGGACTTTCTAGAACTTGGATCACGGGATATATTCTGAGTATCAGAATGGTGCGCAGCAGGAGAGGGTATATTGGCTCTTCTGAAACTTGGATTTTTCTTTAGACCCCACTTCGCCATAGGCTGAGAAGTACTCGGTGAGGGAGAATTTATTCGATCATTAGGAAGTCCTGCAGTGGAGATGTTATTTGCAATTGGAGGTAGTTCTGAAGTTGATGGGCTTCCAGATGGCAAACTAGGAGATGATTCAACAACCATGACCGGACCAGTTCGCGGGATCCTGGAAGCCTTTCCTTTTATAATCACATTG
Source organism: Clarkia xantiana subsp. parviflora (assembly GCA_036873135.1). Classification (NCBI taxonomy): domain Eukaryota; kingdom Viridiplantae; phylum Streptophyta; class Magnoliopsida; order Myrtales; family Onagraceae; genus Clarkia; species Clarkia xantiana. The sequence continues at coordinate 842,024 of JAPTYO010000008.1, read as the reverse complement.
GCAGGGCTACCCAGTTCACTCTCATGACTGTTTGACCTGAAAGTGAATTTTAGAGATGAAGATCATAATCATGATATCATTAAAAGCTAAGATATATTTGTAAGCTAAATACAAGAAATAGACACATACTTGTTCCCCTTCAACAAAACCCTCTGTTCTGACATTTCAGTACGTGCCCTTGGCGAAGAGGCTGTGTCTTGATCATTTCGGAGCACTGTACATGCATTTGGGGTTGGAGATTCAAATCGATAGTTGAGCTTGTTAACGCCAGTTACAGCAGGTGAACTTTTAGATCTGCAAATGTGAAACTACGTTAAATCTTGAAGTGATAATATGGAAGAACAGAGCAGCATGCCCAAACAGCGAGCAAATCAACCAAGCATTTATAAGTTTATAACCAACTGAGAACTTGAGCAAACTTCTCGTCCAGTATTAAGCTCGGATCAAACCAGAGCAACAAACCTCAGCAATAATATAACAAAAGTAGATCAAATTAAAAAGGTACGTCAAGATGAAAGTGCAACAACTGTTTCTCTAAATCAAAAGGTTGCCTACGCCTTAGATATGGGAGATCCTGCACGATTCACCTTCTATGGACAGCAAGAGCTGCCACAGGTCATCATACATCAGGCACAAGAGACTATCAAAATCTAGAAATCAAATTAGACGAACCTGAAAGCATGGCCATCATTTGGTCGCAACTTGGAATCAGAAGGCAGCTTAGAATCAACAGGTTGCTTCGGGGTTACATCAGCACCCAGAATGACTCTAGCACCAACGGCACTAACCGATCTTTTTCTCTTGATTTTCTTCTCCCAAGCATCACTTCCAGCATTCACCTTCCGAATCTTCTCCTCAATCCGCACTGAAGAACCATTTCCAGCTTGTAACTTTTCTTCCCTTTTTTCCCTGGTTGGTGGTCGTGGTGCAGCAGTCAACTTACTATCAGCCTGATTCAGTTAAAAACATCAATAATAAGTAACAAAAAAAGGGGACAAAAATAAATAATGGCAGCACCAATACGTGTTGGCTATTTATTTCCTACACTTGTCTAAGGTGACTCTAACCTTAACACTTTTCAGAAGCATGCTCCGCAATCTGATCATCTCAGACTAAAGGAGACAGCTTTGAAGGATGTTCCAGGAATCCTTAACAGAGTCCGACTATAACCACCAGTTTGATTCTCTTCATTTATAAGGATCTAGATCATCTAGTCTAGTATAAAGCTTTTCAAAACTCATAAAAAATGAATATAACCTGGTAGTCTATATAGTGACCAAGTGAGCATTTACCCTGGTAAAGATTTTTTTTAAGTGACAGGCCATCAAATAGTTACATCTTAAAAAAAAACCTATCACTAGAAATTAATTTAGGGAACCTGCATATCTGCCACTGATGTACGCAAACGCTTAATCAATCCGGAACTTTTGGGCCTCTGCTCGATCTTCTGATTACATAAATTACGTGAGTTTCCCTGCGGCTGAGTTCCCGATTTTTCTAAGTTGACTCCCAATCTTTCACCGGACATATCGCTTCTCTGTCGCTTCTTCGAGCTCAGATTTTCCGTAAGTCTATCAATTCTAATCATAGATTGCCGAAAAACCCTTGCTCTATCCCTGCACGTAGAAAGCATTTTAAGTAACATAAGTTTGAAATAAAGCTGCACGGCTAGCAAGTTAATGAGCCTTCAAACTCACCATTCTAAGCATAGCTAATCTCAATAGTCAATTCAAGCAAAATTGTAAATTTCAACTTCCTAGCACAGTCGGGTCAAAGTAGGCATTGCTTCAATCATGTGGAGAATAATGACAACTCTCTAACTAGTGTAATAATTTATTCTCAGTGACAATGTAACAATTCCCTAAGAAATAGGGCCTCCTCTGATGGACAAGGAAACTGAAGATCACGCACTACAGCCAGAACAGAGAGAGGACTTACCCAGCCTTTTTAGACGCATCTTGCACACTTTCTTTAAAGTGCTTCAACTCCTCATTTGCCAATGCAGGAGGCCTTGATTGCTCAGATCCACTTGAATTTCCCTCAGAATTACCACCAAGAGGAAACCTTAAAACTCTCTTCAGCTCCCCAGTGCGTGTAAGTTTCTGATTGCCCATTATAATTGGCTCCAATGACAGGGAATGTGACAAACTAGACATGTCTGACGTTGACATTGTTAGCTTGCTATAGTGCTAGAGTTAGTGTTAGAACCCAGCATCAATACTTCACCTAGCCCATACAAGCAAATTCTGCTTCGCTTCAAACCTTAATTACCTGACACAACAGTCACCACAAAAATTAGTCACTGATAGCAAAGTTAGTGACTTCATGAAGCACCTTGAACCGTAAAATAAACGAAGAGGATTTACTAATCAATCACAAGAAGCTGCATCATTGAAATACTAGTTACATAAAGGAAATTCTAATACTTTCTATTTCAGACGGATGATCTTGAGAGTAAACACCACCATCAGCAGCTAAACCCAAGATCCCAAAGCAGCTACACCAATTTATTTGAAAAATGTGCTATTGCAGACAAAGTACATTAACCGAAAGGCAAGAAATTTCTTGACGCAATCGATTTATCAATCTGATCAACTTCTGAGCAAAGCCAATGCTGGAAACGACTAAAAGCATCGATCACCCATAATGTTCCACAATTACTACCTCCGTTAAGCTTCGAATTGAAGGTTTAGCTGAATTATGACTATAAACCCCTCAAAATCCAAGCTTAAACCCTAGGAATCTAGGGTTGCCCAAATAGGGCAAGATTGAGTTCAAACAGAATGGCGCGAAAAGAAGAGTACGAGAAAGCAGCAATTACGCTACCTGAGAATCGACAGCGCCTGAAGGGATTGAATTGGAATTGGATTAGACGAACGAACAAGGTATGAGGATTAATCGGATTGGGTTGCAGAAAATGTTGAGAGTTTGTGGATTGTGTGGATTCCACAACCGTACTTGAGTCGGTCAATAATTGACTTGAGCCGACAAGATATTGACGCAAAAAAAAAAAAAAAAAAAACTAACTCTCCTATTCTTAATAACAAGGCAACAACGTATCATGTTTAATCTACACATATAAACTAATTTTCGTTTTCCGTTGTAACATGCTTAATCTACATATATAAATTAATTATTGTCCGCATCAGGACAAAAAAAATTATATATATAATAATAATATGGAAAAGAAAATGAAATTGCACCATCGCAATTATGGTTTAGTGGTTAAAGCTACTTACTCTTATGTGTTGGATTTTGAAATCTTAAGCTTGAAACTCTTCGGAAAGTTATATTAGAGTGATCTGATTAAAATATTATGTCTGCCTATTCAATATACTACATTAACTAATCATAAAAGAAGATAAGTAGAACTGAATTTAATAGATCAGCATCTCGACTATACTCATATTGATGAGCTACATTAATTGGACTAGTATATGTTAATGAGTATACTCACCTTGACTATACACATATTCATTTCGTTTATTAGTATATTATCGGAGTTAGGTAAATCATATTCTTGTATTATTTTAGAGTCGGTATGTTTGTATTTATAGCATTCTCACAAAAATGCACGTTGTGAGTAAAGCGGACTGGTTTATAGTACTATATAATGGCTACCACTATTTTATTACCTTTTCATTGAAAAAAAGCAAACGAAACTGCGATGACTCGTCTCGTGCAGTCGTGCTGAACTAAAGTTACTAAACATGCTATAGTCCTAAACTATTTATATATACTAAAGTTGGACCCTAAACTGTATAAAAAGCTAGACGAATTCACCATCCATCCAATTTTCCATATATCCAATTATGACATTTCTATGAGCATTATATTTATTGGTTTTTTTTTTTTCCATTGTTCTGTTACTCTTTTTTTTTTGTAACCAAAGGATGCATTATAAGAAGAGCAAAATTACAAAAGAGGTAAATGGTCCGGAAAGGGCCTAGACCAAATACCAGTAGTTCCAGTTGTTAACGCAAATCTAGTTAGCAAATGAGCATCTTCGACAACAGTTCTAGAAACTTTTACAACAAACAAAGCAGAAAACCAAGAAACTAAAGTCTTAATGTCGGGTGTAATGCAAATTTTAGGTATAAAAAAAATTATAGTTATAAATTTTACTTATGTTACAATCAAAATTCCTTAGTAGTAGAAAAACACAAACATAATGCTATGTTTGTTGTGCGAATCTGATTACGGATAAATATAAGAAGAGTTAAAAGATACTTAACAAGTTATAATTGGTTCGATGTAAATATACCCGTACACAATAAATATCCCAAAATAAGGGTAATAATTTAGGTAAAATCTGCAAACTGCGGTTATAACACTCATAGATTTTCAGGATTGTGATTAACTAAATCATTGATATGTTTACTCCGCTCGTACCATATCATTCCACAAGAAGTAATGTACTGATTATAAATATTTTGTTGTTCACATAATTCAAACTTGAGACTTTAAGGTTAATAAAATTTGATAAAATTACACACTTCAATGATTAATTTGAAAGATTTAAAATTTGACTTTGGTTATTAAATAGTGGGATATTAGGATGGAAGATAAACTCTGAGATCAGGTTTTTATTTTGTACATAAATATAGTTGGGAACAAATAGACGAAAATGAACTAAACTTGAGAGTTTAATGATTAAATTAAACAAGTCAAATTACTTTGAAAATTGAAATTAATGTAGTAAATAGTATGGTATATATTATCTAAGGATAAACAATAAGGCATATGATTGATTTCTTTAATCAATATATTTTTGAACAGAACCAAAATGTTTCAAGCCATATGCATTTATGCACCTTATAACTTTGTGTCATTTCATAGAATAATTTTGGTTAAAAGTCACCTAGGCTATATATATATATATAAAGTCACCTAGGCTATATATATATACATACTCTAACCAATATTGGAGCCGAACAACTAAATGCCTTAACAATGAAGAGTACTAGTATTATTTATTTTTTCGCGGAGAAAAGTACCTGTTATATGTTTATTTCTTGTTAAAATAATTTCAATTCACACATTTTATTTTCTCAAGGGATTATCAAGAGGACATCCGTTGTAATATGTTTGCTTATTGCTTAGAATTTCATTTAAATTCAACATATATAGCTAATTTTAATAGAAATACTTGAAAATAATTTGTAACATATCATGAAGATTAATGCAAATTGAAATGTTTATAAGGTACATTATCTCATCACTTAATATATTTTTTTGCCCAAATTTCACTGTTTAATTACAGTATCAAATACATGATGATGAGAAAAGCATGTCTTTTTCGCAAGTATTTTAGAGCATTCACAATGGTTTTACATAAATTGTATTCTTTAAAGTTGCCACGTAGACATTTATGTACACTTTAAGTAATACGTAAATTTAAGACACACGTAAAAAATATTTTCTCTGCAATCGTATTACTTAAACATGTTCCTTAAATATATTTTATTATTAAATTTTCCAACAATCACCAATAAGATATTAGTATTAATTATAAAATGAATTAATTTATAATAAAAAAATGGTTACGTAATACATAGTGCATTACTTAAATTTAAGGAATGTTTTATGTAAAAACATAAATTTACGTGTGGGTCCCATTTTAAGGAATGCTATGTAAAACTGCTGTAGATAGTTTTTGTTGCTTTACTTAAATAAACTTGTAGGACCCACGTTTACGTAATCTTTACGTAATACCACTGTGGATGCTCTTAGGGACTAGTTCATTAAGAAGATAACACCCCTAATTAATAGTTCGCACGTAATGGTTAAGTGTATATGTAACTCAATGTATCATATTGGTTACATTGAAAGGTTGTAATATTTTATATGCTTGGTTCATACCTTACTATTACCAATTGGTTTTAGTATGAAACCTTATTGGGCATATGTAGTGAGTCTGAACTTGCTCTCTGGTTTTAAATCTCTTAACAACTGGCTCAGAGCTGGTCACTCGGTCCGGAAAGTCTGAGAGGGCACAAAGTGGTGAGTCCTGGTGTAAGGGTGGCGACACGTGGTACAAGCTCCGGGAAGTCTGAGAGGGCACAAAGTGGTGAGTCCTAGTGTAAGGGTGGTGATACGTGGTACATGCTGTTTCAGGTGTGTTCTGTCTCGGTGCATGGCGTGCCCCTTCGAAGGGCTGCCTTGAAAATTTCACAGTTTGATGTCGTAGACTACCGGTTGAGGGGGGAGCTACGGTGCACTCACAGGAGCATGGCGAGGCCCTTCGAGGGGCTGGCTTGAAAATTCCACAGTTTGGTGCCGTAGACTTTCGGTTGAGGGGGGGAGCTACGGTGCACTCACAGGTAAGAGGGGATTGTTAAGTGTATATGTGACTGAGTTGTACCACATCAGTTAGATTGAATAGTTGGGACACTATATAAGCTTGGTGGGCTACTCCTACTATTACCAATTGGTTTTAGTATGGAACCTCAGTGGGCTTATGTAGAGGGTCTGGGCTCACTCCCCGGTTTTAATCTCCCAACAACTGGTATCAGAGCCGGTGATCGGTCCAGGAAGTCGGGAAAGACCCAAAGTGGTGAGTGGTGAGTCCTGGTGTAAGGACGGCGACACGTGGTACATGTTGTTCCGAGTGTGCTCTGGCTCGGTGCATAGCGTGGCCGTTCGAGGGGCTGGTTTGAAAATTCCACAGTTTGGTGCCGTACACTTCCGGTTAAGGGGGAGTTACGATGTGGGTAGACTTCCGGTTGAGGGGGAGCTACAGTGCACTCACATTTAAGGGGGAGATTGTTAAGTGCACAAGTGAGTGAGTTGTACCACATCAGTTAGATTAAAGAGTTGAAACATTATATAAACTTGGTGGGGGTACTCCTACTATCACCGACTGGTTTTAGTATGAAAACTCAATGGGATTATATAGTGGGTCTGAGTTCGCTCCCCAGTTTTAATCTCCCAACAACTGATATCAGAGTCGGTGGCTTGGTTTGGGAAGTCTGGGAGGGCACAAAGTGGTGAGTCCCGGTAAAGGGCAGCGACACCTGATATATGTTGTTTAGTTTGGTGTCGTGGACTTCCGGTTAAGGGAGTGTTACGATGTGGGTAGACTTCCGGTTGAGGGGGAGCTACGGTGCAATCATATGTAAGGGGGAAATTGTTAAGTGTACATGTGAGATGTGAGTGAATTGTACTAATCGGTTATATTGAAAAGTTAGAACACTATATAAGTTTGGTGGGCTACTTCTAGGGGTGTAAACGAGTCAAGCTACTTGTGAGCTACTCGAGATCGACTCGGTCGATATTCGAATTCGACTCGCTAAATTTCGAGTCGAGCTTTTTCTGAAGCCGAGTCGAGTTCGAGTTCACTGGTACTCGACTCGAGAGGCTCGCGAGCCTAATCGAGCTTTTTACTTTTGCTTATTCGAGTCCGAGCTCGATTTTTCGAGTTTTAAATAATAATATTATATATGTATATATTGAGTTCAAGTCGAGTTCGAGTTCGAGCTCGAGCCAAAAGTCTAATCGAGTCGAGTTCGAGCTCGAGCTAAGGTGCCACGTTTACGATTTAATTGAAAAAATATAACCTTATCAAGCCGAGTCGAGACAAGTTCGAACTCGTCGAGTATGACACCGAGTCGAGTTCGAGCTCGAAAAATTAAGGTTCGGCCGAGTTCGAGCTCGAGCAAATTGAGTCAAGTCGAGTCGAGCTTGCCAAATACTCGGCTCGTCTCGGCTCGTTTACAGCCCTAGCTACTCCTACTAATAAGTATTAGTTATTAGTTTTAGTAAGGAATCTCAATAGATTTATATAGCGAGTCTGGCATCAGTCCCTAGTTTTAATATCTCTAAACTAATAGGGATGGTTTAGCAGTTAGCTAGTATAGGCTAGAGGAATTAAACACACATTACATCGTGAGAGAATAACATTCTACCACTAAATTACTTATGCTTGCCCACTTGATCAACTCCTTCCATTAACGGTAATCCACTCTTAAAAATTTCCAATTTGGTAAAAATAACAACATGAATTGAATTCCCACGGAATCTCTTTAACTGAAATGACACACACCTCACTTCTTATTGTAAATTATAACGTATTCTTACATTCAAACTTCGCCGAGTTCTGAGAACGATAGTGTGAGTAATAATAATTCGAAGTATAGACCAAAAGATGCATGTTATTTTTATGGTTCCTAGAAAATAATAGAGTCATTTGAATGATTTAAAAGTTAAACTATGATTTGGTTGATTTTTTTTTTTAGGAGCTCCTTTAGAAGCAAGACACATGTAGCATATTTTACTTAGGTCTAAATTAATTCACATTTCACACTCGTATTGGGTCAGCTCGTAAAAAGTAAAGTACTGGTCATGAATATATTTTCATTTCCGAGGTCACTAGCGGGGTTTAAATCCTGACTCAAATGTCTGGAATGAAAATCTAAACCGCTACACTATATTACATAGTCGTCTCTCATTCATCTTCAATGCATATTTTTGCATTATTCTCAGCAATTCAATAAGGTTTTGCCCCTGAAATATTTTTTAAAATGGAAGAAACATCGAACCTATATCATATTATATGATTTAAAAAGAAAATGGAAAACTTTTAGAATAAATACGGTAGTAGTGTGGTGGTCAGTTGGTTAAAAATACTCACATGGTTTGATTTTAAAATCTTAGGATCGAAATCCGTGTCTCACATACTACGACAGGCATATGAGGAAGTTAATAAAATTGGACTTAACAAGTAACCTTAACAGTACTAATAGATGTACTAATTGTTCATTAAGTCTTGGGTTAACAGGTCTTTTGGTCCATTATGTTTGACAACTTTTGGTTTTTGGTCAATGATGTTTTTTTTTACCTAGTTTTGGTACCATATGTTTGCAGATTTTTTTTCTAGTTTTGGTCTAACCGTTACATTCCGTCCATTTTTTGACATGTTCAAGTCACGTGATCCACTCTAAACTTTAAATTTAGTCCCTCTAATACTTTCTTAACTTTTTTTGTTCAATTTAGTCCCGAAGTTTCAAAATTGACCCCAATTGGACAATAGGTTCAATTGAATTTTTGAAACTTCAGGACTAAATTGAACAAAAAAAGGTTAGGAAATTATTAGAGGACTAAATTGAACAAAATTGAAAGTTTAAGGTGGATCATGTGACTTGTACATGTCAAAAAATGGACGGAAACTAACGGTCAGACCAAAACTAGAATAAATGGCAAGGAGAGCTATGGTCAGGGTTGGTGGGACATGATAACATTGTACAGTTATAAGTAACAGTAGAGTACTGAAGATGTCTCATCAAACACACTATAAATAGAGTAGTAAACCTGGTTTCAGATATCCATACTTAGCTAGAAGGAAGCATTAATTAGTACACCATTCTCTAACTATATATCCATCCTTTTTTTGATAATATTAACATCCTCCTCCAAATGGGAAAGATTATAGCAGATCCTCTACTTGTCGGAAGAGTGATCGGTGACGTGATCGATTCGTTCGTTCCGAGCTCGAAAATGGCGGTGACTTACAATTGTAACAGGAGGGTGTTCAATGGCCATGAGCTCTTCCCTTCTTGGGTTACCATCAAACCTAAGGTTGAGCTTCTGGGTGGTGGTGATATGAGGTCCTTCTTCACTCTGGTAATTATTTATATCATATATTTTACATTAGTATTAACTATATATATATATGTGGTTAATTAGCATCTATTGCTACATGATTTTTAGGGGTTTGAATAATAATTTACTAAATATTGAACTTTGCATTTATACAAAATTGCAATACGTGTTAATGTAATCTAATTTATTGTTAAATAGAGAAATCGAAAATATTGCTATTTTATCGCTATGACCCTAAATTTATAGTTTAATTGTTCTTTATGTAAATTGCTGGCTGAATTTTGTAAAAAATTGCAATTACCTAACTCAGTTTACGGAATTTGAAATTTACTAACCGAATTTTGATGATACATGATAGACATGTGGAGAAGTTTATTATGTGTCCATTTAACAGCAAATTAAATGGAGTTCTAATTTAAACTTTTTCAACAAATTTTGACTTGTGTCCCACCAATATTTTATCTAGTAATTTAATAATTAAGCCTTGATTAATTATATTATATTATACATTATATTATATAGCTCTAATATTATGTATGTATAATAATGGATTTTGTATTGTTTAGGTCATGATAGATCCAGATGTTCCTGGCCCTAGTGACCCATATCTTAAGGAGCACCTCCACTGGTACCTTACTTCAAATCAAACAACACTTTCATTTTCATATAATTATGCAAAATACACACAAAAATAGTTATATCAATTGTGAACCAAAAACTTGATCATTTATGCACTATTTAATGTTCTAATTAATATATATAACAATATGTTATATATATTTAGCTTAATTAATATGGCTTATTCATCAAATGAACAGGATTGTGACCGATATCCCGGGAACCACGGATGCCACATTCGGTAATCGATTCGATCTTTAAACTTAAGGATTACACTAAGTTAATTATAACGTAATTAATTAAGATCCTTATTAATAATTTGGGTTATGTTTAATATAGGCAAGGAATTGGTGAGCTACGAGATGCCGAGGCCGAGCATCGGAATTCACAGGTTCGTGTTTGTTCTTTTCAAGCAGAAGAGGCGACAAGCGGTGAAGATGACGACCACACGAGTCGGGTTCAGTACGAGGAAATTTGCGGAGGAGAACGAGCTCGGTTTACCGGTTGCAGCCGTGTTCTTCAATGCTCAGAGGGAGACTGCCGCTAGACGTCGATGAATAATACATTTACGTACGTGCATGGGTGCATGGTAATTAATTAATCATATGGGTATTGATGATGATTTAATAATATGGTCATTATGTGTGTGAATGTCCATATATATACATTCATGTAATTAATTACATGATTCCCATTGCTCAAGTACCTATGTTGTAACTTCTAGTACTTATGTACTGTGAACTGTTCTATTTTTCATCCATGGCTTCTAATGATCAAATGCAGTGTGCAGTATTTAAGTTCCAAGGAATCGAATATATATACACATATTTATTTATTATATATCTATTATATATAAACATTTAATTCCCATTAGTACTTTATTTTTAACCCTTCAGATCCATGAAGAGCCAAGTCAAAATTTCTTCTCTTCCCCACGTTTACAATTTACACCTTTTGAACATATATATAAAATCTCGTCTAACCGACATAGACACAGCACTTGTAGCATGCTTTCTATAAATTTTTTACCCAATTTACGAATGACCCATTACAGATGACTCATGAATAACACGTCATGAGTCGGGATTTTGTTAGAGAATTTCCGATTCACGAGTTATTTTGAACCGATCCGTCAAACCCGTCATTTTAATGAGTTGAATTTGGATCTTAATTTTTAACGTGTGAGTCAATTCGTTGTTAAATATAAATATAGAATTATATGTTGATTTTGGATCTTAAATTTTAACTCATGAGTCAATTCGTTGATCCATTATATATAAATAAATATATAATTATATATATTTTGACCGAAATATATATATATATATATATATATATATTTATATTTATTGGGTAAAGTTTAAAATTTTATATTTTGAATTGAATATTCATTTATGTGACTATTTTGGTTTGATTGTAAATTTACTTACTATATGAATGGTTTGATTAGATATGAAACCGAATCTTTTGGTCAATAATATGGTTGATTTATAAATAATTTATAGACAAGTCGACCTGTGAGGATACAAGTGTGTGTTAACCCACTCATAACATCAAATGAAACGTGTTTATAATGGGTGACCCGCGGACATTGACCCGGTTTGGATCTTGCAAATCAACCAAAATTATTTTTTATTTTATTTTATAAATATCTTACAATGCTTTTATTAATTAGGCATGTACTAAACTGATTATAAATAAATAAATAAGGAAAATATCAAAAGCAACCGTGCATACAATTCCCGTCGCTAGTGAAAATTGTGGTCGTGATTGGCCAAGAAAAAAAAAAAACAACTGTGGCTCGTGGGGCTACAAATAGTGAAGACGATCAATTTAAAATATTTACCATAAGATATGTTATTTATATCACAAAACGAGATATATTCAAAATAATTACAAATATTAGACTTCATTTTTTTATTTCGAAAAACAATAAAATATAACTTTCAAATATTATTATTAAATATTATGAATTATAGATTTTCCCTATTTTATATAATAATTTTTTCCTTCATTTTCATAAATTAAATAATTTTGAATGTAACTTACTAAAAGTTTAAAACAGTTTGAAAATTCAGAAATTCATTTCTAACTCGAAAAATATGTACACATTCCCCCATTTTTACACATTTTTAATAAAAAAAAAATAGCTATTTTATAATATACTATTTATTTATTTATTAATTTAAATTAAATAACTATTATATATCAATTTGGTTATGGCGACGTCAAATGTTGGTAATGGTACACTTAATGGGAAAAAGTACACGTCAGTTTAACGGATATGCCAAATGACAACATTTCCGAATACGTGACACTACAAAATTACTTAAATTTTTACATTTTATTATTATGTATGGAACTTAATAAACTTTTTTTTACATGTTATTATTATGTATGGAACTTTTGAGTAGTAGTCGTTGTAAATAGCGGTGTAGCTAGCTAGGTAGAGAAGGTAGTTACTAGCTACTAATGGTAAATTTCGAATCTCCATGCGTTCCTACAAAAGGGACATTTCAAATCTAGTCTTCTGATGAGTGATGTATGTATGTATACTGTGTATTTTATTTGAGTAGACTTGACTTCTAAAAAAATACACATCCATCTAACTATTTCAAAAGAGATATACATCATCAGCTAGCTATGATTATTACCTACCAAGCAGTTCAAAGCAAGAAATTAAGCATATATTGTGCAGTGCAGTGCAGTGATTCGGTGTGTGTATAAATTATATATTGAAGATTTATACTATTACTACTTATTCTACTTTTAATAAATGTAAATGTATGTATAGAGTGAACTTACCAAAAAAAAGACATCAATCACTTAAAAAAAAACACTAATTAACCGTACCATGTGGAAAAAAAATACATATTTTTTTCACTAACCCATAATTTATTTATATTAGGGAAAAGAACCTATTTACTGTCTCAAGTTTGCCTTATGTTTCAGTTTGGTGTCTGACGTTTAAATTGAGTGTCCCATGTTTCATTTTGGTTGAAATTTGGTATCTCAGTGTGATTACTTTAGAGAAGTCAATCCCGATGAAACCGACTGTCATATCCGAGCTCCCAAGCATGCTCCATTCTCGTCACTTTGTCGGGACCATCACCTAAGAAGTTGACCACATTTGCCCAAGTAAATAATGCTTTGTTGTCGCTCGAAATCGCTCTGCTGGAAACTTTTTTTTTATGTTTAACTTTTTGGGTGAAATTTGACGATTTTGTAAAAATTAAAAAGTGATGGATTATAAGTGGGTGAGTCGGTTGATGGAAATGGTTGAAAGAAGAGGAAAAGACGGACATAAACACCAAATTTTAACAAAAATGAAACCTCGGACAGTCCATATCAACACTTTAATCTTGAGACACCAAACTGAAACATGAGGTAAACCTGAGACACTAAATAGGTTCTATTCCCTTTATATTAACCACACCCTTTATCGAATTTGTGTCTTACCAAAAAAATAAAATTGTCACCAAACACTGCATGCAACTTTCCATTTATATACTTTCACCATCCGACCACCATTTTATTGCATTCCAATTCGATCATGTTTTAGATTTCACCATATATATATCCTCTATCATTTTAGTTGTCCACATTTGAAATTGAGTTGTAGATCTGAACGTATTATCAAAACACGTATATATGAATTTTCCATTTACAGTTGAAAACATATTACATGTTTCTGTCCGAAAGAATATTAAAATGTGTCATTATCTATCTATCTATCTATCTATCACTTTAAATTTGAAGTGCAATTCATTTATAATTTCACCCGGCCACTTGCAATCTAGCTTAGGAGCTAGCATTATATAGCTAAGCTACATATACAGTGGAAAATGGAAATCCCCCAGAATTGCGTCGTATCTTTTGGACATGCGAGGAAAGAAAATTATGAGTATATATATATAGAATAGAATAGACATATAGCTACTAATTAAGGGTCTGCAAATGTCACAGAGACAAAATTATTTGACCCAACGTAAGTACAGTAAGAAAGAAATGGAAAATGGTGGGCACCCATTTTAGCTAATTGACACATACCCTCTTCGTAATCGTACACTGTTTGCTTTGCACTATGTTTTTTTTTATTATTCGTTGGACTAGTCTAATCATCTTCTTCTAACTCACTGTATATCTTATCGTTTCCACCTTGTAGCTATAGCATAGCCAGCTACAATATTCTGCACTTTCTCATCACTTCTCAATTCCTCCTTTCGGCATGCCAAGAGTTGATATATATAGAGGGGTAAAATTGTCAAAACATTTAATATCTTATTTGTATCATATTGGTAGGAAATAATTCATTTGGAGTAAGCTGCTCAAGTCTAACATGAATTGTCCTTTTTCAGAGTCTAGCTAACTGAAGGCAACGGACTCTGTCGGGCTGGGTTGGGCTAGTGGGACAGTCGTTCGGGCTTGAGGGTGAGACATAATGGTATCAGACCAAACTCGGAACCATGATTGGGCTTGCAAGGAAATGACCATTGCCAGCGGGAGATAATAGACGGTGTCTGTCTGACCCACCGGGGTATCTAAAAGTATCGTCCCCTGGAGTTTCGATCACCTATCGGGGCAAAGATTCTAGTATGGTCACGACAAGTACATCATTTAAGGGTAAACTGTAATATCTCATGTATATTTGTACCACATTGGTTGGAAATAATGGATTTGAAGCATCAAATATATAAGTAATATATGTACTGCTTAAGTCTAAACTGAATTTCTCATTTAATAGGCTCAATTGAGGAGACATCGAGCTAAGTAGTTTGAGTTAGACTAGTGGAGACAGACTCTCGAATATGAAGCGTGGCAAAACATAAATAATGTGATTTATTAATTAGTGGTGTTAGTTAAATCGGGTGGTAGTTAAGTTAGTTGCTCTAGTTCATTATGAAATTAGATCGTTTCATTTTCTTAGGTGTTACTTTTAGCTGATTTTTTAGGCAAAAAGTTAGAGTCCACACTTGTGTTAGTTAGCTGGGTTTTTGGGTTGTTAAGTGTATTGTTAGCCAACTAATTGACATTATGTTAACTTTTTGTTGGTAAATAAATATTAATTAGCTCTCTGTGCCTTAGCAGCTTAGCTCATAGCTAGCTTTTAAGATTCATATATATATATATATATATATATATATATATATATATATATATATATATATATATATCATTAAATAGCTGAAAAGAACACTATTAATATTTAGATAGATATATATGGAAGTCTAGAGAGTAGAGAGCACTTACAGATAAAAGTTTTGTTTGTAAAAAGAAACAATCGGCAAATACAATTTAGTAGTATTAAATCGAATTTTCATTGTTAAATTTTTTATCGCTAAAGATAACGTCGGTAAAAAATGGGATCTGCATTTTTCGTCAATGACTTTTGTCACAAAAAAATTATCATTAAAATTCTATCAATTTTACTCCTAATTACGGAGGTAAAGATATTTACCGACAACTTAATTTGGCCGATAAAGATGTTTTAGTGATGAGTTGTTTATCCATGAATCATTTGTATCAGTAAAAAGAATTTTTTTACCTAAATGGGGATATAGGAGGTTTGAAATACTTAAATATAAAACATTAGGTATCAAATACAAAAATAGGGTTCGGGGCACTTTGAAAGTGCCCCGAACACTGTTCACTGCCACGTGGCAGCAGTAGGAAACACTTCCCTGCTGCCACGTGGCAGTGAACAGTGGTCGGGGCACTTTGAAAGTGCCCCGAAGCCACGTGGCAGCAGTAGGGAACACTTCCCTGCTGCCATGTGGCAGTGAACAGTGTTCGGGGCACTTTTAAAGTGCCCCGAACCCCATTTTAGTATTTGATGTCTAAGGTTTTACATTTAAGTATTTTGAACCTCCTATATCTCCATTTAAGTAAAAAATTCCAGTAAAAAGTGTTCACCGTCGAAATAATTTCGTCCATAAATATATATATATATATATATATTGATTAAATGTTAGCTAGGATTCCAATAGAATCAATTCATGCAGCAGAAAATTATTGATGAATTGTACTTCAAGTTATATTATATATAAAAGAGTAATATATATAAACCCTAGTCCCAACTCTAACCCAAAGGAGCATAATATTGTTTGGTGGATGATGACTAGAAGTAGAAACAATTATGTCCCAGAAATACACTCAAAATTAATTAATTGATTAAGGAATAAATTTTACTTTAATTTGGTATCCATAATTTTTGTTTCTTATCCTAGGACTGGAATTTGGAAAAAGAAAAACCTATGATTGGAAAAGCAATATTATCTTCTATGACTTGTTCTACTAATATAACATTTGAAGACATTAACAAAGCCATTTCTTTGACTTTGTTTATGTCCAAAATAACTCTATTCTAGTTTTATTTTATTTTTTTGTTTAATTTAAAAATAAGCAGGTAAAAGAAATTGACATAAAATAAGCGCGCCGAATTAAATATAAAAAATATATATTTTATAACGTTTATATTTTTTTTAGGAATTGTAGGTTTTTCCCTATTTTTAAAATACATTTATGCATTTTTCTTAATTTTTCGAATTTAATTAATTTTAATGTAATTGACTTAACTATATGTTGAAACTTTAGAAATTATTTTCCAATTTCAAAAGAAATTTTTACACATTTTTTCCAAATTATATAGTTATACATTTGTATGCAAATTTACTCTTATAATATAATAATAATAATAATAATATAACAAATTTATTTTATTTAAATTAAATATTATTATATCATTTATATATATTACGTTAATGAGGTGCTAACTTGGTATCGATTTGGCACATTATAGACCAGTTGCATAACCATTTGACAAATAATATATATATATAAGAGTCTATTCACACAAAAATTCTTATTGATATTTATAAATCACTTAAACTTGGTGTACCATTTGAACTTTTTATTGGAAGAGTATAACAAAAAGGCCGGAAAGAGAAGCTTGAGAGTATCATCATATAAAAAGCCCAAAAAGGACTTCAAGATTGGACCACTGTTTTAACCTTGTATAAATAAATAGTACCTAATTCTAAATGAGCCTAACCAGCAAAATGATTCTTCTATTCTATCACTATGGCCCAGTCAACCACAGTTACTTTCTTCTTTAGGACTTTTTTGCAAAATAAATTGTTCTCTACTTTTCCAAGTAGCGACTAAGACATATTTTGACATTTCGTATTAATTATTTGTTTTTTTAATCAGACTTTCTAAACAACCAACTAACGTGTGCATTGACTTATTAGTGTATTTTCACCAACAACTTTATATATTTAACAGATTCGGCCATTAAAGTTTAGTTCTAGTCGCCCTATTTTATGTTGAACTCAATATGTGCGTTAGATAAGACATGATATTTTTATCAGCTCGTCTAGAGATATGCTTATCAGGAGATTTAACTACAAAACCACCACTTCGATGATAAAAAAGAAAGTATTCTCTATTTAAAATCATGTAAATATTACAATTCTTTGTTCCTCTATTTTCTTTATTATTATTTTATATTTTATTCAGGGTTAAATATTATAATATTAAATTGCTAAAAATATCATTTTCCCCCAGTTACCCTCCATGTGAGGTTTTCTCTCTATTTTTGCCAATCCCTAGTTTAGCTAATATTTCCTTCCGCCGCCACAAATACAGAGCATCCATCTCCACTGCACCCACCCACATAGCATCCATCTTGGCCATCATGTTGCCCGGTATGCCTATTATCTTCTTCGATCGGTCCGATAGTGCGCGGTTTGGAATCACGCAGCCGGCATCGCCGCCTTCAGACAGCCTCGGTCGCCACCAACTCCACCACTCTCAGCCCTTCCCGCACTCCTTGCTCAGTTGTAGGCCGCCGGACGCCAGATTTGTGGGCTCACAGCTTGGCATTTCTCGGCCACCGCAGACCGATATGTTTTCTCATCATTCTGGCTGCCGTGCTACACCGACCGGACCTTACGAATCTGACAGGCCCATAGCCTTCGTCGATCCTTCCGGATTTGTTCGGCACGGAGTCCCGCCTTCAACGACGCCACCCCGCCAACTCCGACAGCCGCCGGAAAACCGATCTGTTTCTATCTGTTTTGGGGTTCTGACCTGCATAACGTCGATGGTACCATGTGTCTATGTTGGAGGACCCTAGCCGACGACGATATGCTTGAAGGCCCCCCTGGTTCCGCCTGGGTTTCGACCGCTTCCTCCAGTGGATATATTCACCTTTATGGCCGTCGGTGTACAACCAGGGGTGTCGGCCTGCAGATCATTGAGGAACAGGGGTCGGGTGTTATCTAGGTCTCATTGCAGAGGTCGATGGCCCCTTCGTGGGCGTCGTCCTTCATCTGACGCGCCCCCTTGGCCACCTCCACCGACATCCAGCCAGCCTTCACCCGCTGAATCTCTTTTCGCACATTTATCGTCACCTAAATTTGAACCAACGATTTCGCCCCTGCTTCCGCAGGTAGTTTGTCCCCCTCGAGATCTGGTATATTTTAAGGAACCTTTACGAACCACTGTAAGTGTTTTTCCCTACAAGGATAGCACTGTTGATCCTATCCATCCTCAACTTGAATCACCGATTCGCAAAGACCCTATCCTGAAGATTGGACTCCAGGTTTCATTGTCGAACAAATATTTTACTGCTAGTACTGTATTTTCGGAATATGGGGTCCAAATCATTGCTGCAATTTCTTGGGTGATTCTGCAAGTTGGGTGTCGTTCGACTGACTGGGTGGATGATATCTATATCACTCTACTCGACTGGTTGGAAGACAGAGATAAATATTTTGCTGATGATTGTGTTCATCGTGTTAAGCTGAAATTTTCATCATCCAAAGTTTTATCATGGGCTATGTCTACTCCTCCTTGCCATTTACCTCCCCAAGTTGGTTTCGCTAACTCCCTAGCTCATCGGTTCATCGAACAATCATGTCACCACTTCCACTATTACCTAATCGGCCTTGTTTCGAGTTTTCCCGAATCTGGTCCTAGTAAACCTCTTCTCTCAGAGAAGCTAGGGTTCCCTTCGGCACCTCCGACGTGCACTAGTCCCTTTGGGATGTTCCTCCGACAGAGGTGCATTGATAGTCTGGCTTTTTGTCATGCCTGTCACCGAAAGAACCTTTATTACTCCAACTCCCTCCAGTGGTCCGACATGATTGTTCTTTGGCACTTGTGCAGCTTTGTCTTGCTAGCTTTTCCTACCTCTGCTATCCACCCCATCTTTGCAGGTTGGTTCTTTGGTGGCCGGGTTTCCCAATTGGCACACAGTTGCAGGACTGGTATGCTTTTTATTGATTTGGTCAAGTTGGCTCCACTGGATCCACGAGTGATCATTCGAAGTTATGCCACTTCTCTTCGGTCTCTACCTTTACTGGGCACCATTTGGTTATCCTCGCGATCATTTCATTTCTTAGTTTGCCCTTGGTCTTCCCTTGTTGTTGTTCTGTTATTTCCTGGTTTGGTTTGTGCTCTTAAGCATATGTCACATATGTGTCGTGAAGTTGGTTTTATCCATCTATCTCGACTGACATGTATGCTGGCCCTAACCATTTCTCCTTGTTTTGTGTTGCATTAATAAGATCGCGTCCTTTTACCAAAAAAAAAAATTGCTAAATGAAACTCTATACGAACGTACAGTCCAAACTTTTTTTAGCGGTAGCTTAATTTTTATGGTGTACAAAAAAATAGCTATGTCGTGATCTTATCTTAAACTCGTGATATTACCAAAAAAAAATATCTTAAACTCGTGTGGGAAATATTTTTAAAAGCTATCGATACATTCTAAAATTTTACTATAATAATGGTAAACTGACCTAGAAAATATATAAAATTAAATAAATCCTATAAATTACAAATTAAATTACAATTAATATATATATATATATATATATATATATATATATATATATATATATAGAAAAACACAAACTAGTAGCTAGTGGAGATAAGAACAGACACAGAGCAGAAAACCTGCGCACCGTATTAATGAGAGGCAAAGATTCAAGGAACGAACGACGAAGATGCAGAGACAACAACAGACCACACGTCGACGTCCACTGGACACGTGTCGCCTCCTCAAGTGCGAAACAACACTTGTAAGATCCTGGGATACGACACAGAATCTCTCTACCTCGTACGTGTCGGCTCCCCTCCCACTGTAAAAGACTCTCCTTCGTCGCTCTTCATCTCTGTTCAGCAAGAAGATTCGACATTCCAGAAACCCTACTGCAACACAGCCATTGAAGATGAAGGTTAATTAATTTAATTTCTTCAATACCATAATTGAATGCATGTTTATCTTCAAGAAATTAGTGTAACATTATATGTTTTGGTTTTTGGTCGTTTAAGGTTCACGAGACGAGGTCACACGCGCACGCGCCGATGGACGAAGATAAAGTGAAGACTAGGAAGCAGAAAGCGGAGCAAAAGGCGGCCGAATCGGAGCATTCCCCTAAGAAACCGAAAGCCGAGCAACATAACGGCCAAAAGACGGGTGGGAAATCCTCCGATTCCGACAAGGTGGTTCGGGAGTTCGAGGATCTTCGGAAAGCCACCGAAGAGAACTTGTCGGTTGACCAGATGAGAGAAACCCTAGAAGCCAATGGTCAAGACACTTCTGGTTCCGACGGAGTCGTCATCTCCAAATGGTAAATTCACTACCGGTATTCGTCTTTTAATTGTAAATGAATCTAACTTATTTGTATCGAATATGTTAAAAATTTATTGTAAATATTTAAGTGGATCTTTTTTCGCCCGTGGTACCTCATAGAATTTTTGCTACACTAGCCGGTGCTGATTATGAATACTTTTCTACCAATAAAGTGTTGAATCTTTACACTATATATATATTTTTAAGATTTTCTTTTAACTTAATGAATCTCTCAAAAAATTATAATGATTTTTCCCTTGAGTTTTTTTCTTATTGCACAAAAGTGAAATTAGTTATTTTGTTGTAGTGATTTATTTCTCCAGTTTAGGGACTTGCATGGCCTGGGCCATGCATAGTGAAAATGACTGAATCTCTTGAGTTTGATTTTACAGCCAAGATCTGCTCTTCTATGGACCGTTAGATGACTGCCCGATCTGCGAGGGGACCTTGGAGTTCACCGGAAAGCGATACACCTGCAAGGGTTCGTACAGTGAGTGGGCTACTTGCACTTTCAATACTATGTCACCACCTCGGAGAGAAGAACCGGTCAAGTTGCCGAATTCGGTGCTGAACACTCCGGCCGGTGAAGTAATACTCATTTCCATCATATTTACGATCAATCTTCACCTTTAAAAAACCGGTGAATGTCGAATTAAATGTCATAATCATGTGCAGTTTCTGAAGAAGTATCAGGATCCCGGAAGGAGGCCGAAGAGGGAACCGGGTTTTGATAAACCTTTCCTCGGAATGATGATTTCTCTGTCCGGCCGATTGTCTCGAACTCATGTATGTGGAAGGATATCTTGTTCTTTTTCATGTTCTTGATCTTGGTCTTAATTTGTGTGAAAAGATTTGATTTTTTTCTTGTTTTTGCAACTGTAGCAATATTGGAAATCAAAGATTGAGGAGCATGGAGGGAAAGCTTCGAATTCGGTGATTGGGGTTACGTGTCTGGTTGTTTCACCTACAGAGCGAGATCGAGGCGGCTCTTCGAAAGTTACGGAAGCAGTGTAAGTATGAATGTTATTCACTTTTGGTTTCCTATGGTAGATACTAATTGCTGAGGTGGACTCTTTATGTAGGGAGCGACAAATCCCGGTGGTTCGAGAAACATGGCTGCACGACAGCATCGAGAAACACGAGCCGCAACCACTGGCTGCATATGATTGCATGTCGGATATTGCGGTTGATGGTAGAGGGATTCCATGGGACAAGCAGGACCCGAGCCAAGAAGCTCTCGAGTCCTTCAATGCGCAGGTTTAAGAAATAAAAAAAATTGATAAAAAATCGAGCTCGTATATGTGAATGTTAAGACTTACCATTTGACCGTCGTACTTTAATTTAATAGATAAACTCGGTATTACAGAGATTCGAACCTGCGGTATTACAGAGATTCGAACCTGCGCATTTTGGCATAGTTTGAAAGTTTAGATTGTGAAAGATCGAACTTTTAATTAGGGGTTTGAACTCGGTGTTGAATTTGCGTGCTTTGATACTATGCGAACCTAAAACATATTTAATCATTATAGGAAATCTGGGTTCAGACCTTTTTTATTGGTGTTCCTTGCAACTCAAGTTATTTACTATTGGTGTTTCTTGCAGCTAAAGTTATTTGGTAAAAGAGGAGTTTACAAGGACACAAGGTTGGAGGAGCAAGGAGGGAAGATCCTCGAAAGGGACGACATCATTTACAATTGCGCATTTTCTCTATGCGACATGGGCCGCAGTTTAAATACGTAATTTTCTGACATGTTATCGTCTATGTCTCTATGAAAAAAGGCGCATTTTCATGATGATTTGCTCTGCCTCTTGTAGATACTGCATTATGCAACTGATCACGGTCCCGAACAGCAAATTGCATTTGTATTTCAAGAGAGGGAAGGTGGGTGACGATCCAAATGCCGAAGAGAGGCTCGAGGAGTGGGAGAACACGGATGATGCAGTGGAGGAGTTTGTGAGGTTGTTTGAAGAGGTAACTGGGAACGAGTTCGAGCCGTGGGAGAGGGAGAAGAAGTTTCAGAAGAAGCTGCTTAAATTTTACCCCATTGATATGGTAATGTAAATGTCAATATTTCACAATTATACATATAATAATATAATTTTGTTTGTGGTTTATAAAAAAACCGACTTAATGTTGCGACTTAGGATGTTGGGGTTGATGTAAGATATGGTGGGCTTGGTGTGCGGCAGCTCGGGGTTGCAGCCACGCACTGCAAGTTGGATCCTTTGGTCGCAAATTTCATGAAAGTTTTGTGTAGTCAAGAGATTTATAGGTATGTATGTATGTATATGAGCCTCACTAGTTTGCGAATTTTTTTACGATTTTTATGTCATTTTGCAAGTGGGTTAACAATTTTAGCTGACAAATTGGAGTATGGATATATTTTTTTAATAAAACTTGGCTGATTTAGGTATGCTTTGATGGAGATGGGATACGACTCCCCCGACCTTCCGGTCGGAATGGTCACCGATCTACACTTACAGAGATGTGAGCTCTATGTAGTTTATAAGTTGTTCTTGTTCATTAACATGTCTTTTGGTTGTTCATTAACATGTCTTTTGGTTTATGATGTTTGACAACTTTTGGGTTTTGGTCAATGATGTTTTTTTTACCTAGTTTTGGTATGTTTGCAGATTTTTTCTAGTTTTGGTCTAACCGTTACATTCTGTCCATTTTTGGACATATTCAAATGTAATCCAGTCTAAATTTTAAATTTAGTCCCTCTAATACTTTCTTATTTTTTTTTTTAGTCCCGAAGTTTCAAAATTGACCTCGGGACTAAATGAACCAAAAAAAAAGGTTAGGGTGGATTACGTGACTTGTACATGTAAAAAAATGGACTGGACGGAACTAGGTAAAAAAAAACATCATTGACCAAAACTCAAAAATTGTCAAACATCGTGATCAAAAGACCTATTAACTTTTTTTTTTTTTTTTTTTTTTTTTTTTTTTTAATTTTGGTATCAAGTGGTGTAATTGAGATGCATGAACAGGTGAAGAGGTGCTTCTCGAGTTTATAGAGAAAATTAAATCGGCAAAGGATATGTGTCGGAAGTCCGAAGCCATTTGGTCGGATTACAGCCAAAGGTGGTTCACTCTGATGCATGCCACAAGGCCCTTCATCTTTAGGGATGTTGAAGAAATTGCCGAGCACGTAAGGCATCTTAATTTCGTGTTCATGCGAGAATCGTACCGATAGTTGGTAACTAATCTTTTTGGTCAAATTTCAGGCAGCGTCGGCTTTAGAGAGTGTCAGAGACATAACCGTGGCTTCTCACCTTATCGGAGACCTAACTGGAGCCACAGTTGATGACCCGTTGACCGATCGGTACAATAAATTGGGGTGCAAGGTTTCGGGTCTGGACAAAGACTCCGATGATTACAAGATGATTGTGTCTTACTTGGAGAAGACTTACGAGCCCGTCAAAGTCGGGGAAATTGTAAGTTTATTAGTGTGTATCGATTCATGAACTATTTGTATTTGTTGCAACAGTAGTAACTGGTGAGGTGATTTGGTCAAGCAGAGCTACCGAGTTTCGGTGGAAAATATATTTACCGTTGAATCGAAAGCACAACCTTCCTATGAGGATATGAAGAAGTTGCCCAACAAGGTCCTCTTGTGGTGCGGTAAGTAGTCGAATCGGAAACACTGCCTTAAGTTACTACTGAAGTTACTGGAGCTGCCGATGAAACAAATTTTGTCGGAAAAAAGTGGATTAGTTGGTAAAACGTAATTTTAATCGGGGAAAAATTGTGTTTTTTTTTTCTGAAAATTGGCAATTATCTTGAATCTCGCAGGAACAAGAAGCTCGAATTTGGTGAGGCATTTGCACAAAGGATTTTTGCCGGCTATATGCTCCCTTCCGGTCCCGGGATACATGGTATAGCAATAAATTTATTGTCACCCTTTTACTTCCCCATTTCGTGCTCGTTTTGACCGTAGTTTTGGTGGTTTAGTTCGGGAAGGCAATCGTCTGCTCCGATGCAGCTGCGGAAGCTGCAAGGTACGGTTTCACCGCCATAGACAGGCCCGAGGGGTTCCTAGTCCTAGCAATTGCGTCGCTTGGAGATGAGATCATGGAGATGAAGGAAGCACCCGAGGTACGTTTCGACAGCTTTGTATAGATGTCGGAAAACATGGCTGATGATGTTGTGTTACAGGACACGAAATCGCTGGAAGAGAAGAAAGTCGGGGTCAAAGGGCTCGGTAGGAAAAAGACCGATGAATCAGAGCACATCGTGTGGAAAGACGACATCAAAGTGCCGTGCGGCCGTCTAGTCGCCTCCGAGCATAAGGACAGTCCTCTCGAGTATAATGAATATGCCGTCTACGATCCAAAACAGGTACTGATTTTGCTTTTATGCCCGGTTTTCGGGAATTGTTGGGGCTCTAAATGGAATTTCGGTTCGGTTTTCTACTGCAGACGAGTATTAGGTTCTTGGTGGGAGTGAAGTACGAGGAACAAGACGTGGAATTCGATACCGAGGAGTAAAGGAACCGAAGACCGATCCGATCGATGATATTCCTTTTTTGGGTTAGTTCGGGTTAGTAGTAGCTTTGTGGGTGAAAATGGGTTGTAAAGGGGAGGAAATGGTGATTCCTTTTGTCTGTAAATTATATCATCAGTGACCCTATATGGTTTGCTATATATGATCGGACTTTATAGATCATGCTTTTGTATCAAAATCGGCATGTTCATGAGCTAGTAATCTGAACTTTGATTATTAAATACGATATTTCTCTAATTTTTACAATGGAAGTAATCAAATTTTTTGGAGCTTTGGTGCTATAACTACTGGATTAGCCTTCAAGATCTGGTCTCTTCCCATGGCCTTGAAATCGAAGCTGCAGGCGTGCTGCTCCGGGTAGCGATGGGACCCGCAGAACGTCACGCCGCATCTGCATTTGAATCCGGTGAGCCCGACGCGGCGGTTGCACGTCGAGCAGCGGTTAGGTTTCACAGCAGCTACCGGCGAAGACGGCGGCGGATCTGCGTGGATCCGAACCTCGGGAGAAAGGAGCGGCCGGGGGATGTCGACTGTGGTATCTGTTGACGGAGAAGAGCAGGGAGGTAGGGTTTGGTTTATGGCGACCTTGGAATCGAAGGATTGGTGCTGTTCCGCCATTGAAGAGAGTTGAGGTTTTGAATCCTGGATAATTGTTGATGATCGTGAGGAGAAGGATCGAATTTGAGTTTGGAGGTGGAGTGAATTGAGATGCATATTATATAAGGGAGGGAGGAGAAGAAGATGAACGGCGGGCCGTTTCCATGGAGGAGAGTTGCAGTGCAGCTTCTCACCAGATTCAACGCGGAGACGATGATGATGAATATTGACTCGGTTGTATGGGGCCCACGCTATTATATGCCTTTCTTCCGATCGACCAACCAACTTTACCCAAGAAAAAAAAAAAAAAAAAAAAATCGACCAACTAGTTGATTTTTCGTTCATCAATTAGAGATGGTCGACAGTTACGGCCGAAAAGAATAAATAAATTACATGGACGGTGTAAAAGAAACGTGTGCTTTTAATCTACGTAATAATTATTTTTTATTTTCCTGCTGGTTAAGAAAAATCTACCAGGATTGCATCGAAGTTGGTCGTATAAATAAACTCTGAAGTATCTACTAGGTATTTTACTAAAGTTCTTTCAGTTTATTCTATATAATTTATCTATTTTGATTCATTTTAAATACATATCAAAAGGACCTTTTGTCATCTAATTTAATGAATGAAAATTATAAATAACAATCTGTTCAAAATTGAAAGTTAGCTAATTTTTAAAATTAAAGTTGGAATATCGATTTAAATTGGTACAAATTTGAATAGCAATTTAGTTATTAATCCACACAAAACTCAAGATTAAGGGATAATGAGCAATTTCAAGTAGGGCTTGCCTAAAATTCAATTGTCGGCCTAATGTTAACGCAGTTGAATTTGCGTCTGATAAATCAGGAGATGGGATATATTAGATTTTAGCCAGAGAAACTTAATCAGATCACAACTGTGGCACAAATGATTGGTTACAGCGAAATCCTGACAATGACAGAGCTAGAAAAGGCTGTGTGGTTCCAACTACCAAATAGCAACACAAGAAGGGTCTAGTATCCTGATACAAGTTTCGATGTTCAATTCAGTAACACCATTTTTAAGAAGTACACTAACCTGCAAAGCTTGTCCATTTAAATTCAGTGAGCAACACCAACAATGTAAGCATTCCAAGCATCCACTTGCTGGAAATTCTCAGCCTCTTCGTATTTCAAATCACGTCCAACTCCGAACCCTTCCGTGCTTTTCATCTCCTCCGTATCAGGCATTTCACGAAGCCAGAAATGAACAGATTTAAACCCAGCCTCCTCTAAGCAGTCCTTGATCTCAGGCAATGACCACCTAATAACAAGGCCATGAATGCAGAATCATAAGGTTCAGGCAAACCCAATATCAGATTCATAATTTATTTTGTGTTCAAGAATCATTAGTGGAGTAATATATACTTACAGCCTCCAACTGTACGAAAAAGCGTGGCGCAGCTTCTTCTGCTGCTTATGGAGGTGAAAGTGAAGGCTTATCCGAGTTTTGCGCTCAATAATGTTGAATTCAGCTTGTTCCCATGTATACTGCACCACAATACAATCCAATGCATTTGAGCCACGATACAATGATTGAGATGCCTGCATATATTCATATATATGAAAGATGGTGTACCGTGAAATTGGGAAACCTTCTCTGAAGTTTCAGCTTGCGCTCTGATGATGTACCACCGTACAGATCCATGACAAATATCCCACCTTTCTTAGACAAGGTTTTGAGAACATGCCTAAAATACAATACCAGTTCTTTGCGAGTATGAAGGCAGCAGCAGCTGTAGTTAAAAGCGCAGATAATGTCTCTTGGGGGTAGTTTCTCTGAGGTTGTTTCAGGAGATTTATCATCGGTTGAGGTTAGAGAATCAACTTGAAGAGCAGAGTCTGTTTCAGCAGCTTCTGGGCTGTCTTCTACTTCCTCTAAACTGAGTTTCTTAATCAAATCTTCTGGTGCAAAATTGACAAGTTTAGCTTCATCTGGTTGAAGAACATTCCCATGAAGCAATGAAATTCTGGAGCACCCATCAGTCCCGAATTTACTCAAGTTGTGCTCATTGCAAAAGTTTAGCGCTTCAATGTCAAAGTCCAACCCAACAGCAGTTCGCCTAGGATCAGTCCGGAGCCATTCAACACTGAGAACACATTGGAAACGGTGAAGTTCAGTCAGATTTTGATTGCTACTGACAAGAGAAATGCTTTGGAACTTTATATCAGTAAATCATATGGCAAGGCTGAACTGCAAAATAAACCCCACTGTAACTTGTGTTGATATCTTATAATTGTTAGGCATAACATAACAAGTTCAGCCCACAAAACCCAAACCTGCAATACTTAAGTTCAGAGCATATGCTAGACTCATTTAATGTGTCAGGCATTTCATCGAACAGATAGCGTGCTGCATGGTACCAGAATAAACAACCAAGAATAGAAATGAAGATCAATGCTCATGATTAACCGTGATCAAGATTGCACACTCCGCATCATTCTACCAGAGTACCTCATTTGACAATTACATAGCAACTGAAAACTGAAAATCCAATGTTGGTTGAACTGAACCTACCTTAGAAGAGCAGTGCCGCAGAAATCTTCCTGGAGATGAAGAGGCTGCCTCCCACCAACATATGTAAGAAAGAACTTCTGCAAGTAACTGATATCTCCTTTCGGAGACTGCATTCAACAGAGAAATCAGCAACTTACGCAACAGTTAAAGTACAAGAAGCAAGAAACGAATGAGACCTGCACTGATTGCTGGTAGAGATGAAACTTGGAAGGCGCGTCGGAGGATGAATTCTGACAATCTCCTCCGCCGTCTTCGTCTTCTGTTTCCACTTCTTTTTCTTCGTCATCGGTGACAGTCGGCTTTGAAGACGTGGAGAAGTGGCTATCGTCTTCTTGCTCAAGGTAGTACGAAGCTTCTCTCCGTGAGGGTTTCTGGTGTCTCTGCTTCTTCTCTTTCTTCCCCATCTTCTTACTCTCCGGTGGCGGGAGAAGAAGAAAACAGAGCCTCTGAGTCTGTTCCGCCGTCTACCTCCGGAAGTACTTGCAGAAGTGACCCCTACACTTTATATTATTATGGAGAGAATCTACTTTGGAAATAAGAAAAAAAAAAGTTCCATATATCCTGGAAACAAACTCCTAAAATTTAGGAAAAATTACAAAAGCTCACTTCACCCAACAAATCATGGCTCTAAATTGTGTGACATGTACTTACGTAATTAATTTTATGACTTTTTTTTTTCTAAAAATTTATTAGAATTTGTGAATCTTAAAAAAAAAAATATATATTAAATCTAAGGACATTTTATATTTTAACGATGATGCACAATTTCGATAAAAAAAATATGACTGATAATCTGACTACCAACAAATATTTCATCAACGAAATTGGCAATACTGATATCTAAAATTAGTTATATAGCTTAGGATCCCAAATGTGTAGTATTGATACACGTGGCACACTCAATATTTCAATTATTTAAAACCCACCGAAAAATTCACGAATGTGAAATACATTATATAATTTTATTATTTATATAGATATTTTTTTTAATTTAGAATAAAAAAATTATGTCGTAATCAGAATATTTATAAATTTTCTACAATGCATTGATTTATGAATGAACTTTTTTTTAATATAAATTAAATGTAAATACCTTCTAGATGATATTGTTGCTAATAGGTGTCTCATGTTTATATAGGTGTCACGAGTTTCGTTTTCATTGCTTTTTGTTTTTTCTGTTAAATTTGACAATTTCGGTTCAATGACTCCATAAATTCAATAGTAAGAGCATTTAAATAAGAAAAAAATAACAAAATAGCACTTCTACTTTTCTTTAACTTATGCCGGTTAGTGAGTACATACAGTAAAATAATTTATGCAAAACTGAGGTTCAATTTCACTCAATTTGCATAAATATACATGAACTGAAGAAAAATCATACCATAATCCATCAAAATTAACAGAAAAATATATAAAAGAACATCAAGCAACGTACAAAACATGTGACACCTATTAGCAACAAAAACGAAACCCAAAATACTTAAAAACAATATGGTGCAAACATAGGATTGTGATTAGGTTCTTAACCCTATAGATTATTGTAAACTAAGTCTTTTTTAGACGAAATTATTATTTTAAAAATGCCGCATTTTTAGTTCCTCCTAAGTAAATCACTCCTAAACATTTTTTTTTTTTTTGCAGTGGTTTAATATAGACACTATGTCATTATTAATCACTAAATAATTATTAATAATAAAATAGCATTAAAAAAACCAAAAAGGAAAAATTGATGTATTAAACAATATAAGTATTAAAAAAATTAGTTGGGGGAAAAGATAAGAACTAATCACCCAATGGTCAAATAATGGATTAAAAAATATAATACATACCTAGTTTAGATTAATGCTTTACCAAAAACATAAAAATTAATGCTATAACACATGTAAATCCTGAAGCTGAACCCATGATGGATTGATGAAATCATAACACCATTAGTTTCTGAAACCATCATTTATATAACATGACATCAATGAAGATGTACCCATTTCTTGGTCCCATGATCGGCATTAGCATCTTGTTAACACTAGCAGTTGATGGATCAAGAGGTCTTTCTAAAGAACAGCAGGTCGAGTCGGAAGCAAGATCGACGATCGAGGTATATAATTTGATGATCTTCGTTCTTTTGTATTATCATTGAAGTCGTGTCAGATATGTTCTTATATCATTCTCAGAGTTAGTCTGATCAAGACATAGTCAAGTTGATAATTCTTTTATATCATATAAACGACGAGAGTGTGCATCGCGACAATTTTCTAGTATTGATATTTTTTGTTGTTGTTTCAGACAGAGTATGGAGACGTAATAGATTGCGTTGATATATACAAGCAGCCTGCTTTGGATCATCATTTACTAAAAAATCATAAGATTCAGGTACTCAAAAACAAATCTTTGACATTTGTGTCAATACATTGCATTTTCATTGCACCAACTAAATCACATTACAATTCAGAAAGGATATTTGTCTTTAAACTGTACCCAATTTGACGATTTGTTACGACAAATCTTTGAGGTTTGCAATCTAAATGCAGTTGTTTGGTTTGTGACAATACATTGCGTTTTGTCTTAGATTCGACCAAGTAATTATCCAAACGGATGGGGGAGTATCTCAAAGCAAGCGCAGTCGAAAAACCTCGAGAATCTAGGTTTTCGCAAACTATGTTCTGACGGAACTGTTCCGATACGTAGAATCCTAAACAAAGATTCATTGAGGTTAGAATCTGCAGGAGATACTTTGCCAGGAGATAACCAAACAAACATTCATGTAAGTCACTATTTCAAACACTGTAGCATTGGCAGTTTTTTCTCTTAAGACATTAAAAAAAATCCATTCTCAGTTTGCAACTCTAGGAATCACCCAAAAAACAACTTTCCCATTAGCAACTGCACTTATTAATATTCAAAACCCGAACTGCGGTCCCGGTGAGTCAAGCGCCGCACAACTTTGGTTATCCGATGGCCCTGCTCAAGATCGGAATCTTATCGCGGTTGGATGGATGGTATAAGTTATAACTCTTTAATTTACGTTCGTAAAATTACCGACATTTTTCTCGATGTTTCTAAACTCACTATAACTTTAATAACGAACTTGCAGGTGGATCCGTCGCTATATGGTGATAACCGCACCCGATTTTCAACATTCTGGGCCGTAAGTCAGCTACAACATTTTATTGTCCCAAATCTTACGATAAACACGTTCATGATTCGATGTTCGTCGTGTAATCTGTCAGGGAAAGGGTTCGGGTTGTTACGATATGCGGTGTCCAGGATTCGTACAAGTTAGCCCTAAGATTGCTCTTGGTGATGTTATACCTTATGTTTCAGTTCCGGGAGGAGGACAATATAGTCTCAACATAAATATATTTCAGGTAACATTACAAGAAATCTGCCTTTTGTGAATGAGAAAAATCGTCACTAAAAGCCAGATTGCTACCACTAAACATAGTGATGACATTTTTTTGTCATTAGTGATGACATTTTTTTGTCATTAAAAATCATTTGCTAGAGGTTTTAGTGGCAGCTATTTCAATGCTAAAACTTTTTTTTTCTGCAACCAATCCCATTAAATGGTTGCAAATTATTTATAAGGTTAAATAATCAAATTACTACCTAAACTTTCCTTAACTTTCACTTGATTATAAATTACTGTATGAATTATAATAATTTTATAAAATTGGCTACCTGAATTTCCAATTTTAGAGCAAATTGCTACATGTGTTATGATTACGTCAAATTAAACATAAAGTAGCACGTTCAGTCCACAGTATATGGTATTTTGATGGGTATTGGATTAGCTAAGAAATCGAAGAGATTTTAGCGAAATACATTAATAAAAAAAATGTTGGAATTTGACGGAGTCAAATTGAACGTCCAATTGAACATAATTTTGTTGCAATTCTTTCAATTTACTCTCTAATTCATCTAATGTAAATATCAAAACACTTCGTGGCCTAAACATACTCATTTTTTTTTGTCCAAATTGATGTAAATTGTAATAGCAGTAACAATTTGCTCAAAAATTAGAATTTCATATACCTAATTAAAAAAAAATAACTAAGTTTTTAATAACGGTTTGTAAATGAGTCAAATTTCATTTAGCAATTTGATTTTTTTTCCAAAATTTAGCAATTTGGTTATTAACCCTATTTATAACTAATATGCAAGTATGCAACCATTCTATAACTTGGTCCAAACTATTTGTGACGGGTTCAAAACGGGTTTTCGGGTTTTTATTTCTCCGACCTACGGCTCTAGACGGTCGCCGTCTCGCCGATGTAACAGCACCCGTTTTTCTTTATTCAGGATCCTAGCACGAAACACTGGTGGCTACTATTCGGTAGCAACCGCATCGGCTACTGGCCCAACACGTTATTTTCTGGGTTTACGAACGGTGCAACGCGGTTAGACTTCGGTGGGCGAGTGGTGGGTATTTCGGGAAAACCGAGCCCGGCCATGGGAAGCGGCCGGGTTCCGGATGGGCACGCTAAATACCTTTTCGTGAGCTATTTTTCACAACTACAATACGTAGATGGTTTGAATAGAACCCAAAAAAGCCCGTCTCAGCAAGATATAAGCATTTTTAATGACTGCTCGAGCCATTACGGGTTAGAGTTTTATCCCACTAGTGTTGATTTGGGTGCCAACTTTCTCTATGGGGGTCCTAGTGGACAATGTCCTTAGCATAATCAGCTTCATGTATATTTTATACTATAATATATTATCTAATAATGAATAAATAAATTTCCTATATGGACATGAAAATATCATTTTTAAGTTTTTTTTTTCCTCTTGTGTTACATACTACATTAGATATAGTATAGTTCAAAATTATGAGGAATTATTGTTGTTTAAATAACAAAATGGATAAGTAATATGCACATGAAGTTCAGGCCATGTAAATGTATAATAAGTGATATTAATTCGTACTAACTGTTTTATTTCAGTACTACAGCTGGATTTTTTTTTATTATAATGATACATTCAATTATATTGTGCCACTGAAAATTGGGAATGATATATGAATAGTTATTTTTTTGTTAAAGGAAACATTTTATTATTAATCATAATAGAGTTAACACAAACTGCAATTAAGTAAAATAATTAAAACTGAATTTTTTTTTGTAAACACGTAATTTTGGTCCGCGCGTAGCACGTTCAAAATGTCATATGTGATACGTTAAAAAATGAAGTATTTAAATATGGAAGGTCGCGAAGTTTCTAAAGATAGGACTGACTTAAAATATGATAGTGTGTATGCATTATTTATTGTAAAATATTCAGAAAATATATTATATGTATTATATTAACTATAAAATTTTATATAATGTACTTATATATATATATATATATATATATATATATATATATATATATATATATATATATATATATATATATATATATATATATATAATAGGGTTAATAACTAAAAAACTGTCCAAGGTTTACCCTATGTTAAAATTAGGTGTCTGAAGTTTGAAATGTTAAAATCAACGGGACGGGCCGGGTATCGCCAGTTACGAACCCGCCCCGTGGGTCGATATGGTGGTCGACTTATAGCCGTCCCATACATCTTGTTGGACGGGTCGCCCCACGTGGGAAATGATTTATTATAACAAATCTTTAATCCTAAAATGAATATTCAGCGTATCCAAATTCAAATTATAAATTACAAATTTAATTCCAAATTAAAATACAAATCGGCAATCTTATTAAAATCCTTATTATTTTGACTATGTATTATATTAACTATAAAATTTTATATAATGTACTTATATATATATATATAATATGTGCAGTGCGAGACGGGGCGGGACGACCCCAAACCCGACCCGTCACATACCCGCAGATTGCGGATCTATGGGGCAAAAGCGGGGCGGGTACCCGCGGATCGTCGGTACCCGTGAATCGGCGGGTACCGTGACCCGTTCACACCCCTAGTGCCTTTCCTCCCTGTCTTGGTGACGTTGACGATTCTCCGCCAGATTTTATATCCTCCCTCTCCAAGCAATCTCTCCGATCGTCAAATCGGAATAGAAACTGCATTAGTTCCTTAAATCCACGCCTCCAATCACGAAACTCAATTCGATTCCATTTGATTTGTTTCGTTGTTGTAATTCGTCATACGGAGTTCAGTGTCATGCTTTCTGCGACAATTTCGCTCCGATTCTAGGGTTTTTCTCTCTAGTATTCCGCTTCTGAAGTCTCCGATTGCGATCCTTGGGTACCTGACCTTAAACGATGTACAGCAACTTCAAGGAGCAGGCAATCGAGTATGTCAAGCAGGCGGTGCAGGAAGATAATGCCGGAAACTACGCCAAAGCCTTCCCTTTGTACATGAACGCGCTGGATTATTTCAAGACGCACCT
Organism: Clarkia xantiana subsp. parviflora; assembly: GCA_036873135.1. Taxonomy (NCBI): domain Eukaryota; kingdom Viridiplantae; phylum Streptophyta; class Magnoliopsida; order Myrtales; family Onagraceae; genus Clarkia; species Clarkia xantiana. The sequence continues at coordinate 807,154 of JAPTYO010000008.1, read as the reverse complement.
GAAGTACGAAAAGAACCCTAAAATCAGGGAGGCGATCACGGGGAAATTCACTGAGTACCTCCGCCGTGCGGAGGATATCCGGGTTGTGCTTGATGAGGGTGGACCTGGGCCGACCTCAAATGGAGACGCGGCAGTAGTTGCTCGACCCAAGACGAAGAAGGATGGCGACGGCGGCGGTGATGATGCCGAGAAGGAGAAGCTGAAGGCTGGGTTGAGCTCAGCTATTGTGAGGGAGAAACCCAACGTGAAGTGGAACGATGTGGCTGGGCTTGAGGGCGCGAAGCAAGCATTGCAAGAGGCAGTCATCTTGCCCGTGAAGTTCCCTCAGTTTTTTACTGGTCTGTTAGTCTTGATCCTGTCTTGCTTAAAAACGGCATTTTATGTTCATTTTGTTTTTCATAAAGCTTCTTGTGCCAAGTATGAGGTTTATGTTAGCTAAATATGAGTGAAGTGGAAGAATTGTTTGATTGTATTTTCAATTTAAGAATTGATGGAACACTGTTAACTGGTATGCTTTTTTTGTTAACTTTCAGGGAAGCGAGAACCATGGAGGGCTTTTCTGCTGTATGGTCCTCCTGGAACAGGAAAGTCTTATTTAGCTAAAGCTGTTGCAACTGAAGCAGATTCGACATTTTTCAGGTGCTGCAGATATCTATCCTAAAGCTATAGGCCAGGAAATTATGAATTCTCCATATTTAGTTTTCTGAACCTAGTGTTTGCGTTTACTACTGTTCTGAACTTCTGATGAAGTTAAAATAGGACGTCTTGCACTCTTGCTCGTTGTGGGTTTCCTAATAATACGCTATTGAATCAGCGATGGTACGAAATCTTTAAATCATCCCCTGTCAAGTCCTTAGTGAAATGTTTTAGACAAGTTTTTTCATGTGAAAGATAAATCTCTGAAGACTATGATTTTGATCTGAGTATGTTTGGAGGCTTCATTATACTGATGGTGTGATTTCCGCAGTGCGTTGTATCTGACTGCCATTTGTTACTATATTGCTTATGAGACAGCGTATCTTCATCAGACCTTGTATCAAAATGGATGGGTGAGAGTGAGAAGCTAGTATCAAATCTTTTCCAGATGGCTCGTGAAAGTTCTCCGTCCATTATCTTCATTGATGAAATAGATTCTTTGTGTGGCCAACGTGGAGAGGGCAATGAGAGTGAAGCTTCCAGACGTATCAAAACAGAGCTTCTTGTCCAGATGCAGGTAATTGTGGAATGCTGGTCTGTTGAAATTAAATTGAATGCCACTTTTAGTGCCAACCACTAAGTGGCTTGTAGATTGATGTTGTGGCTTATATCTCTCAGTATTAGCTACGTATCTTTTCAGCTGAATCTATCATCAGTTTTTCAAAGATTAGCTTGGTTTTTATATCTCCACTCTCCAGATAGAAGATGTATCTAAGTGGAATTTATGTATAGAAAATTCTGTCTCAGCATTGAATTATTGTATTTTGATGCTGGGAGGCTCAACGGTCATGAAGGTAGACCTTAACATAGATATTGGTTTGACTCTCTCATGATCAGGGTGTCGGGCACACCGATGATAAAGTTCTCGTTCTTGCAGCAACCAATACTCCCTACTCTCTAGATCAGGTGAAACTTTATTGTGAAGGCACAAGTTTTTCCTGGCCAACCTGAAACTCTGCTGCAGTTGTTGATAGTTTTGTCTTTTGCAGGCAATAAGGCGCCGTTTCGACAAGCGAATATACATCCCCCTACCTGATCAGAAAGCTCGTCAACACATGTTCAAGGTTTCAATAAACTTGATTAAAACTAAGTAGACTATGCTTAGTAAAAGTGCGCTATTAGTCTAACTGCCCAAACACCATGCCTTAAAATTGTAGGTGCATTTAGGAGATACTCCACATAACTTATCTGAGAGTGATTTTGCAAACTTAGCGCGCAAGACAGAGGGGTATTCTGGTTCAGATGTAGCTGTTTGTGTAAGCTTCCTTTTCTTTTCTTTTTTTTATCACCTCATTTTCTCTCTTTTAAGAGCCTCCTCACCTAATTAGAGAACTTGAATAAATAAGATGTCTCATTTTTGTATTGTAGGTTAGAGGTGTTCTCTTTGAACCTGTCAGAAAGACACAAGATGCCATGTTCTTCATAAAGACTCCTGACGGTATGTGGATGCCTTGTGGACCAAGGCAACTGGGTGCAGTCCAAACAACGATGCAGGACCTAGCAGCACAAGGACAAGCTCAACTGGTATTACCCTTTCCAGTTATAAAAAGGTTTCTCCGGCTTATGCATGTAAAACTAACAATTACGTGAATGTGGAGAGCTTCAGAGTTGAAACTAAGTGATTGGTTTTGGTGAAAACCGTCGCAAATGAAGTTCAAAATCATACATTTTTTGGTTTTTTTTTTTTGAGGGTTAATAAGTCTTTTGGTGCAACATGTTTGACCAATTTTGGTTTTTTTGGTGCAACTAATAGATGCACCAAAAGTGTACAAGTTGCAAACGTATTGCAGCAAAAGTATGCACAAAAAAATGTTGCACAAAAAGCCAACTTTGGTCAAACACGTTGTACTAAATGACATATTACCCCTTTTGCAAAGAAATTAAGGAACCAATAGTGGTGACTCGGAGTTTCGGTGCTGTTCGAAGTATTATGATTTTTGCTTGACCATATTTTGCTGCATTTGCTTCTTTAACTCTTTCAAGTTTTGCAGATCCTTCCTCCACCAATCACAAAGACAGATTTCGACAAAGTGCTAGCCAAACAGAAGCCGACAGTGAGTGTGTCCGACCTCGATGTCCATGAAAGGTTCACTAAAGAGTTCGGTGAGGAAGGATAGCCGAATCCACGAGTGCGTATCGGGTAACGTGATGGGATGAGCTATGTATCTGTGAATCTAGCTTATTTTCGGATGAGAATCGTGATTTGTTTCTGGGTGTCTACTGATCTTGAATGGGTTGTTGCAAAATATGTACAAAGGATTTGTCTGATTGTTTTTATAGACACGATACCTGTTGATAATACATTGGCGTTTGATTTAGGTTAAGTTTTATTATGCTATAAAGATCATGTTTGAATTTCAATATAACGTTCTATTACGACCGAAATTCGAGTCAAGTTTTACGAATCTTTTACATTGGCGAATGAACTCGGCGTTCCAATCTAATGAACTAATAAAATAATCCAAGTTGGTCTGATTATGTTCTTGTAATATTTTTACATTTTTACGAAGATACCTAGGCTCTACTTTATTTTTAATTTGTTTCATGTGATAAAATGTTTACATTTAGGTTAATAACCTAGGAAATGTATGAAGTTTGACCCATGTTAACCGGACATATCTAAAGTTTCAAAAGTTAATTTGTAAGGTCTGAAGTTTCAACTTTGTTGATTTAAGGTTTTTCGTCAATTTTTAGGGTTAAATTTAACATAATTGAGTGAAATGACAATCTTGCCCCTTTTAATATTTTGTTTAATTTAATATCTTATTTGAGAAAATGTGAAATGACAAAATTACTCCCGAAGTCAAATTAAAACCACTCCGTCCACCGCCACCCGGCTCCGGTCACCACCATCCCGACTCCGGCGACCACCACCTCGGCTCCGGCGACCACCACCCAACTTCGGTGACCGCCACCATAGCTCCGATTAGGCCCAAATCGGAGCCACCGCACAAAGCTCCGATCGGAGCAAAAAAACTTCGATCGGAGCTCTGTGGCTCCGATTTGGGCCCAATTGGGGCCGATGTCCGATTTGGGCCCAATCGGAGCCGTAGTGGCGGTCGCCGGAGTTGGGAGGTGGTCGCCGGAGCTAGGGTGGTGGTCGCTGGAGCAGGAATGGTGGTTTCCGGAGTCGGGTGGTGGTTGCCGGAGCCGGGGTGGCGGTGGCCGGAGCCGTGGTGGCTTTAAAGGCATTTTTGTCTTTTCACTTCAAGCATGTGAGGGGCACAATTGATAGAAGGGCATTTTTGGAATTTAATTTTATTTCCGGTTACATGCTAAGCATGTGACCAACTTCCGTCAATTTTAACGGAAAAAATTAACGAAGACCTCTTATATCCACAAAGTTGAAACCTCATACCTTTCAAATCAACATCTGAAACTCCATACCTCTCCGGTTAACATAGACCAAACTTCGGATTTTTCCTAGTTTATTAACCCTTAAATTTCACTGAAAGTGACAAATTTAAGACTTGAACTCGTGTTATCTGTATGATCTCTATTGTGCAGTTCCGATGAAGCGAAATACGGAGTGGTAAACCATAGAAGCTTCCAAGGGTTATCGGTCATGCTAACCTCACATTTTAAGTTATGCAACAAAGTTTTATTAAAGGGATGACCACCTTCTAGAATATAAATATATCATTGACTCGAATTATACATGTAATTCGGTCAATCGAACCGAACCAATACATGAACTCAGTGAGATCCGAAAAACAAAATCAGAAGAACAGAATCACGAAACTAGAATAGAATCTGAGAGCAGTCGGTTGTTACGAACTCAAAATTATGGAAACTGATTTCCTAGAATGCCTAAGGAGTTCGTAATTGTAAAGAGAACGTTCGGAGATGATACCATCTTTATTTATAATGGGCGGATTGAATAGAACCGAATATAGGCATAATATATTATGCAATGCATCTGAACACTATTAAATAGAAAACTTCGGTTGCAATATTGAAAGAATATTATTTTTCCAAATTTCGTTTAGCAAAACTGTTGCAACCACACACAAGCCGAGCATACCGGGTGTGCTTCAGATCCGATAATTTGCACACATTTGCGCAAACGCATGTAAAGAAAGCATTTCATCTAGTAAGTTGACAATTTTAATATTTTTGTCATAATATATACTAGACAAATAACTTTAGTATATTCGGTGTGGACAAGTTCCACTAGGTAATTTATGACATAAGTCTGGTCGGATAATAAAATTCAGACTATAAACATGATAATTTGAACATTACATAGCGGAATGGATCTAGGTCGCCACTAATAACCAATTTCGTTCTTTGGCAATATATATATATATATATAAAAGTTATGACAATTGTCAATCACCATACTTAACTTGCTTATTGGGCTCAAGCCCACTTAATAGCAAGTTGTCCAACAACTTTTTCCATGAACTGTGTACTCTACTAATTCACTTCGCCAGTTAACTAATTGCTTCAAGTTATGAACTTAAGCCTAACTAAATCGAAAATTAACTGTAGCATCTTAGTTTTTTCATTCCTTATCTAGACGTTTCAGGACCGAGTTTTGTGATGTAAAAATATTTGAGGCTAGCATTTTACTCTTTATAAGCTCATCTCGGTGCGATCAAATATTATTTTAGATATAGAATAATTAATATTAATTCTAATGTTTAGTTGTTTACTTAACATGATATCATTGATGATTTGATATTATTATTTTAAGCTATAAATTTGTATGATTTTTTTTATCTCCACGGGTGGGCCACATCGACATTCCGTGAAAAAAAACAATGATTATAAAGGGTTAACAGGTCTTTTGGTCCATGATGTTTGACAGCTTTTGAGTTTTGGTCAATTATGTTTTTTTTTACCTAATTTTGGTACCATATGTTTGCAGTTTTTTTTCTAGTTTTGGTCTAACCATTACATTCCGTCCATTTTTTGACATATTCAAGTCACATAATCCACTCTAAACTTTAAATTTAGTCATTCTAATACTTTCTTAACCTTTTTTTTGTTCAATTTAGTCCCGAAGTTTCAAAATTGACCCCAATTGGACAATAGGTCCAATTGAATTTTTGAAACTTTGGGACTAAATTGAACAAAAAAAAAGGTTAAGAAAGTATTAGAGGAACTAAATTGAACAAAATTGAAAGTTTAGGGTGGATCACGTGACTTGTACATGTCAAAAAAAGGACGAAATGTAACGGTTAGACCAAAACTAGAAAAAAATCTGCAAACATATGGTATCAAAACTAGGTAAAAAAAACATTATTGACTAAAACCCAAAAGTTGTCAAACATCATGACCAAAAGACCTGTTAACCCTTATATAAATTACACCCGGATAACTCAAATAGTCGTCAATATGTGGCTCATATAACTTCAACAATTATCACTAACTATAGATTAGTAGATTAAGTCAATCTTTTCTTTTCCGGACAAACTACTGTATATGCATATGCAAATATATATATATATATATATATATATATTGCTGACGTCAGCTCAAGTTTATTTGCCGCATTGTATTTACACTAAACTAATATAAACAGATTGGAAACTAGTCTAGTTCAGACAGGTATCAATCATACCAGGTCTATAAGGAGTGAACTAATATTAAGAACTGTAATCTATGAAATCGGTTTTGTATCGGACAAAATTTGGTTTTGGACGTGTTTTTTTTTTTTAAATATATTGTGCGAATCTTCATAAAAATGGTCCACACCGGTTATAAACCGGACATGAAGATCCAAACCGGTTCGAAACAAATTTTTTTTTTGACGAAACAATCTAATTTTTCAAGAATAAACCAGTATACAAAATAAAACCGGTTCTCTTTAAACCATAATTGTATAAATAGTTGTTCAAGTCGGAACCGGAGCAGTGGCATGCCCAAATTTGGCCAAAATTGATGCGCGATACACGGAGATTAATAATTACTGTTAAACATTTAATACGGTTACCCAAATTAATCAATTAATTAATCTAAGCTGGACGGAAACGGCCAATTTAAGTAGGTTTTGATTTGGCCAAATTTCAGTAGGTTGAACAACTTATATTATATACTAAATCTTTGGCCAAAAAAAATATTATATACTAATTAATTCAAGGGTTAAAGGTACTTTTCATACCACATGTTTAACCGAATGTGACTTTTAGTACTGGATGTTTAGTTTTGTATACTTTTGGTACCAAACGTTTGAAAAAATGTGGCTTTTGGTACATCCGTTGGTTGGCCGTTAGTTTTGGCTGTTAAATGACATGTGCAAGTCACGTGATCGACTCTAAACTTTTAATTTTGTTCAATTTAGTCCCTCAAATATATCCATAACTTTTATTTTGTTTAATTTAGTCCTAAAGCTTCAAAATCGAACCCAATTGGGACCTATCTCCAATTGGTTAAATTTGACCCAAATGGGGCTATGTCAATTGAATTCGATTGGTTTAATTGAGTCCGATTTTGAAGTGTTATGACTAAGTTAAACAAAATAAAAGTTAGGAATATATTTGAGGGACTAAATTGAGCAAAATTAAAAGTTTAGAGTCGATCACGTGACTTGCACATGTCATTTAACGGCCAAAACTAACGGCCAACTAACGGATGTACCAAAAGCCACATTTTTTCAAACGTTTGGTACCAAAAGTATACAAAACTAAACATCCAGTACTAAAAACCACATTCGGTCAAACATATGGTATCAAAAGTACCTTTAACCCTTAATTCAACTAGGCCGGGGAAACTATCGATATTCGATGGAGTACGAACTCTAGTATCGTGTCCATTGAAAAAGCCGAACATACACAATTCATCATAAATATTATTTGAACATTCATATTTAATAATCATGTGTCACTATCCCACCCATTAATTCCCAACTTACAACCACTAAATATATATCTTGCATATCACGTAAAAAATCTCGGTTATTATTAAATTATGGTTTTCGAACATTTAGGGAAAAATTCCGCAATATCGTCGGGAATCTGTTATGGGTTCAGAATTCGTATTTATAGGCAAAAAAAATGAATAACCATAAAAATTTAAAAGGCAAAATTGAGTGTAATTACATTTTCTTTTAGGGTTAAGAACATAATAGGGGCCTGAATGTTTGTCCATGTTGCCAAAAGAGGTCTGAATTGAAAAAACGTATTATTAAGGGTCTGAATTTTGAGTTTTGTTGATAATCGAGTTTCCGTCCAAATTTGCTGTTAAATGTAACAGAAATACGTGAAATGACAGAATTACCCTTTTGCAATTATTATACAATTTATCAGTTTACTTAATGAAATGTGAAATGTCTAAAATACCCCTGCACACTAATTATGCCCTAAGGCCACCACGGCCAGCGCCACCGACCACCACCCCAGCTCCGGCGACCACCACTCCTGCTCTGGCGACCACCACCCCAGCTCCGGAAACCTCCGGCGACCCAAAAAAGCTCCGATCGGAGCTTTGTGGCTTAGATCGGAGCTTTGGAGCTCCGATCAGAGCTTTTTTAGGTCGCCGGACGGAGGGGGTGGTGGTCGTCGGAGCTGGGTGGTGGTCGCCGGAGATGGGTGGTGGTCGCCGGGTGGTGGTGGTCGCCGGAGCTGTGGTGGCTTAAAGGGTATTTTGGTCTTTTTAGGTCAAACATGTGAGGGACACAGTCTGGTCAAAGGGCATTTTCGGATTTTTCAAATTATTTTTGGTCACATGCCAAGCATGTGACCACTTTCCGTCACTTGTAACAGAAAAAATAGACGGAGACCTCACTTATACACAAAACTCAAAATTCAGGCCCTTAATAATACGTTTTTTCAATTCAGACTCATTTTGGTAACATGGGCAAACATTCAGGCCCCTATTGTGTTCTTAATTTTTATTTTTTTTTAATAAAACTATACAATTTAGAAAACTTGTGATTAATCTAGTCCAGTTACTGTTAGACCCGTTAGATATACAATGGGCAAGGTCCCCTTCGTTTCATACACTTATTACACGTAAACTAATTAATGGTCAATAATGGCGATAGATACTTGCCTGTTTGCTCAAAACCCAACCACCTTATTAAAAGTGTCTGACTCTCCTATAAAATTTTATCGGGACGCAAAAAAATTGTTAGCATAATAATCAAACATAAACGAGTTTGATAAAATAAAGTCGGATTTATTTGGATTTGACTTCTCAATTCTCAGTTGTTTGACTTTGATATATGAAAATAAATAATGAAAAAAATGAAATTATACAAATTTTAATGTGCAGACATGATCTAACAACTAATAAATTAAGTTAAAATAATTTTAATTGAACCTTATTTTCAATTTTTTTAATAAATTTTCACCCAAATTTTTCCATCATTACTTCTTGACGGAATGTGCGAAAATTAATATTTTTTCTAAATGATAACTAAATTTCAAAAGTAAAACTGTTAAGACGAAAAATAAAATTAACCGATTGTTAGGGTCAGGGCAGGCTTTTTTATATATATTTTATATGAGTAAATCTTTAAAATGTGAAATTTCTTGTGAAATTTCAATAGAAAGTAAGTAAGAGAAAGTAAATGAACAAATGTATTGGTGCTTGGTGGGACCCTATATCACTTTCTATTGAAATTTCACAGGAAATTTCACAGTTTGTAGCAACACTCATTTTATATTTGCATAATATATTCAACTTATATTTAGTTCTATTCTAATCGACCCATTATATATAGAAATGGTATCCTCTCAGAAAAAACACTTCGAAAATTCTCTCTACAATTCCTTAACACCAGGAAGTTCATCATATTAGATTCTTCACCTCAACTTTGTGACTACCAACTGCTCTCAAGTTCTGTTCTAATTTCGTAATTATTCTGTTTTCGGATCTGACATTCTTGTTTGAGTTTAAGTATTAGTTCAGTTCGGTTGATCGAATTACGCGCATAATTCATATCAACGTCACTGTTGTATCCTGATCGGTGGTCGTCCCTGTTATAAACCCCGTATAATCTAAGGGTGAGATTGAACGAAATTACCTTAAGAAGACCGAAATCCGCACGAGTCTCAATTAAAATAACGTCTTTTACTTTCGGTCCGTGTGTCGCAGTTTCTTTTTTCACAAACATACTCCTTATTAGTTATAATTGTATATTAATTACTTATTTAATTAAAATTAATTAAATTTTCGTCCTACATATTTTTAGAATATTGTTTACACATGTAAACCAACACAACGAAACGAAGAAAAAGAAACAGCTAGCTGTAATGATATAATGATAATGCGTCTTAATTAATGTTCAATTTCCTCCTAACATTTAGGGGGACGGCACGGCAACTGTTACTCACCGAACGCTCTAATTAAAAAGGAAGCAACTTCATATATACACCAGAAAGTCGGCACCTCAATTAAATTGGACATGAAATTCTAGTTTAGCAAATGAGATGTTCACATATGATATATAGATAAGAGTTTTAGTTATTTTTGGAAGTTGATAGTATTCGCGACTTTATACTTATTCTGTTACGTAGTATATTCAGATTCTTTTGTTTTGAGGTTTTCTCCAACAAAACTTAGTGAACAGATAGCATGACGCTGTTAACGTCACCCTATTAGCAACCTAGTATAGTTAAGAGTCGACGGGTTAAACCCAGTTCTACTGTCTTCTCTTATGTCTAACATGATATGTGGATCAAACATGATATGTTATTTTAATCATCAGGTCACCGCGATGTGACTCCGAACATTTTCGAACCTAAAAATTCGAAACCAAATTACTATAAAAAATTGAGTAAATCTTTAAAATGTGAAATTTCTTGTGAAATTTTAATAGAAAGTAAGAAAGAGAAAGTAAATGAACAAATGTATTGGTGCTTGGTGGGACACTATATCACTTTCTATAGAAATTTCACAGGAAATTTCACAGTTTGTAGCAACACCCTAAAAAATTAAACACTCTTAACTACCACTCCAGGTGGTTTTTTAGTTATTTATTATTATGGATATTGATATGAAGAAAGTTTTGTTTTACATTGTATACCTTTTAGAGAGGCTCGTTTATTTATATTTAAAAACGTTATAGGTGTGTACACCTCACATTATTAGGAGTGTCAATCTGTAGACAATAATTTGGTTGAGCGATTATTTTATTACATCGCGTAACCTCTCTTGCTTAATTTATTCCTTTTTTTTACTAACAAAGAAAAAGAAGAAGAAAGAAATGGCCAACTCAACGCATTGTTTGTTACAATATGTGATATGAGTATGTAAACTGTATTTGTCTCACACTGGAGTAGTATTGATATAAAAGACATTAATAAGACAATTTATTAGGTTGGCTATCGAAACTGTCTGTCTATCACTTCAATAAACCCAAAAATTGAAAGAGTTTCTAAACTATATGTGGAACCGTTTAGTTATTATTCACCTAAAAGAAACATTACCTCAATTTTCAAATATAGTCCGAAGGAGGTCACAAGCCAAATATGGACAGTATAGACCTAATCATTTTTCCATCACTGGATGTGATCTTGGGTTGACTAAATATTGCTAAATGATTTTAGCAAAATATATAATAATATATAAATAAAAATATATATGATAATACTTAGCAATAATAATATTTTAAAAAGTTTCACCAAAAAAATATATATATTTTAAAAAGGGTTAACAGGTCTTTTGGTTTATGATATTTGACAACTTTTTGGTTTTGTTAATGATGTTTTTTTTTTACCTAGTTTTGGTAACATATGTTTACAGATTTTTTCTAGTTTTGGTCTAACCGTTACATTCCGTCCATTTTTTGACATGTTCAAGTCACGTGATCCACTCTAAACTTTAAATTTAATCCATCTATTGACCCCAATTGGACAATAGGTCCAATTGAATTTTTGAAACTTCGGGACTAAATTGAACCAAAAAAAGGTTAGGAAAGTATTAGAGGGACTAAATTGAACAAAATTGGAAGTTTAGGGTGGATAACGTGACTTGTACATGTCAAAAAATGGACGGAATGTAACGGTCGGACCAAAACTAGAAAAAATCTGCAAACATATGGTACCAAAACTAGGAAAAAAAAAACATCATGGACCAAAACCCAAAAATGGTCAAACATCATGGACAAAAAACCTGTTAGCCTTTTTAAAAATTTGAAGGACATGTGTCACCAAGTCGACCTTTGTATACATAGTACATGCAATGAATATATCTAAAGAAGTATTAAAAAAAAAAAAAACTAGATAAATGACATAGAATAAAATTGAATTTTTTATATTTAAAATCAATTTATGTTAAAAGTTTTTTTAATCTCGAATATGTATGATTAATTTTTTTATGTGGCACGTCCGGAAATTATGAATTTTAAAGTGCATCAGTAAAGCATTCTTACTTTTTATACGTTAGTACTCTGATTAATTATCAGTTTTGTCATGCGATAGTAGAATTAGGTGTATATGTAGGAATTTCTAATAACATATAATATTATATATTTTTAACATATATACACTTTATACTAAATAAATAAAACAATAAGACACATTAGATGTGCATATATATATATATATATATATCTTACCTAAACATTTACAAGAAAACTATAATAATAATAATAATAATAATAATAATAATAATAATAATAATAATAATAATAATAATAATTAACTCCAAGCATAGAGGAAGGAATATATGAGGTTGGCCATACAGCGTGGGTTAGGTCACGCCCCAAAGCTACTATTATTATATAGTTTGGGGGTGAATGTGAATGACTTGTTATTTATTACATACAATACAACGTTGTGTATTATTAATTTGACTCCACATATATGTGACACGTGTTGTCTTTTTGGTGCATTGACATGATATGATTCGGTGACCCAATTCTTCCTTCCTTGCTTTCTTTCTTAGGTGTTGTTTGGATGGATGTAATATTTCACATTACGTCTCGTATTACATTTTCATTACGTTGTTTAGTTTGTCAAACAACATAATCTGTATTGTAATATCGTCCATTATAAATATGAGATTGGAAGTCGTCTTACTTACAAATTCCATTTTTTATGCCTTACGTCCAAACTTCATTCACTGTTATGTGAGGTTACATCAAAAAACGGATGTAAAATGTGAAATTACGTCCAACATTACAGAGTGTTATTATTTCATTATTATTTATTAAATAAGTAAATACTATATTATTTTTATAGCCTATTATGGTAATAATATATTATTTTTATTATTATCTACTTCATAACTCGTTAATATAATAAATAATTAATGCATACGATGTTTGTATAAATGAGTAAAGTATTTTTGTTGCATTTTTTATGAAAATTATTTTGTAAATTATATAAAATGTTTTAATAAATATTTTTTTTTTAATAATTATGCGTATTGAGATTAAATTTTTATTTTTTTGGAATTCATAAATGGCTATATTATTACTCACAAATCATAAAGTTTAAGAAGTTAGTTGCATATTCTTTTAAATCTTATCATATTAATATATAATATACTATCATATAAATTAATATAATAACAATAAAGTACATTGCAATGTACATACAACACATACCAAACACTGTAAAGTAACATTATACTTTATATTACAGCATAACCAAACACTGCAATTTAACATTTCATTATGTATCTCTCACGACTTGTAATCTCACATTTTACGTAATTTCCATAACTTCCATCCAAACACCCCATATTGTAAAAGATATATATTAGGTAGAATATTGTAATAGGTGTTTGGAAAAGAAAATAAAAAATTATATTGTAAGAGGTATTATTGGTCTGGACTGGTAACTGGTAAGAGAATTTATGATCATAGATAGATACAGATATTTTAAATGTCTTGAGCTATTTTAAACTTCCATTGTTCCAACTACCTTATTGAATTTCCTTAGAGAAAACAACTTCCTTATTGAATTTGTTCCTTAAAAGTTATGAGTAATTCAACATATTATTTAATATTTATAATCATATTTATTAAGACACTATCAGTACTAGTGCCGTAAAATCTTTGACCTTTTGGCCAAAGTATAGAAAATATTTAGCATGGACATAAATATATATATAATCATAATACTTTATTATAATTACTAATTGTGTAATATGATCTGAAAAATCGATGTCTCAATCTTTAATTAGATGTTTGAGATTCAAATTAAGAAATTGGAAATAAAAAAATATTATTAATTAGCACTTTAAAGTTTAAACCTTATAAACTTTTAAATACATGCCTTTTTCTTCTGTTTTAAATAACAGATTTCAGATTTTCTAGTGATCATATTAAATTTTCTATAAAAAAACTATATCCACCCATTTTTTAGCTGGATATATTCACATATTTACAATTAATAATAATAAATAAATAAACATTAAAAATGTGTTAAAATTAAAAACAGAAAGAATCATTTTTATATATTATGAAGATTCTTAAAGTTGAATAGATTGTGTTGGCTACTCTACTAATCGTTTGACATTATTAAAAATATCTCCAAAGTTTCTTAGAAATTAAATTTTTTATTTCACAATTTTCAGTCATCCCCAAATTATTATAAATTCGTGGTTGTTATATAATTTTAACATTAAAATAAACTAAGAACTAATAAATAAAACAAATTAATAAATTTGAAGTCTGATTGTTGGAAAAAGAGGTAAATTACCGTTAGTATATGTTATAGATAGAGATTTGGTTTATTATTTTATTGATGTATTTATTACTAATTAAGTTTTACCTAGATATAATTAGTACGTTCCTTTGATTTAGAGTAATAAATTTTGTTAGAACTAAATTTAACAATGTAAAAAAAAAAAAAATACTTAGAGAAGCTTGGGCGAAAATTGGAGGCTAGTTAATGGTGATTAAAACTTAATTATAAATAAAAATATACTTAATTAAACCTAATGTTTGCTAACTAAATAATAATAAATATGGAGCTTAAAGTCTTAACTTTGGTGGCTTAGACCTAGAGTTGGTCTCACTATAGAGCAATCATATTATAAAGAATCACCTTGTGGGTAAATATATTTTATTATAAGTTATAACTCCATGTAAACAGAGATTAGAACGTATATATTTAATTATTTATTTCCCAAAATGCAAAAAATAATAAATTGCAATATACACGACATATAAGAAAGTCAAAGATGTCATCATACTAGGTGGAGTTTCCCAACGTCCATAGTATATCCACATATAACATATTTATGACCTATATAGTAGGAATATATATGGATTATATATTTAATTAATAATTAATGGGGTGATATATATCTCACCAATCTAGAGTTTATTTATCTATTTTTTCCCGAGGTGTTTTAAAAAAAAAATTAGACCATTTGTGAATCTAATCGCATCCACTATGTAATATTTGAATTTTTATAATTATTGTCTGAAATTTTTCCGACCAAATTTATTAAGTAGCTATCCATAGATTGACTCGGTCAACATAGCCCACTAACAACCTAGTATAATTAATTTTTGTCAAGGTATATTTGTTATGTAATAAATATATATTATATTTTTTTTTTAATGTCGGTAACCATGTAATATAATAGTGTAGTGATTCAACACATCACCATTTAATCAAAAGATCAATTATTCAAACCCTACTACTGAAAAATATAGATTAGTTAGATCTAGAGAAAATATGCTACAACAACTAGGCACATAGCTAATATAGGATGATGGAACAATTGTGCCCCTTAACTTTTTATGATATGCAATTTTTATTTTAAAATTTATAATTTTTTTATCAGTTTGATTCTTTAAAACTTCACATTTTTCGAATGAAATATTTTATATTAATTAATTGTTCATAATTCAATTATTATCACCGAAAAGAAACAAATATAGAGTTGCGTGTGTCTCTTTTGTTTGGGAACCAAAGTGGCGTGTACTTTAAAGCACAAATCTTTCACACATATATATATATATATATCACCCCATTATATTCATTGTGCTGCATTGCACTTAGCAGATACCATCGATCATTGGTATCGTCTTCTCCAAAAAAAAAAAAAAAACACTTCACTAATTTCTCTCAACTCTGCAACTAAACTAGCTCTTTTTGGGCAATGGAGTTGGCAAGTATACTGGAGTTTCTCCAAGACAAGACCATACTCATAACTGGTGCCACTGGTTTTCTTGCCAAAAGTAACATTCTCTCTCTATCTCTCTCTCTCATCGGCATTTTCATTAAACTTTGTCGTACCATAATTTGTCCGACAGTAACTGGTTGAAGTTTTACTGCATACCCTTACTTACATTTTTACAGCATGTAACATATTGATTGGCTTTCTACGTACATATTTATGTGTTTATTATTGTATTATTTATGATGCAGTTTTTGCGGAGAAGGTGCTGAGAGTTCAACCAAATGTGAAGAAACTATACCTTCTTTTAAGAGCACCCGATTCCAAATCCGCCGCACAACGCTTTCAAAACGAGGTTTGTGTTAATTATGTTTCGTGTCGGATATAGATCTCATGCACCACTTATTATATTCTAGTTTCTGTTTTACTGTTAAGATATTGAGACGTGTCTTAAGTGTAATTAATTTTTTGGGGTTTTTTTTCTTCTAAAACCCTGTTGAGATTGATAAACCCTAAAAGAAAAATATTAAATTTAATGATATGTGTCAAAATTTTAATACAATTTGAGACATGAAAATTGAGGCAGGAGATCTGAATCCTTTCGTATCATCGTTTGTATATATGTAGAGACTCATATATGTATCCAGTGACTAAGAATTGAACTCGGATAAATAATTAAGATTAAACAAAAATTGATGGGGCAGATATTAACTAAAAAAATTAGCCCCCTAAACCCTATGTTTCTTCATGCATATATATATATGTATGGGTTAAGAATCTAATCATAATTTTAAGTTTGCACCATGTTTTTTTAGGTGTTTCATATTTAAATTGTGATAAACATATGTGTTAGGTTTTGTTTTCGTTGTTTTTTTGGTTTTCCGTATGTTTCTTCTGTTAAATTTGACGAATTGGATATGAGTTTTCTTCAACTCATGTATATTTATACCAATTAAGTTAAATTAAACCTCAATTTTGCATAAAATTTTCAATTTCACTGTACACAAACACTAATTGACATTAGTTAAACGAAAGAAAAAGTGCCATTTTCTTATTTCTTTTTTTTAAAAGTTCTTGCTGTTGAATTTTATGAAGCCATTGGATCAAATTTCGTCAAATTTGACAGAAAAAACGGATGGAATATAAAAAACTAACGAAAACAAAACTTAAAACATTTATTAGCAACAATTTAAACATGAGACATCTAAAAGTAACATGACGCAATATTATATGACTAATTAAAATAATCATCAAATATTTTTGGTAGTTGATGAATTTAATTTTGTGTAATTAAATTAAGGTAATTGCAAAGGAGCTGTTCAAGGTGTTGAAGGAGAAATGTGGCGACAAATACAGTTGCCTTATTTCAGAGAAAGTAATTCCTCTTGCCGGAGACATATCTTTGGAAGATCTGGGCGTAAATGATTCATATCTCAAACAACAATTGTTGGCCCAAGTTGATGCCATTATTAATCTAGCTGCAACTACCAAATTTGATGAAAGGTATATTCTATTTTTTTTATTATTTATTTATATATATCAGAATCTTATGTATGTATATATTAATGCAGATACGATGTTGCTCTAAATATAAACACCATTGGCGCCAAGAATGTGGTTGAGTTCGCTAAGAGATGCTTGAAACTAAAAGTTCTCGTTCACGTCTCGACTGGTTAGCACGTTTTTAATTACTTCGGCCTTTAACTATTATATTATATACTTTGATATTATTTTATTTTTCCGTGTTTGGATATATTATATTATATATATCTCTCACAACATTTTTTTTTCACTTTTTGAATATATTAATTCAATGTTGTGCGATATTTTACTTATTAATTTGTGCTTTGATATGTATATTAATATAAAATTATAAATGAGCGTTGTTATTTATTGTTTTTGAAAATATATGACAATTATATATCATCATAAAACTTTATACATCTATTTTCACAGGAAAAAAAATAATTCGTAAATCATAATACCGAAAAAAAGAGTTATGGATTTTAATTAGAGTATTAAAAATATCATAGTAAGTAAATGTGAACAAAATATATCTATATACACAAAACAATATAGTATTATTATTTAGGGAAAAAAAAAAAAAAAACTTATTTGGTGTCTTAGGTTTACTCCACGTGTCAGTTTGGTGTCTACAAGAATTGTTAATATTTGGTGTCCCAGATTTCAATCTTGTTGCGATTTGGTGTCTCTGTCAAATTCCGGGGTTAAATTTTATAGAATTCGGTCATCTAACCAGCACAAGATCAAATATAATTGAAAATGCCCAAATTACCGCTATACCTAAATCAGGTCACTGTACCCGCCCTCATCAGCTGCTCCACCTGCCGGAATCGGCCGGAGCCCTAAATCCTAAATCGGAATCGGACGGAAACTGGTTCCCGTGCGACTTCTTCTTGCCTTATGGATCGGAATTGGTTGGAATCAGCTGAGCCTTCTAGTTCGGATTCGACCTGAAACTGGAACACCACGCCTCGACCTACACATATGTCAGAGGAGGAGTGGAATAAGGGTGGTCCAGGGCGGTGGGTGGCCCGAATCGGAGGTGGGTGGCCCGAATTGGAGGTGGGTGGCCGGAATATTCGGAGATGGGTGGCTAGTATCTGACGGGTGATTTTGCAAAAAAAAAAAAAAAAAAAAAAAAGTATAAGGGGAAAATCGTCTTTTCATCTGACTCTGTCAAATTTAACCCCGAAAATGGACAGGAAACCAAATCACAACAAAGTTGAAACCTGGGATACCAAATATTAACAATTTTTGTATATACCAAACTGACACATAGGTAAACTTGAGACACCAAATAAGTTCTTTTCCCTATTATTTAATGACACAATTTTTTTAATCTTTTTTTAAATAGTGTAGTATTCTAGCATTTACTCTAATGTACTTCGAGTGTAAAGTTAAATGTTTGATAGCTCTTGGGAATCACTATATGTTGATCCGGTTAAAAATATCAGGACATAATGTGTCAGATATAGGAGTAGACGAGTATAACTAAGATGAATATAATGGATACAGATCTCATGTCACACTTTTTATGTCCCAGATTGTTCCTCACTATTAAAACTTTCAAACGTGCCAAGATTTTAACGACGAGATACGATCTGAGACAGAAATAATAGAGCAGACACAATCTGAGACAGAAATAATGGAGCAGAATTTGAATCTAGAATAGAATGTTCTCATAGCCATACTTAACTGCTATATTTGATGGAATTAAATTACAGCTTATGTGTGTGGTGAAAGAGAAGGGTTGATTGAAGAGAGACCATTCAATATTGGGGACACATTAAATGGTGCTACTGGACTTGACATTGATGGTGAGATTAAATTGTCTCATCAAAGGTTACATGAACTTAGGGCTGTGGGCACCACACCTGAAGCAACTTCTACAGCCATGAAAGAACTGGGTCTTACTAGGTAGGTCTCTCTCTTTTCTTGCCAATAAATATACATAAAAATGACACAAAATAATATATTATTTTAATAATATTCACGTGTTTTTCATTATTTTCATAGCGTTTTTCACGATGTTGATTTAAAAGAAATTTCACGATCAAAAGAAATTTCCGAACCAGCTTCCCGATTCTTTTTTTTTTCTCGAATAAATGTTAGTCGTTGGGATTATTATGACCGATCGAGATTGATATCCGTCTTTGTCATTTTCCCGTCAACTTCAGGTAGTACCTACACATAAATATAAATGTCGGTTAGTGCACTAAGAGCATAATGTTACATAAATTGTATTTTTTAAAGTTGACACGTAGATATTTACGTACACTTTAAGTAATACATAAAGTTAAGATACACATAAATAATATTTGCTCTCCAATAGTTTTACTTACCTATATTTCTTAAATATATATATTATTATTAAATTTTTCAACAACGACCACCATTAAGATATTAATATTAATTATAAAAATGAATTAATTGATCATAATTAAAAATTGGTTATGTAATAGAATTAAAAACCATAATAACATTTAAAAATAACAAGAAAAAAACTTTATTCTAATATTAACCTAAAACTTTGGTTAATAGTACTAGGCTACTAGCTCAACAAAAACACGGGTCCCATTATTATTATTTTATATAAAAAATATATATTAAACTCATATTTAAGTAACATTAATACCACTATAATACTCTTATTGCAGGGCGAAGGCTTACGGGTGGCCGAACACTTACGTGTTCACGAAGTCTATGGGGGAGATGCTCGTAGTCCAATTAAAAGATAACATCCCAACTGTTATTTTGCGTCCAACTGTCGTTTCTAGCACGTATAAGGAACCATTCCCAGGATGGGTCGAAGGGGTCAGGTAAAAAATATTTGGTTAAAAATATTTTGCATATACAACGTGTTTATCCGAATGTAACTTTTGGTATAATATGTATTTTTTGTATACTTTTGGTACCAAACGTTTGAACTTTATTCATTTTTTGTCCATTCGTTAGTTTTGGCCGTTAAATGACACGTGTAAATCACGTGACCCACTTTAAACTTTTGATTTTGTTGAATTTAGTCCATATAATACATATCTAACTTTTATTTTGTTTAATTTAGTCGTAAAATTTCAAATTGAACCCAATTGACCTAGCCGGACCTAGCTCAGAGCTAGGTCCGACAACCCCGATCCAGGGACCTAGACCTGGGCTAGGTCAATTGGGTTCAATTAGGTTCGGTTGGGTTCAATTTTGAAATTTTAAGACTAACAAAAAAAATTAAAGAAGTATTTGAGGGACTAAATTTAACAAAATCAAAAGTTTAGGGGCGTCACTTAACTTACATATACCATTTAACAGTTAAAACTAATGGTCAACTAACTAACGAGTTGACCAAAAGCCGTTAAAGTTCAAATGTTTAGTAATAAAAGTATGAAAACAAAAAATGCATATTATAGCAAAAGACTCGTTCGGTCAAACATAAAAATTCGATGTAGTGATCTGTGCTTCTAAATCTATATTTGTTGTAATCGATTGTCTAAATAGAGCACATTTTTATTGTCTTGTGTCCCAAGTCACCCTTTATAGAAACTGAGCTAACATTGTTATTTTCATACAGGACAATCGATAGTCTAGCCGTGGCTTACGGTAAAGGGAGACTAAATTGTTTCATGTATGATCCAAATGGGATCATTGACGTGGTAAGTTATATTTTATTTATAAATTAATAATTAATTCAATACCTAAAATTTCACTCAATTATAAATTATTATCCAAACTTTAATTTTTAAAATTGGTTATTTAAACTTCATATTTTTGAACAAATTAATATATTTTTCATAATTTCGGTTAAATGAACAAAAACGATATAAGTGTTGGACACATGATGTTTTTTTATGTGTACCCAATATGAAATCGTTAAAAAATTCAAATGATTGCATTAAAATATATTCAATTAGGCGCTCAATTGAAATGTGCCGTCGAAATTGAGTGGTTGTCCAATTGAAGATATTTCGTTGCAAATTTTCAATTCCGAATCCATATTCCGTACACATCTAAGGAACGTGGCCGAAAATGTTCATTCTATGTCAATTTTGACAAAAATTGTAATGGGTATAGTAATTTACTTGGAAACTGGAAGCTTATGTAGCCACTTAAAAAATAAATAAAGTCTAACGACAATTTATAATAAAATCAAAGTTAAGATAGTGATTTTGTTAATATTTTACAACTTTGCCCCCTCAACTTTTGGCATTATGCCATTTTACCCAAAAATACTGACTTCGTCCCTACTTCTACAGGTACCTGCCGATATGGTCGTGAACTCGATAATAGCATCGATGGCCGCCCATTTCGGCGATCACCGGTGCTTGGAAATATACCAGGTCGGGTCGTCAATGAGAAACCCGATAGTTTACTCTCGTCTGAAAGACTACGGTTACTGGTATTTCACAGAGCACCCATGGATTAATAAACAAGGCAACCCCGTAATTGTCGGCCCTGTAACTGTCCTTCATAGCATGGACAGTTTCCATAGATACATGTCTCTTCGTTATATCTTGCCACTCAAGGTAACATTATTGTTTTCTATATAGTTTGGATAATTTTTTTTACCATATAAGTACTAGATACCTGTTTGCGTATGGCATGATATACCGACTTCAAGAATGATACAATGACATGTTCAGCTCGACTTCGACTATTATATAAGAGTACAACCTTATTTTTTATAAAATTATATTATGCAACAAATTTTATAAAATTAAAAACTCTTTGAAGTCGAGTTAATCATATCATTGTATCATCTTTGAAGTCGGTATAATCATGTCGTGACATGTCAATATATTGTTCATGAACAGGGACTAGCACTTGCAAATGCCGCGACGTGTCAATATTTTCGTGGCACGTACGTCGAGCTGAGTCGGAAAATCAGGATGGTGATGCGCCTCGCCGATCTTTATCGGCCGTATGTTTTTTTCAAGGGAGTGTACGTATCGATTGATTTAACGACTGTAAATTCACAGCAAAAAAATGAAAGAACTTTTGGATTTAATTAAATTTTACGCGTGTGATGCGCAGATTTGACGATATAAACACTGAGAAGTTGCGAATGGCGGTGGTGGAGAAAAGCGGGGAGGGCAATATCTTCTACTTCGACCCGAAGATCATAAATTGGGACGACTACTTCCTCAACATTCATATGCCTGGAGTTGTTAAACACGTCTTCAAGTGAATGAACAAAATCTCCGATTTATATACATGTTTTATACAAATATTGATTGATGATTTCAGATATTCGGCCGACTGTCCTCCGTAGCCCAATTCGGTCCTTTAAAGCATGTTGTCCTCATTTGAACCGAACAAAAACACATTTGAACCGAACAAAAACATGATGTGAAGGTATTCTTCATTTTCTAGGCTCATTGAAGACAACAAGTTTAGTCAAGTTAGATCGAACTAGTGACAATATTGTTCAGAATTTAGGGTATTATATATTAGTTATCTTGTTTCATTGTCTTAAAGCAAGTAATTTGATGTTTTTCTTGTGATATATATACTCAATGTGTATTGTAACATAAACGTTACTCGATTATAAATTCAATTATTTCAATATATAAGCCATTTCTCATTTTTATTGATACATGACAACTCTCAATCAACATTATTGCATGATTAAGAATCTAAAAACAGTCTCTATTATAAGCCATGTTCCAAATTGTTGATATCTAATGTTCTAACTAATTTATTTGTTATTTTCTAATTTTTTTCGACTGATTTTGGCGTTAAAATCGACGTTTTTGTTACTGTCAAATATTTGTTACTTTCCACTTTTTCAAAGTATCAAATTTGTAGCTCTATAGTTCTATGCTTATTTGATACTTAAAACATATGTTTTTGTTTCGTCAATTTTAAAAAGAAAATTTTATAATCAACCAATCTATATATAGCCGGGACATCGAATATCGTCAATATAAATCTAGGAAGGTGATTAATATAACATGTTCTATAGTTGAGACTATTTTTTAGGTTCATCGTGGGGTATATGTATGGGACAATCTATATATTAACGAACAACAATCTCATCATTATAAAGAATCATATTCATGGTTTATATATAATCATCTATAGAGTGTAAATTGACAGACTAGCTAATGCATTAGCTAATTAAGGGAAGGTGGCCTAAAGAGCTAGCTAGACAAATGCCATCTCTTGGCTCTAGACTTTATTGGCAATTGAATCTTTAAATGCCTTGCACTTCGGTGCTTATTAATATCAAACTTATATAGTTAGAGTTAGTTAATTAGTTAGTTAGAGTAGTGTGACGAATCGTTGCCGTTAATTACGAGCTGCCCGACGAATCGAGACGCGGCACAGTCAGCGGCGAATAGGCTAGACGAAGCGAACTTCCTTTCACCGCCTAGAACTGGCATCGGAACCCCCATTTTGGCCCTACTAACGTAGTTCCGACCGTAGGTTTGACCTAGGATCCCGTTGACCTCATCGGTCAGCGAATAGAACTTGAACCCCAAGTCTAAGTGGGCGAAGCAATCGCCCTCCGTGATGTCGTAGTTGTGGATGAGCGAATCCTTCGTGGTGATCGGGACGGCCGCGGCTCTTATCCTGAAGTTGCCGACAGACTCGATTTCCACCGCGTTAGTGAGACTGGTCCTTTTGATGGTGAGGCCGGGCGATGAGGTTGATCGCCATGTGGCACCCTCGTAGTAAGGCAACGAGATGGATTTTCCGTCTATGGCGAGGGAGAGGCGGTCGACAGAGTCATCCCAAGTTACTGTTTTTTGAGCCTCTGTAATGAAAGACAGTTGGTTAAGACGCAGTATTTATATCTCCCGCTGAACTCTTAAGTTCCACTAATTGTTAAGATCTTTCAATTTAAGATTTTTCTTCTAAGGTTCATCAATCTCAATAAAAATTTATAAAGAAAAAAACTACAAATTAATTATTCCTTGTACATGTATCAAAATCTTAACGGTGAGACACAATCTGAAACAAAAAGATTGGGACAATTAATATGAATTTCTAAGACACACGTCTGATTTTGACACAATATATATAGGGACGGAGCCACCAAGAGACGAGGGTAATTGTCCTCGACTTTATGTAACATAAAGTACATTTTTTCCTCCAAAATTTACAAGTTTTATCCTCTAATTTTTTTTTATACTTATTTGTTTATTCCTGTGAAAAAAATTTCTGATTTTGTCCCTGTATGCATTATATATATAATATAAATACGTTATTCAAAATTATGGTTATTGGTGGTGTAATTACGAACCGATAAAGAGTTGATGGTTGTTGAAGAGGATTCCGAGGGATTGGACCCAAGTGAAATCCCTGTTCATGTGGTCGTTTCTTTTGCCGATGAAGTGGCCGTTGATGTGGAGGTTGGTGTCGGAGACAAGACAAAACTGCTGGTCTCTCTTGCCGTGAAAGTAGAAGGTGATTCCGTCGCCGCCGATGAACCGCGGGTCTTGGCATACGCCACCGACCTGATCACAATCTGCACCCAAAAATAAAATACATCAACTTTTTGTGATGTGTATTTTTTTTATATATATAAATGGTCATCAGACCGGTCCAACTCGGACCAGAACTGTCTAGTTCAGTTCTGGTCCATCAGTGGACCGAATTTTAAATCTGCTCTGGTTCATCCCTAATTAAAGAACTAGTTTATTTAGAATCGGTCGGGAAGCACAAACAGAAAAACAGTCCTGGTTCGATTCCAAACTGATTCATACCATTTTTTGTTAAGGCTTATATTAAATGTTGAAAATAAAAAATAAGTTCGAAGATCGATTCTATCCAGTTCTAAATTAGTATACTCATGGTTTTGGCATCGGTTTAACCATTGAAGAACTAGAACATTTGAAATCGGTCCAGTCTGTATCGGTTCTTACAGTTCGGTTTGTCCAATTCCAAACCAATCCGAACATATATGTCCAACCCTAATTTTATAACTTAAAAAATATAAATAATTTTGATTTGACCTTTAAAATATTACATCTGACCCTTAAAAAAATTATATTAATTTTGTACTATTAATTCAATTCTTGACCCTAAACTAAATTCATGGAAAAAGAAAAAGATTGTTAAAATTAGTTACTTACTGCAAATGGGCTTGCATGTAACACAATCTACCATGCAGCTCTGAGGACATGAGCTAGGGCAAACCTTCTCCTCTCCATAGCAGTTACCATACTTCTTGTTCCTGCATTTCACTCTCTTCGCCGGAGCACTCTCCGACGATGGCGGCGGCGGTGGCGGTGAGGCACAGGTCGGGAGACAGGTATTGCAGTCGACCGCACAGCTCCTCGGACACGACGAAGGACAATACATATCGTTCTTGTTATAACACGGCGATTTCTTGTTCTTACACTTGGCGGCTTTCTTCGATTTGACCGGTGGTGGCGGCGGCGGAGTACAGACAGGCTGACACGTGGAACAGTCGACCACGCATGTCCGGGGACACGTGGCGGGACAGTAGAGGTCCTTTCTGGCGTGACAAGCGGCGAATGTCTTGTCTTTGCAGTGCACCTTCTTGGTCTTGGGCGACGAGGCTGCTCCGGCCACCGTGACGGCCAGAAGGAAAATAATGCAGCAAATGCAAGAGTGAGTGAATGTTGAAGACATGGTGGATTGTGTTTGAATTGGATTGGTTGATTTGTTGGATTAAGCTGAGTTTAGTGGGAATATATAGTAGGAAAAGGAAATGAGTGTTTTATAAGGTTGATCATTATATATATATATATATATATATATATATATATATAGATATAGGGTTTGCTTAGCCATAAGTCTAGGGTTAGGCTTTTTTTTTTTTTTTTTTTTTTTTTAAACCTTAAAAGTTATCATAAGCTTGCTGACTTTCTAAGTGGAAGACCATTGACTTTTGGTATGAATTAATATAAGGGATTTAGAGCTAAAGTTGGACAAAAATCGAGTCGGTTATAAATTGCCATTTTTGCCCCCTTCAAATCTTGGATACAATTCTAAAAAATGTCTTCAATATGCTTTTTCTTTGGTTAATTACCAATTTGCTTGATATATTCTTCTTGAAAGTGCAATTTTCTAACTGATCCATTTTCTTCCATTAAATTAGGATTTCTCTATCATGCTTTAAGAGCACCATGTTTTTTATTTTTTTATTACTAAGGTGGACTTAATTGTAACATATGTAAAACTTTAAAAGTATGAAAAAAAGTATGAAATTTTTAATCAAACCTAATATTTGCATCATACTATTAATAATATTAATTTCCCTCTAAGATTCACATTTAGGGCAATAGAAAAATACAAAAATAAAATAATACAAAAAACATGATGCTCTTTGAGCATGATAGAAAGATCCACTAAATTACTAACTAAACTTTTTATATCATGCAAATATTTAGCTCTGTTTCATCTTTATATTAATTTTGAGTGGAAATATTTTAATTTTTTTTAGAAACACCTTAAAGTTTTACTATAGTTGATCTAATGACATGAATTTTTAGATAAATTAAATTTTCAAATGACAAATGTTAAGAAATATATATATAATCAATAAATGTAACCCAAAAATAATTTTATTAAAATATTTTAAGAGTTTTATAAAACACCACCTTTTAAAAATTATTACATTTTAATTTTTTGAACTTTGAGGTTGTATATTTAGCGTCTATATTTTTTTAACTATATGCATCATCCTAAAATTTTATTAGAAAATTTTGTTTTATTTATATATACAAGTTTAAAATTATAGGTATAACTTTAGGGCATTTTTTGTAATTTTAAAAATTATATTAGTTAACGGAAAAATTAACCGAGCTAAAATACTTCATGTTAACAAAAATTCAACTTGCAATTTGCTAAAAGAATAAACTTTGGTTAACAAATTTCACGTCGACGTCTCAGCTAGCATTTTAGTATTTAACCCTATTTCTTTTGCAACCTCAACTACAACTTGTCACCTTTTATGTTTAAAATTAACGAAATTTTAAGTTCGTCGGCACTTGATTGCAGAACTCATACATTTATATTTTTTAAAAGAAATTATAAAGGACATGATAGCTTATACATATATATATATAACAATAGAACTCTCTTGCCCTTGAGACTTGATGAGAGGCCAAGTTCAGCTTTATTAACATACGTGCCAATTACGCTCATCGTGTAATTGTGAACCGATCGGTTGAATGTTACCTACACTAGTTGAATGTTAACTCATATTTAATATATACATATATTAAAAAATCAGCAAATGTCTTATTCTTAATTAATCTCTATAATATATATATATATATATATATATATATATATATATAATTAAAAGGTATAATTTATTATCCTAATAATTATAAAAAGAAAATTGCGCACTCATTATAACACTATTCGTCATGTATTAAAAAAAGAATTAATTTAGAATACCATAGAAAAAATAAACAAATATGAATATGTATTATTAAAATTATATAATATTATAATAAATAATAATAGAACAAATATATGTACACATATGATAGAGACCCATTAGCTCATAATTACTAATTGTGTTAATATATATTGTTGGATATGCGCCCAAACTATCGTGAACTAGACTCGATATCTAGACTGTATCGAGCCATAGTCTGTTGCAAACCGAAACATTGACATCGGACACCCCGAGACCCAAGGCGCGACCAAAGAGTTCACTCTTAACCCAAAATACGGCTCAGACAGAGTAACCTCATCTAAGCCGGAGTTCACCGAGTGCTGTTCCCAATTGGTATATACCAAGTGCTAGCACTCGGGTGAGTGTTACACTCGGTACATACCCGAGTGTGCAGTCCCGTTCGTAGTACTTCTGGACTGGTATCGCCCGGACACTCACCCCGGCGGACATCCGTCTGGAATTCACCCTTAGTAGCCATCTCGAAATACCTAATACACCCCTAAAATCATGTGGTCCACCCGTTGCCAAACAAAGGCCAAACCCGCCTTATTCACGGTCCATCCCGATTTTTTATCCGGAAGAAACGCTATTCTGGACCGGAATTTACCGAAACCGGAAAAACCATCAAGGTACTCTATAAATAGAACTCTCCTCCCATCATTTGAAGGTAATCTTGACATCTCTTTAGCTTATACCTTCTATCTCTAAAACACATATCTTATTTAGGCATCAGAGTGGACTTACCGTGTACACCTCTGGTGCCCCTTTTGCAGGTGAAAGGAAAGCGGAGACGCAAGGTAAGAGCGACCGCGAAGACCGTGATTAAACATATATAAAAATAATAGAGATTTGAATTTAGAAACTCCAAAGTAAACTTTAAAGAAGTATTAAAAAAATAGTAGTAAAGTATAAGTATCTGATTTTTTTTTCGTTGTGATTGTTTTAAAAGATGTAATATAAAGTCTACCAATTATATAATGAAGTCAAGGTCAACCTTCAAAATCTTCATATGTGCCTTAACTTTTTTTTGCACTCACTGTCTTAACTATTGCAGCATATATCTACACGCTTGAGTGTTGGCTAACGGGTATCCTTAAAAAGAAAGCCATGACCCTGAAAAATAGCTTACATTATTACAACTTGAGGAAGGTTTGTAATAAATTAACCCATTAATAAATAAATTATTATTCTCATAACGTTGTTTTTGGTTATGATTCATATAAAACCCTAATAAATTATGCTATCGAGTCGGCGGGGATTTAGCTGGCTTCCGATTATGGCTTCACCTTCACATAACTACGTAGACACAAGCAAGTAATCAATAATTAATAATAATTAACTAATTTGTATTCCAAGATGGGAAACCGACCTATTCATTATATTTTATTATATTATTATTTTATTTGTTTTCATCATCGACCTGCCATCTCATGATTTTTCTTTGAAAAATTTTATTTGAAAAAAAGAATGAACATTTATAAGAACTCTAACTATAAATATTAGATTTCACAACAATTTGAATATTGTTGACAAATTTTGGAAATTAAGAAATTTATTGGAAGTATAAAAGTTAATTATTTGATGAAATTTCTTTGTAAATAAAAGTATTTAAGAATTAGTTAGTAATACAATTTTTTTTTTCATGTGTATCATACGTCGTAATACTTCAATAGAATTAGGGTTAATAACTAAATTACTACCCGAACTTTGACCGATTTACAAATCGTTACATCAACTTTAATTTTTCAAAATTGCCTACCCGAACTTTCAATTTGAGAGCAAATCGCTACCTCTATATCAATTCCAGTCATATTTGACAGAAAATGACCACATTTTCGCCATGTGGAGTCATTTCATATGCACCCACGATAGATTTAAACATACTTTAATTTTTCAAAATTGCCTACCCGAACTTTCAATTTGAGAGCAAATCGCTACCTCTATATCAATTCCAGTCATATTTGACAGAAAATGACCACATTTTCGCCATGTGGAGTCATTTCATATGCACCCACGATAGATTTAAACATAAATTGAAAGTATTGAAACGAAATACTTTCAATTAGTTGCTCAATTGGACTTCCGCCAATTCGGATAATACTTTTCAATCGAGCATCGAATTGAAAGTATTTCAATGCAATACTTTCAATTTATCTTCGAAATCATATTGAGCATATATGCAAAGACCAAAAGTAGTGAAATATGCTCATTTTCTGTCCAATTTGACTATAAGAGGTAACGATTTGCTCTCAAATTAAAAGTTCGGGTAGTCAATTTTGAATAATTAAAGTTGAGGTGGTGATTTGTAAACTAATCTTAGCAATTTGGTTATTAACCCATGGAATTATATTGGATTTTTCTACTATGCTTTGGGAGCACCATGCTTTTGGTTTTTTTTAATACTATGGTGGACTTAATTGTAACATAACTAAAACTTTAAAAGTATGAAAATGTATGAATTTTTTTAACTACACCTAAGATGTGTATCATATAAGTTAGTTTGCAAACCAATAAAAAAGAATATAATTTAGTTTGCTAGTGAGTCCAGCCCATATTGAAACAAAACATAAAGCCCAAGGAGTGTGAGGCCGATATGATTGTGAATTTATGTTAACATATTATATGTAGGGTTGAGAAACTTTATGAGGAGCCCAAAATTTCGAGAGCTTTTTTTTTTTTACTAAATAATTTTATTAATATTGCAATTAAATACTTTATATATATATATATATATATATATATATATATATATATATATATATATTAAGGGTTAATTATCAAATTGCTAGCTTACGTTGGGCCCGCGAACAAATTGGTAGCTCACGTTTTCTTCTGGATAAATAACTAGCTCATATTCTCTCATTTGATGAAATCGGCACATGCATGGCATGTGATGACCAAAATGCCACAACCTATCATTTTCTAATATTATTGACTCATCCTACATATGTAATGTTTTAGGTTAAAATAAAGTAAACACATTCAAAATCAAGTGATCACATTTAATAGTGAATATGTCTCAAGCATGTTCGTTTCTATAATATTAGAAGATGATGAGTTTGGACATTCTAGTCATTTTGTATAATCACATGTCGTTTACGTACCAATTTCGTTAAAAAATAATAGAAAAGTGAACTTGATCTAGTCATTTGTTTACTTATGGAAACCTGAGCTAGCTATTTATTCGGAAAAAAAACACGAGCTATTTGTTCTAATTGATTTTGATAAAAAATTTATTTTATTTTTATTTTAGAAAAATAGTTTCGAACTAGTTCTAAATTGTGTGAACTGTGAACTTAAAAGAATTTAAAAAAAAAAAAATTGATGGTTTTGATAGAACTTTTTAATATAAACTTCCAATCCAGTATAGATAGAATTCACCAGCTGCTTTATAATATACATATTTGCATGTTCACCCTCACAACATAGATAGCCTTGAAATTGGTCCCTATAATTAAATTTAACATATATATGAATGAAGGTGCCATCTCCTTTCACTCCCAGCTTTATTGATATTACACTTTCACCCCCAAAACACGGACTCACTTTACATTTCCCCAAGTTAAATCATCGCCGTCAAAATCCCGAGCTCGTCCATCTGCCCCACGAGTAGAGAAACCTCCGCCGGCGCGAACGGCGCCGGAGCTGGCGACCCAGTAGGCGGTTCCGGGCGAGGCGGCGGCGGCGAGAAAGAACACGTAGGAACGCAAGTCTTGCAGTCCACCTTACAGCCCTTGCGACACGTGTAGGGACAGTACATGCTCTTATTGTAACACTTGGATTTCTTGTCCTTGCACCGGGTGGCTTTCGTCGGCTTCGGTGGCGGCGGCGGCGGCGGAGTGCAGACGGCTTGGCAGATGGAACAGTCGGCTACGCACGTGTGGGGACACGTGGCGGGACAGTGGAGGCTGCCCATGGCGTAGCAGTCCTTGAACGCCTTGTCTTTGCAGCGGACCTTCTTTGGCGGCTTGGACGGTTTCGGCGCTAAGGCTGCTCCGGCCGCCGTTGTGACGGCGGTTAGGAGAATGAGGCAGATCAATGTCGTCGGAGAAGCCATTGCTATATTGCTTTGTTGAATGATGTGAAGGTGAGTTTGGTGTTTGTGTGTGTATATATATATATATATATATATATATATATATATAATGAAATGGGTGTTACAAGCCAGAAGATTGATTGATCAATATCTTTGAGGGTTACTTAACCTGAGATCTAGTTTTTGGGCAATTGCCTTAACCATGTTGTCTTTCACAAGTGGTGTGCCATTCACTTTTGTGTATGAATCCATATTATTGCACCAATATTGATTCAACCAAATGACTAACTATGCTTTAGGTTTGTTTTTGCCAAGAACTATGCTTTAGTTTAAACATAGGATTTGGAAAAAAAAAAAAGTTTTAAATATAGGATTAATTAGAGAATTGCTATGTCTTTCAGCACTCGGATAAACTGATAGTTATTTTTTACTCTTTTATTTTATGGATAAATTTTAAGTATATATTTTTTTTTTTTACAAATTGTTTGTGCATGTTTTATTTTATGGACAATTTGCTCGCTCATTGTTGCTTGTGGACAAATTATCAAATAACAATTTGTCACCACATGGAAACCAGAGTTAACAAATTATCCACAAAGTAAAAACTGAATTAACAAATTGTCAAAAACAAAACTTCGCTAGTCATTTATTTGTATGAGAGCTCAAATAAGAGCTAGGATTTTGTCCCAAAAAAAAGAGTTTGGCTAAAAATTTATCCACATGCTAAAGAGATGAGTCCATACTTGAGCACTCGGATAAATTGCTAGTTGACATTTTGTTTCGGACAAATTGCTAACTTAAGTTTCGTTTTGTAAACAATTTAGAGGTTATATACAACTATGGTGTAAACGAGTCAAGCTACTCGACTCGTTTACACCTTAGTTGTATGTATCCTCCGAATTCACAAGTATCTTGACTCGTTTCTCCTACATATGCAATTGGAAATTTGAAAGAGAAAGGAGAATTCGGCCGGTCAAATCATACGGGTCATGTACATGGACTTGCATCATGCACGTTGTAATATCACCTTTCTTGTATGATTTCTAAAGAAACTTCAGCGGAAATTTCAAGCATTATATATAATGGAGTTGTATATATTATATAAATAATCATATGCAGGGGTAGTTCAGCTGAGGTATTTATAAAAAAAAAATATTCTAGTTTAATTTTTACATTAAATTGATATTTTTGTTAAATATTCGTATAATTTGGACGGAATGAGTCACGTGTCCATGCGATGAACAAAATTAGCAAGTGACAGTTGATGCTTGAGCAATAAACAAATTGCTAACTGATATTTAAGTAGTTTGAATAAATTATAGATTATTTTATTTATTTGTATCGAGCATGTCATTAATCACTTGAAAGAAGTCTCCCATAGAGCTAATGATGCATGCATAAAAAATGAACTAACGACATGTTTGGTTCAATGAATTAGATTAAAAAATACGGAATAAGGATTAAAGAATAGGGAATAAGTAATATCAATATGTAGTTGTTTGGGTTGACATGAGGAATAGGATGATTACAAATCTAATGTTTGGTTGATAAAATGTTATACGTAAAAAAATTGAATATGCCTTAATTGACATATATACCCTTTTACTATTTGTATTAGTTAAATTAATAATATTAACATGAAAAAAGTCAAATCACAAATATTATTAAACGAAAAATTGATTATTTTTTTTAATAATTAATTGTTTACAATAACAAATAAAAAAAAATTAAACAATTTGTTGAGATATTGTAAAAATCAATATAACTAATATAATATATTGTAAAGAAAAAATAACATGTTAACTTATTATTCTTAATTAAACTGAAATATGATCACTTTTAATTAGATTTACCTACATGATATAATACATTATATATATATATAATACACAAAAAGCATGTTGTGTAAATAGATTATTTAAAAAAAAAAACAGATTGTGTAAACATATTATGTAAAAAAAAAAGATATTATGTAAAAATAAGATTATGTACGTAAACGAAACAAAATATTAGCTACGTGCTGTAAAATACTTAGGAAAATAAATTATGTACGTAAATAACTAGAAGACACTATATAAATAAATTAGGGCTAAAATAGTATTTTTATTTATTTATTTTAATTTAATCAAACTTGGAATACTCAATCCGGGTTAGGCTAGGATTAAGTATTCCCTCAAAATTGAGAATATGGAACGCTTATTCCACATACTTTAATAATCAAACACCACCATATGATTATCAATTCTCAATTCCTATTTCAAACCGTTGAACCAAACATGTCGTAATAGAACGTTAAAAAGATTATTTAGCAAATTCGACTACACAAATATAATTTAGTAATTTGATAGTTAAAATCACTTGGCCAAATTAAAAAAAATATGATAATGATATAATTCAGTGGAGGTTAGAATCGTCATTTGCCTGTTCTCCCAAACAGTGCTGACAAGTAGCAACTAACCTTATCAACACACTCACCTCCACCACCTCTGTTTCCTTCGTAGCTACGATAGCGCCAGAGGAACGTCAATGGCGGTTACCGCACACAATGCTCTGTTCTCGAACATATTCTCACTGAATCTCAACAATGGAACCAACATGGCTGCTCGGTCAGGACCGCGGAGAATGGCGGCTAAATTCGCCCCTATAAGATGCGACAGCGGAGAGGAGGCTGGACGGAGAATCACAGTAAAGAACGGCAGCGACTCGCTCGACATTTGCAGGATCCTCAACGGCTTGTGGCAGACGAGCGGCGGATGGGGGAGAATTGACCGTGCCGACGCCGTCGAAGCCATGCTTCGCCACGCCGACGCCGGACTCTCTACCTTCGACATGGCCGATCACTGTATGTACCATCGTCCCCTCCGATCATTTCGCCGCCATAACCCTAATTCAATTTGGGGCTTTATTTTTTAGCTTACGTGGCAAGTTCTTGAACGGTATTCTGGACTTTTCCTATTTACGTAATAGTCCTTTCAGTTAGCAGCATTTTCTTTTCTTACCCTCATTGTTTGGGCAAAAAAGCAAAGTATGAAAAGATCTGGGCCAAAATAGCTAGAATTAGGACTTATTACAAATTTCGTTCTACTGGGAAAATGGATAAGTCATCTATGCTAGTGGAGGCAAAAACATTACAGATTCTACTGAAGAACAGATAAACATATATTTATCAAATTTGTGTGGAAAACTTCCATGCAAATTTGAACATCTTCAGATGGCATCGATGATACTGAATCCATTTGGCAAGTTCATTTTCAGCAGCTCGATCAATCTGAATAAGTTTAGAAGAACAACTTGTTCTTGTGTCCTTACAGAGGACGGTAATCGAACTGTTGTTAAGAACGGGAAGGATTCAGTCGATATTTGTCGTGTTATCAATGGGATGTGGCAGACGAGTGGTGGCTGGGGCAGAATCGACAGAGACAATGCCGTTGATGCCATGCTTCAATATGCTGATTCTGGGCTTAACACCTTTGATCTTGCTGATATATGTACTTGAAAATTCATACTTTGTTTTTATCAAGGTCCTAATTTTAAAAAATACGTAACTTTCGATAATCCAACTGCGTATCTGGTCTGTTGTAGTGGTATCTGGTTCCTTTCTAGCATAGTGAACAGAACTGCAATGGTAATTGTCAAGTGCTGAGCTATAATGGATTTGTTATTTCAGATGGACCTGCTGAGGATTTGTATGGACTATTCATTAACCGGGTTCGTAGAGAACGGCCACCTGAGTACCTAGAAAAGGTCAGAGGGTGAGTTTCGACCGAACATACAATTAATGTTGTCTTTGACACGATATAGCATGTGGGTTCTTGCAATTGAAACTGTTCTTAGTTGGTGAAGTTGAAATTCTTTCCTGCTTTTTCAGTCTCACCAAATGGGTGCCGCCCCCAGTGAAGATGACTGGTGCGTTCGTGAGGGAGGCCATCAATGTTTCGAGAAAAAGAATGGATGTTGATTCCTTGGACATGCTTCAGTTCCACTGGTAAATTCAATTTCTTCTATATTGCTAATGGTCCACTGCTTGGATTATATTGCTTGATTTTGACTATACTAGTACTGTTCTATGGTTGATGTGTTTTTATCATGTATAGTGATGATAAATTCTTGAGCTCTTGTTGATATCCCAAAATATGGATAAATCTGATAAATTATGATTTGGAACAGGTGGGACTATGCGAATACAGGTTACCTTGATGCTCTGAAGCACCTTACAGATCTGAAAAATGAAGGTTTCGTCTCACAATCGTCTGTTTTGTTTTGGTTGATACACTTACAATTTAGAGAGCTCTTATTCCTCGACACCTCTAGGGTTGAGCAGAGACTTATATATATAGTGTAGATCCTTATCCTTAATGATAGTAATAATATCTCTATCTCTAACACTCCCCCTCAAGCTGGAGCATACATATCATGTGTACCAAGCTTGCTACAAATATACTGACTCCGAGAGCCACCAAGGGCTTTAGTGAGAATATCAACTAGTTGATCACTAGAACTAACAGATTCGGTGGCAATTATCTTGGAGACGATCTTCTCGCAGATAAAGTGGCAGTCGACTTCTATATGTTTGGTTCTCTCATGGAAGACTGGATTTGAGGCTATGTGTAGAGCTGCTTGGTTGTCACAATAAAGTTTCATTGGTTTATTATCTCCAATCCTCAACTCTTGAAGAAGTTGTTTGACCCAAAGAAGCTCACACGTACCAACTGCCATGGCCCTATACTCTGCTTCAGCACTAGAACGAGCAACAACGTTCTGTTTCTTACTTTTCCACGATATTAGATTTCCTCCGAGAAAGACACAATAACCAGACGTAGACCTTCTGTCTACTGGACAACCTGCCCAATCAGCATCAGTGTAAGCCACCACTTCAGTGTTTCCTTTATCTTTATATATCAACCCTTGACCTGGAGCCTTCTTGACATATCGAAGTATTCGCATCACCGCTTGCCAGTGTTCAACACATGGAGATTGCATGAATTGGCTGACCACCCCTACTGCAAACGAGATGTCTGGTCTAGTGATAGTGAGATAGACCAATTTGCCCACCAATCTTCTATATCTTTCAGGGTTATCAAATAACTCTCCCTGATTCGGAAGTAGTTTACTATTCGGATCCATGGGACTATCAACAGGTCTACAATCCAACATGCCCGTTTCTTCAAGAATATCTAGTGCATACTTCCTTTGAGAAATGCAAATATCATTCGTTTATTGAGCAACTTCAATTCCAATGAAATATTTAAGACTCCCTAAATCTTTGGTCTGGAAGTGACTGAATAAGTGCGTCTTCAGCTGTTTAATCTTCTCATGATCGCTCCCAGTAATAATAATGTCATCGACATAGACGATTAGATACACGCAGAGACCAGAGGAAGAGTGTGAGTAGAAGACAGAATGGTCAGTTTCACCCCGACTCATCCCAAATTTCTGAATAACAGAGCTGAATTTTCCAAACCAGGCTCGTGGTGATTGCTTGAGTCCATATAAAGAGCGATGCAGCTTACAAACAAGTCCTGACTCCCCCTGAGCAACAAATCCAGGTGGTTGCTCCATATAAATCTCTTCTTCAAGCTCTCCATGAAGGAATGCGTTTTTAATATCTAACTGATGCAACGGCCAATGCTGGATAGCTGCAATAGAGAGAAGTAACCGTACAGAAGGAATCTTTGCTACGGGAGAAAACGTATCCCCATAATCTAGACCATAAACTTGAGTATAGCCTTTGGCCACAAGACGTGCTTTAAGGCGGTCAATTTGACCATCAGCTCCAACTTTGATAGCAAACACCCATCTACAACCAACAGTTTTCTTTTCCGGCGGCAATCGGACCAAATCCCATGTACCACTTTGCTCCAATGCCTGTATCTCGTCAATCATGGCTTGCTTCCATCCGGGATGAGCAAGCGCCTCACGAACAGTTTTGGGAATAGTAACGGAAGATAATGATGAAACAAAAGCAAAGTGGGATGGAGAAAGCCGATGAAAACTCAAAAAGTTATAAATAGGATGAGTGTTACGAGTGGATCTACTTCCCTTTCGAAGGGCAATGGGCAACTCTTCGGATGAGTCAGGCTGGTCTGTAGTCGGTTCAGACACTCGAGATGGAGTAGGAACTGTAGAGGTCTCTATTGCAGTAGACTGTCTCTGTCGACGTTGATATTGAAGAAGAGGCGGTGGATCAACCGATGAAGATGGAACTTCTGTCACAACGGAAGGAGATTGTGGAGCCTCTGACACAAGTGGAGGAGAGGGACACATTTCTGACACAGTCGGAGATGGAGTTTGTATCGGAAATGATGGTGGACTCATGAAAGGAAGTGATAACACATCCAGTGTAGATGATGACTCAGCTATGGAAAGAGAGAAATATGGCCTGTCTTCAAAGAATGTGACATCCGCGGACATATAGTATCGATTCTTGATCGGAGAATAACAACGATATCCTTTCTGCAACCTGAAATATCCTAAAAAAACGCACTTGATGGCACGTGCAGCAAGTTTGTCAAGTCCTGGAGAAAGATCATGAACATAGCAGGTAGAGCCAAATACACGGGGGTTCACATGAAATAATGGTTCCTTGGGAAACATAATAGAGTATGGAACTTTATTACCAAGGGAAGACGAAGGCATTCTGTTTATCAAATGACAAGCTGTTAAAACAGCATCACCCCAATAACGGACTGACACATTTTTATGGAGCAATAATGTGCGTGCAGTATCAATCAGATGCCTGTTTTTTCGTTCGGCAATACCATTTTGTTGCGGTGTATGAGGACATGTGGACTGATGTAGAATTCCATGTTGACTCAGAAATGATGAAAACGTTCCCGAGAAATATTCTCTTGCATTATCACTGCGAAGAATTTTGACTTTTTTACCAAACTGTGTCTGAATTTCAGCAAAAAAGGACTGGAATATAGGAAATAGCTCGGAACGTTCTTTCATTAAATATATCCAAGTGCAGCGGGAGAATTCATCAATAAAAGTGACGAAGTACTTATACCCAGTATGGGTAGGTACACGACTAGGACCCCAAATATCAGAATGTATAACAGAAAAAGGAGAATTGACCCTGGTTTCACCATGACTTCCGAAGCTAGATCGAATATGTTTCCCGAGTTGACATGATTCACATTGTAGTGTTTTGAGCTTATCCAGTTTGGGAACCATTTGCTGAAGTTTGGCCAAACTGGGATGACCAAGACGATCGTGAAGAAGGTTTGGAGACTCTGCAGCACAAATAATTGAGGATGACTTAAGGTAGTAAAGTCCTCCTGATTCATATCCCACCGCAATTGTTCTTCCGGTACTAAGTTCACGTATAACAAGTGAGTCTTTACTGAAGGTTATTGAACAATTGAATGAACGTACCAGTTTGCTGACAGAGATGAGGTTGAAAGGGCAACTAGGGATGTATAAAACAGACTCCAAGGATAGAGAAGACATTGGTGAGACTTTACCAATTCCCTTAGGAGCAACTCTAGAGCCATTTGCAAGAGTAATTTGATGACTAGAGTTTAATGGAGATATAGAGTCAAAAGAGGAAAGGTTACCCGTTATGTGGTCTGAAGCACCTGAATCAATAATCCATAGATTTTGATTATTACTAGACTGAGAGATGCAAGCGGTAGAACTAGTAGTTGCGGATGCTTGAAGTTGTGCTCCCTGCATTTAATTTGTCTAAAGATCACAAGTCAGGACTTGATGTTGAGAGAGAGGGAATTCTGAATGTTGGTGGGTTCATTCAAGTTGGCCGAGTCAATGGAAGTTTAAACCGCTGAGCTCTCTGAAGATGAATTCCTTGCTGTAGCTTGTGATGGGATATGGGCAGCAGCGGCGCGTGAGGCGGAATACGGCGAAACGTACTGGAATAGGCTATAGATCTGTTCTATAGGCTCGTACCTCCTTGTCCTTGAGTTCTCAAGAGATAGGAATCTAAGTCTGGTTGATGAACAGCGCCGGGCGGCCAGAGCGTGATTAACAGCTCCGGCAGTGGATTAACAGAAGCGATGACCGGCTGCTTCTGAGATGATTATTGATGCCAATTTCGAAATACAAACCCTAAAT
Source organism: Clarkia xantiana subsp. parviflora (assembly GCA_036873135.1). Classification (NCBI taxonomy): domain Eukaryota; kingdom Viridiplantae; phylum Streptophyta; class Magnoliopsida; order Myrtales; family Onagraceae; genus Clarkia; species Clarkia xantiana. The sequence continues at coordinate 767,420 of JAPTYO010000008.1, read as the reverse complement.
CTGAATGGGTCTGTCTGAAACTTGGAGAAAAATTTGGTGTGACGGCAATAAGCAAAACTGAGAAACTAGGGTTTGAGTGGCCTAGAATCTCGCTCTGATACCAACTTACAATTTAGAGAGCTCTTATTCCTCGACACCTCTAGGGTTGAGCAGAGACTTATATATATAGTGTAGATCCTTATCCTTAATGATAGCAATAATATCTCTATCTCTAACAGATACATTGGGATTACTGTTTCCTTGATTCTTAAGTTAAGCAAATGATATGTATGTATGCAGGAAAGATAAAGACTGTTGCTTTGACGAACTTCGACACTGAGAGATTACAAATAATCATCGAGAACGAAATCCCTATTGTTAGCAATCAGGTAGAAATAGAAACAAAACTAACGGGTTTGAGAAGATTATCGGTTTTAGAAAGTGTCGAAAGTAATTGCACTGCTTCTGCATTTTTACCAGGTGCAACATTCTATTGTGGACATGCGACCCCAGAAGAAGATGGCCGAGCTTTGTCAACTAACTGGAGTTCAACTTATCACGTCTCTCTCTCTCAAAAAAAAAAAAAATCTATAAAATATGTGTGTTTACATATAATTCAAACTTATCAGTATCCTGCTTGTTGCAGATACGGAACAGTAATGGGCGGTCTGTTGTCCGAGAAGTTTCTTGACACGAATCTGTCAATACCCTTTGCTGGACCTCCATTAAACACGCCATCTCTCCAGAAATACAAAAGGGTATGTATTGTATGTATGTATGTATGTATGTATTGTATGTATGTATGTGTCTGAAAGCCATTTTCTTGGATGTCAAGTTATTGATAATACTCGTTTCTGCAGATGGTTGATGCGTGGGGAGGTTGGGGCCAATTCCAAGTTCTTCTCAAGACTCTGAAGAAAGTTGCTGATAAACATGGAGTGACAATTCCGATAGTTGCAGTCAAATTCGTACTGGATCAGGTGAAACATATGAATTCTGTTGTGTTGGTTTCGTTCTTCAATGTGCTCTTAACGGTTTATCGGGTTGCAGCCAGCAGTAGCAGGATCGATGGTGGGTGTTAGGCTCGGTTTAGCAGAACACATCAATGACTCTACCAAAGTGTTTTCACTTGTTTTTGATGATGAGGATGTGAGCAGTATCAAGGAAGTTACTGAAAAAGGGAGGGATCTTCTGAAAGTGATCGGCGATTGTGGAGATGAGTATCGACGCGCTTGATATGCGCGTAGTAGACGCATTGATGTTGATAAGTGGTTGATCGATATTATAGATACTGTGGCTGTCTTGTGCTTATTGCAATTTTGTAAATTTGATGATTTCCATATACGGAATTTTGTAAAATTTGAACCTGACCGCAGATGGTTCGGTTGGACTCAAAACCTTAATCAAGCTAAAGACTGCAATACCATGCTTTTTTCTGCACTTTCCATCCATGAAGTGGCTCGAAGTGAAAGAATCTTTGATGACCAAAGTTAATTTCTATTTCTTGCGCATCAAGCAACAGATTGTTTCTATCAGTACCATATCCTAATTCTTTCCTCCAGGCCTCAATATCTGCTAACTTGGATTAAACTGTCTTTTGGTATATGTTTTGATAAATATTGATTTTTGATGCAACATCTTCTTTTAGACTTTAGTGCAATACGTTTGCAGTTTGTAGACTTTTGTTGCATTCGTTAGTTGATTGTTAGGTTTGAACGTTACATACATACATGATTAGCCTTAAATTTTTATTTAGTTTAGTCCCTAATTCTTATTTTTACAATTTCGTCTCTATACATTTTCAAACACACCTAGGTCTAAATTGACATAGCTAAGGCTAGAACCATGGCTGGGTCAGAGACACTGGTTAGGGTCACCGGAACTAGGTGACCCTAACCAGGGTCTGATCTATGCATGGTCGGATCCTGACTAGGTCAATGTAGATCTAAGGTGCGGTTGAATATATCGAGGGACTAAAAAAACTAGAAAACTAAACCGAATAAAATAAAAATTTGGGATTCATCATGTGTAAATTATGATATTTAACGGTCAAACATAACAGTCAACTAACTATGGATGCACCAAAAGTCTAATATATATAGGTTTACATTACATGGTCTTTTGGTGCTATATGTTTGACCATTGTTTGCTTTTGGTGCCAAATGTTTATTTTGTATGGTTTAGATGTCAAACGTTTTCATTTTGTAGGCTTTTGGTGCATCCATTAGTCAAATGTTAAGTTTGACCGTTAAATATTTTTTATTTTATTTAATTTAGTCTTCAAATTTATACACTTAACTTTTATTTTTTACAATTTAGCTCTAAATGAACCTAATTAGACTCTACTGTACAATTGATGGATCAGACCACAGCTCGGATCGTCCAACCTGAGCGACCCCAGCCATTGGCGCAGAATGACTGAGTCAATTGGACCCAAGCGTTCAATCGGTCAATTTTATTACACAAAAGTCTATTTTAGTATAAAAAGAATAAAAATTTCTTTAATCCATGCCAACTTAGCAGACACATCTTCAATTTGTCTTCTCATTCAACACTTTTAACTCTTAAACATTGTTTTAGTTCCCGGATCTCCGAATAACATCGACCCATTGCATTAACAATCGTCACATTTGATCCATACCCCACATCTGAGCAGTTCACTTCTCCTAAGCGGTGTTTGCACTCACCAGTTTGATCAAAATTCTGTTCCGTCGAGAATCCATCTGTTCTGTGCATGCGTGTAAGCTGAATCTTCTAATTTCCTGTTAAATTTTCGTTGAAGATACTGTTCAATAATATTAAGGATGTATTGTGCATCATACTTTGAATGTAGTTAAACTGAGATCATCGATTGCATAGAATGTGTTTGTTGAAATGCTTAACCGAGTAATTTTAAGGCGACGCTAAGAATTTCTGTCTAGCTGTTTTGAACAGGGCAACGTGTTCTAGTTACCCCATTTTGCAGGTTTGATTTCTGCTCTGGGATATCCTAAGGAACTATTCTTGTTCGAGATCATTAGTGCTCCTAATCATGGATGGTTAGTGAAGATAACTTATCAATTCATCTTTCGTTTTATCTTATCTTCCAAGTTCCAAGGGTTGATATATGCTTCAGAATAGCCAATAATTTTACTTTTTCCATGAAGATTTGATGATCAGTGGATAGAATAGCTTGCTGAATGTATCCGACATTGTTGATTACTCTGTGTTATTTTGAATGATTTAGTCGACCTATCTTTGATTCTTCTTTAGTTGATTCACAACCAATGATGGAGGAGACCATATTGGTCGGAGATGATCTTATGACGGGCCCTCCTTCACCCATCATCCCACAAGAAATCGCTTCTCATGTGCTTGAAGGTGTGGACTTATGTGATGGGATCTTGCGAAATCTCTTTCTATGTAAGTACCATCATTTTACGGTTAATTTTTAAGCCATGAATCACGTCTCAGTTGACCCATTACACTTCTTCATTGACTTGAAGTTGTGATTAACTGATTATGCTTTGTTGCTTGATTTTTCCATATTCCCAGAAGTTCCGAATCCGTAGAAAGAAAAATCTGTATTTAATTTATTTCCTTACTATTATGTTACATAGGCTTACAAATCAATGATATTGAGCCATTCTGTCAAGATGAGATTGCCATTTACCGTCAGTGTGCCGAAAGGAGGGTGAGATCATTATACACCCTAAGAAGTTGAAGTGTCAATTTGTTATTATCTCCAAAAATCTATCTAATGTGCACCTAATCGTCTAATTGTTTTGCAGGACAAAGAGTTGAGGGAAAGGATTCAGGATAGTGAGCACAAACTGGGATCATCAATGCCATTAGATGCTGCAAAGGAGCGGGCTACTCAGCTTGAAGCTGAAGCTACATCCTTGGAAAGGTACCGTCAATAATTCAGATTCATCTTGATCTATGAAACTTCATATCCTGACATAAATCAGTGTTTGAGCAATAACTATTATCAACGCTATGTCGAATTTGACACTGCCTCATCTTTGAACATCATCTCTTGCTATAATTGTCACAATTGCACTACTCACCTCCAAAATAGCCCAAATTAAGTAACTTTTAACAAGAGCATTGTTTGCTGTGATTAATGATTATAGAAGAAAAGTTAGCAATGTTTCTCAATCTCCTCAACGCATAAATTTGCTTGTAGGCGTTTGATTCTTGCAAGTGGACTTGAAGGCATGGATGGATTTCGACAGAGATGGAGTCTGCACGGTCGCCTTACTGACACCAAGTAACTTCCACTAAGCACAACCCTCTCTTCTTTTTCTTCTTGGGTCTTATTTTAGTATCAATTTCGTTGCTCGACTCCTAAGGAATCTTAGCCTCGATCTATAAATACATATCAATTATTGTTGAAGTGCTTGTTACTTCGGGTCGTTCTTTTCTAAAGTTCGGTTAATGTGTTCAGGAAAAGATTGGATTCTCTGAAGGAGGGAATGGAAAACAGAACAAAGGACGAGCCGGCTAAAGTCGCTGCTGCACCACCTACTACCAAGAGATGGTTCTTTTGGTGATCGAGTTCCGAAGAGATTCATTCCCTTCTCCTTTTGAATCGACATTGAAGCTCGGTCTGTTCTTACTATAGCAGGAAAAATTCTATTTGAAAAGCCACGATTAACAAGCTCAAAATTGTTTGTTTGAAGTTGTTTTTATCATTTCATTACAGTCCTTGGTAGTTAGTCATCATTGTATGTCTTGTTTGTTAAGGCGGTTCAGTTATACATAGACCTTCGCAGTTGCATAATGTGAACAATAGAAAATTGCGGCTTACCCCTTATGTTTTCATGAATTTAACTATTTTACCCTGAAGTTTGTTTCATCAACTAACTAATTTTCCCACCAGCAATTGTGGTCTAGTTGTAGAGAGCGCTGACTTCCATGTGGTTTGGCTTCGAGTTACGTGTTTGAATCCCTTCAGCGACTTGATTAACATCATTTATTGGGGAAAGGAGAACTTGGCCCTTATGAGTCGGCCTGACTATGCTAAGCTGTTGGTGGTGCTACTTTGATGGGGTCAGTGAATGCGTTTGTTGTTCATTAGTATGAAATGCTCCCAGCTGAACACGAAAGTTCGGACATTACATAGCGGGATGTGCGTAGGGTTGACGCTACTAGCCCATTTCTTTTATTTCTTTTATGTAGCCAAAACACCCTATGTCTCGTGACACATTTAGTATGTTTGATTTTTGTTTAATTCAATTTTTATAAATTTGATAAATTTAAAGCTGTTGTGTTCTATTTTTTATTTTGATGTGCGTATGGTTGCCGCTTCTAGCCCATTTCTTTTATGTATTAAAAAAAAAATCCCCTATGTCTCGTGACATGTTTAGTATAATTTGATTTTTGTTTAATTCATTTTCTATAATTTTGATCAAACTCAAAGCGGCAGCTTGTAATCGTTCTTATTTTGATTAACTATAAAAAAAAAACGAGACTGAATGTTTCTGTGTGGACCCTCTTGGCATTGAATTCTTTTCTCTTTTGTTGGCTATGAATGCAATCGTTTATTTTAAAAAATAAAAATAAAATTACAGGGCTAACTTGATATTTTAAAACTTATTTTTAAAGATCTCAACTGTGATGATTTCGTGGTTAAGAGCGCTCTTCAAAGTCTTAGGTTCGAAATCATCATAGAGTCATGCGCAATGGCCTGATTAAAATATAATGTCCCGCTTGCACTCATATACTTCGTCAAGCATAAGAGGAGACAAATATTACTGGAGTTTAATGGGTCTGATCCAACTAGGCTATTGATTGAGTTACGTTGTCAGATCGGTAGATGTGCTGATTATTCAATAAGTGTGATTGAAACAAGCCACAGTGCATATGTTGGCTATTTCACTATATTTGGTATATTAAAAAAACCTCATAACGTGAATATTAAAGTTCAAACATTACGTAGCAGGATAATTCTTAAATTGACACTAATAAATTTATTTTTTTTATAGAAAAAATGGATTTACTGTACTTGTGGCCCAATAAAGATATACTGAGCCGAGATCGGCCCGATGAGATACAGGTCTAAGGCCCATAACCAAAATCTATCCCTTTCCTATTTCCATCAGTATATACAGATGAGACGCTTTCTCTGAAAAAACCCTAGAAGAAGCAGTCTACTGCAATTTGTGTTCCGCCGTCCTTAACAAAGTCCTCGAAGTACTGCATCTCTGTATACTTCTCTTATGTTTTGTTGAAACCATATCTTATGTAATTGCTGAAGAGATTGTAATTGATTGTGGCAGAATGAAGGTGGTCGCTGCTTACCTGCTCGCTGTATTGGGAGGCAACGCCTCCCCTTCCGCCGGCGATATCAAGGATATCCTCGGATCAGGTAATCATATTATCTAGAAAGCTCATGATTTCGCCTGAAATAATCTACCTCCGTTACTGCATTATTTTGATTTCTGCAATTCCGTGTGGTGTATGACTAATTGATCGGAATTGTTTGCGTTTTCTTTTTGTCGTTATTCTAATGCTTGTATGTCCTTGTAACAACTGCTAATCCATGGGTTCACCGTCCTGAATCATCGGCTCCGGAACAACTTACTGTTGCAATCTCTGATTCTGTTCCATAAGGTCTGCTAGATCGTGTTATTGTGACTCCGTGCTCAATTTTCCTTTGAAATCGATTTTTAAATAGTCATAGTTCTTCGATTCTATCATAATTCATGCATTAAGATACATTCAGTGTTCATTGCTTAATTATTCTACCATAGTTCATACATTAGAAATTTAGAATACAGTCAATGTTCATGCTAATCTTTTCCTTGTTCGTCACTGGATAATCATATCTGTTGAACGCCATTAAACTCTTACGTTGCTTATTACATTATTGCTAAACTTTGGCCCTTCATGAGAACCCTGAACAATATCTCTTTGCCTTGTAAATTCATTCGGTGTTCCGTGTTTCATAGTACTAGACAACTCACTTGCTTAAACAACATGTATTAATACAAGCCGAGTGAGAGAAATGGCATGAAATCGCTTGCACTCCTGAGACTGAGTTCATACATTCGAATATACTCAATACAGTCAATGTTCATTGCTCATCTGTTTCCTTGTTCGTCACTGGATAATCATAACAGATATCTGTTGAATGCCATTAAACTCTTACCTTGCTTATTGCTTCATTGCTAAACTTTGACCCTTCATGAGAACCCTGAACTATATCTCTTTGCCTTGTAAATTCATTCGGTATTTCATAGTATTAGTCAATGCACATGCTTAAACATCTTGTATTATTAATACAAGCCGAGCGAGAGAAGTGGCATGAAATCCACCATTATCATATTTAGTGTCAAAGAACTTTTGTACATTTTCATGCCCTTCAACTTCAAGTTTAAGAAGTAAAACAACTGTTGTTTGATTGACAGTGGGAGCTGAGGCTGATGACAGCAGGATAGAGCTCCTGTTGTCAGAAGTGAAGGGAAAAGACATCACCGAGCTAATTGCTTCCGGAAGGGAGAAGCTTGCATCAGTACCTTCCGGTGGTGGTGGTGTTGCTGTGGCCGCTGCTCCTTCTGCAGGTGGAGGCGGTGGTGCTGCACCAGCCGCTGAGGCCAAGAAAGAGGAGAAAGTCGAGGAGAAGGAAGAATCCGATGATGTAAGTTTCTTGAGTTTTCAAATTAACCCATCTTCTCAACTTAACCATAATCTCTACAGTTCGGCTAATCGGGATTCGGTTTGTTTGTGCAGGACATGGGCTTCAGTCTCTTTGACTAAGATGGGAGATTTTCTGTTAGCTTTATTCAAACATCATTGCTGCTATCTTAGTTTTACCTAGACCAATTTAGAAATGTTGTTATTTTGCTTCCAGGACACTGTTCTAATGCTGCTGGTGAAATGTAAAATTTTGGTCTTGTTAAGGAGATTGTCTTTGTTTCTTTCAATGATAATGATGGTCTTGTTTGCTTGATTTGTGATTCATCATTGAGTTTTTTCTATGTTTTGCAATCATACGTATTAATAACTTGTAATTACTTTACACATAAATCATAAAAACGATAATTTAAATTTATTTGTCAAAATCTGGAAAAAAAAAAAGAGTTAATAAGTGTTTTGGTACAACATGATTAAAGATTTTTTTATTTTGGTGCAACATCTTTTTTTTGTATACTTTTAGTGCAATACTTTTGAAATGTGTACCATTTTTTGTGCATCTGTTAGTTGACTGTTAGTTTGACTGTTAAATAATGTGACTTGCACATGCCTAGCTTTAAATTTCTATTTTTTTCAGCTTAGTCCTCAAAGTTATTGTCCTAATTTTTATTTTTACAATTTAGCCCCTAAACATTTTCAACCGCACCCTAGGGCTAAATTGACCTAGCCAAGGTCCGACCCATGACTAGGTCGAAGCATGGCTAGGGTCACCGGACCTGGGCGACCTTAACCATGGTCCGACCTAGTCATGGGTCGGACCATGACTAGGTCAATTTAGGCTTAGGGTCCAATTGAGTTAATTTTACCATAATGCTAAATTGACCTAGCCATGTTTCGACCCATGACTAGGTCGGTCATGCCTAGGGTCACCGGACCTTGGTTACCCTAGCAATGTTTGACCTAGCCATGAATGGGACCATGGCTAGGTCAATTTAGTCCTAGGGTGCGGTTGAAAATGTTTATGGGCTAAAACTAAACTGAAAAAAAAAAAGATAAATTTTGGTCTAGGCATGTGCAGGTCAGGTGACTATTTAACGGTCAAATAACGGATGCACCAAAAGTGGTACAAATTGCAAACGTATTACACTAAAAGTATACAAAAAAAAAATGTTGCACAAAAAACAAAATCGCCAAACATGTTGTACTAAAACACCTATTAATCCAAAAAAAAAAAAAACTAGATTTGTTCGTCAAAATATCGTTGATTTTGAATCATCTTACAATGGTGGTAAAAGTTTTTACTAATGATTTTCTGAGATATTTTTCGTGTGATATGCATGTATACACGGAAACACGAAAAGCTACCCGTTAATTTGGACTTCGAAGACGTATACAATATGAAAAAAGAGTACATGTTTTGACACGAGTATTTCACGACATGACGCAAAAATGTACGATTCGTACGAATTTCCACCCATAACGTATTTATGAAGTTTATGTACTTTGTAGTCAGAAAATCTCCACAATTCGGTAGTTAGAAAGTTGTGTGCACCAGGTTCATGAGAACGTACCCTCGAAAATATACTTTTTATATAATTTTTAAAAAATAAGTATTATGGCCAAAAAATAATAATTATGATATGACTTAAATGAAACAAGGAGTGATCATCATATAAATTGATTTAATCAAGACTACATTTTGTAACATAAAAAAATCATGACATACACGGTTAGTAACTTAGTGTACCATTACGCTTATAACAGTGTCAAAGACTCAAAATAACACCATGTTACTATAATCAAGTACAGTAGTAAATAAAACACCTCCAAATTGGTGTAAACTCAGTTATCAACCACTACAAAACCGCTAATTTGCATTACTTCAGTTACAAGAGTTAAATAAAACACCTGATCAAAACAAGACATACAACAGCAACCATCCTCTATCGATTAAGGCAAAAGAAAAGAGGCAAATATAGTTCCTTCTCCGAACTGCCGATCATCATCTGAATCACATCAAAAAAGCCGAACAATTGAGGCGGGGTACAGATTTTCAGGACTTGGGAACCGTCACATTCAAGATTTTTACATCTTGGTACGGTTTGTCACCTCTATCGACCTTGACTTTCTCTATTCCCTGCAAAATTTCAAAGACACCATTATTAACTCAACTGTCAATGCGAAACTTAACCAAAACATATATAATATGTTCATTATAAGGAACTGAAAGCACAAGGGCTTGGTATCCATACCTGTACAACGTCCATTCCCTTAACCACTCGACCAAAGACAGTGTGCTTGTTGTCTAACCAAGGCGTGGCGACTGTGGTTATGAAAAACTGAGAACCGTTCGTGTTGGGGCCCGCATTTGCCATTGATACTGTGAAAGGCCTGTCATGCCGCAAACTGCAAAGGAGGATTTTTCTTGATCAGAATAAAGCTCTTGATTGGAAATTTTTGCATCTAATAATCGGATTGGATTGTTCACTAATCTATGAGTTACTCAATCTTCTTAATCATGGAAGGAATGGAATTTCTAGAGATGGGTAAGAATCAACAAGAAACTAGATGATATAAATGGCCATTACTGAGATTAATGTATAACAATATAATATTTTAGTTGTGAATGAATACCTTTTGTGAAACTCATCCTCGAATTCCCGTCCCCATATGGATTGTCCACCAGTTCCATCCCCAAGAGGATCTCCAGTTTGTATCATGAAGCCTTTGATGACACGGTGAAAGATTAGATTGTCATAGTATCCATTACGGCAATGTGTAGTGAAGTTCTCCACTGTTTTCGGACATTCTTCAGGGTATAACTTCATATGAATATCGCCCATTGTTGTATGGACAATCTGCAAATCGGAAAAATAACGCGGCTCATTAGTCATTATATATATATTTGTTGGCGACTCAATATGTAATATTGATCCTAGCATAGTATAACTTTTCTAAATTTTCGAGCAGCATAAAACTTACAAATGGGAGATTTCAGAAACTGCTTTATAATATGAGCAATAATAATCTAATTGGTGTATGGATATAAATTTAGAGAAGAGTAAAAAACGTACCACATTTTCAGGAAGAGACGTGGTAGCTGATTTTCCAATATCAGACACAGCAAGCAGTTCATCAGGAGGAGGCTTCTCATTGAACACATCCCTGCCCTTACTTGGATCTTCTGGCTCCTCGGGTTCACGTCGACTATTTTGAATAGGTCCAGATCAGTATACACATAACTAAAGTTTCAAGATACATCATGTAAATAGATAGAATTTCTTAATACCTGAATAAGTATATTCTGTGTTTCTTGAAAGCACAGCATAGAAGAGTTGGGTCCGTTAGTGGGTCCTTGCTCTCATTGACATTTGCTGCTGCAGCAGGAATTTTTCTTACTCTTTTACTGCTTTTATCTCCTTGATAGAGTGCAATTCTCAAGAATCTATCATTGTTTTCGACTTTCCCAAGAATTCGGGCAACCTTGTTAGTGTGGAGATTTACAACCTATAAAATCAGGAAAAGAAGAGACTGCACTGTTAGATACTGGTCTGCACTTAAATGCCTTCTGCAAAAATTATTAATATTTAAACCAAAATAATAATAAGATCAGCTCACCTTTATCCCAAGCAGGGTCGAGTAAAGAAGGAAATTGGAGCTTTCGTCAAAAACAGCATTTGGTTGTGGTGCTGTTTCTGTCTTCTCAATTTCCCTTTCAACCGCCATCCTACGGCCAAAATCAATAGCTTCCAACTGATATAATGGACCTCCACTCCTCTGGAGATCTTGCGCGACCTGATTAAATAAATTGACATCAAATAACGCGTCTAAAAATTGCAAATACAGTCAAAACGATACAGAACAGATAAAGCTCGCAATAATACCTCAAGAGATTCATCATAGACACGTCTCAGCTTGCCTGATTCAAACCAAAATACCCGTATCCTGCGATCTGGTGATGTCACAGCAAATTGTTTGCCATCGGGGCTCACCTTTATAGACGAAATTGCACAAATTAAATATAGTAGATAGGGAGATACTAAACTACAGAAAATAGCATTTTGAGGTAAATGTATCAAAGAAAACGTAGATTACCTCAAGTGCAGAGATAGTTGTTTTGCATTTTAATATTTCAAAAAGATCAGTGTCACTCTTCACTTTAAAAGTTACCCTGCACAATTAATAGAAAAGGTAAGCAATTTGAGATTTGACAGCTTATCTTTACATTCAAAGAGAGTAGCAAACACAATTTGCTTGATAGTTTTGAGCATCAAGCTTTCTGGTAATATTATTGACACGACTTAATTACGTTCAGTTAAATATCACTTTTGCCACTATGCCCATACTCAAAACAATTTTCCCAGCTCCGTTGCACTAACTACATATGACTACATCATGGCACTTCAGCACAAATAGGACTATCTTTTCATTTGTTATGAAATTAACATTAAATAATATAAAAACTTATTTAACCAGAATGATCTTCAACTTGGCTATTTTTAGATTTAAATTTTAGACCTTGTAAGCATCTTTCATTTGCAAGTATCTAAAGCAAGGGAATTGCTCCAAAAAAGTAAGAAACACCTACTCATCCTCAGGAAATCGTAGCGTAGCAGGGCTCCAGTACTCGATCATCCCCCTTAAATCGGCAGAAACTACGGTATCACAAGCGTGATTATACTTCATCATTTTAATCGGACCCATATGTATCTGAAAGCAAAAGGTAGATGAGCAAAGATTATAATATATCATCAGGCAATTTAGAAAGATAACTCCTAAATCATTGAGCTAGCAGCTTTGAAGGACAATAAGATACCTCTCTTGACTTAATAGGTTCATTTGTACCAGCTCGAGCATCATATATATGCACAAATGAGGAGTCGCGATCACTAATGGCAAGCATAGCCCTAACATCACCTTGTTTATATACCCACTCAATCGCTCCAGGAGTGTATGGTAGACGAAGCATGACCATCATGTCATAGTTAATAACATCGTATATCTTCACGGACTGATCATTTGAAATGGTGCAGCAAAGTAAGCCATCTACACTAACCTGTAAAGCAGAATTTAGTCAGTGCCAGAGTTTACGATGTTCTTGAAGAAAAAAACTAAGAGAGCATACATATGAACTATATAAATTCAGATCAGTCAGATTTCCACTATGCTACTAATTCCATTCAACTAGATAAAATTAAAGAGTTTATCTTACAAACAGTCTATGTATTAAATTATATGGTATTAGTATGTAGTAAGAGACATCATCAGGCAGAGCTTGTTTTTATGAAATGCAGTTGAGAATTTCCAGGGCCTTGTTGAAAATAGGAACCTAATTAACAATGAACCATATCTTAAACCAACAACGCTATGAGATCTAATCTCTTCACACAAGTAGGAAATAGAATAACAACTTGCTTGAAATCAACATAATCAGAAGCCAAATTCAAAGCATCATTTCAACCCTTCAAAAGATCAAAAGCATCTACTTCAAATCTACATTTTGTGCTCTGTAATAGCTCTACAAATCACGATTAAGTGAACTAACACAATTATATAACGCAATGAGAAGAAAAACTCACCGCTATCCCTTCAATTGGGCCAAGATGTGATCTAAAATGCTTGGCAAACTCGATCCCAGTGGACTTTTTCTTCCAAAATTTCAAGTGTCCTATATGTAACAAAAATCTAGATTAGTAAGAGCAAGATTGAAGATGACACACGTGAAGACTATCTGACTATGTATGAAAAAGTATACACCAAAAAAGTTAATCAGACATCAGAAAAATAGAATATTCAGGCTTTGTATTATAATTTATAAGTATTATACATTGGAAAGAAGGATCCTGCTTGACTGAATAAAGACTGCATCTGAGATTTTGATAGACTTCTCAAATATTTTGATGAATAACAAATATTTTTTAGTTGTTATTGGAAAAAAAAGGCATTATAAAATGACCTAAAAAACAAAAAGAATAAGGAATATCATGAATTACCATCACTACTTCCAGTTATAAAATACTCAGCAGCTGACACAGCAACATGCGTAACAACGTCTCGATGCATATAACTTTTCTCGTACCTGAAAAGAATGGTTGTCAAAAAAGTGTCAATACCAAACTCTGGCCATATAATATCATAATAATAAAGAGAAAACGAACAATCAACGGTTCTATGGCATGACATCATAGTCTAAGAATGCAAGATAAGATTTGGAATGACAACCAAGTACTTGAACACTTCACAGAAAACAAACAAAAGAATCCAATGTTCTACCTCTTGAAATCTATATACTTTAGTCTCTCATTAGATGTATAACTAAAACTACACCATTGGAAGAAAGTGAACTCATTGTGAAACATAGGGAAATCAGACTCCAACTAACCCTCAAAGTTAACTCTTCGTATTGCAAACGTGACTATCAACCACCATTTAAGTCAGAAGATTAATAAGTGAACTTAGTGCTTACAGCAAGTTAACTAGAACCCGCCATGCATCCTAAGGTGGTGTCAACACTATGCTCATCTAAGAATTGCCCCTTAAGACTGATATCTTATAGATCGATCCAAGATTTTCCAGGGTATTAAAATAAGAGAGCCAAAAAAAAAATCAATGACTTACATTTAACTGGTTCAGGTAACCCTTCACAAGTTGATCTATTAAAGGGATTGCCCATCTTAATACATGCACTTAACTAGACACTACGATGCCATATTCATCTCACGCTAAATTACTGTTTCTTCTTTCTACATTCTCATTGGTACCACAAGTCAGTCAACCAAAGCTTCTATGGTAATGCATTAAACTAAAATCCATGAGGTGCTGCCCTCGGAGCCCTAGTACACCCAGGGCAAAAAAAACTAGAATCCATGAAACTTGAGTTGCAGTCAAAACCCTAACCCTAACGAAAATAAAATCAAGCAGATTTTCAATAACAATCTCAATTCTACCAAAGGTTACTAAAGCAGAAGCTAACGCAGTAGCGGGGTTACTAAGTAACTAAAACTCGGAAACTTTAGCTCCACAATTCACCGGAGATTCAAGGTCCGAGAATCTAAAATCAGAAGCGCGTAAAAGAATATAGGAGAGACAATGGCTTACATGTTCGCGGAGGGAAGAGAGTCTAGGTATGCGTGCTCGAACTGTAGGGGGCGCTTTCTGCGGGCTTTTGGGGCCGGTCCGGGTCCCACAATCGGCTCGTCCTCCAGAACTGCCGCCAAGCCACCGTTTACGGTCGTCGGTTCTTCCATGTTGTCACTGGCCGGAGCTATCGTCGATTGCGACATAGAGAAGACGGAGACAGAAATTGGTATGAATCGGACCTGATAGCTTCACAGTTGTGTGCACTGTGCAGTGCAGCAGTAGACGAGAGACTAATGTTATTGAATTGATTGTTACGCTTAGTGTTGGGCTGCTTGGGAATTTAAGGCCCAATAAGGAAGCTTTCAGGTACTATTCACAGCTATTTATTATTGTGTTAGTTTCTGAGACTGAGAAAAACTTGAAGGCTCTTATATATATATATTAAATTTCTAATATATATATATATATATATATAATATTTATTCTTATAATTAATGAGTTATATATATATATAACACATAATATATCTTCAATATATATTTAACATATAATATCTCATTTGAAAATTACTGACTATAATATATCTGACAATACTTTTTTTTTGGGCCAAGATATCTGAGTTCTGACAATACTTAAATACTCATAATCCCATTATAATGTTAGTGGGCTCAAACTATCGAACGGCCCAATTACTATTTTACTTTTAAGTTTTTTGGCCCAAATTTTCCTTAAAGTTGAGAAATAGAGAATTTGTTGAGTAGAGGTAGAATTCGTTCGTTATTCAGGCCTGTTCGAAAATTTAGATGACATTCCGGGCCGAATATGTAAAACAAATTAAAATAGGACAGATAAGAAATTTAGAATTTCTATTCCCTGTTCTTTTATGTATATATATACAGTTAAACATCCCGTTAGTGTGTTATTTATCTACTATTAATATAGTTTGGCCAAAAAATTAAATAAATAATTCATATAATAAATATGAAATGATGATGATCAATTATGGTGGCCCTAATTTATGTATACTTGAAAAGAGAAGAAACAAAAAATAATAATTTAGAATAAAAGAGCGCCAATCAAACAGTTGAGTTGTGGTCCCCACAGTGCTGCCATGCAACGAGCAACTGCACAATTGCACATGGCAGTTGGGGCGTCCTTTCCTCCGACCACCAGTACCCAAAGTCATCGAGTTCAAGCTGTGCACCCTAAACTTTTAGTGATGTTTAATTTTAATCCTAAAAGTTATATAACTTTTATTGTCTTGACCATTTAAAATCTTAAAGTCTTGCATAGTAGGTTCAATGTAAATGCAGTATTGATTATTTATAATTTAAAATAAAATATATTATGTTATTAATACGTTTATATATCTAATAATATTCAACAGGAGTATCCGGACTACTATCGTCCGACAAAACATCTTTATCCCTGCTAAACGGCGGTGGAACAAACGGCGGTGGCGTACACCGCAGCAGTGCCCAACTCACCCCTTGAAAAAACGGATGCTGCTTAATGGCCGACGCACCCATGGTCGACCCGAGCCGCCGATCCGGGTCCTTGGCAAGCAGCTGCGAAATCAAGTCCCGAGCCGCGGCCGGAATTGCCGGCTCTTTCGGGAACTCCAGTGCTCGAGCCACGATGTTCGCTAGGGTTAGCTCATGGTCCGGGCCTCTAAAGGGAGTGACCCCATAAAAAAGCTCGAAAATGAAGATCCCGAGCGTCCACCAGTCGACCGCACTTCCGTGCCCTTCGCCAGAGACAATCTCCGGCGCGAGGTACTCGTGGGTCCCGACAAATGACATGGACCGAACATCAACCGGTTCTGATACAATCTCGGGTCCGGTGCACCGACCCGGTTTCTTCTTCTTCTTCTTTCGCCTCGGGTTGAAGCACGAGACGGAAGGGACTATACAGTTCGGGAGGATGCACGAGGCGGAGGTGAATGCGGGTCGGACCGACGGTCGGTCCGGTTTTGGCGTCCCGGAGACCGAAACGATTTGAGGCGTTGATGTGGAGCCGTCGCTCTTTAGGGAAAGGTCAAAGTCGGTGAGCATGATGTGACCGTCGGATCGGACTAGGACATTCTCGGGCTTCAGATCGCGGTAGATGATGCTTAACATGTGTAGGTACTCTAATGCCACGACCACCTCAGACGCGTAGAACCTGTTAGGGACGAAGCCAGAAATTAAGTTCAGGAGACAAGAATTGTATTAGGATCATACCTAGTATAAAAAAAGATGATTTTTTTTTTAATAAAGTCAATGGTCATGAAGCATAGATCTGAAATTAAGGAAGTAACACAAATCTCCACGCTGCTACAATACACTAGATGGAGTCAAATAGAAGGGAACAATAAATGTTTACGTGATTTGAGGAAAAAAGAATGCAATAATGGACATCTATCTAACTAAATGTAATCGATAAACAATAATGTGGTATTGTTTGTGGTTCGACGGAGTTGGGTCCCTAACGTGGTCTCCTTTCCTAACGACACACTTGCTTACTTCTATAGTGGATGGACATTGGCCCCTGAATCCTCTTGTCTTGTTCTTTCAAAATCAGAGAATGTCTCAAAACAAGCAAATAACAGCAATCACAAAAACGGGCACATCTATGTTTGTTATATGTTCAGTACTACCACAACGACAGTTCATAAATTTGGTGCACACTTTAATAACAAAGGGATTTACCCTAGAGTTTAAAGAACATAGAAACAGTCTATATGTTAGGTTGTTAATGTATTATCTAGATTTAAAATGTAGATATTCGGTGTATCAACTATTAGATTGGTTGATTTTTACTTTTTCTCTCAAAATTGTCGGAACAAAAATATGTTTTTCAAGTATCAAATAAGTTTAAACCATGAGTAACAAATCTAATACTTTAAAAAAGTGAAAAATAACACAAATATTTTAACACCAAATTCATTCGAAAATGAAAATCAACCAATTTATATGAGACATCGAATATCAACAATTTAAATTTGGAACAACGATTAGTAACATGACATATTTACATTATTAACCCTTTACTTAATAGTAAAATAGAAAAAGTGACACTAAACACCAAGCAAAACTTCCCAGAAGTTGAACACAGGAAAGAGTTTTAATACCAATCCATTAGGTCAAAGCTAGAACACATGGTCCCCAAGTGCTTGAGAAGTGGCAATTAAAATAGCATACTAAGTTTCAGAGATAAAATAAAAATGTTATTTTTGTGTATCCAGATTAGATAGACTACTGATGTCCAATGGAAACCAAATCATTAACAACGCATACCATGTGAGAGGCCAATGCTAAAAAAAACTCAATAAAACCAACACAATACAGAATTGACAAATAGAGTTTGTTTGCATGAATAAATGAGAAATATGGATTTGAAATCATGAAGAAGACTTTTGGGTGTAAATAATGTTAAAATTAGGATTCTGAATTATACCATTACAAAAAAAAAAAAAAAATCATTATCTACTCTGCTAAGAATGATTATTCCATATCAACCAAATATGCGGTTAATGTATAATGTCTCTGAAAGTAAATAAGCACCATATGTGATGCTCCAGACCTACCAACACAACACAACACTAATAATGTTTCCATGTGCCACTCCAACCATAACTTTAAAAATTTCATTAAAACTCGACTCTGTAAAAATCTACTCACAACTGCATATACTATACCATCATATCGGCGGCCTAACCAATAGCTAGCTGTAAGTAGAAAAGAAAACTCAACATTGCATGGATTGCAATAGAAAGACATAAAAGCCAACAACTGCCTAAACCAACACCTATTAACTGTAAGCAACAAGAAAAGGAATCCAACATCAATATCGAGTGGTTGCTTTCACAAGTACAAGAAAAACATAAATACTCTAACCAGTAAACTTCTACTCTTAATGCATATATCTTATTCAATATATATAATGCATGTCTGGACCAGTATAGTAGAATTAGACATATTTCTGCAGCAACTACCATTATGAGTCCCTTAAACTAAGTTTCAATGGCCTACTATGTTGGTGGGTGTCTAACTACCAAATTGCAATTCTATTAATTTATGAAATTTATAAAATTTGCAACTTATATTAAATGTTAGTTTCAAATGAGATCTTTATTAAGCTTAACCATCCTAAATTTTGGTTAACAACTTAAAAAGAGTCTGAAGTATAAGTCATGTTGCAGTTTGGTGTCTTTTTTTTGTTACTATTTGATGTATGAATTATCGGATTTGTCACTTTCCACGTTTTCTTCTTAAAATTGAACAACGAAGCCATGTTTTATAAGCATCAATGAAGCCTAAACAATGAGCAACAAATTTAATACTTCAAAAATGTGAAAACAACGTGTTTTTATTACCCTCATCATTGAGACTTCAAATCGCAATAACATATACATTAAACTACTTTTTAAGTTACCCTCATAATTTTTTTGCCAACTAACCCTCATAAATTAGATGTCAAGCTACTACACCATTTGTATTTTTTTTCTATTCTAATTTGGTTTCTCTTCTTTGAGATACGATTAAAAAACAAATGTACGTTTCCTATTGAGATTGATCCTAGCCTTAATTAATAGATTGTAATTTGACGAACTAGTCCATTTGGAAAAAGGGGCCATACCCATTTCCACATAATGACGCCTACAGTAATCACTAACTATATTTTAACTTCGGCCCCTAAATTCAATAATTTACAATAGATTATAGTTGACAAATAAAATGTTCCAGTGTAAAACGGTGTACAGAATAGGGTGGACCCTCTTGGCTGACAACCACAGGCTTTACCATGCCAGGTGCGTGGCCCGCCGTACGAGCCATCACCATCGAAATTATGTAGCCATTTTATTTATTATTATTATTAGCTTCAAATATTCAAAATATTCTGCAGCCTTTTTTTTTCCTTCCCACAACTAATTCAATTACTCCCCTTCACCTCAAATCACAACTGACTAGATCCAATTTTTTAAAAAAATAATAACAAATATTTACAAAATCTTCAGCTTCCTGATCGGTTATCATCTATGGAAAAATAAACGCTAATTAAAATATTAAATCATTATTTATATGGATTATTTACGTCTCAATTAATCGATACCAAATTAATGCTAGTTATAAATGTGCTTATTTAATAATAAAAAATGTGAGAATAAGCTGTAATTAATAGTTTTCTATGAACATGAAGAGAGTGAGGGGTGAACTCTAAGTAAGGCAAGGCGCACAGTAATCAGAGTGTTTAATAATGTGCAATGGAGGATATTAACGTGCGCACCTGACTGCAGATTCCTCGAAGCGCTTCAACGGCTGGCGCTGTCGGAGCACATGGAGGTCGCCGCCGGGGCAGAACTCCGTCAACAGGCAGAGCCACTTCGGCGAGTCGACGCACGCAAGCAGCGACGGCAGGAACGGATGGTCCAGCATTTCCAGTATCTCCATCTCCGTCTTAGCGCGGCCTTCCTTACTCCGGCTCGCGAGCTCGCGCTTGTCCATGACCTTGGCCGCGAGCGGTGGTAGGTCGTCGGAGGAGGACGCGGAGCACTTGAGCTCGGCTAAGTACACCGAGCCGATGTCGCCGGAACCGAGGCGGTGGAGAAACCTAAGGTCGGCGAGGGAGATTTGATTGCGGAGTAGCCGATTGGACTTGGCGATGGAAGAGGAGAAGGAGCCGTGCGCGGATGAGGACGCGACGGTGAAGGTGGCCTCGGAGCTGGAGCTGGTGCTGCGGTTGATCTCGGCGGTGGTTGCGGTAGTAGCCGTGGAAGTGAAGCTCAGGCTCTGTAGATCGTCGGCTAAGTCGTCCAGCCATGGCTCCATCTGAGAGAGAAGAAAGAGAGATGAAGCGTGAAGAAGATTTGCAGAGATTAAGAATGGAGGAGTGGAGAAGAAGGTGGGGACTTGGGCCGTAAAGAAAAGATAAGTTGGGCCACGTGGCGATGTAGGGGCCGATTTAAGAGCCTTCGACTTTTTTATTTTCATATTATGCGGAGACAAATAGGTGGGCCGTATTCATGACCGTAGTGCTTTTTTTTTAAGACAACACCATATTCAACCGACACACGCTTACAAAAATAAATTCCGTGGGGTGGTTAATATTTTCATTAGTGAGTATAATAATAATAATAAATATTATATAAGTGCAAGTTTCATATTTATTTATTTATTTAATTTAAGACTATTTAATATTTTGTGAAGATAACACTTAGGACTATAATTGATGGATCACGCACGTCTGCGTCGAGATGGTCGATCATTGACGTCGGATCCTCGTATGTCGGTTGATTCTTCTCGTAATTTGCTAATCGCTTCCTTGCAAGAAGGATGCGACGGGTATGCCCAGCGAACCCTCTGAAATACTCAAATGAGAACGTAATTCTAGAAAGAGAAAGTAGATATAATACATAGCTTAATAGTGAGCTTGAGAGTCCAACACTTAAGAGGTATTGATCTCTATTCATAGAGATCAAGAGCCTTAACCCGGTCAATGATAGTGTTAAACCGTGACAGTGAATTATCGCGGATAGTGATAGGGTTTGGGCATGTTTGGCATCAGAGGGGTCGACTGTGTTTGGTGGGGTCCGCGTGTGCGAATACGGGTCTCGGACGCGTCGATGAAGCCTTTAAAGGCGTGGACTGGGCGAATGTCGCCCGTGCGTCGGGTGCACCCTTTGGTCGGAAGACTAGTCTGACCGAAGGAGTGCTCTGATCGGAGCATGCTCGGTTTGGACCAGTTGTGGTCCGGTGCGGGCGTTTTTCTGTCCGGCATTTTTGTCCGTGTGATAGTGTGTTCGTGTTAATGTTTCGATTTACAATCGTATACATGGTCGACGTGTTGACTAAGTTAAAACAGGAACGAGCTCAAACCGGGGTTTTATCCATAAAAAAAATAGACTACTAGTAATAATATCTTTTTATAGACAGATAATATTAAAGTTGTTATTGATACGTGTGTTTAATTTCGTTAACATTTCTGTTATATACACATAAGAAGGGTTAATTGAGAAATTGTTAGTGTGTACTTTGACAAGTTAATAACTGATTTTTATTTTTTTGGTAAAAATATTTATTAGCTAAATTTTCGTACATGAACAAATTAATAGCTGAAATAAACAAATTAATAGCTGAAGTTTATTTTTTGACAATTTGCTATAGTGGGATTTCTTTTGTAAAAAAATTGTTAGTTTAGATTTTGCAGTATGGATAATTACTAACTCATATTAGTTAGTTAGTTGTAATTGATATATTTAGCTATTATAATAAATATAAATAAATACATTTAGCTCTCACGCATCTAAGAGTTTATTATTATAATTATTTTTTAATTATGTATATTAATACATTGACAATTTTCTCAAATTTTTTAATAGAGCGCCAAAGTAGTTATTTGATCTAACTCATTAAAAAAAAAAAAAAAAACTAACTATACCTTAATATATATTTTTTAGGCTAAAGTCATTTTAGATGGATCTGTCACATTCATGTCTGTATTATCGGTTTGAGGTTGTTATAATATAATAATGATAACCTTATGGATAAATAAGAAGATGTGGTGGATAGATTTTAATAAATAACCTATCATCATTAATCACTAGATATCACGGAATCAGGGATCAACAGCTGGCCTATTTACAAAGCTTCTATTATGTAAATAAATAAATGAAAAGTTCATTGCTACAACATTAATTACATTTTACATATTATAAATTGTAAACTATATATAATTATCATTTAAATTTATTTTATTTAAAAAATATTTAAAAATGGAAAATAAATTACGAAATAAATTATTTGCAAAGAATACAATCTATTTTAAAAAATAGAAATTGTTTTTTTATATAAATAAAACCCCAAAATATTAGGTATTTATTTTTAGAAAATATACTTTTTCAGTATTTTTTTATCATATTTTTTTATAAATCTCTGTACACAAAATTATTGTAAATCTTTATTATTATTTTTTTAATAAATTTATGGTTTTTTTGGTATTTTTAAAAAAATGAAGCAATTGATAAATAAAAAAGCAATATTTAAGGGTAAATTTGGAATCATAAAAAACTATAATTTATTGATAGTTTAATAAAACTTCCCTAAATAAAAACATCTATTCTGAAAAGGAAGTTTAAGGAATATATTTGATGCTGAATATGCTACTATATAGTCTAAATTAGGGGATGTGTACGTATGTGGGGATACCTAAGAGTCGCAGTGTGGCAGCTCTATTTTTTTAATTTTTTTTATTATTATTATTTTAATAAAACTTATCTACAAAAACAAAATATAACTTAATAAATTGTCCAAAAAATAAAATATAAACTAACAAATTTCGCTTCATTCTCTTTTTTTAATGGTTTCATAATTAGATGTTGAATATATTTTATATGATGGAAGTTGCTAGTGTATTGAGCGTTGCTCTACTATGTCTATTCATGATCCTACTATAGAAAATACTTTATTTGAAGATGGTAATGGTGGAAATACATTTCGTACTTTTAATATAACTCAAGCAGAAAAAAACTTATTCAATGCTCACCGCTAATCGCTTTTGGTCACAAATCTTTGGAGTTGATTTTTCCAATAAACATTTATTAAATTTCTTTATGTTATTTATACCAGTCTCCGGTTTATGGATAAGTGCTCTTGAAGTCTATTGATATATAGTATAAGAGTGTACTAATGCATTCACTCATAAGTTCGGACTTATGAGATAGTTGGTTATGGCTCACATCTTTTTATTAACATGGTATCAGAGCGTACGTTTGATTCCTGGTGACGCCGTTTTAAAAGAAAAAAAAATGGTAACCTCCCATTAAATAGAGTTTTAAGCCCATTATGTTTGACCCAAAAGAGGTCGGTCGAGGTGGCCCATAATGTTTAGTTAGACCCAATTGAGGTCGGTCGAGGCGGCCAGGCTTAAAAGCTCAACCGGAATGAGGTCAAAGGCCGAGGTGGCAGGAGGATGTTGATATAGTATAAGAGTGTGCTAATGACTACTCATCCATAAGTTTGGATTTATGGAAAACTTATGGGACAGTTAGTTAAGGCGCACGTCTTATTATTAACAGGAATTGCGACAACTACCAAAATGAAAGAATTTCTGATAATAACTGGAAAAAAAAAATATTATTTTTTTTGTAATTCTTATGATGCAATTGGAGCTTATCGACATAAAATAATCAATTTAGATAATCATTTGTGGCTTCAATGGTGACTAGATCAACGCGTTATTGCTTCAAGATACGTTCCCATCAAAGTTCGGTATGAATCATAGGATACCTATCATGAGATTTATGGGCACTGTCGAATAGTAAGAAGTGTAAAAAAAAAAAATTCTTTGTATATACATTCGAACAACTGCCGGTCATATTTCTCTTTTTCAAGAAATGGAATAAGCTATAAAAGGGTTTTATCGAGCTTG